>JAKSZU010000095.1:0-717089 GCA_026018925.1 Tupaia tana
GTTAAACGAAAACTAACAGTAGCCCTAAACTTACTCCCTCAAACTAAGTTCAAACCTAACCTAACCTGAAGCATAAATCAAACCATACACCGAACCCTAACCCTAGGCGGACACCTTAAGCTCAACCCCAACCCTAACCTGGCTCTGACGCTAACTCCAACAGTAACAGTTACCCGAAAACTAACAGTAGCCCTAAACTTACTCCCTCAAACTAACTTCAAAGATAACATAACTTGAAGCCTAACTCAAACCATAGACCTAACCCTAACCCTAGGCGGACACCTGAAACTCAACCACAACCCTAACCAGACCCTGACGCTATCTCCAACCGTAACACTGAACCGAAAACTAACAGTAGCCCTAAACTTACTCCCTCAAACTAAGTTCAAACCTAACCTAACCTGAAGCCTAACTCAAACCATAGACCTAACCCTAACCCAAGGCGGACACCTGAAGCTCAACCCCAACCCTAACTTGAACCTGACGCTATCTCCAACCGTAACACTGAACCGAAAACTAACAGTAGCCCTAAACTTACTGCCTCAAACTAAGTTCCAACCTAACCTAACCTGAAGCCTAAATGAAACCATAGACCTAACCCTAACCCTAGGCGGACACCTTATGCTTAACCACCACCCTAACCTGACCCTGACGCTTACTCCAACCGTAACAGTTAAACGAAAACTAACAGTAGCCCTAAACTGTCTCCCTCAAACTAAGTTCAAACCTAACCTAACCTGAAGCCTAACTCAAACAATAGACTTAACCCTAACCCTAGGCGGACACCTTATGCTTAACCCCCACCCTAACTTGACCCTGACGCTTACTCCAACCGTAACAGTTAAACGAAAACTAACAGTAGCCCTAAACTGTCTCCCACAAACTAAGTTAAAACCTAAACTAACCTGAAGCCTAACTCAAACAATAGACCTAACCCTAACCCTAGGCGGACACCTTAAGCTCAACCCCAACCCGAACCTGGCCCTGACGCTAACTCCAACAGTAACAGTTACTCGAAAACTAACAGTAGCCCTAAACTTACTCCCTCAAACTAACTTCGAACCTAACCTAACTTGAAGCCTAACTCAAACCATAGACCTAACCCTAACCCTAGGCGGACACCTGAAACTCAACCACAACCCTCACCAGACCCTGACACTATCTCCAACCGTAACACTGAACCGAAAACTAACAGTAGCCCTAAACTTACTCCCTCAAACTAAGTTCAAACCTACCCTAACCTGGACACTAACTCAAACCATAGACCTAACCCTAACCCTAGGCGGACACCTTAAGCTCAACCCCAACCCTAACCTTGCCCTGACGCTAACTCCAACAGTAACAGTTACCCGAAAAATAACAGTAGCCCTAAACTTACTCCCTCAAACTAAGTACAAACCTAACCTAACCTGAAGCCTAACTCAAACCACAGACCTAACCCTAACCCTAGGCGGACACCTGAAGCTCAATCACAACCCTAACCTGACCCTGATGCTATCTCCAACCGTAACACTGAACCGAAAACTAAGAGTAGCCCTAAACTTACTCCCTCAAACTAAGTTCAAACCTAACCTAACCTGAAGCCTCACTCAAACCACAGACCTAACTCTAACCCTAGGAGGACACCTGAAGCTCAATCACAACCCTAAACTGACCCTGACGCTACCTCCAACCGTAACACTGAACCGAAAACTAACAGTAGCCCTAAACTTACTCCCTCAAACTAAGTTCAAACCTAACCTAACCTGAAGCCTAACTCAAACAATAGACCTAACCCTAACCCTAGGCGGACACCTTAAGCTTGACCCCAACCCTAACCTGACCCTGACGCTAACTCCAACCGTAACAGTTACCCGAAAATTAACAGTAGCCCTAAACTTACTCCTTCAAACTAAGTTCAAACCTAACCTAACCAGAAACCAAAATCAAACCATACACCTAACCCTAACCCTAGGCCGACACCTTAAGCTCAACCCCAACCCTAACCTGACCCTCACGCTAACTCCAACCGTAACACTGAACTGAAAACTAACAGTAGCCCTAAACTTACTCCCTCAAACTAAGTTCAAACCTAACCTAACCTGAAGCCTAAATCAAACCATAGACCTAACCCTATCCCTAGGCGGACACCTGAAGCTCAACCACAACCCTAACCTGACCCTGACGCTATCTCCAACCGTAACACTGAACCGAAAACTAACAGTCGCCCTAAACTTACTCCCTCAAAATAAGTTCAAACCTAACCTAACCTGAAGCCTAAATCAAACAATAGACCTAACCCTAACCCTAGGCGGACACCTTAAGCTTGACCCCAACCCTATCCTGACCCTGACGCTTACTCCAACCGTAACAGTTAACCGAAAACTAACAGTAGCCCTAAACTTACTCCCTCAAACTAAGTTCAAACCTAACCTAACCTGAAGCCTAACTCAAACCACAGACCTAACCCTAACCCTAGGCAGGCACCTTAAGCTCAACCCCAACCCTAACCGGACCGTCACGCTAACTCCAAACGTAACATTGAACCGAAAACTAACAGTAGCCCTAAACTTACTCCCTCAAACTAAGTTCAATCCTAACCTAACCTGAAGCCTAAATGAAACCATAGACCTAACCCTAACCCTAGGCGGACACCTTATGCTTAACCCCCACCCTAACCTGACCCTGACGCTTACTCCAACCATAACAGTTAAACGAAAACTAACAGTAGCCCTAAACTTACTCCCTCAAACTAAGTTCAAACCTAACCTAACCTGAAGCCTAAATCAAACCATAGACCTAACCCTATCCCTAGGCGGACACCTGAAGCTCAACCACAACCCTAACCTGACCCTGACGCTATCTCCAACCGTAACACTGAACCGAAAACTAACAGTAGCCCTAAACTTACTCCCTCAAAATAAGTTCAAACCTAACCTAACCTGAACCCTATCTCAAACCACAGACCTAACCCTAACCCTAGGTGGACACCTTAAGCTCAACCCCAACCCTAACCAGACACTCACGCTAACTCCAAATGTAACACTGAACCAAAAACTAACAGTAGCCCTAAACTTACTCCCTCAAACTAAGTTCAAACATAACCTAACATGAAGCCTAACTCAAACAATAGACCTAACCCTAACCCTAGGCGGACACCTTAGGCTTAATCCCCACCCTAACCTGACCCTGACGCTTACTCCAACCGTAACAGTTAACCGAAAACTAACAGTAGCCCTAAACTGACTCCCTCAAACTAAGTTCAAACCTAACCTAACCTGAAGCCTAAATCAAATCATAGACCTAACCCTAACCATAAGCGGACACCTTATGCTTAACCCCCACCCTAACCTGACCCTGACGCGTACTCCAAATGTAACAGTTAACCGAAAACTAACAGTAGCCCTAAACTTACTCCCTCAAACTAACTTCAAACCTAACCTAACCTGAAGCCTAAATCAAACCATACACCTAACCCTAACCCTAGGCGGACACCTTAAACTCAACCCCAACCCTAACATGGCCCTGACGCTAACTCCAACAGTAACAGTTACCCGAAAACTAACAGTAGCCCTAAACTTACTCCCTAAAACTAATTTCAAACCTAACCTAACTTGAAGCCTAACTCAAACCATAGACCTAACCCTAACCCTAGGCGGACACCTGAAACTCAATCCCAACCCTAACCAGACGCTGACGCTATCTCCAACCATAACACTGAACCGAAAACTAGCAGGAGCCCTAAACTTACTCCCTCAAACTAAGTTCAAACCTAACCTAACCTGGAGCCTAACTCAAACCACAGACCTTACCCTAACCCTAGGAGGACACCTTAAGCTCAACCACAACCCTAACCTGACCCTGACGCTATCTCCAACCGTAACACTGAACCGAAAACTAACAGTAGCCCTAAATTTACTCCCTCAAACTAAGTTCAAACCTTACCTAACCTGAAGCCTAATTCAAACAATAGACCTAACCCTAACCCTAGGCGGACACCTTATGCTTAACCCCCACCCTAACCTGACCCTGACGCTTACTCCAACCGTAACACTGAACCGAAAACTAACAGTTGCCCTAAACTTACTCCCTCAAACTAAGTTCAATCCTAACCTAACCTGAAGCCTAAATGAAACCATAGACCAAACCCTAACCCTAGGCGGACACCTTATGCTTAACCCCCACCATAACCTGACCCTGACGCTTACTCCAACCATAACAGTTAAACGAAAACTAACAGTAGCCCTAAACTTACTCCCTCAAACTAAGTTCAAACCTAACCTAACCTGAAGCATAAATCAAACCATACACCTTACCCTAACCCTAGGCGGACACCTTAAGCTCAACCCCAAACCTAACCTGACGCTGACGCTTACTCCAACCGTAACAGTTAACCGAAAACTAACAGTAGCCCTAAACTGACTCCCTCAAACTAAGTTCAAACCTAACCTAACCTGAAGCCTAAATCAAATCATAGACCTAACCCTAACCCTAGGCGGACACCTTATGCTTAACCCCCACCCTAACCTGACCCTGACGCGCACTCCAACTGTAACAGTTAACCGAAAACTAACAGTAGCCCTAAACTTACTCCCTCAAACTAACTTCAAACCTAACCTAACCTGAAGGCTAAATCAAACCACAGTCCTAACCCTAACCCTAGGAGGACAACTTAAGCTTAACCCCAACCCTAACCTGACCCTCACGCTAACTCCAACCATAACACTGAACCGAAAACTAACAGTAGCCCTAAACTTACTCCCTCAAACTAAGTTCAAACCTAACCTAACCTGAAGCCTAACTCAAACAATAGACCTAACCCTAACCCTAGGCGGACACCTTAAGCTTGACCCCAACCCTAACCTGACCTCCAGGCTAACTCCAACCATATCAATGAACCGAAAACTAAGAGTAGTCCTAAACATACTCCCTCAAACTAAGTTCAATCCTAACCTAACCTGAAGCCTTAATGAAACCATAGACCTAACCCTAACCCTAGGCGGACACCTTATGCTTAACCCCCACCCTAACCTGACCCTGACGCTTACTCCAACCGTAACAGTTAAACGAAAACTAACAGTAGCCCTAAACTTACTCCCTCAAACTAAGTTCAAACCTAACCTAACCTGAAGCCTAAATCAAACCATACACCTAAACCTAACCCTAGGCGAACACCTTAAGCTCAACCCCAAACCTAACCTGACCCTGACGCTTACTCCAACCGTAACAGTTAACCGAAAACTAACAGTAGTCCTAAACTGACTCCCTCAAACTAAGTTCAAACCTAACCTAACCTGAAGCCTAAATCAAATCATAGACCTAACCCTAACCCTAGGCGGACACCTTATGCTTAACCCCCACCCTAACCTGACCCTGACGCTATCTCCAACCGTAACACTGAACTGAAAACTAACAGTAGCCCTAAACTTACTCCCTCAAACTAAGTTCAAACCTAACCTAACCTGAAGGCTAACTCAAACAATAGACCTAACCCTAACCCTAGGCGGACACCTTAAGCTCGACCCCAACCTTAACCTGACCCTGACGCTAACTCCAACCGTAACAGTTACCCGAAAATTAACAGTAGCCCTAAACTTACTCCTTCAAACTAAGTTCAAACCTAACCTAACCAGAAGCCAAAATCAAACCATACACCTAACCCTAACCCTAGGCGGACACCTTAAGCTCAACCCCAACCCTAACCTGACCCTCACGCTAATTCCAACCGTAACACTGAACTGAAAACTAACAGTAGCCCTAAACTTACTCCCTCAAACTAAGTTCAAACCTAACCTAACCTGAAGCCTAAATCAAACCATAGACCTAACCCTCTCCCTAGGCGGACACCTGAAGCTCAACCACAACCCTGACCTGACCCTGACGCTATCTCCAACCGTAACACTGAACCGAAAACTAACAGTAGCCCTAAACTTACTCCCTCAAACTAAGTTCAAACCTAACCTAACCTGAACCCTATCTCAAACCACAGACCTAACACTAACCCTAGGTGGACACCTTAAGCTCAACCCCAACCCTAACCAGACACTCACGCTAACTCCAAATGTAACACTGAACCAAAAACTAACAGTAGCCCTAAACTTACTGCCTCAAACTAAGTTCAAACCTAACCTAAGCTGAAGCCTAAATCAAACCATGCACCTAACCCTAACCCTAGGCGGACACCTTAATTTCAACCCCAAACCTAACCTGACCCTGACGCTTACTCCAACCGTAACAGTTAACCGAAAACTAACAGTAGCCCTAAATTGACTCCCTCAAACTAAGTTCAAACCTAACCTAACCTGAAGCCTAAATCAAATCATAGACCTAACCCTAACCCTAATCGGACAACTTATGCTTAACCCCCACTCTAACCTGACCCTGACGCTTACTCCAACTGTAACAGTTAACCGAAAACTAACAGTAGCCCTGAACTTAAACCTTCAAACTAACTTAAACCTTATCTAACCTGAAGCCTAACTCAAACCATAGACCTAACCCTAACCCTAGGCGGACACCTTAAGCTTATCCCCAACCCTAACCTGACCCTCACGCTAACTCCAACCGTAACACTGAACAGAAAACTAACAGTAGCCCTAAACTTACTCCCTCAAACTAACTTCAAACCTAACCTAACCTGAAGCCTAAATGAAACCATAGACCTAACCCTAACCCTAGGCGGACACCTTAAGCTCAACCCCAACCCTAACCAGACCTCCAGGCTAACTCCAACCATAACACTGAACCGAAAACTAAGAGTAGTCCTAAACTTACTCCCTCAAACCAACTTCAATCCTAACCTAACCTGAAGCCTAAATGAAACCATAGACCTAACCCTAACCCTAGGCGGACACCTTATGGTTAACCCCCACCATAACCTGACACTGACGCTTACTCCAACCGTAACAGTTAAACGAAAACTAACAGTAGCCCTAAACTTACTCCCTCAAACTAAGTTCAAACCTAACCTAACCTGAAGCATAAATCAAACCATACACCTAACCCTAACCCTAGGCGGACACCTTAAGCTCAACCCCAACCCTAACCTGACCTCCAGGCTAACTCCAACCACATCACTGAACCGAAAACTAAGAGTAGTCCTAAACTTACTCCCTCAAACTAAGTTCAATCCTAACCTAACCTGAAGCCTAAATGAAACCATAGACCTAACCCTAACCCTAGGCGGACACCTTAAGCTTGACCCCAACCCTAACCTGACCCTGACGCTTACTCCAACCGTAACAGTTAAACGAAAACTAACAGTAGCCCTAAACTTGCTCCCTCAAACTAACTTCAAACCTAACCTAACCTGAAGCCTAAATCAAACCATACACCTAACCCTAACCCTAGGAGGACACCTTAAGCTCAACCCCAACCCTAACCTGGCTCTGACGCTAACTCCAACAGTAACAGTTACCCGAAAACTAACAGTAGCCCTAAACTTACTCCCTCAAACTAACTTCAAACCTAACCTAACTTGAAGCCTAACTCAAACCATAGACCTAACCTTAACCCTAGGCGGACACCTGAAACTCAACCACAACCTTAACCAGACCCTGACGCTATCTCCAACCGTATCACTGAACCGAAAACTAACAGTAGCCCTAAACTTACTCCCTCAAACTAAGTTCAAACCTAACCTAACCTGGAGCCTAACTCAAACCACAGACCTAACCCTAACCCAAGGCGGACAACTTAAGCTCAACCCCAACCCTAACCTGACCCTCACGCTAAATCCAACCGTAACACTGAACCGAAAACTAACAGTAGCCCTAAACTTACTCCCTCAAACTAAGTTCAAACCTAACCTAACCTGAAGCCTAACTCAAACAATAGACCTAACCCTAACCCTAGGCGGACACCTTAAGCTTGACCCCAACCCTAACCTGACCTCCAGGCTAACTCCAACCATATCAATGAACCGAAAACTAAGAGTAGTCCTAAACTTACTCCCTCAAACTAAGTTCAATCCTAACCTAACCTGAAGCCTAAATGAAACCATAGACCTAACCCTAACCCTAGGCGGACACCTTATGCTTAACCCCCACCCTAACCTGACCCTGACGCTTACTCCAACCGTAACAGTTAAACGAAAACTAACAGTAGCCCTAAACTTACTCCCTCAAACTAAGTTCAAACCTAACCTAACCTGAAGCCTAAATCAAACCATACACCTAACCCTAACCCTAGGCGAACACCTTAAGCTCAACCCCAAACCTAACCTGACCCTGACGCTTACTCCAACCGTAACAGTTAACCGAAAACTAACAGTAGCCCTAAACTGACTCCCTCAAACTAAGTTCAAACCTAACCTAACCTGAAGCCTAAATCAAATCATAGACCTAACCCTAACCCTAGGCGGACACCTTATGCTTAACCCCCACCCTAACCTGACCCTGACGCTTACTCCAACTGTAACAGTTAACCGAAAACTAACAGTAGCCCTAAACTTACTCCCTCAAAATAACTTCAAACATAACCTAACCTGAAGCCTAAATCAAACCATACACCTAACCCTAACCCTAGGCGGACACCTTAAGCTCAACCCCAACCCGAACCTGGCCCTGACGCTAACTCCAACAGTAACAGTTACCCGAAAACTAACAGTAGCCCTAAACTTACTCCCTCAAACTAACTTCAAACCTAACCTAACTTGAAGCCTAACTCAAACCATAGACCTAGCCCTAACCCTAGGCGGACACCTGAAACTCAACCACAACCCTAACCAGAACCTGACGCTATCTCCAACCGTAACACTGAACCGAAAACTAACAGTAGCCCTAAACTTACTCCCTCAAACTAAGTTCAAACCTAACCTAAGCTGAAGCATAAATCAAACCATACACCTAACCCTAACCCTAGGTGGACACCTTAAGCTCAACCCCAACCCTAACCTGACCTCCAGGCTAACTCCAACCATATCACTGAACCGAAAACTAAGAGTAGTCCTAAACTTACTCCCTCAAACTAAGTTCAATCCTAACCTAACCTGAAGCCTAACTCAAACCATAGACCTAACCCTAACCCTAGGCGGACACCTGAAGCTTAACCCCAACCCTAACCTGACCCTGACGCTATCTCCAACCGTAACACTGAACCGAAAACTAACAGTAGCCCTAAACTTACTCCCTCAAACTAAGTTCAAACCTAACCTAACCTGAAGCCTAACTCAAACAATAGACCTAACCCTAACCCTAGGCGGACACCTTAAGCTTGACCCCAACCCTAACCTGACACTGACGCTTACTCCAACCGTAACAGTTAACCGAAAACTAACAGTAGCCCTAAACTTACTCCCTCAAACTAAGTTCAAACCTAACCTAACCTGAAGCCTAACTCAAACCACAGACCTAACCCTAACCCTAGGAGGACACCTTAAGCTCAACCCCAACCCTAACCGGACCGTCACGCTAACTCCAAACGTAACATTGAACCGAAAACTAACAGTAGCCCTAAACTTACTCCCTCAAACTAAGTTCAATCCTAACCTAACCTGAAGCCTAAATGAAACCATAGACCTAACCCTAACCCTAGGCGGACACCTTATGCTTAACCCCCACCCTAACTTGACCCTGACGCTTACTCCAACCGTAACAATTAAACGAAAACTAACAGTAGCCCTAAACTGTCTCCCACAAACTAAGTTCAAACCTAACCTATCCTGAAGCCTAACTCAAACAATAGACCTAAACCTAACCCTAGGCGGACACCTTAATCTCAACCACAACCCTAACCTGGCCCTGACGCTAACTCCAACAGTAACAGTTACCCGAAAACTAACAGTAGCCCTAAACTTACTCCCTCAAACTAACTTCAAACCTATCCTAACTTGAAGCATAACTCAAACCACAGACCTAAACCTAACCCTAGGCGGACAACTTAAGCTCAACCCCAACCCTAACCTGACCCTGAGGCTAACTCCAACAGTAACAGTTACCCAAAAAATACAGTAGCCCTAAACTTACTCCCTCAAACTAAGTTCAAACCTAACCTAACCTGAAGCCTAACTCAAACCACAGACCTAACCCTAACCCTAGGCGGACAACTGAAGCTCAACCCCAACCCTAACCTGACCCTGACGCTATCTCCAACCGTAACACTGAACCGAAAACTAACAGTAGCCCTAAACTTACTCCCTCAAACTAAGTTCAAACCTAACCTAACCTGAAGCCTCACTCAAACCACAGACCTAACCCTAACCCTAGGAGGACACCTTAAGCTCAACCCCAACCCTAACCTGACCCTCACGCTAACTCCAACCGTAACACTGTACCGAAAACTAACAGTAGCCCTAAACTTACTCCCTCAAACTAAGTTCAAACCTAACCTAACCTGAAGCCTAACTCAAACAATAGACCTAACCCTAACCCTAGGCGAAAACCTTAAGCTTGACCCCAACCCTAACCTGACCCTGACGCTTACTCCAACCGTAACAGTTAAACGAAAACTAACAGTAGCCCTAAACTTACTCCCTCAAACTAACTTCAAACCTAACCTAACCTGAAGCCTAAATCAAACCATACACCTAACCCTAACCCTAGGCGGACAACTTAAGCTCAATCCCAAACCTAACGTGACCCTGACGCTTACTCCAACCGTAACAGTTAACCGAAAACTAACAGTAGCCCTAAACTGACTCCCTAAAACTAACTTCAAACCTAACCTAACCTGAAGCCTAAATCAAACCATACACCTAACCCTAACCCTAGGCGGACACCTTAAGCTCAACCCCAACCCTAAACTGGCCTGACGCTAACTCCAACCGTAACAGTTACGCGAAAACTAACAGTAGCCCTAAACTTACTGCCTCAAACTAAGTTCCAACCTAACCTAACCAGAAGCCTAAATCAAACCATACACCTAACCCTAACCCTAGGCGGACACCTGAAGTTCAAAGCCAACCCTAACCTGACCCTCACGCTAACTCCAACCGTAACACTGAACCGAAAACTAACAGTAGCCCTAAACTTAATCCCTCAAACTAAGTTCAAACCTAACCTAACCTGAAGCCTAACTCAAACCATAGACCTAACCCTAACCCTATGCTGACACCTGAAGCTCAACCCCAACCCTAACCTGACCCTGACGCTATCTCCAACCGTAACACTGAACCGAAAACTAACAGTAGCCCTAAACTTACTCCCTCAAACTAAGTTCAAACCTAACCTAACCTGAAGCCTAACTCAAACCACAGACCTAACCCTAACCCTAGGAGGACACCTTAAGCTCAACCCCAACCCTAACCTGACCCTCACGCTATCTCCAACCGTGACACTGAACCGAAAACTAACAGTAGCCCTAAACTTACTCCCTCAAACTAAGTTCAAACCTAACCTAACCTGAAGCCTAACTCAAACAATAGACCTAACCCTAACCCTAGGCGGACACCTTAAGCTTGACCCCAACCCTAACCTGACCCTGACGCTAACTCCAACCGTAACAGTTACCCGAAAATTAACAGTAGCCCTAAACTTACTCCTTCAAACTAAGTTCAAACCTAACCTAAACAGAAGACAAAATCAAACCATACACCTATCCCTAACCCTAAGCGGACACCTTAAGCTCAACCCCAACCCTAACCTGACCCTCACGCGAACTCCAACCGTAACACTGAACTGAAAACTAACAGTAGCCCTAAACTTACTCCCTCAAACTAACTTCAAACCTAACCTAACCTGAAGCCTAAATCAAACCATAGACCTAACCCTCTCCCTAGGCGGACACCTGAAGCTCAACCACAAACCTAACCTGACCCTGACGCTATCTCCAACCGTAACACTGAACCGAAAACTAACAGTAGCCCTAAACTTACTCCCTCAAAATAAGTATAAACCTAACCTAACCTGAACCCTATCTCAAACCACAGACCTAACCCTAACCCTAGGTGGACACCTTAAGCTCAACCCCAACCCTAACCAGACACTCACGCTAACTCCAAATGTAAAACTGAACCAAAAACTAACAGTAGCCCTAAACTTACTCCCTCAAACTAAGTTCAAACCTAACCTAACCTGAAGCCTAAATCAAACCATGCACCTAACCCTAACCCTAGGCGGACACCTGAAGTTCAAACCCAACCCTAACCTGACCCTCACGCTAACTCCAACCGTAACACTGAACCGAAAACTAACAGTAGCCCTAAACTTAATCCCTCAAACTAAGTTCAAACCTAACCTAACCTGAAGCCTAACTCAAACCATAGACCTAACCCTAACCCTAGGCTGACACCTGAAGCTCAACCCCAACCCTAACCTGACCCTGACGCTATCTCCAACCGTAACACTGAACCGAAAACTAACAGTAGCCCTAAACTTACTCCCTCAAACTAAGTTCAAACCTAACCTAACCTGAAGCCTAAATGAAACCATAGACCTAACCCTAACCCTAGGCGGACACCTTGTGCTTAACCCCCACCCTAACTTGACCCTGACGCTTACTCCAACCGTAACAGTTAAACGAAAACTAACAGTAGCCCTAAACTGTCTCCCACAAACTAAGTTAAAACCTAACCTAACCTGAAACCTAACTCAAACAATAGACCTAACCCTAACCCTAGGCGGACACCTTAAGCTCAACCACAACCATAACCTGGCCCTGACGCTAACTCCAACAGTAACAGTTACCCGAAAACTAACAGTAGCGCTAAACTTACTCCCTCAAACTAACTTCAAACCTAACCTAACTTGAAGCCTAACTCAAACCATAGACCTAAACCTAACCCTAGGCGGACACCTGAAACTCAACCACAACCCTAACCAGACCCTGACGCTATCTCCAACCGTAACACTGAACCGAAAATTAACAGTAGCCCTAAACTTACTCCCTCAAACTAAGTTCAAACCTACCCTAACCTGGACCCTAACTCAAACCATAGACCTAACCCTAACCCTAGGCGGACACCTGAAGCTCAATCACAACCCTAACATGACCCTGACGCTATCTCCAACCGTAACACTGAACCGAAAACTAACAGTAGCCCTAAACTTACTCCCTCAAACTAAGTTCAAACCTCACCTAACCTGAAGCCTAACTCAAACCACAGACCTAACCCTAACCCTAGGCAGACACCTTAAGCTCAACCCCAACCCTAACCGGACCGTCACGCTAACTCCAATCGTAACATTGAACCGAAAACTAACAGTAGCCCTAAACTTACTCCCTCAAACTAAGTTCAATCCTTACCTAACCTGAAGCCTAAATGAAACCATACACCTAACCCTAACCCTAGGCGGACACCTTATGCTTAACCCCCACCCTAACCTGACCCTGACGCTTACTCCAACCGTAACAGTTAAACGAAAACTAACAGTAGCCCTAAACTTACTCCCTCAAACTAAGTTCAAACCTAACCTAACCTGAAGCCTAAATCAAACCATACACCTAACCCTAACCCTAGGCGGACACCTTAAGCTCAACCCCAACCCTAACCTGACCCTCACGCTAACTCCAACCATAACACTGAACTGAAAACTAACAGTAGCCCTAAACTGACTCCCTCAAACTAAGTTCAAACCTAACCTAACCTGAAGCCTAAATCAAATCATAGACCTAACCCTAACCCTAGGCGGACACCTTATGCTTAACCCCCACCCTAACCTGACCCTGACGCGTACTCCAACTGTAACAGTTAACCGAAAACAAACAGTAGCCCTAAACTTACTCCCTCAAACTAACTACAAACCTAACCTAACCTGAAGCCTAAATCAAACCATACACCTAACCCTAACCCTAGGCGGACACCTTAAGCTCAACCCCAACCCTAACCAGACCTCCAGGCTAACTCCAACCATAACACTGAACCGAAAACTAAGAGTAGTCCTAAACTTACTCCCTCAAACCAACTTCAATCCTAACCTAACCTGAAGCCTAAATGAAACCATAGACCTAACCCTAACCCTAGGCGGACACCTTATGGTTAACCCCCACCATAACCTGACACTGACGCTTACTCCAACCGTAACAGTTAAACGAAAACTAACAGTAGCCCTAAACTTACTCCCTCAAACTAAGTTCAAACCTAACCTAACCTGAAGCATAAATCAAACCATACACCTAACCCTAACCCTAGGCGGACACCTTAAGCTCAACCCCAACCCTAACCTGACCTCCAGGCTAACTCCAACCACATCACTGAACCGAAAACTAAGAGTAGTCCTAAACTTACTCCCTCAAACTAAGTTCAATCCTAACCTAACCTGAAGCCTAAATGAAACCATAGACCTAACCCTAACCCTAGGCGGACACCTTAAGCTTGACCCCAACCCTAACCTGACCCTGACGCTTACTCCAACCGTAACAGTTAAACGAAAACTAACAGTAGCCCTAAACTTGCTCCCTCAAACTAACTTCAAACCTAACCTAACCTGAAGCCTAAATCAAACCATACACCTAACCCTAACCCTAGGAGGACACCTTAAGCTCAACCCCAACCCTAACCTGGCTCTGACGCTAACTCCAACAGTAACAGTTACCCGAAAACTAACAGTAGCCCTAAACTTACTCCCTCAAACTAACTTCAAACCTAACCTAACTTGAAGCCTAACTCAAACCATAGACCTAACCTTAACCCTAGGCGGACACCTGAAACTCAACCACAACCTTAACCAGACCCTGACGCTATCTCCAACCGTATCACTGAACCGAAAACTAACAGTAGCCCTAAACTTACTCCCTCAAACTAAGTTCAAACCTAACCTAACCTGGAGCCTAACTCAAACCACAGACCTAACCCTAACCCAAGGCGGACAACTTAAGCTCAACCCCAACCCTAACCTGACCCTCACGCTAAATCCAACCGTAACACTGAACCGAAAACTAACAGTAGCCCTAAACTTACTCCCTCAAACTAAGTTCAAACCTAACCTAACCTGAAGCCTAACTCAAACAATAGACCTAACCCTAACCCTAGGCGGACACCTTAAGCTTGACCCCAACCCTAACCTAACCTCCAGGCTAACTCCAACCATATCAATGAACCGAAAACTAAGAGTAGTCCTAAACTTACTCCCTCAAACTAAGTTCAATCCTAACCTAACCTGAAGCCTAAATGAAACCATAGACCTAACCCTAACCCTAGGCGGACACCTTATGCTTAACCCCCACCCTAACCTGACCCTGACGCTTAATCCAACCGTAACAGTTAAACGAAAACTAACAGTAGCCCTAAACTTACTCCCTCAAACTAAGTTCAAACCTAACCTAACCTGAAGCCTAAATCAAACCATACACCTAACCCTAACCCTAGGCGAACACCTTAAGCTCAACCCCAAACCTAACCTGACCCTGACGCTTACTCCAACCGTAACAGTTAACCGAAAACTAACAGTAGCCCTAAACTGACTCCCTCAAACTAAGTTCAAACCTAACCTAACCTGAAGCCTAAATCAAATCATAGACCAAACCCTAACCCTAGGCGGACACCTTATGCTTAACCCCCACCCTAACCTGACCCTGACGCTTACTCCAACTGTAACAGTTAACCGAAAACTAACAGTAGCCCTAAACTTACTCCCTCAAAATAACTTCAAACATAACCTAACCTGAAGCCTAAATCAAACCATACACCTAACCCTAACCCTAGGCGGACACCTTAAGCTCAACCCCAACCCGAACCTGGCCCTGATGCTAACTCCAACAGTAACAGTTACCCGAAAACTAACAGTAGCCCTAAACTTACTCCCTCAAACTAACTTCAAACCTAACCTAACTTGAAGCCTAACTCAAACCATAGACCTAGCCCTAACCCTAGGCGGACACCTGAAACTCAACCACAACCCTAACCAGAACCTGACGCTATCTCCAACCGTAACACTGAACCGAAAACTAACAGTAGCCCTAAACTTACTCCCTCAAACTAAGTTCAAACCTAACCTAAGCTGAAGCATAAATCAAACCATACACCTAACCCTAACCCTAGGTGGACACCTTAAGCTCAACCCCAACCCTAACCTGACCTCCAGGCTAACTCCAACCATATCACTGAACCGAAAACTAAGAGTAGTCCTAAACTTACTCCCTCAAACTAAGTTCAATCCTAACCTAACCTGAAGCCTAACTCAAACCATAGACCTAACCCTAACCCTAGGCGGACACCTGAAGCTTAACCCCAACCCTAACCTGACCCTGACGCTATCTCCAACCGTAACACTGAACCGAAAACTAACAGTAGCCCTAAACTTACTCCCTCAAACTTAGTTCAAACCTAACCTAACCTGAAGCCTAACTCAAACAATAGACCTAACCCTAACCCTAGGCGGACACCTTAAGCTTGACCCCAACCCTAACCTGACACTGACGCTTACTCCAACCGTAACAGTTAACCGAAAACTAACAGTAGCCCTAAACTTACTCCCTCAAACTAAGTTCAAACCTAACCTAACCTGAAGCCTAACTCAAACCACAGACCTAACCCTAACCCTAGGAGGACACCTTAAGCTCAACCCCAACCCTAACCGGACCGTCACGCTAACTCCAAACGTAACATTGAACCGAAAACTAACAGTAGCCCTAAACTTACTCCCTCAAACTAAGTTCAATCCTAACCTAACCTGAAGACTAAATGAAACCATAGACCTAACCCTAACCCTAGGCGGACACCTTATGCTTAACCCCCACCCTAACTTGACCCTGACGCTTACTCCAACCGTAACAATTAAACGAAAACTAACAGTAGCCCTAAACTGTCTCCCACAAACTAAGTTCAAACCTAACCTATCCTGAAGCCTAACTCAAACAATAGACCTAACCCTAACCCTAGGCGGACACCTTAATCTCAACCACAACCCTAACCTGGCCCTGACGCTAACTCCAACAGTAACAGTTACCCGAAAACTAACAGTAGCCCTAAACTTACTCCCTCAAACTAACTTCAAACCTATCCTAACTTGAAGCATAACTCAAACCACAGACCTAAACCTAACCCTAGGCGGACAACTTAAGCTCAACCCCAACCCTAACCTGACCCTGAGGCTAACTCCAACAGTAACAGTTACCCAAAAAATACAGTAGCCCTAAACTTACTCCCTCAAACTAAGTTCAAACCTAACCTAACCTGAAGCCTAACTCAAACCACAGACCTAACCCTAACCCTAGGCGGACAACTGAAGCTCAACCCCAACCCTAACCTGACCCTGACGCTATCTCCAACCGTAACACTGAACCGAAAACTAACAGTAGCCCTAAACTTACTCCCTCAAACTAAGTTCAAACCTAACCTAACCTGAAGCCTCACTCAAACCACAGACCTAACCCTAACCCTAGGAGGACACCTTAAGCTCAACCCCAACCCTAACCTGACCCTCACGCTAACTCCAACCGTAACACTGTACCGAAAACTAACAGTAGCCCTAAACTTACTCCCTCAAACTAAGTTCAAACCTAACCTAACCTGAAGCCTAACTCAAACAATAGACCTAACCCTAACCCTAGGCGAAAACCTTAAGCTTGACCCCAACCCTAACCTGACCCTGACGCTTACTCCAACCGTAACAGTTAAACGAAAACTAACAGTAGCCCTAAACTTACTCCCTCAAACTAACTTCAAACCTAACCTAACCAGAAGCCTAAATCAAACCATACACCTAACCCTAACCCTAGGCGGACAACTTAAGCTCAATCCCAAACCTAACGTGACCCTGACGCTTACTCCAACCGTAACAGTTAACCGAAAACTAACAGTAGCCCTAAACTGACTCCCTAAAACTAACTTCAAACCTAACCTAACCTGAAGCCTAAATCAAACCATACACCTAACCCTAACCCTAGGCGGACACCTTAAGCTCAACCCCAACCCTAAACTGGCCTGACGCTAACTCCAACCGTAACAGTTACGCGAAAACTAACAGTAGCCCTAAACTTACTGCCTCAAACTAAGTTCCAACCTAACCTAACCAGAAGCCTAAATCAAACCATACACCTAACCCTAACCCTAGGCGGACACCTGAAGTTCAAAGCCAACCCTAACCTGACCCTCAGGCTAACTCCAACCGTAACACTGAACCGAAAACTAACAGTAGCCCTAAACTTAATCCCTCAAACTAAGTTCAAACCTAACCTAACCTGAAGCCTAACTCAAACCATAGACCTAACCCTAACCCTATGCTGACACCTGAAGCTCAACCACAACCCTAACCTGACCCTGACGCTATCTCCAACCGTAACACTGAACCGAAAACTAACAGTAGCCCTAAACTTACTCCCTCAAACTAAGTTCAAACCTAACCTAACCTGAAGCCTAACTCAAACCACAGACCTAACCCTAACCCTAGGAGGACACCTTAAGCTCAACCCCAACCCTAACCTGACCCTCACGCTATCTCCAACCGTGACACTGAACCGAAAACTAACAGTAGCCCTAAACTTACTCCCTCAAACTAAGTTCAAACCTAACCTAACCTGAAGCCTAACTCAAACAATAGACCTAACCCTAACCCTAGGCGGACACCTTAAGCTTGACCCCAACCCTAACCTGACCCTGACGCTAACTCCAACCGTAACAGTTACCCGAAAATTAACAGTAGCCCTAAACTTACTCCTTCAAACTAAGTTCAAACCTAACCTAAACAGAAGACAAAATCAAACCATACACCTATCCCTAACCCTAGGCGGACACCTTAAGCTCAACCCCAACCCTAACCTGACCCTCACGCGAACTCCAACCGTAACACTGAACTGAAAACTAACAGTAGCCCTAAACTTACTCCCTCAAACTAACTTCAAACCTAACCTAACCTGAAGCCTAAATCAAACCATAGACCTAACCCTCTCCCTAGGCGGACACCTGAAGCTCAACCACAAACCTAACCTGACCCTGACGCTATCTCCAACCGTAACACTGAACCGAAAACTAACAGTAGCCCTAAACTTACTCCCTCAAAATAAGTATAAACCTAACCTAACCTGAACCCTATCTCAAACCACAGACCTAACCCTAACCCTAGGTGGACACCTTAAGCTCAACCCCAACCCTAACCAGACACTCACGCTAACTCCAAATGTAAAACTGAACCAAAAACTAACAGTAGCCCTAAACTTACTCCCTCAAACTAAGTTCAAACCTAACCTAACCTGAAGCCTAAATCAAACCATGCACCTAACCCTAACCCTAGGCGGACACCTGAAGTTCAAACCCAACCCTAACCTGACCCTCACGCTAACTCCAACCGTAACACTGAACCGAAAACTAACAGTAGCCCTAAACTTAATCCCTCAAACTAAGTTCAAACCTAACCTAACCTGAAGCCTAACTCAAACCATAGACCTAACCCTAACCCTAGGCTGACACCTGAAGCTCAACCCCAACCCTAACCTGACCCTGACGCTATCTCCAACCGTAACACTGAACCGAAAACTAACAGTAGCCCTAAACTTACTCCCTCAAACTAAGTTCAAACCTAACCTAACCTGAAGCCTAACTCAAACCACAGACCTAACCCTAACCCTAGGAGGACACCTTAAGCTCAACCCCAACCCTAACCTGACCCTCACGCTATCTCCAACCTTGACACTGAACCGAAAACTAACAGTAGCCCTAAACTTACTCCCTCAAACTAAGTTCAAACCTAACCTAACCTGAAGCCTAACTCAAACAATAGACCTAACCCTAACCCTAGGCGGACACCTTAAGCTTGACCCCAACCCTAACCTGACCCTGACGCTAACTCCAACCGTAACAGTTACCCGAAAATTAACAGTAGCCCTAAACTTACTCCTTCAAACTAAGTTCAAACCTAACCTAAACAGAAGACAAAATCAAACCATACACCTATCCCTAACCCTAGGCGGACACCTTAAGCTCAACCCCAACCCTAACCTGACCCTCACGCGAACTCCAACCGTAACACTGAACTGAAAACTAACAGTAGCCCTAAACTTACTCCCTCAAACTAACTTCAAACCTAACCTAACCTGAAGCCTAAATCAAACCATAGACCTAACCCTCTCCCTAGGCGGACACCTGAAGCTCAACCACAAACCTAACCTGACCCTGACGCTATCTCCAACCGTAACACTGAACCGAAAACTAACAGTAGCCCTAAACTTACTCCCTCAAAATAAGTATAAACCTAACCTAACCTGAACCCTATCTCAAACCACAGACCTAACCCTAACCCTAGGTGGACACCTTAAGCTCAACCCCAACCCTAACCAGACACTCACGCTAACTCCAAATGTAAAACTGAACCAAAAACTAACAGTAGCCCTAAACTTACTCCCTCAAACTAAGTTCAAACCTAACCTAACCTGAAGCCTAAATCAAACCATGCACCTAACCCTAACCCTAGGCGGACACCTGAAGTTCAAACCCAACCCTAACCTGACCCTCACGCTAACTCCAACCGTAACACTGAACCGAAAACTAACAGTAGCCCTAAACTTAATCCCTCAAACTAAGTTCAAACCTAACCTAACCTGAAGCCTAACTCAAACCATAGACCTAACCCTAACCCTAGGCTGACACCTGAAGCTCAACCCCAACCCTAACCTGACCCTGACGCTATCTCCAACCGTAACACTGAACCGAAAACTAACAGTAGCCCTAAACTTACTCCCTCAAACTAAGTTCAAACCTAACCTAACCTGAAGCCTAAATGAAACCATAGACCTAACCCTAACCCTAGGCGGACACCTTATGCTTAACCCCCACCCTAACTTGACCCTGACGCTTACTCCAACCGTAACAGTTAAACGAAAACTAACAGTAGCCCTAAACTGTCTCCCACAAACTAAGTTAAAACCTAACCTAACCTGAAACCTAACTCAAACAATAGACCTAACCCTAACCCTAGGCGGACACCTTAAGCTCAACCACAACCATAACCTGGCCCTGACGCTAACTCCAACAGTAACAGTTACCCGAAAACTAACAGTAGCGCTAAACTTACTCCCTCAAACTAACTTCAAACCTAACCTAACTTGAAGCCTAACTCAAACCATAGACCTAAACCTAACCCTAGGCGGACACCTGAAACTCAACCACAACCCTAACCAGACCCTGACGCTATCTCCAACCGTAACACTGAACCGAAAATTAACAGTAGCCCTAAACTTACTCCCTCAAACTAAGTTCAAACCTACCCTAACCTGGACCCTAACTCAAACCATAGACCTAACCCTAACCCTAGGCGGACACCTGAAGCTCAATCACAACCCTAACATGACCCTGACGCTATCTCCAACCGTAACACTGAACCGAAAACTAACAGTAGCCCTAAACTTACTCCCTCAAACTAAGTTCAAACCTCACCTAACCTGAAGCCTAACTCAAACCACAGACCTAACCCTAACCCTAGGCAGACACCTTAAGCTCAACCCCAACCCTAACCGGACCGTCACGCTAACTCCAATCGTAACATTGAACCGAAAACTAACAGTAGCCCTAAACTTACTCCCTCAAACTAAGTTCAATCCTTACCTAACCTGAAGCCTAAATGAAACCATACACCTAACCCCAACCCTAGGCGGACACCTTATGCTTAACCCCCACCCTAACCTGACCCTGACGCTTACTCCAACCGTAACAGTTAAACGAAAACTAACAGTAGCCCTAAACTTACTCCCTCAAACTAAGTTCAAACCTAACCTAACCTGAAGCCTAAATCAAACCATACACCTAACCCTAACCCTAGGCGGACACCTTAAGCTCAACCCCAACCCTAACCTGACCCTCACGCTAACTCCAACCATAACACTGAACTGAAAACTAACAGTAGCCCTAAACTGACTCCCTCAAACTAAGTTCAAACCTAACCTAACCTGAAGCCTAAATCAAATCATAGACCTAACCCTAACCCTAGGCGGACACCTTATGCTTAACCCCCACCCTAACCTGACCCTGACGCGTACTCCAACTGTAACAGTTAACCGAAAACAAACAGTAGCCCTAAACTTACTCCCTCAAACTAACTACAAACCTAACCTAACCTGAAGCCTAAATCAAACCATACACCTAACCCTAACCCTAGGCGGACACCTTAATCTCAACCCCAACCCTAACCTGGCCCTGACGCTAACTCCAACTGTAACAGTTACCCGAAAACTAACAGTAGCCCTAAACTTACTCCCTCAAACTAACTTCAAACCTATCCTACCTTGAAGCCTAACTCAAACCACAGACCTAACCCTAACCCTAGGCGGACACCTTAAGCTCAACCCCAACCCTAACCGGACCCTCACGCTAACTCCAAACGTAACATTGAACCGAAAACTAACAGTAGCCCTAAACTTACTCCCTCAAACTAAGTTCAATCCTAACCTAACCTGAAGCCTAAATGAAACCATAGACCTAACCCTAACCCTAGGCGGACACCTTATGCTTAACCCCCACCCTAACTTGACCCTGACGCTTACTCCAACCGTAACAGTTAAACGAAAACTAACAGTAGCCCTAAACTGTCTCCCACAAACTGAGTTAAAAGCTAACCTAACCTGAAGCCTAACTCAAACAATAGACCTAACCCTAACCCTAGGCGGACACCTTAAGCTCAACCCCAACCCTAACCTGGCCCTGACGCTAACTCCAACAGTAACAGTTACCCGAAAACTAACAGTAGCCCTAAACTTACTCCCTCAAACTAACTTCAAACCTAACCTAACTTGAAGCCTAACTCAAACCATAGACCTAAACCTAACCCTAGGCGGACACCTGAAACTCAACCACAACCCTAACCAGACCCTGACGCTATCTCCAACCGTAACACTGAACCGAAAATTAACAGTAGCCCTAAACTTACTCCCTCAAACTAAGTTCAAACCTACCCTAACCTGGACCCTAACTCAAACCATAGACCTAACCCTAACCATAGGCGGACACCTGAAGCTCAATCACAACCCTAACATGACCCTGACGCTATCTCCAACCGTAACACTGAACCGAAAACTAACAGTAGCCCTAAACTTACTCCCTCAAACTAAGTTCAAACCTCACCTAACCTGAAGCCTAACTCAAACCACAGACCTAACCCTAACCCTAGGCGGACAACTGAAGCTCACCCCAACCCTAACCTGACCCT
Organism: Tupaia tana; assembly: GCA_026018925.1. Lineage (NCBI taxonomy): Eukaryota > Metazoa > Chordata > Mammalia > Scandentia > Tupaiidae > Tupaia > Tupaia tana. The sequence goes on from JAKSZU010000095.1 coordinate 22,989, forward strand.
GACGCTATCTCCAACCGTAACACTGAACCGAAAACTAACAGTAGCCCTAAACTTACTCCCTCAAACTAAGTTCAAACCTAACCTAACCTGAAGCCTCACTCAAACCACAGACCTAACCCTAACCCTAGGAGGACACCTTAAGCTCAACCCCAACCCTAACCTGACCCTCACGCTAACTCCAACCGTAACACTGTACCGAAAACTAACAGTAGCCCTAAACTTACTCCCTCAAACTAAGTTCAAACCTAACCTAACCTGAAGCCTAACTCAAACAATAGACCTAACCCTAACCCTAGGCGAAAACCTTAAGCTTGACCCCAACCCTAACCTGACCCTGACGCTTACTCCAACCGTAACAGTTAAACGAAAACTAACAGTAGCCCTAAACTTACTCCCTCAAACTAACTTCAAACCTAACCTAACCTGAAGCCTAAATCAAACCATACACCTAACCCTAACCCTAGGCGGACAACTTAAGCTCAATCCCAAACCTAACGTGACCCTGACGCTTACTCCAACCGTAACAGTTAACCGAAAACTAACAGTAGCCCTAAACTGACTCCCTAAAACAAACTTCAAACCTAACCTAACCTGAAGCCTAAATCAAACCATACACCTAACCCTAACCCTAGGCGGACACCTTAATCTCAACCCCAACCCTAACCTGGCCCTGACGCTAACTCCAACTGTAACAGTTACCCGAAAACTAACAGTAGCCCTAAACTTACTCCCTCAAACTAACTTCAAACCTATCCTACCTTGAAGCATAACTCAAACCACAGACCTAACCCTAACCCTAGGCGGACACCTTAAGCTCAACCCCAACCCTAACCTGACCCTGAGGCTAACTCCAACAGTAACAGTTACCCGAAAAATAACAGTAGCCCTAAACTTACTCCCTCAAACTAAGTTCAAACCTAACCTAACCTGAAGCCTAACTCAAACCATAGACCTAACCCTAACCCATGGCGGACACCTGAAGCTCAACCCCAACCCTAACCTGACCCTGACGCTATCTCCAACCGTAACACTGAACCAAAAACTAACAGTAGCCCTAAACTTACTCCCTCAAACTAAGTTCAAACCTAACCTAACCTGAACCCTAACTCAAACCACAGACCTAACCCTAACCCTAGGCGGACACCTTAAGCTCAACCCCAACCCTAAACTGGCCCTGACGCTAACTCCAACCGTAACAGTTACGCGAAAACTAACAGTAGCCCTAAACTTACTGCCTCAAACTAAGTTCCAACCTAACCTAACCATAAGCCTAAATCAAACCATACACCTAACCCTAACCCTAGGCGGACACCTGAAGTTCAAAGCCAACCCTAACCTGACCCTCACGCTAAGTCCAACCGTAACACTGAACCGAAAACTAACAGTAGCCCTAAACTTAATCCCTCAAACTAAGTTCAAACCTAACCTAACCTGAAGCCTAACTCAAACCATAGACCTAACCCTAACCCTACGCTGACACCTGAAGCTCAACCCCAACCCTAACCTGACCCTGACGCTATCTCCAACCGTAACACTGAACCGAAAACTAACAGTAGCCCTAAACTTACTCCCTCAAACTAAGTTCAAACCTAACCTAACCTGAAGCCTAACTCAAACCACAGACCTAACCCTAACCCTAGGAGGACACCTTAAGCTCAACCCCAACCCTAACCTGACCCTCACGCTATCTCCAACCGTGACACTGAACCGAAAACTAACAGTAGCCCTAAACTTACTCCCTCAAACTAAGTTCAAACCTAACCTAACCTGAAGCCTAACTCAAACAATAGACCTAACCGTAACCCTAGGCGGACACCTTAAGCTTGACCCCAACCCTAACCTGACCCTGACGCTAACTCCAACCGTAACAGTTACCCGAAAATTAACAGTAGCCCTAAACTTACTCCTTCAAACTAAGTTCAAACCTAACCTAAACAGAAGACAAAATCAAACCATACACCTATCCCTAACCCTAGGCGGACACCTTAAGCTCAACCCCAACCCTAACCTGACCCTCACGCGAACTCCAACCGTAACACTGAACTGAAAACTAACAGTAGCCCTAAACTTACTCCCTCAAACTAACTTCAAACCTAACCTAACCTGAAGCCTAAATCAAACCATAGACCTAACCCTCTCCCTAGGCGGACACCTGAAGCTCAACCACAAACCTAACCTGACCCTGACGCTATCTCCAACCGTAACACTGAACCGAAAACTAACAGTAGCCCTAAACTTACTCCCTCAAAATAAGTATAAACCTAACCTAACCTGAACCCTATCTCAAACCACAGACCTAACCCTAACCCTAGGTGGACACCTTAAGCTCAACCCCAACCCTAACCAGACACTCACGCTAACTCCAAATGTAAAACTGAACCAAAAACTAACAGTAGCCCTAAACTTACTGCCTCAAACTAAGTTCAAACCTAACCTAACCTGAAGCCTAAATCAAACCATGCACCTAACCCTAACCCTAGGCGGACACCTGAAGTTCAAACCCAACCCTAACCTGACCCTCACGCTAACTCCAACCGTAACACTGAACCGAAAACTAACAGTAGCCCTAAACTTAATCCCTCAAACTAAGTTCAAACCTAACCTAACCTGAAGCCTAACTCAAACCATAGACCTAACCCTAACCCTAGGCTGACACCTGAAGCTCAACCCCAACCCTAACCTGACCCTGACGCTATCTCCAACCGTAACACTGAACCGAAAACTAACAGTAGCCCTAAACTTACTCCCTCAAACTAAGTTCAAACCTAACCTAACCTGAAGCCTAAATGAAACCATAGACCTAACCCTAACCCTAGGCGGACACCTTATGCTTAACCCCCACCCTAACTTGACCCTGACGCTTACTCCAACCGTAACAGTTAAACGAAAACTAACAGTAGCCCTAAACTGTCTCCCACAAACTAAGTTAAAACCTAACCTAACCTGAAACCTAACTCAAACAATAGACCTAACCCTAACCCTAGGCGGACACCTTAAGCTCAACCACAACCATAACCTGGCCCTGACGCTAACTCCAACAGTAACAGTTACCCGAAAACTAACAGTAGCGCTAAACTTACTCCCTCAAACTAACTTCAAACCTAACCTAACTTGAAGCCTAACTCAAACCATAGACCTAAACCTAACCCTAGGCGGACACCTGAAACTCAACCACAACCCTAACCAGACCCTGACGCTATCTCCAACCGTAACACTGAACCGAAAATTAACAGTAGCCCTAAACTTACTCCCTCAAACTAAGTTCAAACCTACCCTAACCTGGACCCTAACTCAAACCATAGACCTAACCCTAACCCTAGGCGGACACCTGAAGCTCAATCACAACCCTAACATGACCCTGACGCTATCTCCAACCGTAACACTGAACCGAAAACTAACAGTAGCCCTAAACTTACTCCCTCAAACTAAGTTCAAACCTCACCTAACCTGAAGCCTAACTCAAACCACAGACCTAACCCTAACCCTAGGCAGACACCTTAAGCTCAACCCCAACCCTAACCGGACCGTCACGCTAACTCCAATCGTAACATTGAACCGAAAATTAACAGTAGCCCTAAACTTACTCCCTCAAACTAAGTTCAATCCTTACCTAACCTGAAGCCTAAATGAAACCATACACCTAACCCTAACCCTAGGCGGACACCTTATGCTTAACCCCCACCCTAACCTGACCCTGACGCTTACTCCAAACGTAACAGTTAAACGAAAACTAACAGTAGCCCTAAACTTACTCCCTCAAACTAAGTTCAAACCTAACCTAACCTGAAGCCTAAAACAAACCATACACCTAACCCTAACCCTAGGCGGACACCTTAAGCTCAACCCCAACCCTAACCTGACCCTCACGCTAACTCCAACCATAACACTGAACTGAAAACTAACAGTAGCCCTAAACTGACTCCCTCAAACTAAGTTCAAACCTAACCTAACCTGAAGCCTAAATCAAATCATAGACCTAACCCTAACCCTAGGCGGACACCTTATGCTTAACCCCCACCCTAACCTGACCCTGACGCGTACTCCAACTGTAACAGTTAACCGAAAACAAACAGTAGCCCTAAACTTACTCCCTCAAACTAACTTCAAACCTAACCTAACCTGAAGCCTAAATCAAACCATACACCTAACCCTAACCCTAGGCGGACACCTTAATCTCAACCCAAACCCTAACCTGGCCCTGACGCTAACTCCAACTGTAACAGTTACCCGAAAACTAACAGTAGCCCTAAACTTACTCCCTCAAACTAACTTCAAACCTATCCTACCTTGAAGCCTAACTCAAACCACAGACCTAACCCTAACCCTAGGCGGACACCTTAAGCTCAACCCCAACCCTAACCGGACCCTCACGCTAACTCCAAACGTAACATTGAACCGAAAACTAACAGTAGCCCTAAACTTACTCCCTCAAACTAAGTTCAATCCTAACCTAACCTGAAGCCTAAATGAAACCATAGACCTAACCCTAACCCTAGGCGGACACCTTATGCTTAACCCCCACCCTAACTTGACCCTGACGCTTACTCCAACCGTAACAGTTAAACGAAAACTAACAGTAGCCCTAAACTGTCTCCCACAAACTGAGTTAAAAGCTAACCTAACCTGAAGCCTAACTCAAACAATAGACCTAACCCTAACCCTAGGCGGACACCTTAAGCTCAACCCCAACCCTAACCTGGCCCTGACGCTAACTCCAACAGTAACAGTTACCCGAAAACTAACAGTAGCCCTAAACTTACTCCCTCAAACTAACTTCAAACCTAACCTAACTTGAAGCCTAACTCAAACCATAGACCTAAACCTAACCCTAGACGGACACCTGAAACTCAACCACAACCCTAACCAGACCCTGACGCTATCTCCAACCGTAACACTGAACCGAAAATTAACAGTAGCCCTAAACTTACTCCCTCAAACTAAGTTCAAACCTACCCTAACCTGGACCCTAACTCAAACCATAGACCTAACCCTAACCATAGGCGGACACCTGAAGCTCAATCACAACCCTAACATGACCCTGACGCTATCTCCAACCGTAACACTGAACCGAAAACTAACAGTAGCCCTAAACTTACTCCCTCAAACTAAGTTCAAACCTCACCTAACCTGAAGCCTAACTCAAACCACAGACCTAACCCTAACCCTAGGCAGACACCTTAAGCTCAACCCCAACCCTAACCGGACCGTCACGCTAACTCCAAACGTAACATTGAACCGAAAACTAACAGTAGCCCTAAACTTACTCCCTCAAACTAAATTCAATCCTTACCTAACCTGAAGCCTAAATGAAACCATAGACCTAACCCTAACCCTAGGCGGACACCTTATGCTTAACCCCCACCCTAACTTGACCCTGACGCTTACTCCAACCGTAACAGTTAAACGAAAACTAACAGTAGCCCTAAACTTACTCCCTCAAACTAAGTTCAAACCTAACCTAACCTGAAGCCTAAATCAAACCATACACCTAACCCTAACCCTAGGCGGACACCTTAAGCTCAACCCCAACCCTAACCTGACCCTCACGCTAACTCCAACCGTAACACTGAACTGAAAACTAACAGTAGCCCTAAACTTACTCCCTCAAACTAAGTTCAAACCTAACCTAACCTGAAGCCTAAATCAAACCATAGACCTAACCCTCTCCCTAGGCGGACCCCTGAATCTCAACCACAACCCTAACCTGACCCTGACGCTATTTCCAACCGTAACACTGAACCGAAAACTAACAGTAGCCCTAAATTTACTCCCTCAAAATAAGTATAAACCTAACCTAACCTGAACCCTATCTCAAACCACAGACCTAACCCTAACCCTAGGTGGACACCTTAAGCTCAACCCCAACCCTAACCAGACACTCACGCTAACTCCAAATGTAACACTGAACCAAAAACTAACAGTAGCCCTAAACTTACTCCCTCAAACTAAGTTCAAACCTAACCTATCCTGAAGCCTAAATCAAACCATGCACCTAACCCTAACCCTAGGCGGACACCTTATGCTCAACCCCAAACCTAACCTGACCCTGACGCTTACTCCAACCGTAACAGTTAACCGAAAACTAACAGTAGCCCTAAATTGACTCCCTCAAACTAAGTTCAAACCTAACCTAACCTGAAGCCTAAATCAAATCATAGACCTAACCCTAACCCTAGGCGGACAACTTATGCTTAACCCCCACCCTAACCTGACCCTGACGCTTACTCCAACTGTAACAGTTAACCGAAAACTAACAGTAGCCAAGAACTTAAACCCTCAAACTAACTTAAACCTAATCTAACCTGAAGCCTAACTCAAACCATAGACCTAACCCTAACCCTAGGCGGACAGCTTAAGCTTATCTCCAACCCTAACCTGACCGTCACGCTAACTCCAAACGTAACATTGAACCGAAAACTAACAGTAGCCCTAAACTTACTCCCTCAAACTAAGTTCAAACCTAACCTAACCTGAAGCCTAAATCAAACCATACACCTAACCCTAACCCTAGGCGGACACCTTAAGCTCAACCCCAACCCTAACCTGGCCCTGACGCTAACTCCAACAGTAACAGTTACCCGAAAACTAACAGTAGCCCTAAACTTACTCCCTCAAACTAATTTCAAACCTAACCTAACTTGAAGCCTAACTCAAACCATAGACCTAACCCTAACCCTAGGCGGACACCTGAAACTCAACCACAACCCTAACCAGACCCTGACGCTATCTCCAACCGTAACACTGAACCGAAAACTAACAGTAGCCCTAAACTTACTCCCTCAAACTAAGTTCAAATCTAACCTAACCTGGAGCCTAACTCAAACCACAGACCTAACCCTAACCCTAGGAGGACACCTTAAGCTCAACCACAGCCCTAACCTGACCCTGACGCTATCTCCAACCGTAACACTGAACCGAAAACTAACAGTAGCCCTAAATTTACTCCCTCAAACTAAGTTCAAACCTTACCTAACCTGAAGCCTAACTCAAACAATAGACCTAACCCTAACCCTAGGCGGACACCTTATGCTTAACCCCCACCCTAACCTGACCCTGACGCTTACTCCAACCGTAACACTGAAACGAAAACTAACAGTTGCCCTAAACTTACTCCCTCAAACTAAGTTCAATCCTACCCTAACCTGAAGCCCAAATGAATCCATAGACCAAACCCTAACCCTAGGCGGACACCTTATGCTTAACCCCCACCCTAACGTGACCCTGACGCTTACTCCAACCGTAACAGTTAAACGAAAACTAACAGTAGCCCTAAACTTACTCCCTCAAACTAAGTTCAAACCTAACCTAACCTGAAGCCTAAATCAAACCATACACCTAACCCTAACCCTAGGCGGACACCTTAAGCTCAACCCCAACCTAACCTGACGCTGACGCTTACTTCAACCGAAACAGTTAACCGAAAACTAACAGTAGCCCTAAACTGACTCCCTCAAACTAATTCAAACCTAACCTAACCTGAAGCCTAAATCAAATCATAGACCTAACCCTAACCCTAGGCGGATGCCTTATGCTTAACCCCCACCCTAACCTGACCCTGACGCGCACTCCAACAGTAACAGTTAAGCGAAAACTAACAGTAGCCCTAAACTTACTCCCTCAAACTAACTTCAAACCCAACCTAACCTGAACCCTAACTCAAACCACAGACCTAACCCTAACCCTAGGCGGACACCTTAAGCTCAACCCCAACACTAACCTGGCCCTGACGCTAACTCCAACCGTAACAGTTACCCGAAAACTAACAGTAACCCTAAACTTACTGCCTCAAACTAAGTTCCAACCTAACCTTACCTGAAGCCTAAATCAAACCATACACCTAACCCTAACCCTAGGCGGACACCTGAAGTTCAAACCCAACCCTAACCTGACCCTCACGCTAACTCCAACCGTAACACTGAACCGAAAACTAACAGTAGCCCTAAACTTACTCCCTCAAACTAAGTTCAAACCTAACCTAACCTGAAGCCTAACTCAAACCACAGCCTAACCCTAACCCTAGGCGGACACCTTAAGCTCAACCCCAACCTTAACCGGACCCTCACGCTAACTCCAAACGTAACATTGAACCGAAAACTAACAGTAGCCCTAAACTTACTCCCTCAAACTAAGTTCAATCCTAACCTAACCTGAAGCCTAAATGAAACCATAGACCTAACCCTAACCCTAGGCGGACACCTTATGCTTAACCCCCACCCTAACTTGACCCTGACGCTTACTCCAACCGTAACAGTTAAACGAAAACTAACAGTAGCCCTAAACTGTCTCCCACAAACTAAGTTAAAACCTAACCTAACCTGAAGCCTAACTCAAACAATAGACCTAACCCTAACCCTAGGCGGACACCTTAAGCTCAACCCCAACCCTAACCTGGCACTCACGCTAACTCCAACCGTAACAGTTACCCGAAAACTAACAGTAGCCCTAAACTTACTCCCTCAAACTAACTTCAAACCTAACCTAACTTGAAGCCTAACTCAAACCATAGACCTAAACCTAACCCTAGGCGGACACCTGAAACTCAACCACAACCCTAACCAGACCCTGACGCTATCTCCAACCGTAACACTGAACCGAAAACTAACAGTACCCCTAAACTTACTCCCTCAAACTAAGTTCAAACCTAAGCTAACCTGAAGCCTAACTCAAACCACAGACCTAACCCTAACCCTAGGAGGACACCTTAAGCTCAACCCCAACCCTAACCTGACCCTCACGCTATCTCCAACCGTGACACTGAACCGAAAACTAACAGTAGCCCTAAACTTACTCCCTCAAACTAAGTTCAAACCTAACCTAACCTGAAGCCTAAATCAAACAATAGACCTAACCCTAACCCTAGGCGGACACCTTAAGCTTGACCCCAACCCTAACCTGACCCTGACGCTAACTCCAACCGTAACAGTTACCCGAAAATTAACAGTAGCCCTAAACTTACTCCTTCAAACTAAGTTCAAACCTAACCTAAACAGAAGACAAAATCAAACCATACACCTATCCCTAACCCTAGGCGGACACCTTAAGCTCAACCCCAACCCTAACCTGACCCTCACGCGAACTCCAACCGTAACACTGAACTGAAAACTAACAGTAGCCCTAAACTTACTCCCTCAAACTAAGTTCAAACCTAACCTAACCTGAAGCCTAAATCAAACCATAGACCTAACCCTCTCCCTAGGCGGACACCTGAAGCTCAACCACAAACCTAACCTGACCCTGACGCTATCTCCAACCGTAACACTGAACCGAAAACTAACAGTAGCCCTAAACTTACTCCCTCAAAATAAGTATAAACCTAACCTAACCTGAACCCTATCTCAAACCACAGACCTAACCCTAACCCTAGGTGGACACCTTAAGCTCAACCCCAACCCTAACCAGACACTCACGCTAACTCCAAATGTAAAACTGAACCAAAAACTAACAGTAGCCCTAAACTTACTCCCTCAAACTAAGTTCAAACCTAACCTAACCTGAAGCCTAAATCAAACCATGCACCTAACCCTAACCCTAGGCAGACACCTGAAGTCCAAACCCAACCCTAACCTGACCCTCACGCTAACTCCAACCGTAACACTGAACCGAAAACTAACAGTAGCCCTAAACTTAATCCCTCAAACTAAGTTCAAACCTAACCTAACCTGAAGCCTAACTCAAACCATAGACCTAACCCTAACCCTAGGCTGACACCTGAAGCTCAACCCCAACCCTAACCTGACCCTGACGCTATCTCCAACCGTAACACTGAACCGAAAACTAACAGTAGCCCTAAACTTACTCCCTCAAACTAAGTTCAAACCTAACCTAACCTGAAGCCTAACTCAAACCACAGACCTAACCCTAACCCTAGGCGGACACCTTAAGCTCAACCCCAACCCTAACCGGACCCTCACGCTAACTCCAAACGTAACATTGAACCGAAAACTAACAGTAGCCCTAAACTTACTCCCTCAAACTAAGTTCAATCCTAACCTAACCTGAAGCCTAAATGAAACCATAGACCTAACCCTAACCCTAGGCGGACACCTTATGCTTAACCCCCACCCTAACTTGACCCTGACGCTTACTCCAACCGTAACAGTTAAACGAAAACTAACAGTAGCCCTAAACTGTCTCCCACAAACTAAGTTAAAACCTAACCTAACCTGAAGCCTAACTCAAACAATAGACCTAACCCTAACCCTAGGCGGACACCTTAAGCTCAACCCCAACCCTAACCTGGCCCTGACGCTAACTCCAACAGTAACAGTTACCCGAAAACTAACAGTAGCCCTAAACTTACTCCCTCAAACTAACTTCAAACCTAACCTAACTTGAAGCCTAACTCAAACCATAGACCTAAACCTAACCCTAGGCGGACTCCTGAAACTCAACCACAACCCTAACCAGACCCTGACGCTATCTCCAACCGTAACACTGAACCGAAAATTAACAGTAGCCCTAAACTTACTCCCTCAAACTAAGTTCAAACCTACCCTAACCTGGACCCTAACTCAAACCATAGACCTAACCCTAACCCTAGGCGGACACCTGAAGCTCAATCACAACCCTAACATGACCCTGACGCTATCTCCAACCGTAACACTGAACCGAAAACTAACAGTAGCCCTAAACTTACTCCCCTCAAACTAAGTTCAAACCTCACCTAACCTGAAGCCTAAGTCAAACCACAGACCTAACCCTAACCCTAGGCAGACACCTTAAGCTCAACCCCAACCCTAACCGGACCGTCACGCTAACTCCAAACGTAACATTGAACCGAAAACTAACAGTAGCCCTAAACTTACTCCCTCAAACTAAGTTCAAACCTAACCTAACCTGAAGCCTAAATCAAACCATACACCTAACCCTAACCCTAGGCGGACACCTTAAGCTCAACCCCAACCCTAACCTGACCCTCACGCTAACTCCAACCGTAACACTGAACTGAAAACTAACAGTAGCCCTAAACTTACTCCCTCAAACCAAGTTCAAACCTAACCTAACCTGAAGCCTAAATCAAACCATAGACCCTAACCCTCTCCCTAGGCGGACCCCTGAAGCTCAACCACAACCCTAACCTGACCCTGACGCTATTTCCAACCGTAACACTGAACCGAAAACTAACAGTAGCCCTAAATTTACTCCCTCAAAATAAGTATAAACCTAACCTAACCTGAACCCTATCTCAAACCACAGACCTAACCCTAACCCTAGGTGGACACCTTAAGCTCAACCCCAACCCTAACCAGACACTCACGCTAACTCCAAATGTAACACTGAACCAAAAACTAACAGTAGCCCTAAACTTACTCCCTCAAACTAAGTTCAAACCTAACCTAACCTGAAGCCTAAATCAAACCATGCACCTAACCCTAACCCTAGGCGGACACCTTATGCTCAACCCCAAACCTAACCTGACCCTGACGCTTACTCCAACCGTAACAGTTAACCGAAAACTAACAGTAGCCCTAAATTGACTCCCTCAAACTAAGTTCAAACCTAACCTAACCTGAAGCCTAAATCAAATCATAGACCTAACCCTAACCCTAGGCGGACAACTTATGCTTAACCCCCCACCCTAACCTGACCCTGACGCTTACTCCAACTGTAACAGTTAACCGAAAACTAACAGTAGCCAAGAACTTAAACCCTCAAACTAACTTAAACCTAATCTAACCTGAAGCCTAACTCAAACCATAGACCTAACCCCAACCCTAGGCGGACAGCTTAAGCTTATCTCCAACCCTAACCTGACCGTCACGCTAACTCCAAACGTAACATTGAACCGAAAACTAACAGTAGCCCTAAACTTACTCCCTCAATCTAAGTTCAAACCTAACCTAACCTGAAGCCTAAATCAAACCATACACCTAACCCTAACCCTAGGCGGACACCTAAGCTCAACCCCAACCCTAACCTGGCCCTGACGCTAACTCCAACAGTAACAGTTACCCGAAAACTAACAGTAGCCCTAAACTTACTCCCTCAAACTAATTTCAAACCTAACCTAACTTGAAGCCTAACTCAAACCATAGACCTAACCCTAACCCTAGGCGGACACCTGAAACTCAACCACAACCCTAACCAGACCCTGACGCTATCTCCAACCGTAACACTGAACAGAAAACTAACAGTAGCCCTAAACTTACTCCCTCAAACTAAGTTCAAACCTAACCTAACCTGGAGCCTAACTCAAACCACAGACCTAACCCTAACCCTAGGAGGACACCTTAAGCTCAACCACAGCCCTAACCTGACCCTGACGCTATCTCCAACCGTAACACTGAACCGAAAACTAACAGTAGCCCTAAATTTACTCCCTCAAACTAAGTTCAAACCTTACCTAACCTGAAGCCTAACTCAAACAATAGACCTAACCCTAACCCTAGGCGGACACCTTATGCTTAACCCCCACCCTAACCTGACCCTGACGCTTACTCCAACCGTAACACTGAACCGAAAACTAACAGTTGCCCTAAACTTACTCCCTCAAACTAAGTTCAATCCTAACCTAACCTGAAGCCTAAATGAAACCATAGACCAAACCCTAACCCTAGGCGGACACCTTATGCTTAACCCCCCACCCTAACCTGACCCTGACGCTTACTCCAACCGTAACAGTTAAACGAAAACTAACAGTAGCCCTAAACTTACTCCCTCAAACTAAGTTCAAACCTAACCTAACCTGAAGCCTAAATCAAACCATACACCTAACCCTAACCCTAGGCGGACACCTTAAGCTCAACCCCAACCTAACCTGACGCTGACGCTTACTCCAACCAAAACAGTTAACCGAAAACTAACAGTAGCCCTAAACTGACTCCCTCAAACTAACTTCAAACCTAACCTAACCTGAAGCCTAAATCAAATCATAGACCTAACCCTAACCCTAGGCGATGCCTTATGCTTAACCCCCCACCCTAACCTGACCCTGACGCGCACTCCAACAGTAACAGTTAACCGAAAACTAACAGTAGCCCTAAACTTACTCCCTCAAACTAACTTCAAACCTAACCTAACCTGAACCCTAACTCAAACCACAGACCTAACCCTAACCCTAGGCGGACACCTTAAGCTCAACCCCAACCCTAACCTGGCCCTGACGCTAACTCCAACCGTAACAGTTACCCGAAAACTAACAGTAACCCCTAAACTTACTGCCTCAAACTAAGTTCCAACCTAACCTAACCTGAAGCCTAAATCAAACCATACACCTAAACCTAACCCTAGGCGGACACCTGAAGTTCAAACCCAATCCTAACCTGACCCTCACGCTAACTCCAACCGTAACACTGAACCGAAAACTAACAGTAGCCCTAAACTTACTCCCTCAAACTAAGTTCAAACCTAACCTAACCTGAAGCCTAACTCAAACCACAGCCTAACCCTAACCCTAGGCGGACACCTTAAGCTCAACCCCAACCCTAACCGGACCCTCACGCTAACTCCAAATGTAACATTGAACCGAAAACTAACAGTAGTCCCTAAACTTACTCCCTCAAACTAAGTTCAATCCTAACCTAACCTGAAGCCTAAATGAAACCATAGACCTAACCCTAACCCTAGGCGGACACCTTATGCTTAACCCCCACCCTTACTTGACCCTGACGCTTACTCCAACCGTAACAGTTAAACGAAAACTAACAGTAGCCCTAAACTGTCTCCCACAAACTAAGTTAAAACCTAACCTAACCTGAAGCCTAACTCAAACAATAGACCTAACCCTAACCCTAGGCGGACACCTTAAGCTCAACCCCAACCCTAACCTGGCCCTCACGCTAACTCCAACCGTAACAGTTACCCGAAAACTAACAGTAGCCCTAAACTTACTCCCTCAAACTAACTTCAAACCTAACCTAACTTGAAGCCTAACTCAAACCATAGACCTAAACCTAACCCTAGGCGGACACTTGAAACTCAACCACAACCCTAACCAGACCCTGACGCTATCTCCAACCGTAACACTGAACCGAAAACTAACAGTACCCCTAAACTTACTCCCTCAAACTAAGTTCAATCCTAACCTAACCTGAAGCCTAAATGAAACCATAGACCTAACCTTAACCCTAGGCGGACACCTTATGCTTAATCCCCACCCTAAAATGACCCTGACGCTTACTCCAACCGTAACAGTTAAACGAAAACTAACAGTAGCCCTAAACTTACTCCCTCAAACTAAGTTCAAACCTAACCTAACCTGAAGCGTAAATCAAACCATACACCTAACCCTAACCCTAGGCGGACACCTTAAGCTCAACCCCAACCCTAACCTGGCCCTGACGCTAACTCCAACAGTAACAGTTACCCGAAAACTAACAGTAGCCCTAAACTTACTCCCTCAAACTAACTACAAACCTAACCCAATTTGAAGCCAAACTCAAACCATAGACCTAACCCTAACCCTAGGCGGACACCTGAAACTCAACCACAACCCTAACCAGATCCTGACGCTATCTCCAACCGTAACACTGAACCGAAAACTAACAGTAGCCCTAAACTGACTCCCTCAAACTAAGTTCAAACCTAACCTAACCTGAAGCCTAAATCAAATCATAGACCTAACCCTAACCCTAGGCGGACAACTTATGCTTAACCCCCACCCTAACCTGACCCTGACGCTTACTCCAACTGTAACAGTTAACCGAAAACTAACAGTAGCCCTGAACTTACACCCTCAAACTAACTTCAAACCTAATCTAACCTGAAGCCTAACTCAAACCATAGACCTATCCCTAACCCTAGGCGGACACCTTAAGCTCAACCCCAACCCTAACCTGACCCTGACGCTATCTCCAACCGTAACACTGAACCGAAAACTAACAGTAGCCCTAAACTTATTCCCTCAAACTAAGTTCAAACCTAACCTAACCTGAAGCCTAACTCAAACCACAGACCTAACCCTAACCCTAGGCGGACACCTTAAGCTTATCCCCAACCCTAACCTGACCCTCACGCTAACTCCAACCATAACACTGAACCGAAAACTAACAGTAGCCCTAAACATACTCCCTCAAACTAACTTCAAACCTAACCTAACCTGAAACCTAAATTAAACCATACACCTAACCCTAACCCTAGGCGGACACCTTAAGCTCAACCCCAACCCTTACCTGACCTCCAGGCTAACTCCAACCATATCACTGAACCGAAAACTAAGAGTAGCCCTAAACTTGCTCCCTCAAACTAAGTTCAATCCTAACCTAACCTGAAGCCTAAATGAAACCATAGACCTAACCCTAACCCTAGGCGGACACCTTATTTTAACCCCCACCCTAACCTGACCCTGACGCTTACTCCAACCGTAACAGTTAAACGAAAAATAACAGTAGCCCTAAACTTACTCCCTCAAACTAATTTCAAACCTAACCTAACCTGAAGCCTAAATCAAACCATACACCTAACCCTAACCCTAGGCGGACACCTTAAGCTCAACCCCAAACCTAACCTGACCCTGACACTTACTCCAACCGTAACAGTTAACCGAAAACTAACAGTAGCCCTAAACTGACTCCCTCAAACTAAGTTCAAACCTAACCTAACCTGAAGCCTAAATCAAATCATAGACCTAACCCTATCCCTAGGCGGACACCTTATGCTTAACCCCCACCCTAACCTGACCCTGACGCTTACTCCAACTGTAACAGTTAACCGAAAACTAACAATAGCCCTAAACTTACTCCCTCAAACTAACTTCAAACCTAACCTAACCTGAAGCCTAAATCAAACCATACACCTAACCCTAACCCTAGGCGGACACCTTAAGCTCAACCCCAACCCTAACCTGGCCCTGACGGTAACTACAACAGTAACAGTTACCCGAAAACTAACAGTAGCCCTAAACTTACTCCCTCAAACTAACTTCAAACCTAACCTAACTTGAAGCCTAACTCAAACCATAGACCTAACCCTAACCCTAGGGCGGACACCTGAAACTCAACCACAACCCTAACCAGACCCTGACGCTATCTCCAACCGTAACACTGAACCGAAAACTAACAGTAGCCCTAAACTTACTCCCTCAAACTAACTTCAAACCTAACCTAACCTGAAGCCTAACTCAAACCATAGACCTAACCCTAACCCCAGGCGGACACCTGAAGCTCAACCCCAACCCTAACCTGACCCTGACGCTATCTCCAACCGTAACACTGAACCGAAAACTAACAGTACCCCTAAACTTACTCCCTCAAACTACGTTCAAACCTAACCTAACCTGAACCCTAACTCAAACCACAGACCTAACCCTAACCCTAGGCGGACACCTTAAGCCTCAACCCCAACCCTAAACTGGCCCTGACGCTAACTCCAACCGTAACAGTGACGCGAAAACTAACAGTAGCCCTAAATTTACTGCCTCAAACTTAGTTCCAACCTAACCTAACCAGAAGCCTAAATCAAACCATACACCTAACCCTAACCCTAGGCGGACACCTGAAGTTCAAACCCAACCCTAACCTGACCCTCACGCTAACTCCAACCGTAACACTGAACCGAAAACTAACAGTAGCCCTAAACTTAATCGCTCAAACTAAGTTCAAACCTAACCTAACCTGAAGCCTAACTCTAACCATAGACCTAACCCTAACCCTACGCTGACACCTGAAGCTCAACCCCAACCCTAACCTGACCCTGACGCTATCTCCAACCGTAACACTGAACCGAAAACTAACAGTAGCCCTAAACTTACTCCCTCAAACTAAGTTCAAACCTAACCTAACCTGAAGCCTAACTCAAACCCAGACCTAACCCTAACCCTAGGCGGACACCTTAAGCTCAACCCCAACCCTAACCGGACCCTCACGCTAACTCCAAACGTAACATTGAACCGAACACTAACAGTAGCCCTAAACTTACTCCCTCAAACTAAGTTCAAACCTAAACTAACCTGAAGCCTAACTCAAACAATCGACCTAACCCTAACCCTAGGCGGACACCTTAAGCTTGACCCCAACCCTAACCTGACCCTGACGCTTACTCCAACCGTAACAGTTAACCGAAAACTAACAGTAGCCCTAAACTTACTCCCTCAAACTAATTTCAAACCTAACCTAACTTGAAGCCTAACTCAAACCATAGACCTAACCCTAACCCTAGGCGGACACCTGAAACTCAACCACAACCCTAACCAGACCCTGACGCTATCTCCAACCGTAACACTGAACCGAAAACTAACAGTAGCCCTAAACTTACTCCCTCAAACTAAGTTCAAACCTAACCTAACCTGGAGCCTAACTCAAACCACAGACCTATCCCTAACCCTAGGCGGACACCTTAAGCTCAACCCCAACCCTAACCTGACCCTCACGCGAACTCCAACCGTAACACTGAACTGAAAACTAACAGTAGCCCTAAACTTACTCCCTCAAACTAAGTTCAAACCTAACCTAACCTGAAGTCTAAATCAAACCATAGACCTAACCCTCTCCCTTGGCGGACACCTGAAGCTCAACCACAACCCTAACCTGACCCTGACGCTATCTCCAACCGTAACACTGAACCGAAAACTAACAGTAGCCCTAAACTTACTCCCTCAAAATAAGTATAAACCTAACCTAACCTGAACCCTATCTCATACCACAGACCTAACCCTAACCCTAGGTGGACACCTTAAGCTCAACCCCAACCCTAACCAGACACTCACGCTAACTCCAAATGTAACACTGAACCAAAAACTAACAGTAGCCCTAAACTTACTCCCTCAAACTAAGTTCAAACCTAACCTAACCTGAAGCCTAAATCAAACCATGCACCTAACCCTAACCCTAGGCGGACACCTGAAGTTCAAACCCAACCCTAACCTGAACCTCACGCTAACTCCATCCGTAACACTGAACCGAAAACTAACAGTAGCCCTAAACTTAATCCCTCAAACTAAGTTCAAACCTAACCTAACCTGAAGCCTAACTCAAACCATAGACCTAACCCTAACCCTAGGCTGACACCTGAAGCTCAACCCCAACCCTAACCTGACCCTGACGCTATCTCCAACCGTAACACTGAACCGAAAACTAACAGTAGCACTAAACTTACTCCCTCAAAGTAAGTTCAAACCTAACCTAACCTGAAGCCTAACTCAAACCACAGACCTAACCCTAACCCTAGGCGGACACCTTAAGCTCAACCCCAACCCTAACCGGACCCTCACGCTAACTCCAAACGTAACATTGAACCGAAAACTAACAGTAGCCCTAAACTTACTCCCTCAAACTAAGTTCAATCCTAACCTAACCTGAAGCCTAAATGAAACCATAGACCTAACCCTAACCCTAGGCGGACACCTTATGCTTAACCCCCACCCTAACTTGACCCTGACGCTTACTCCAACCGTAACAGTTAAACGAAAACTAACAGTAGCCCTAAACTGTCTCCCACAAACTAAGTTAAAACCTAACCTAACCTGAAGCCTAACTCAAACAATAGACCTAACCCTAACCCTAGGCGGACACCTTAAGCTCAACTCCAACCCTAACCTGGCCCTGACGCTAACTCCAACAGTAACAGTTACCCGAAAACTAACAGTAGCCCAAAACTTACTCCCTCAAACTAAGTTCAAACCTAACCTAACCTGAAGCCTAAATCAAACCATAGACCTAACCCTCTCCCTAGGCGGACCCCTGAAGCTCAACCACAACCCTAACCTGACCCTGACGCTATTTCCAACCGTAACACTGAACCGAAAACTAACAGTAGCCCTAAACTTACTCCCTCAAAATAAGTATAAACCTAACCTAACCTGAACCCTATCTCAAACCACAGACCTAACCCTAACCCTAGGTGGACACCTTAAGCTCAACCCCAACCCTAACCAGACACTCACGCTAACTCCAAATGTAACACTGAACCAAAAACTAACAGTAGCCCTAAACTTACTCCCTCAAACTAAGTTCAAACCTAACCTAACCTGAAGCCTAAATCAAACCATGCACCTAACCCTAACCCTAGGCGGACACCTTATGCTCAACCCCAAACCTAACCTGACCCTGACGCTTACTCCAACCGTAACAGTTAACCGAAAACTAACAGTAGCCCTAAATTGACTCCCTCAAACTAAGTTCAAACCTAACCTAACCTGAAGCCTAAATCAAATCATAGACCTAACCCTAACCCTAGGCGGACAACTTATGCTTAACCCCCACCCTAACCTGACCCTGACGCTTACTCCAACTGTAACAGTTAACCGAAAACTAACAGTAGCCAAGAACTTAAACCCTCAAACTAACTTAAACCTAATCTAACCTGAAGCCTAACTCAAACCATAGACCTAACCCTAACCCTAGGCGGACAGCTTAAGCTTATCTCCAACCATAACCTGACCGTCACGCTAACTCCAAACGTAACATTGAACCGAAAACTAACAGTAGCCCTAAACTTACTCCCTCAAACTAAGTTCAAACCTAACCTAACCTGAAGCCTAAATCAAACCATACACCTAACCCTAACCCTAGGCGGACACCTTAAGCTCAACCCCAACCCTAACCTGGCCCTGACGCTAACTCCAACATTAACAGTTACCCGAAAACTAACAGTAGCCCTAAACTTACTCCCTCAAACTAATTTCAAACCTAACCTAACTTGAAGCCTAACTCAAACCATAGACCTAACCCTAACCCTAGGCGGACACCTGAAACTCAACCACAACCCTAACCAGACCCTGACGCTATCTCCAACCGTAACACTGATCCGAAAACTAACAGTAGCCCTAAACTTACTCCCTCAAACTAAGTTCAAACCTAACCTAACCTGGAGCCTAACTCAAACCACAGACCTAACCCTAACCCTAGGAGGACACCTTAAGCTCAACCACAGCCCTAACCTGACCCTGACGCTATCTCCAACCGTAACACTGAACCGAAAACTAACAGTAGCCCTAAATTTACTCCCTCAAACTAAGTTCAAACCTTACCTAACCTGAAGCCTAACTCAAACAATAGACCTAACCCTAACCCTAGGCGGACACCTTATGCTTAACCCCCACCCTAAGCTGACCCTGACGCTTACTCCAACCGTAACACTGAACCGAAAACTAACAGTTGCCCTAAACTTACTCCCTCAAATTAAGTTCAATCCTAACCTAACCTGAAGCCTAAATGAAACCATAGACCAAACCCTAACCCTAGGCGGACACCTTATGCTTAACCCCCACCCTAACCTGACCCTGACGCTTACTCCAACCGTAACAGTTAAACGAAAACTAACAGTAGCCCTAAACTTACTCCCTCAAGCTAAGTTCAAACCTAACCTAACCTGAAGCATAAATCAAACCATACACCTAACCCTAACCCTAGGCGGACACCTGAAGCTCAACCCCAAACCTAACCTGACGGTGACGCTTACTCCAACCGAAACAGTTAACCGAAAACTAACAGTAGCCCTAAACTGACTCCCTCAAACTAACTTCAAACCTAACCTAACCTGAAGCCTAAATCAAATCATAGACCTAACCCTAACCCTAGGCGGATGCCTTATGCTTAACCCCCACCCTAACCTGACCCTGACGCGCACTCCAACAGTAACAGTTAACCGAAAACTAACAGTAGCCCTAAACTTACTCCCTCAAACTAACTTCAAACCTAACCTAACCTGAAGCCTAAATCAAACCATACACCTAACCCTAACCCTAGGCGGACACCTTAAGCTCAACCCCAAACCTAACCTGACGCTGACGCTTACTCCAACCGAAACAGTTAACCGAAAACTAACAGTAGCCCTAAACTGACTCCCTCAAACTAACTTCAAACCTAACCTAACCTGAAGCCTAAATCAAATCATAGACCTAACCCTAACCCTAGGCGGATGCCTTATGCTTAACCCCCACCCTAACCTGACCCTGACGCGCACTCCAACAGTAACATTTAACCGAAAACTAACAGTAGCCCTAAACTTACTCCCTCAAACTAACTTCAAACCTAACCTAACCTGAAGCCTAAATCAAACCATACACCTAACCCTAACCCTAGGCGTACACCTTAAGCACAACCCCAACCCTAACCTGGCCCTGACGCTAACTCCAACAGTAACAGTTACCCGAAAACTAACAGTAGCCCTAAACTTGCTCCCTCAAACTAACTTCAAACCTAACCTAACTTGAAGCCTAACTCAAACCATAGACCTAACCCTAACCCTAGGCGGACACCTGAAACTCAACCACAACCCTAACCAGACCCTGACGCTATCTCCAACCGTAATACTGAACCGAAAACTAACAGTAGCCCTAAACTTACTCCCTCAAACTAAGTTCAAACCTAACCTAACCTGAAGCCTAACTCAAACCATAGACCTAACCATAACCCAAGGCGGACACCTGAAGCTCAACCCCAACCCTAACCTGACCCTGACGCTATCTCCAACCGTAACACTGAACCGAAAACTAACAGAAGCCCTAAACTTACTCCCTCAAACTAAGTTCAAACCTAACCTAACCTGAACCCTAACTCAAACCACAGACCTAAACCTAACCCTAGGCGGACACCTTAAGCTCAACCCCAACCCTAACCTGGCCCTGACGCTAACTCCAACCGTAACAGTTACCCGAAAACTAACAGTAACCCTAAACTTACTCCCTCAAACTAAGTTCCAACCTAACCTAACCTGAAGCCTAAATCAAACCATACACCTAACCCTAACCCTAGGCGGACACCTGAAGTTCAAACCCAACCCAAACCTGACCCTCACGCTAACTCCAACCGTAACACTGAACCGAAAACTAACAGTAGCCCTAAACTTAATCCCTCAAACTAAGTTCAAACCTAACCTAACCTGAAGCCTAACTCAAACCATAGACCTAACCCTAACCCTAGGCTGACACCTGAAGCTCAACCCCAACCCTAACCTGACCCTGACGCTATCTCCAACCGTAACACTGAACCGAAAACTAACAGTAGCCCTAAACTTACTCCCTCAAACTAAGTTCAATCCTAACCTAACCTGAAGCCTAAATGAAACCATAGACCTAACCCTAACCCTAGGCGGACACCTTATGCTTAACCCCCACCCTAACTTGACCCTGACGCTTACTCCAACCGTAAAAGTTAAACGAAAACTAACAGTAGCCCTAAACTGTCTCCCACAAACTAAGTTAAAACCTAACCTAACCTAAAGCCTAACTCAAACAATAGACCTAACCCTAACCCTAGGCGGACACCTTAAGCTCAACCCCAACCCTAACCTGGCCCTGACGCTAACTCCAACAGTAACAGTTACCCGAAAACTAACAGTAGCCCTAAACTTACTCCCTCAAACTAACTTCAAACCTAACCTAACTTGAAGCCTAACTCAAACCATAGACCTAAACCTAACACTAGGCGGACACCTGAAACTCAACCACAACCCTACCCAGACCCTGACGCTATCTCCAACCGTAACACTGAACCGAAAACTAACAGTACCCCTAAACTTACTCCCTCAAACTAAGTTCAATCCTAACCTAACCTGAAGCCTAAATGAAACCACAGACCTAACCTTAACCCTAGGCGGACACCTTATGCTTAATCCCCACCCTAACCTGACCCTGACGATTACTCCAACCATAACAGTTAAACGAAAACTAACAGTAGCCCTAAACTTACTCCCTCAAACTAAGTTCAAACCTAACCTAACCTGAAGCGTAAATCAAACCATACACCTAACCCTAACCCTAGGCGGACACCTTAAGCTCAACCCAAACCCTAACCTGGCCCTGACGCTAACTCCAACAGTAACAGTTACCCGAAAACTAACAGTAGCCCTAAACTTACTCCCTCAAACTAACTACAAACCTAACCCAATTTGAAGCCAAACTCAAACCATAGACCTAACCCTAACCCTAGGCGGACACCTGAAACTCAACCACAACCCTAACCAGATCCTGACGCTATCTCCAACCGTAACACTGAACCGAAAACTAACAGTAGCCCTAAACTGACTCCCTCAAACTAAGTTCAAACCTAACCTAACCTGAAGCCTAAATCAAATCATAGACCTAACCCTAACCCTAGGCGGACAACTTATGCTTAACCCCCACCCTAACCTGACCCTGACGCTTACTCCAACTGTAACAGTTAACCGAAAACTAACAGTAGCCCTGAACTTACACCCTCAAACTAACTTCAAACCTAATCTAACCTGAAGCCTAACTCAAACCATAGACCTAACCCTAACCCTAGGCAGACACCTTAAGCTCAACCCGAACCCTAACCTGACCCTGACGCTATCTCCAACCGTAACACTGAACCGAAAACTAACAGTAGCCCTAAACTTATTCCCTCAAACTAAGTTCAAACCTAACCTAACCTGAAGCCTAACTCAAACCAAAGACCTAACCCTAACCCTAGGCGGACACCTTAAGCTTATCCCCAACCCTAACCTGACCCTCACGCTAACTCCAACCATAACACTGAACCGAAAACTAACAGTAGCCCTAAACATACTCCCTCAAACTAACTTCAAACCTAACCTAACCTGAAACCTAAATTAAACCATACACCTAACCCTAACCCTAGGCGGACACCTTAAGCTCAACCCCAACCGATACCTGACCTCCAGGCTAACTCCAACCATATCACTGAACCGAAAACTAAGAGTAGTCCTAAACTTACTCCCTCAAACTAAGTTCAATCCTAACCTAACCTGAAGCCTAAATGAAACCATAGACCTAACCCTAACCCTAGGCGGACACCTTATGCTTAACCCCCACCCTAACCTGACCCTGACGCTTACTCCAACCATAACAGTTAAACGAAAACTAACAGTAGCCCTAAACTTACTCCCTCAAACTAAGTTCAAACCTAACCTAACCTGAAGCGTAAATCAAAGCATACACCTAACCCTAACCCTAGGCGGACACCTTAAGCTCAACCCAAACCCTAACCTGGCCCTGACGCTAACTCCAACAGTAACAGTTACCCGAAAACTAACAGTAGCCCTAAACTTACTCCCTCAAACTAACTACAAACCTAACCTAACTTGAAGCCTAACTCAAACCATAGACCTAACCCTAACCCTAGGCGGAGACCTGAAACTCAACCACAACCCTAACCAGACCCTGACGCTATCTCCAACGGTAACACTGAACCGAAAACTAACAGTAGCCCTAAACTTACTCCCTCAAACTAAGTTCAAACCTAACCTAACCTGGAGCCTAACTCAAACCACAGACCTAACCCTAACCCTAGGAGGACACCTTAAGCTCAACCCCAACCCTAACCTGACCCTCACGCTAACTCCAACCGTAACACTGTACCGAAAACTAACAGTAGCCCTAAACTTACTCCCTCAAACTAAGTTCAAACCTAACCTAACCTGAAGCCTAACTCAAACAATAGACCTAACCCCAACCCTAGGCGGACACCTTATGCTTAACCCCCAACCTAACCTGACCCTGACGCTTACTCCAACCGTAACAGTTAAACGAAAACTAACAGTAGCCCTAAACTTACTCCCTCAAACTAAGTTCAAACCTAACCTAACCTGAAGCGTAAATCAAACCATACACCTAACCCTAACCCTAGGCGGACACCTTAAGCTCAACCCCAACCCTAACCTGGCCCTGACGCTAACTCCAACAGTAACAGTTACCCGAAAACTAACAGTAGCCCTAAACTTACTCCCACAAACTAACTTCAAACCTAACCCAATTTGAAGCCTAACTCAAAACATAGACCTAACCCTAACCCTAGGCGGACACCTGAAACTCAACCACAACCCTAACCAGTTCCTGTCGCTATCTCCAACCGTAACACTGAACCGAAAACTAACAGGAGCCCTAAACTGACTCCCTCAAACTAAGTTCAAACCTAACCTAACCTGAAGCCTAAATCAAATCATAGACCTAACCCTAACCCTAGGCGGACAACTTATGCTTAACCCCCACCCTAACCTGACCCTGACGCTATCTCCAACCGTAACAGTGAACCTAAAACTAACAGTAGCCCTAAACTTATTCCCTCAAACTAAGTTCAAACCTAACCTAACCTGAAGCCTAACTCAAACCACAGACCTAACCCTAACCCTAGGCGGACACCTTAAGCTTATCCCCAACCCTAACCTGACCCTCACGCTAACTCCAACCGTAACTCTGAACCGAAAACTAACAGTAACCCTAAACTTACTCCCTCAAACTAAGTTCAAACCTAACCTAACCTGAAGCCTAACTCAAACCATAGACCTAACCCTAACCCTAGGCGGATACATTAAGCTCAACCCCAACCCTAACCTGGCCCTGACGCTAACTCCAACCGTAACAGTTACCCGAAAACTAACAGTAGCCCTAAACTTACTGCCTCAAACTAAGTTCCAACCTAACCTACCCTGAAGCCTAAATCAAACCATACACCTAACCCTAACCCTAGGCGGACACCTGAAGTTCAAACCCAACCCTAACCTGACCCTCACGCTAACTCCAACCGTAACACTGAAACGAAAACTAACAGTAGCCCTAAACTTAATCCCTCAAACTAAGTTCAAACCTAACCTAACCTGAAGCCTAACTCAAACCATAGACCTAACCCTAACCCTAGGCTGACACCTGAAGCTCAACCCCAAACCTAACCTGACTCTGACGCTATCTCCAACCGTAACACTGAACCGAAAACTAACATTAGACCTAAACTTACTCCCTCAAACTAAGTTCAAACCTAACCTAACCTGAAGCCTAACTCAAACCACAGACCTAACCCTAACCCTAGGCAGACACCTTAAGCTCAACCCCAACCCTAACCGGACCCTCACGCTAACTCCAAACGTAACATTGAACCGAAAACTAACAGTAGCCCTAAACTTACTCCCTCAAACTAAGTTCAATCCTAACCTAACCTGAAGCCTAAATGAAACCATAGACCTAACCCTAACCCTAGGCGGACACCTTATGCTTAACCCCCACCCTAAGTTGACCCTGACGCTTACTCCAACCGTAACAGTTAAACGAAAACTAACAGTAGCCCTAAACTGTCTCCCACAAACTAAGTTCAAACCTAACCTAACCTGAAGCCTAACTCAAACAATAGACCTAACCCTAACCCTAGGCGGACACCTGAAGCTCAATCACAACCCTAACCTGACCCTGACGCTATCTCCAACCATAACACTGAACCGAAAACTAACAGTAGCCCTAAACTTACTCCCTCAAACTAAGTTCAAACCTAACCTAACCTGAAGCCTCACTCAAACCACAGACCTAACCCTAACCCTAGGAGGACACCTTAAGCTCAACCCCAACCCTAACCTGACCCGCATGCTAACTCCAACCGTAACACTGTACCGAAAACTAACAGTAGCCCTAAACTTACTCCCTCAAACTAAGTTCAAACCTAACCTAACCTGAAGCCTAACTCAAACAATAGACCTAACCCTAACCCTAGGCGGACACCTTAAGCTTGACCCCAACCCTAACCTGACCCTGACGCTTACTCCAACCGTAACAGTTAACCGAAAACTAACAGTAGCCCTAAACTTACTCCCTCAAACTAAGTTCAAACCTAACCTAACCTGAAGCCTAACTCAAACCACAGACCTAACCCTAACCCTAGGCAGACAGCTTAAGCTCAACCCCAACCCTAACCGGACCGTCACGCTAACTCCAAACGTAACATTGAACCGAAAACTAACAGTAGCCCTAAACTTACTCCCTCAAACTAAGTTCAATCCTTACCTAACCTGAAGCCTAAATGAAACCATACACCTAACCCCAACCCTAGGCGGACACCTTATGCTTAACCCCCACCCTAACCTGACCCTGACGCTTACTCCAACCGTAACAGTTAAACGAAAACTAACAGTAGCCCTAAACTTACTCCCTCAAACTAAGTTCAAACCTAACCTAACCTGAAGCCTAAATCAAACCATACACCTAACCCTAACCCTAGGCGGACACCTTAAGCTCAACCCCAACCCTAACCTGACCCTCACGCTAACTCCAACCATAACACTGAACTGAAAACTAACAGTAGCCCTAAACTGACTCCCTCAAACTAAGTTCAAACCTAACCTAACCTGAAGCCTAAATCAAATCATAGACCTAACCCTAACCCTAGGCGGACACCTTATGCTTAACCCCCACCCTAACCTGACCCTGACGCGTACTCCAACTGTAACAGTTAACCGAAAACAAACAGTAGCCCTAAACTTACTCCCTCAAACTAACTACAAACCTAACCTAACCTGAAGCCTAAATCAAACCATACACCTAACCCTAACCCTAGGCGGACACCTTAATCTCAACCCCAACCCTAACCTGGCCCTGACGCTAACTCCAACTGTAACAGTTACCCGAAAACTAACAGTAGCCCTAAACTTACTCCCTCAAACTAACTTCAAACCTATCCTACCTTGAAGCCTAACTCAAACCACAGACCTAACCCTAACCCTAGGCGGACACCTTAAGCTCAACCCCAACCCTAACCGGACCCTCACGCTAACTCCAAACGTAACATTGAACCGAAAACTAACAGTAGCCCTAAACTTACTCCCTCAAACTAAGTTCAATCCTAACCTAACCTGAAGCCTAAATGAAACCATAGACCTAACCCTAACCCTAGGCGGACACCTTATGCTTAACCCCCACCCTAACTTGACCCTGACGCTTACTCCAACCGTAACAGTTAAACGAAAACTAACAGTAGCCCTAAACTGTCTCCCACAAACTGAGTTAAAAGCTAACCTAACCTGAAGCCTAACTCAAACAATAGACCTAACCCTAACCCTAGGCGGACACCTTAAGCTCAACCCCAACCCTAACCTGGCCCTGACGCTAACTCCAACAGTAACAGTTACCCGAAAACTAACAGTAGCCCTAAACTTACTCCCTCAAACTAACTTCAAACCTAACCTAACTTGAAGCCTAACTCAAACCATAGACCTAAACCTAACCCTAGGCGGACACCTGAAACTCAACCACAACCCTAACCAGACCCTGACGCTATCTCCAACCGTAACACTGAACCGAAAATTAACAGTAGCCCTAAACTTACTCCCTCAAACTAAGTTCAAACCTACCCTAACCTGGACCCTAACTCAAACCATAGACCTAACCCTAACCATAGGCGGACACCTGAAGCTCAATCACAACCCTAACATGACCCTGACGCTATCTCCAACCGTAACACTGAACCGAAAACTAACAGTAGCCCTAAACTTACTCCCTCAAACTAAGTTCAAACCTCACCTAACCTGAAGCCTAACTCAAACCACAGACCTAACCCTAACCCTAGGCGGACAACTGAAGCTCACCCCAACCCTAACCTGACCCTGACGCTATCTCCAACCGTAACACTGAACCGAAAACTAACAGTAGCCCTAAACTTACTCCCTCAAACTAAGTTCAAACCTAACCTAACCTGAAGCCTCACTCAAACCACAGACCTAACCCTAACCCTAGGAGGACACCTTAAGCTCAACCCCAACCCTAACCTGACCCTCACGCTAACTCCAACCGTAACACTGTACCGAAAACTAACAGTAGCCCTAAACTTACTCCCTCAAACTAAGTTCAAACCTAACCTAACCTGAAGCCTAACTCAAACAATAGACCTAACCCTAACCCTAGGCGGACACCTTAAGCTTGACCCCAACCCTAACCTGACCCTGACGCTAACTCCAACCGTAACAGTTACCCGAAAATTAACAGTAGCCCTAAACTTACTCCTTCAAACTAAGTTCAAACCTAACCTAAACAGAAGACAAAATCAAACCATACACCTATCCCTAACCCTAAGCGGACACCTTAAGCTCAACCCCAACCCTAACCTGACCCTCACGCGAACTCCAACCGTAACACTGAACTGAAAACTAACAGTAGCCCTAAACTTACTCCCTCAAACTAACTTCAAACCTAACCTAACCTGAAGCCTAAATCAAACCATAGACCTAACCCTCTCCCTAGGCGGACACCTGAAGCTCAACCACAAACCTAACCTGACCCTGACGCTATCTCCAACCGTAACACTGAACCGAAAACTAACAGTAGCCCTAAACTTACTCCCTCAAAATAAGTATAAACCTAACCTAACCTGAACCCTATCTCAAACCACAGACCTAACCCTAACCCTAGGTGGACACCTTAAGCTCAACCCCAACCCTAACCAGACACTCACGCTAACTCCAAATGTAAAACTGAACCAAAAACTAACAGTAGCCCTAAACTTACTGCCTCAAACTAAGTTCAAACCTAACCTAACCTGAAGCCTAAATCAAACCATGCACCTAACCCTAACCCTAGGCGGACACCTGAAGTTCAAACCCAACCCTAACCTGACCCTCACGCTAACTCCAACCGTAACACTGAACCGAAAACTAACAGTAGCCCTAAACTTAATCCCTCAAACTAAGTTCAAACCTAACCTAACCTGAAGCCTAACTCAAACCATAGACCTAACCCTAACCCTAGGCTGACACCTGAAGCTCAACCCCAACCCTAACCTGACCCTGACGCTATCTCCAACCGTAACACTGAACCGAAAACTAACAGTAGCCCTAAACTTACTCCCTCAAACTAAGTTCAAACCTAACCTAACCTGAAGCCTAAATGAAACCATAGACCTAACCCTAACCCTAGGCGGACACCTTAATCTCAACCCCAACCCTAACCTGGCCCTGACGCTAACTCCAACTGTAACAGTTACCCGAAAACTAACAGTAGCCCTAAACTTACTCCCTCAAACTAACTTCAAACCTATCCTACCTTGAAGCCTAACTCAAACCACAGACCTAACCCTAACCCTAGGCGGACACCTTAAGCTCAACCCCAACCCTAACCGGACCCTCACGCTAACTCCAAACGTAACATTGAACCGAAAACTAACAGTAGCCCTAAACTTACTCCCTCAAACTAAGTTCAATCCTAACCTAACCTGAAGCCTAAATGAAACCATAGACCTAACCCTAACCCTAGGCGGACACCTTATGCTTAACCCCCACCCTAACTTGACCCTGACGCTTACTCCAACCGTAACAGTTAAACGAAAACTAACAGTAGCCCTAAACTGTCTCCCACAAACTGAGTTAAAAGCTAACCTAACCTGAAGCCTAACTCAAACAATAGACCTAACCCTAACCCTAGGCGGACACCTTAAGCTCAACCCCAACCCTAACCTGGCCCTGACGCTAACTCCAACAGTAACAGTTACCCGAAAACTAACAGTAGCCCTAAACTTACTCCCTCAAACTAACTTCAAACCTAACCTAACTTGAAGCCTAACTCAAACCATAGACCTAAACCTAACCCTAGGCGGACACCTGAAACTCAACCACAACCCTAACCAGACCCTGACGCTATCTCCAACCGTAACACTGAACCGAAAATTAACAGTAGCCCTAAACTTACTCCCTCAAACTAAGTTCAAACCTACCCTAACCTGGACCCTAACTCAAACCATAGACCTAACCCTAACCATAGGCGGACACCTGAAGCTCAATCACAACCCTAACATGACCCTGACGCTATCTCCAACCGTAACACTGAACCGAAAACTAACAGTAGCCCTAAACTTACTCCCTCAAACTAAGTTCAAACCTCACCTAACCTGAAGCCTAACTCAAACCACAGACCTAACCCTAACCCTAGGCGGACAACTGAAGCTCACCCCAACCCTAACCTGACCCTGACGCTATCTCCAACCGTAACACTGAACCGAAAACTAACAGTAGCCCTAAACTTACTCCCTCAAACTAAGTTCAAACCTAACCTAACCTGAAGCCTCACTCAAACCACAGACCTAACCCTAACCCTAGGAGGACACCTTAAGCTCAACCCCAACCCTAACCTGACCCTCACGCTAACTCCAACCGTAACACTGTACCGAAAACTAACAGTAGCCCTAAACTTACTCCCTCAAACTAAGTTCAAACCTAACCTAACCTGAAGCCTAACTCAAACAATAGACCTAACCCTAACCCTAGGCGAAAACCTTAAGCTTGACCCCAACCCTAACCTGACCCTGACGCTTACTCCAACCGTAACAGTTAAACGAAAACTAACAGTAGCCCTAAACTTACTCCCTCAAACTAACTTCAAACCTAACCTAACCTGAAGCCTAAATCAAACCATACACCTAACCCTAACCCTAGGCGGACAACTTAAGCTCAATCCCAAACCTAACGTGACCCTGACGCTTACTCCAACCGTAACAGTTAACCGAAAACTAACAGTAGCCCTAAACTGACTCCCTAAAACAAACTTCAAACCTAACCTAACCTGAAGCCTAAATCAAACCATACACCTAACCCTAACCCTAGGCGGACACCTTAATCTCAACCCCAACCCTAACCTGGCCCTGACGCTAACTCCAACTGTAACAGTTACCCGAAAACTAACAGTAGCCCTAAACTTACTCCCTCAAACTAACTTCAAACCTATCCTACCTTGAAGCATAACTCAAACCACAGACCTAACCCTAACCCTAGGCGGACACCTTAAGCTCAACCCCAACCCTAACCTGACCCTGAGGCTAACTCCAACAGTAACAGTTACCCGAAAAATAACAGTAGCCCTAAACTTACTCCCTCAAACTAAGTTCAAACCTAACCTAACCTGAAGCCTAACTCAAACCATAGACCTAACCCTAACCCATGGCGGACACCTGAAGCTCAACCCCAACCCTAACCTGACCCTGACGCTATCTCCAACCGTAACACTGAACCAAAAACTAACAGTAGCCCTAAACTTACTCCCTCAAACTAAGTTCAAACCTAACCTAACCTGAACCCTAACTCAAACCACAGACCTAACCCTAACCCTAGGCGGACACCTTAAGCTCAACCCCAACCCTAAACTGGCCCTGACGCTAACTCCAACCGTAACAGTTACGCGAAAACTAACAGTAGCCCTAAACTTACTGCCTCAAACTAAGTTCCAACCTAACCTAACCATAAGCCTAAATCAAACCATACACCTAACCCTAACCCTAGGCGGACACCTGAAGTTCAAAGCCAACCCTAACCTGACCCTCACGCTAACTCCAACCGTAACACTGAACCGAAAACTAACAGTAGCCCTAAACTTAATCCCTCAAACTAAGTTCAAACCTAACCTAACCTGAAGCCTAACTCAAACCATAGACCTAACCCTAACCCTACGCTGACACCTGAAGCTCAACCCCAACCCTAACCTGACCCTGACGCTATCTCCAACCGTAACACTGAACCGAAAACTAACAGTAGCCCTAAACTTACTCCCTCAAACTAAGTTCAAACCTAACCTAACCTGAAGCCTAACTCAAACCACAGACCTAACCCTAACCCTAGGAGGACACCTTAAGCTCAACCCCAACCCTAACCTGACCCTCACGCTATCTCCAACCGTGACACTGAACCGAAAACTAACAGTAGCCCTAAACTTACTCCCTCAAACTAAGTTCAAACCTAACCTAACCTGAAGCCTAACTCAAACAATAGACCTAACCGTAACCCTAGGCGGACACCTTAAGCTTGACCCCAACCCTAACCTGACCCTGACGCTAACTCCAACCGTAACAGTTACCCGAAAATTAACAGTAGCCCTAAACTTACTCCTTCAAACTAAGTTCAAACCTAACCTAAACAGAAGACAAAATCAAACCATACACCTATCCCTAACCCTAGGCGGACACCTTAAGCTCAACCCCAACCCTAACCTGACCCTCACGCGAACTCCAACCGTAACACTGAACTGAAAACTAACAGTAGCCCTAAACTTACTCCCTCAAACTAACTTCAAACCTAACCTAACCTGAAGCCTAAATCAAACCATAGACCTAACCCTCTCCCTAGGCGGACACCTGAAGCTCAACCACAAACCTAACCTGACCCTGACGCTATCTCCAACCGTAACACTGAACCGAAAACTAACAGTAGCCCTAAACTTACTCCCTCAAAATAAGTATAAACCTAACCTAACCTGAACCCTATCTCAAACCACAGACCTAACCCTAACCCTAGGTGGACACCTTAAGCTCAACCCCAACCCTAACCAGACACTCACGCTAACTCCAAATGTAAAACTGAACCAAAAACTAACAGTAGCCCTAAACTTACTGCCTCAAACTAAGTTCAAACCTAACCTAACCTGAAGCCTAAATCAAACCATGCACCTAACCCTAACCCTAGGCGGACACCTGAAGTTCAAACCCAACCCTAACCTGACCCTCACGCTAACTCCAACCGTAACACTGAACCGAAAACTAACAGTAGCCCTAAACTTAATCCCTCAAACTAAGTTCAAACCTAACCTAACCTGAAGCCTAACTCAAACCATAGACCTAACCCTAACCCTAGGCTGACACCTGAAGCTCAACCCCAACCCTAACCTGACCCTGACGCTATCTCCAACCGTAACACTGAACCGAAAACTAACAGTAGCCCTAAACTTACTCCCTCAAACTAAGTTCAAACCTAACCTAACCTGAAGCCTAAATGAAACCATAGACCTAACCCTAACCCTAGGCGGACACCTTATGCTTAACCCCCACCCTAACTTGACCCTGACGCTTACTCCAACCGTAACAGTTAAACGAAAACTAACAGTAGCCCTAAACTGTCTCCCACAAACTAAGTTAAAACCTAACCTAACCTGAAACCTAACTCAAACAATAGACCTAACCCTAACCCTAGGCGGACACCTTAAGCTCAACCACAACCATAACCTGGCCCTGACGCTAACTCCAACAGTAACAGTTACCCGAAAACTAACAGTAGCGCTAAACTTACTCCCTCAAACTAACTTCAAACCTAACCTAACTTGAAGCCTAACTCAAACCATAGACCTAAACCTAACCCTAGGCGGACACCTGAAACTCAACCACAACCCTAACCAGACCCTGACGCTATCTCCAACCGTAACACTGAACCGAAAATTAACAGTAGCCCTAAACTTACTCCCTCAAACTAAGTTCAAACATACCCTAACCTGGACCCTAACTCAAACCATAGACCTAACCCTAACCCTAGGCGGACACCTGAAGCTCAATCACAACCCTAACATGACCCTGACGCTATCTCCAACCGTAACACTGAACCGAAAACTAACAGTAGCCCTAAACTTACTCCCTCAAACTAAGTTCAAACCTCACCTAACCTGAAGCCTAACTCAAACCACAGACCTAACCCTAACCCTAGGCAGACACCTTAAGCTCAACCCCAACCCTAACCGGACCGTCACGCTAACTCCAATCGTAACATTGAACCGAAAACTAACAGTAGCCCTAAACTTACTCCCTCAAACTAAGTTCAATCCTTACCTAACCTGAAGCCTAAATGAAACCATACACCTAACCCTAACCCTAGGCGGACACCTTATGCTTAACCCCCACCCTAACCTGACCCTGACGCTTACTCCAAACGTAACAGTTAAACGAAAACTAACAGTAGCCCTAAACTTACTCCCTCAAACTAAGTTCAAACCTAACCTAACCTGAAGCCTAAAACAAACCATACACCTAACCCTAACCCTAGGCGGACACCTTAAGCTCAACCCCAACCCTAACCTGACCCTCACGCTAACTCCAACCATAACACTGAACTGAAAACTAACAGTAGCCCTAAACTGACTCCCTCAAACTAAGTTCAAACCTAACCTAACCTGAAGCCTAAATCAAACCATACACCTAACCCTAACCCTAGGCGGACACCTTAATCTCAACCCAAACCCTAACCTGGCCCTGACGCTAACTCCAACTGTAACAGTTACCCGAAAACTAACAGTAGCCCTAAACTTACTCCCTCAAACTAACTTCAAACCTATCCTACCTTGAAGCCTAACTCAAACCACAGACCTAACCCTAACCCTAGGCGGACACCTTAAGCTCAACCCCAACCCTAACCGGACCCTCACGCTAACTCCAAACGTAACATTGAACCGAAAACTAACAGTAGCCCTAAACTTACTCCCTCAAACTAAGTTCAATCCTAACCTAACCTGAAGCCTAAATGAAACCATAGACCTAACCCTAACCCTAGGCGGACACCTTATGCTTAACCCCCACCCTAACTTGACCCTGACGCTTACTCCAACCGTAACAGTTAAACGAAAACTAACAGTAGCCCTAAACTGTCTCCCACAAACTGAGTTAAAAGCTAACCTAACCTGAAGCCTAACTCAAACAATAGACCTAACCCTAACCCTAGGCGGACACCTTAAGCTCAACCCCAACCCTAACCTGGCCCTGACGCTAACTCCAACAGTAACAGTTACCCGAAAACTAACAGTAGCCCTAAACTTACTCCCTCAAACTAACTTCAAACCTAACCTAACTTGAAGCCTAACTCAAACCATAGACCTAAACCTAACCCTAGACGGACACCTGAAACTCAACCACAACCCTAACCAGACCCTGACGCTATCTCCAACCGTAACACTGAACCGAAAATTAACAGTAGCCCTAAACTTACTCCCTCAAACTAAGTTCAAACCTACCCTAACCTGGACCCTAACTCAAACCATAGACCTAACCCTAACCATAGGCGGACACCTGAAGCTCAATCACAACCCTAACATGACCCTGACGCTATCTCCAACCGTAACACTGAACCGAAAACTAACAGTAGCCCTAAACTTACTCCCTCAAACTAAGTTCAAACCTCACCTAACCTGAAGCCTAACTCAAACCACAGACCTAACCCTAACCCTAGGCAGACACCTTAAGCTCAACCCCAACCCTAACCGGACCGTCACGCTAACTCCAAACGTAACATTGAACCGAAAACTAACAGTAGCCCTAAACTTACTCCCTCAAACTAAATTCAATCCTTACCTAACCTGAAGCCTAAATGAAACCATAGACCTAACCCTAACCCTAGGCGGACACCTTATGCTTAACCCCCACCCTAACTTGACCCTGACGCTTACTCCAACCGTAACAGTTAAACGAAAACTAACAGTAGCCCTAAACTTACTCCCTCAAACTAAGTTCAAACCTAACCTAACCTGAAGCCTAAATCAAACCATACACCTAACCCTAACCCTAGGCGGACACCTTAAGCTCAACCCCAACCCTAACCTGACCCTCACGCTAACTCCAACCGTAACACTGAACTGAAAACTAACAGTAGCCCTAAACTTACTCCCTCAAACTAAGTTCAAACCTAACCTAACCTGAAGCCTAAATCAAACCATAGACCTAACCCTCTCCCTAGGCGGACCCCTGAAGCTCAACCACAACCCTAACCTGACCCTGACGCTATTTCCAACCGTAACACTGAACCGAAAACTAACAGTAGCCCTAAATTTACTCCCTCAAAATAAGTATAAACCTAACCTAACCTGAACCCTATCTCAAACCACAGACCTAACCCTAACCCTAGGTGGACACCTTAAGCTCAACCCCAACCCTAACCAGACACTCACGCTAACTCCAAATGTAACACTGAACCAAAAACTAACAGTAGCCCTAAACTTACTCCCTCAAACTAAGTTCAAACCTAACCTATCCTGAAGCCTAAATCAAACCATGCACCTAACCCTAACCCTAGGCGGACACCTTATGCTCAACCCCAAACCTAACCTGACCCTGACGCTTACTCCAACCGTAACAGTTAACCGAAAACTAACAGTAGCCCTAAATTGACTCCCTCAAACTAAGTTCAAACCTAACCTAACCTGAAGCCTAAATCAAATCATAGACCTAACCCTAACCCTAGGCGGACAACTTATGCTTAACCCCCACCCTAACCTGACCCTGACGCTTACTCCAACTGTAACAGTTAACCGAAAACTAACAGTAGCCAAGAACTTAAACCCTCAAACTAACTTAAACCTAATCTAACCTGAAGCCTAACTCAAACCATAGACCTAACCCTAACCCTAGGCGGACAGCTTAAGCTTATCTCCAACCCTAACCTGACCGTCACGCTAACTCCAAACGTAACATTGAACCGAAAACTAACAGTAGCCCTAAACTTACTCCCTCAAACTAAGTTCAAACCTAACCTAACCTGAAGCCTAAATCAAACCATACACCTAACCCTAACCCTAGGCGGACACCTTAAGCTCAACCCCAACCCTAACCTGGCCCTGACGCTAACTCCAACAGTAACAGTTACCCGAAAACTAACAGTAGCCCTAAACTTACTCCCTCAAACTAATTTCAAACCTAACCTAACTTGAAGCCTAACTCAAACCATAGACCTAACCCTAACCCTAGGCGGACACCTGAAACTCAACCACAACCCTAACCAGACCCTGACGCTATCTCCAACCGTAACACTGAACCGAAAACTAACAGTAGCCCTAAACTTACTCCCTCAAACTAAGTTCAAATCTAACCTAACCTGGAGCCTAACTCAAACCACAGACCTAACCCTAACCCTAGGAGGACACCTTAAGCTCAACCACAGCCCTAACCTGACCCTGACGCTATCTCCAACCGTAACACTGAACCGAAAACTAACAGTAGCCCTAAATTTACTCCCTCAAACTAAGTTCAAACCTTACCTAACCTGAAGCCTAACTCAAACAATAGACCTAACCCTAACCCTAGGCGGACACCTTATGCTTAACCCCCACCCTAACCTGACCCTGACGCTTACTCCAACCGTAACACTGAAACGAAAACTAACAGTTGCCCTAAACTTACTCCCTCAAACTAAGTTCAATCCTACCCTAACCTGAAGCCCAAATGAATCCATAGACCAAACCCTAACCCTAGGCGGACACCTTATGCTTAACCCCCACCCTAACGTGACCCTGACGCTTACTCCAACCGTAACAGTTAAACGAAAACTAACAGTAACCCTAAACTTACTCCCTCAAACTAAGTTCAAACCTAACCTAACCTGAAGCCTAAATCAAACCATACACCTAACCCTAACCCTAGGCGGACACCTTAAGCTCAACCCCAACCTAACCTGACGCTGACGCTTACTTCAACCGAAACAGTTAACCGAAAACTAACAGTAGCCCTAAACTGACTCCCTCAAACTAACTTCAAACCTAACCTAACCTGAAGCCTAAATCAAATCATAGACCTAACCCTAACCCTAGGCGGATGCCTTATGCTTAACCCCCACCCTAACCTGACCCTGACGCGCACTCCAACAGTAACAGTTAAGCGAAAACTAACAGTAGCCCTAAACTTACTCCCTCAAACTAACTTCAAACCCAACCTAACCTGAACCCTAACTCAAACCACAGACCTAACCCTAACCCTAGGCGGACACCTTAAGCTCAACCCCAACCCTAACCTGGCCCTGACGCTAACTCCAACCGTAACAGTTACCCGAAAACTAACAGTAACCCTAAACTTACTGCCTCAAACTAAGTTCCAACCTAACCTTACCTGAAGCCTAAATCAAACCATACACCTAACCCTAACCCTAGGCGGACACCTGAAGTTCAAACCCAACCCTAACCTGACCCTCACGCTAACTCCAACCGTAACACTGAACCGAAAACTAACAGTAGCCCTAAACTTACTCCCTCAAACTAAGTTCAAACCTAACCTAACCTGAAGCCTAACTCAAACCACAGCCTAACCCTAACCCTAGGCGGACACCTTAAGCTCAACCCCAACCCTAACCGGACCCTCACGCTAACTCCAAACGTAACATTGAACCGAAAACTAACAGTAGCCCTAAACTTACTCCCTCAAACTAAGTTCAATCCTAACCTAACCTGAAGCCTAAATGAAACCATAGACCTAACCCTAACCCTAGGCGGACACCCTTATGCTTAACCCCCACCCTAACTTGACCCTGACGCTTACTCCAACCGTAACAGTTAAACGAAAACTAACAGTAGCCCTAAACTGTCTCCCACAAACTAAGTTAAAACCTAACCTAACCTGAAGCCCTAACTCAAACAATAGACCTAACCCCTAACCCTAGGCGGACACCTTAAGCTCAACCCCAACCCTAACCTGGCACTCACGCTAACTCCAACCGTAACAGTTACCCGAAAACTAACAGTAGCCCTAAACTTACTCCCTCAAACTAACTTCAAACCTAACCTAACTTGAAGCCTAACTCAAACCATAGACCTAAACCTAACCCTAGGCGGACACCTGAAACTCAACCACAACCCTAACCAGACCCTGACGCTATCTCCAACCGTAACACTGAACCGAAAACTAACAGTACCCCTAAACTTACTCCCTCAAACTAAGTTCAAACCTAAGCTAACCTGAAGCCTAACTCAAACCACAGACCTAACCCTAACCCTAGGAGGACACCTTAAGCTCAACCCCAACCCTAACCTGACCCTCAACGCTATCTCCAACCGTGACACTGAACCGAAAACTAACAGTAGCCCTAAACTTACTCCCTCAAACTAAGTTCAAACCTAACCTAACCTGAAGCCTAAATCAAACAATAGACCTAACCCTAACCCTAGGCGGACACCTTAAGCTTGACCCCAACCCTAACCTGACCCTGACGCTAACTCCAACCGTAACAGTTACCCGAAAATTAACAGTAGCCCTAAACTTACTCCTTCAAACTAAGTTCAAACCTAACCTAAACAGAAGACAAAATCAAACCATACACCTATCCCTAACCCTAGGCGGACACCTTAAGCTCAACCCCAACCCTAACCTGACCCTCACGCGAACTCCAACCGTAACACTGAACTGAAAACTAACAGTAGCCCTAAACTTACTCCCTCAAAACTAAGTTCAAACCTAACCTAACCTGAAGCCTAAATCAAACCATAGACCTAACCCTCTCCCTAGGCGGACACCTGAAGCTCAACCACAAACCTAACCTGACCCTGACGCTATCTCCAACCGTAACACTGAACCGAAAACTAACAGTAGCCCTAAACTTACTCCCTCAAAATAAGTATAAACCTAACCTAACCTGAACCCTATCTCAAACCACAGACCTAACCCTAACCCTAGGTGGACACCTTAAGCTCAACCCCAACCCTAACCAGACACTCACGCTAACTCCAAATGTAAAACTGAACGAAAAACTAACAGTAGCCCTAAACTTACTCCCTCAAACTAAGTTCAAACCTAACCTAACCTGAAGCCTAAATCAAACCATGCACCTAACCCCTAACCCTAGGCAGACACCTGAAGTCCAAACCCAACCCTAACCTGACCCTCACGCTAACTCCAACCGTAACACTGAACCGAAAACTAACAGTAGCCCTAAACTTAATCCCTCAAACTAAGTTCAAACCTAACCTAACCTGAAGCCTAACTCAAACCATAGACCTAACCCTAACCCTAGGCTGACACCTGAAGCTCAACCCCAACCCTAACCTGACCCTGACGCTATCTCCAACCGTAACACTGAACCGAAAACTAACAGTAGCCCTAAACTTACTCCCTCAAACTAAGTTCAAACCTAACCTAACCTGAAGCCTAACTCAAACCACAGACCTAACCCTAACCCTAGGCGGACACCTTAAGCTCAACCCCAACCCTAACCGGAACCCTCACGCTAACTCCAAACGTAACATTGAACCGAAAACTAACAGTAGCCCTAAACTTACTCCCTCAAACTAAGTTCAATCCTAACCTAACCTGAAGCCTAAATGAAACCATAGACCTAACCCTAAACCCTAGGCGGACACCTTATGCTTAACCCCCACCCTAACTTGACCCTGACGCTTACTCCAACCGTAACAGTTAAACGAAAACTAACAGTAGCCCTAAACTGTCTCCCACAAACTAAGTTAAAACCTAACCTAACCTGAAGCCTAACTCAAACAATAGACCTAACCCTAACCCTAGGCGGACACCTTAAGCTCAACCCCAACCCCTAACCTGGCCCTGACGCTAACTCCAACAGTAACAGTTACCCGAAAACTAACAGTAGCCCTAAACTTACTCCCTCAAACTAACTTCAAACCTAACCTAACTTGAAGCCTAACTCAAACCATAG
Organism: Tupaia tana; assembly: GCA_026018925.1. Classification (NCBI taxonomy): domain Eukaryota; kingdom Metazoa; phylum Chordata; class Mammalia; order Scandentia; family Tupaiidae; genus Tupaia; species Tupaia tana. The sequence goes on from JAKSZU010000095.1 coordinate 63,756, forward strand.
ACCTAAACCTAACCCTAGGCGGACTCCTGAAACTCAACCACAACCCTAACCAGACCCTGACGCTATCTCCAACCGTAACACTGAACCGAAAATTAACAGTAGCCCTAAACTTACTCCCTCAAACTAAGTTCAAACCTACCCTAACCTGGACCCTAACTCAAACCATAGACCTAACCCTAACCCTAGGCGGACACCTGAAGCTCAATCACAACCCTAACATGACCCTGACGCTATCTCCCAACCGTAACACTGAACCGAAAACTAACAGTAGCCCTAAACTTACTCCCTCAAACTAAGTTCAAACCTCACCTAACCTGAAGCCTAAGTCAAACCACAGACCTAACCCTAACCCTAGGCAGACACCTTAAGCTCAACCCCAACCCTAACCGGACCGTCACGCTAACTCCAAACGTAACATTGAACCGAAAACTAACAGTAGCCCTAAACTTACTCCCTCAAACTAAGTTCAAACCTAACCTAACCTGAAGCCTAAATCAAACCATACACCTAACCCTAACCCTAGGCGGACACCTTAAGCTCAACCCCAACCCTAACCTGACCCTCACGCTAACTCCAACCGTAACACTGAACTGAAAACTAACAGTAGCCCTAAACTTACTCCCTCAAACCAAGTTCAAACCTAACCTAACCTGAAGCCTAAATCAAACCATAGACCTAACCCTCTCCCTAGGCGGACCCCTGAAGCTCAACCACAACCCTAACCTGACCCTGACGCTATTTCCAACCGTAACACTGAACCGAAAACTAACAGTAGCCCTAAATTTACTCCCTCAAAATAAGTATAAACCTAACCTAACCTGAACCCTATCTCAAAACCACAGACCTAACCCTAACCCTAGGTGGACACCTTAAGCTCAACCCCAACCCTAACCAGACACTCACGCTAACTCCAAATGTAACACTGAACCAAAAACTAACAGTAGCCCTAAACTTACTCCCTCAAACTAAGTTCAAACCTAACCTAACCTGAAGCCTAAATCAAACCATGCACCTAACCCTAACCCTAGGCGGACACCTTATGCTCAACCCCAAACCTAACCTGACCCTGACGCTTACTCCAACCGTAACAGTTAACCGAAAACTAACAGTAGCCCTAAATTGACTCCCTCAAACTAAGTTCAAACCTAACCTAACCTGAAGCCTAAATCAAATCATAGACCTAACCCTAACCCTAGGCGGACAACTTATGCTTAACCCCCACCCTAACCTGACCCTGACGCTTACTCCAACTGTAACAGTTAACCGAAAACTAACAGTAGCCAAGAACTTAAACCCTCAAACTAACTTAAACCTAATCTAACCTGAAGCCTAACTCAAACCATAGACCTAACCCCAACCCTAGGCGGACAGCTTAAGCTTATCTCCAACCCTAACCTGACCGTCACGCTAACTCCAAACGTAACATTGAACCGAAAACTAACAGTAGCCCTAAACTTACTCCCTCAATCTAAGTTCAAACCTAACCTAACCTGAAGCCTAAATCAAACCATACACCTAACCCTAACCCTAGGCGGACACCTTAAGCTCAACCCCAACCCTAACCTGGCCCTGACGCTAACTCCAACAGTAACAGTTACCCGAAAACTAACAGTAGCCCTAAACTTACTCCCTCAAACTAATTTCAAACCTAACCTAACTTGAAGCCTAACTCAAACCATAGACCTAACCCTAACCCTAGGCGGACACCTGAAACTCAACCACAACCCTAACCAGACCCTGACGCTATCTCCAACCGTAACACTGAACAGAAAACTAACAGTAGCCCTAAACTTACTCCCTCAAACTAAGTTCAAACCTAACCTAACCTGGAGCCTAACTCAAACCACAGACCTAACCCTAACCCTAGGAGGACACCTTAAGCTCAACCACAGCCCTAACCTGACCCTGACGCTATCTCCAACCGTAACACTGAACCGAAAACTAACAGTAGCCCTAAATTTACTCCCTCAAACTAAGTTCAAACCTTACCTAACCTGAAGCCTAACTCAAACAATAGACCTAACCCTAACCCTAGGCGGACACCTTATGCTTAACCCCCACCCTAACCTGACCCTGACGCTTACTCCAACCGTAACACTGAACCGAAAACTAACAGTTGCCCTAAACTTACTCCCTCAAACTAAGTTCAATCCTAACCTAACCTGAAGCCTAAATGAAACCATAGACCAAACCCTAACCCTAGGCGGACACCTTATGCTTAACCCCCACCCTAACCTGACCCTGACGCTTACTCCAACCGTAACAGTTAAACGAAAACTAACAGTAGCCCTAAACTTACTCCCTCAAACTAAGTTCAAACCTAACCTAACCTGAAGCCTAAATCAAACCATACACCTAACCCTAACCCTAGGCGGACACCTTAAGCTCAACCCCAACCTAACCTGACGCTGACGCTTACTCCAACCAAAACAGTTAACCGAAAACTAACAGTAGCCCTAAACTGACTCCCTCAAACTAACTTCAAACCTAACCTAACCTGAAGCCTAAATCAAATCATAGACCTAACCCTAACCCTAGGCGGATGCCTTATGCTTAACCCCCACCCTAACCTGACCCTGACGCGCACTCCAACAGTAACAGTTAACCGAAAACTAACAGTAGCCCTAAACTTACTCCCTCAAACTAACTTCAAACCTAACCTAACCTGAACCCTAACTCAAACCACAGACCTAACCCTAACCCTAGGCGGACACCTTAAGCTCAACCCCAACCCTAACCTGGCCCTGACGCTAACTCCAACCGTAACAGTTACCCGAAAACTAACAGTAACCCTAAACTTACTGCCTCAAACTAAGTTCCAACCTAACCTAACCTGAAGCCTAAATCAAACCATACACCTAAACCTAACCCTAGGCGGACACCTGAAGTTCAAACCCAATCCTAACCTGACCCTCACGCTAACTCCAACCGTAACACTGAACCGAAAACTAACAGTAGCCCTAAACTTACTCCCTCAAACTAAGTTCAAACCTAACCTAACCTGAAGCCTAACTCAAACCACAGCCTAACCCTAACCCTAGGCGGACACCTTAAGCTCAACCCCAACCCTAACCGGACCCTCACGCTAACTCCAAATGTAACATTGAACCGAAAACTAACAGTAGTCCTAAACTTACTCCCTCAAACTAAGTTCAATCCTAACCTAACCTGAAGCCTAAATGAAACCATAGACCTAACCCTAACCCTAGGCGGACACCTTATGCTTAACCCCCACCCTAACTTGACCCTGACGCTTACTCCAACCGTAACAGTTAAACGAAAACTAACAGTAGCCCTAAACTGTCTCCCACAAACTAAGTTAAAACCTAACCTAACCTGAAGCCTAACTCAAACAATAGACCTAACCCTAACCCTAGGCGGACACCTTAAGCTCAACCCCAACCCTAACCTGGCCCTCACGCTAACTCCAACCGTAACAGTTACCCGAAAACTAACAGTAGCCCTAAACTTACTCCCTCAAACTAACTTCAAACCTAACCTAACTTGAAGCCTAACTCAAACCATAGACCTAAACCTAACCCTAGGCGGACACTTGAAACTCAACCACAACCCTAACCAGACCCTGACGCTATCTCCAACCGTAACACTGAACCGAAAACTAACAGTACCCCTAAACTTACTCCCTCAAACTAAGTTCAATCCTAACCTAACCTGAAGCCTAAATGAAACCATAGACCTAACCTTAACCCTAGGCGGACACCTTATGCTTAATCCCCACCCTAAAATGACCCTGACGCTTACTCCAACCGTAACAGTTAAACGAAAACTAACAGTAGCCCTAAACTTACTCCCTCAAACTAAGTTCAAACCTAACCTAACCTGAAGCGTAAATCAAACCATACACCTAACCCTAACCCTAGGCGGACACCTTAAGCTCAACCCCAACCCTAACCTGGCCCTGACGCTAACTCCAACAGTAACAGTTACCCGAAAACTAACAGTAGCCCTAAACTTACTCCCTCAAACTAACTACAAACCTAACCCAATTTGAAGCCAAACTCAAACCATAGACCTAACCCTAACCCTAGGCGGACACCTGAAACTCAACCACAACCCTAACCAGATCCTGACGCTATCTCCAACCGTAACACTGAACCGAAAACTAACAGTAGCCCTAAACTGACTCCCTCAAACTAAGTTCAAACCTAACCTAACCTGAAGCCTAAATCAAATCATAGACCTAACCCTAACCCTAGGCGGACAACTTATGCTTAACCCCCACCCTAACCTGACCCTGACGCTTACTCCAACTGTAACAGTTAACCGAAAACTAACAGTAGCCCTGAACTTACACCCTCAAACTAACTTCAAACCTAATCTAACCTGAAGCCTAACTCAAACCATAGACCTATCCCTAACCCTAGGCGGACACCTTAAGCTCAACCCCAACCCTAACCTGACCCTGACGCTATCTCCAACCGTAACACTGAACCGAAAACTAACAGTAGCCCTAAACTTATTCCCTCAAACTAAGTTCAAACCTAACCTAACCTGAAGCCTAACTCAAACCACAGACCTAACCCTAACCCTAGGCGGACACCTTAAGCTTATCCCCAACCCTAACCTGACCCTCACGCTAACTCCAAACATAACACTGAACCGAAAACTAACAGTAGCCCTAAACATACTCCCTCAAACTAACTTCAAACCTAACCTAACCTGAAACCTAAATTAAACCATACACCTAACCCTAACCCTAGGCGGACACCTTAAGCTCAACCCCAACCCTTACCTGACCTCCAGGCTAACTCCAACCATATCACTGAACCGAAAACTAAGAGTAGCCCTAAACTTGCTCCCTCAAACTAAGTTCAATCCTAACCTAACCTGAAGCCTAAATGAAACCATAGACCTAACCCTAACCCTAGGCGGACACCTTATTTTAACCCCCACCCTAACCTGACCCTGACGCTTACTCCAACCGTAACAGTTAAACGAAAAATAACAGTAGCCCTAAACTTACTCCCTCAAACTAATTTCAAACCTAACCTAACCTGAAGCCTAAATCAAACCATACACCTAACCCTAACCCTAGGCGGACACCTTAAGCTCAACCCCAAACCTAACCTGACCCTGACACTTACTCCAACCGTAACAGTTAACCGAAAACTAACAGTAGCCCTAAACTGACTCCCTCAAACTAAGTTCAAACCTAACCTAACCTGAAGCCTAAATCAAATCATAGACCTAACCCTATCCCTAGGCGGACACCTTATGCTTAACCCCCACCCTAACCTGACCCTGACGCTTACTCCAACTGTAACAGTTAACCGAAAACTAACAATAGCCCTAAACTTACTCCCTCAAACTAACTTCAAACCTAACCTAACCTGAAGCCTAAATCAAACCATACACCTAACCCTAACCCTAGGCGGACACCTTAAGCTCAACCCCAACCCTAACCTGGCCCTGACGGTAACTACAACAGTAACAGTTACCCGAAAACTAACAGTAGCCCTAAACTTACTCCCTCAAACTAACTTCAAACCTAACCTAACTTGAAGCCTAACTCAAACCATAGACCTAACCCTAACCCTAGGCGGACACCTGAAACTCAACCACAACCCTAACCAGACCCTGACGCTATCTCCAACCGTAACACTGAACCGAAAACTAACAGTAGCCCTAAACTTACTCCCTCAAACTAACTTCAAACCTAACCTAACCTGAAGCCTAACTCAAACCATAGACCTAACCCTAACCCCAGGCGGACACCTGAAGCTCAACCCCAACCCTAACCTGACCCTGACGCTATCTCCAACCGTAACACTGAACCGAAAACTAACAGTACCCCTAAACTTACTCCCTCAAACTAAGTTCAAACCTAACCTAACCTGAACCCTAACTCAAACCACAGACCTAACCCTAACCCTAGGCGGACACCTTAAGCTCAACCCCAACCCTAAACTGGCCCTGACGCTAACTCCAACCGTAACAGTGACGCGAAAACTAACAGTAGCCCTAAATTTACTGCCTCAAACTTAGTTCCAACCTAACCTAACCAGAAGCCTAAATCAAACCATACACCTAACCCTAACCCTAGGCGGACACCTGAAGTTCAAACCCAACCCTAACCTGACCCTCACGCTAACTCCAACCGTAACACTGAACCGAAAACTAACAGTAGCCCTAAACTTAATCGCTCAAACTAAGTTCAAACCTAACCTAACCTGAAGCCTAACTCTAACCATAGACCTAACCCTAACCCTACGCTGACACCTGAAGCTCAACCCCAACCCTAACCTGACCCTGACGCTATCTCCAACCGTAACACTGAACCGAAAACTAACAGTAGCCCTAAACTTACTCCCTCAAACTAAGTTCAAACCTAACCTAACCTGAAGCCTAACTCAAACCCAGACCTAACCCTAACCCTAGGCGGACACCTTAAGCTCAACCCCAACCCTAACCGGACCCTCACGCTAACTCCAAACGTAACATTGAACCGAACACTAACAGTAGCCCTAAACTTACTCCCTCAAACTAAGTTCAAACCTAAACTAACCTGAAGCCTAACTCAAACAATCGACCTAACCCTAACCCTAGGCGGACACCTTAAGCTTGACCCCAACCCTAACCTGACCCTGACGCTTACTCCAACCGTAACAGTTAACCGAAAACTAACAGTAGCCCTAAACTTACTCCCTCAAACTAATTTCAAACCTAACCTAACTTGAAGCCTAACTCAAACCATAGACCTAACCCTAACCCTAGGCGGACACCTGAAACTCAACCACAACCCTAACCAGACCCTGACGCTATCTCCAACCGTAACACTGAACCGAAAACTAACAGTAGCCCTAAACTTACTCCCTCAAACTAAGTTCAAACCTAACCTAACCTGGAGCCTAACTCAAACCACAGACCTATCCCTAACCCTAGGCGGACACCTTAAGCTCAACCCCAACCCTAACCTGACCCTCACGCGAACTCCAACCGTAACACTGAACTGAAAACTAACAGTAGCCCTAAACTTACTCCCTCAAACTAAGTTCAAACCTAACCTAACCTGAAGTCTAAATCAAACCATAGACCTAACCCTCTCCCTTGGCGGACACCTGAAGCTCAACCACAACCCTAACCTGACCCTGACGCTATCTCCAACCGTAACACTGAACCGAAAACTAACAGTAGCCCTAAACTTACTCCCTCAAAATAAGTATAAACCTAACCTAACCTGAACCCTATCTCATACCACAGACCTAACCCTAACCCTAGGTGGACACCTTAAGCTCAACCCCAACCCTAACCAGACACTCACGCTAACTCCAAATGTAACACTGAACCAAAAACTAACAGTAGCCCTAAACTTACTCCCTCAAACTAAGTTCAAACCTAACCTAACCTGAAGCCTAAATCAAACCATGCACCTAACCCTAACCCTAGGCGGACACCTGAAGTTCAAACCCAACCCTAACCTGAACCTCACGCTAACTCCAACCGTAACACTGAACCGAAAACTAACAGTAGCCCTAAACTTAATCCCTCAAACTAAGTTCAAACCTAACCTAACCTGAAGCCTAACTCAAACCATAGACCTAACCCTAACCCTAGGCTGACACCTGAAGCTCAACCCCAACCCTAACCTGACCCTGACGCTATCTCCAACCGTAACACTGAACCGAAAACTAACAGTAGCCCTAAACTTACTCCCTCAAACTAAGTTCAAACCTAACCTAACCTGAAGCCTAACTCAAACCACAGACCTAACCCTAACCCTAGGCGGACACCTTAAGCTCAACCCCAACCCTAACCGGACCCTCACGCTAACTCCAAACGTAACATTGAACCGAAAACTAACAGTAGCCCTAAACTTACTCCCTCAAACTAAGTTCAATCCTAACCTAACCTGAAGCCTAAATGAAACCATAGACCTAACCCTAACCCTAGGCGGACACCTTATGCTTAACCCCCACCCTAACTTGACCCTGACGCTTACTCCAACCGTAACAGTTAAACGAAAACTAACAGTAGCCCTAAACTGTCTCCCACAAACTAAGTTAAAACCTAACCTAACCTGAAGCCTAACTCAAACAATAGACCTAACCCTAACCCTAGGCGGACACCTTAAGCTCAACTCCAACCCTAACCTGGCCCTGACGCTAACTCCAACAGTAACAGTTACCCGAAAACTAACAGTAGCCCAAAACTTACTCCCTCAAACTAAGTTCAAACCTAACCTAACCTGAAGCCTAAATCAAACCATAGACCTAACCCTCTCCCTAGGCGGACCCCTGAAGCTCAACCACAACCCTAACCTGACCCTGACGCTATTTCCAACCGTAACACTGAACCGAAAACTAACAGTAGCCCTAAACTTACTCCCTCAAAATAAGTATAAACCTAACCTAACCTGAACCCTATCTCAAACCACAGACCTAACCCTAACCCTAGGTGGACACCTTAAGCTCAACCCCAACCCTAACCAGACACTCACGCTAACTCCAAATGTAACACTGAACCAAAAACTAACAGTAGCCCTAAACTTACTCCCTCAAACTAAGTTCAAACCTAACCTAACCTGAAGCCTAAATCAAACCATGCACCTAACCCTAACCCTAGGCGGACACCTTATGCTCAACCCCAAACCTAACCTGACCCTGACGCTTACTCCAACCGTAACAGTTAACCGAAAACTAACAGTAGCCCTAAATTGACTCCCTCAAACTAAGTTCAAACCTAACCTAACCTGAAGCCTAAATCAAATCATAGACCTAACCCTAACCCTAGGCGGACAACTTATGCTTAACCCCCACCCTAACCTGACCCTGACGCTTACTCCAACTGTAACAGTTAACCGAAAACTAACAGTAGCCAAGAACTTAAACCCTCAAACTAACTTAAACCTAATCTAACCTGAAGCCTAACTCAAACCATAGACCTAACCCTAACCCTAGGCGGACAGCTTAAGCTTATCTCCAACCATAACCTGACCGTCACGCTAACTCCAAACGTAACATTGAACCGAAAACTAACAGTAGCCCTAAACTTACTCCCTCAAACTAAGTTCAAACCTAACCTAACCTGAAGCCTAAATCAAACCATACACCTAACCCTAACCCTAGGCGGACACCTTAAGCTCAACCCCAACCCTAACCTGGCCCTGACGCTAACTCCAACATTAACAGTTACCCGAAAACTAACAGTAGCCCTAAACTTACTCCCTCAAACTAATTTCAAACCTAACCTAACTTGAAGCCTAACTCAAACCATAGACCTAACCCTAACCCTAGGCGGACACCTGAAACTCAACCACAACCCTAACCAGACCCTGACGCTATCTCCAACCGTAACACTGAACCGAAAACTAACAGTAGCCCTAAACTTACTCCCTCAAACTAAGTTCAAACCTAACCTAACCTGGAGCCTAACTCAAACCACAGACCTAACCCTAACCCTAGGAGGACACCTTAAGCTCAACCACAGCCCTAACCTGACCCTGACGCTATCTCCAACCGTAACACTGAACCGAAAACTAACAGTAGCCCTAAATTTACTCCCTCAAACTAAGTTCAAACCTTACCTAACCTGAAGCCTAACTCAAACAATAGACCTAACCCTAACCCTAGGCGGACACCTTATGCTTAACCCCCACCCTAAGCTGACCCTGACGCTTACTCCAACCGTAACACTGAACCGAAAACTAACAGTTGCCCTAAACTTACTCCCTCAAATTAAGTTCAATCCTAACCTAACCTGAAGCCTAAATGAAACCATAGACCAAACCCTAACCCTAGGCGGACACCTTATGCTTAACCCCCACCCTAACCTGACCCTGACGCTTACTCCAACCGTAACAGTTAAACGAAAATTAACAGTAGCCCTAAACTTACTCCCTCAAGCTAAGTTCAAACCTAACCTAACCTGAAGCATAAATCAAACCATACACCTAACCCTAACCCTAGGCGGACACCTGAAGCTCAACCCCAAACCTAACCTGACGGTGACGCTTACTCCAACCGAAACAGTTAACCGAAAACTAACAGTAGCCCTAAACTGACTCCCTCAAACTAACTTCAAACCTAACCTAACCTGAAGCCTAAATCAAATCATAGACCTAACCCTAACCCTAGGCGGATGCCTTATGCTTAACCCCCACCCTAACCTGACCCTGACGCGCACTCCAACAGTAACAGTTAACCGAAAACTAACAGTAGCCCTAAACTTACTCCCTCAAACTAACTTCAAACCTAACCTAACCTGAAGCCTAAATCAAACCATACACCTAACCCTAACCCTAGGCGGACACCTTAAGCTCAACCCCAAACCTAACCTGACGCTGACGCTTACTCCAACCGAAACAGTTAACCGAAAACTAACAGTAGCCCTAAACTGACTCCCTCAAACTAACTTCAAACCTAACCTAACCTGAAGCCTAAATCAAATCATAGACCTAACCCTAACCCTAGGCGGATGCCTTATGCTTAACCCCCACCCTAACCTGACCCTGACGCGCACTCCAACAGTAACATTTAACCGAAAACTAACAGTAGCCCTAAACTTACTCCCTCAAACTAACTTCAAACCTAACCTAACCTGAAGCCTAAATCAAACCATACACCTAACCCTAACCCTAGGCGTACACCTTAAGCACAACCCCAACCCTAACCTGGCCCTGACGCTAACTCCAACAGTAACAGTTACCCGAAAACTAACAGTAGCCCTAAACTTGCTCCCTCAAACTAACTTCAAACCTAACCTAACTTGAAGCCTAACTCAAACCATAGACCTAACCCTAACCCTAGGCGGACACCTGAAACTCAACCACAACCCTAACCAGACCCTGACGCTATCTCCAACCGTAATACTGAACCGAAAACTAACAGTAGCCCTAAACTTACTCCCTCAAACTAAGTTCAAACCTAACCTAACCTGAAGCCTAACTCAAACCATAGACCTAACCCTAACCCAAGGCGGACACCTGAAGCTCAACCCCAACCCTAACCTGACCCTGACGCTATCTCCAACCGTAACACTGAACCGAAAACTAACAGAAGCCCTAAACTTACTCCCTCAAACTAAGTTCAAACCTAACCTAACCTGAACCCTAACTCAAACCACAGACCTAAACCTAACCCTAGGCGGACACCTGAAGTTCAAACCCAACCCAAACCTGACCCTCACGCTAACTCCAACCGTAACACTGAACCGAAAACTAACAGTAGCCCTAAACTTAATCCCTCAAACTAAGTTCAAACCTAACCTAACCTGAAGCCTAACTCAAACCATAGACCTAACCCTAACCCTAGGCTGACACCTGAAGCTCAACCCCAACCCTAACCTGACCCTGACGCTATCTCCAACCGTAACACTGAACCGAAAACTAACAGTAGCCCTAAACTTACTCCCTCAAACTAAGTTCAATCCTAACCTAACCTGAAGCCTAAATGAAACCATAGACCTAACCCTAACCCTAGGCGGACACCTTATGCTTAACCCCCACCCTAACTTGACCCTGACGCTTACTCCAACCGTAAAAGTTAAACGAAAACTAACAGTAGCCCTAAACTGTCTCCCACAAACTAAGTTAAAACCTAACCTAACCTAAAGCCTAACTCAAACAATAGACCTAACCCTAACCCTAGGCGGACACCTTAAGCTCAACCCCAACCCTAACCTGGCCCTGACGCTAACTCCAACAGTAACAGTTACCCGAAAACTAACAGTAGCCCTAAACTTACTCCCTCAAACTAACTTCAAACCTAACCTAACTTGAAGCCTAACTCAAACCATAGACCTAAACCTAACACTAGGCGGACACCTGAAACTCAACCACAACCCTACCCAGACCCTGACGCTATCTCCAACCGTAACACTGAACCGAAAACTAACAGTACCCCTAAACTTACTCCCTCAAACTAAGTTCAATCCTAACCTAACCTGAAGCCTAAATGAAACCACAGACCTAACCTTAACCCTAGGCGGACACCTTATGCTTAATCCCCACCCTAACCTGACCCTGACGATTACTCCAACCATAACAGTTAAACGAAAACTAACAGTAGCCCTAAACTTACTCCCTCAAACTAAGTTCAAACCTAACCTAACCTGAAGCGTAAATCAAACCATACACCTAACCCTAACCCTAGGCGGACACCTTAAGCTCAACCCAAACCCTAACCTGGCCCTGACGCTAACTCCAACAGTAACAGTTACCCGAAAACTAACAGTAGCCCTAAACTTACTCCCTCAAACTAACTACAAACCTAACCCAATTTGAAGCCAAACTCAAACCATAGACCTAACCCTAACCCTAGGCGGACACCTGAAACTCAACCACAACCCTAACCAGATCCTGACGCTATCTCCAACCGTAACACTGAACCGAAAACTAACAGTAGCCCTAAACTGACTCCCTCAAACTAAGTTCAAACCTAACCTAACCTGAAGCCTAAATCAAATCATAGACCTAACCCTAACCCTAGGCGGACAACTTATGCTTAACCCCCACCCTAACCTGACCCTGACGCTTACTCCAACTGTAACAGTTAACCGAAAACTAACAGTAGCCCTGAACTTACACCCTCAAACTAACTTCAAACCTAATCTAACCTGAAGCCTAACTCAAACCATAGACCTAACCCTAACCCTAGGCAGACACCTTAAGCTCAACCCGAACCCTAACCTGACCCTGACGCTATCTCCAACCGTAACACTGAACCGAAAACTAACAGTAGCCCTAAACTTATTCCCTCAAACTAAGTTCAAACCTAACCTAACCTGAAGCCTAACTCAAACCAAAGACCTAACCCTAACCCTAGGCGGACACCTTAAGCTTATCCCCAACCCTAACCTGACCCTCACGCTAACTCCAACCATAACACTGAACCGAAAACTAACAGTAGCCCTAAACATACTCCCTCAAACTAACTTCAAACCTAACCTAACCTGAAACCTAAATTAAACCATACACCTAACCCTAACCCTAGGCGGACACCTTAAGCTCAACCCCAACCGATACCTGACCTCCAGGCTAACTCCAACCATATCACTGAACCGAAAACTAAGAGTAGTCCTAAACTTACTCCCTCAAACTAAGTTCAATCCTAACCTAACCTGAAGCCTAAATGAAACCATAGACCTAACCCTAACCCTAGGCGGACACCTTATGCTTAACCCCCACCCTAACCTGACCCTGACGCTTACTCCAACCATAACAGTTAAACGAAAACTAACAGTAGCCCTAAACTTACTCCCTCAAACTAAGTTCAAACCTAACCTAACCTGAAGCGTAAATCAAAGCATACACCTAACCCTAACCCTAGGCGGACACCTTAAGCTCAACCCAAACCCTAACCTGGCCCTGACGCTAACTCCAACAGTAACAGTTACCCGAAAACTAACAGTAGCCCTAAACTTACTCCCTCAAACTAACTACAAACCTAACCTAACTTGAAGCCTAACTCAAACCATAGACCTAACCCTAACCCTAGGCGGAGACCTGAAACTCAACCACAACCCTAACCAGACCCTGACGCTATCTCCAACGGTAACACTGAACCGAAAACTAACAGTAGCCCTAAACTTACTCCCTCAAACTAAGTTCAAACCTAACCTAACCTGGAGCCTAACTCAAACCACAGACCTAACCCTAACCCTAGGAGGACACCTTAAGCTCAACCCCAACCCTAACCTGACCCTCACGCTAACTCCAACCGTAACACTGTACCGAAAACTAACAGTAGCCCTAAACTTACTCCCTCAAACTAAGTTCAAACCTAACCTAACCTGAAGCCCTAACTCAAACAATAGACCTAACCCCAACCCTAGGCGGACACCTTATGCTTAACCCCCAACCTAACCTGACCCTGACGCTTACTCCAACCGTAACAGTTAAACGAAAACTAACAGTAGCCCTAAACTTACTCCCTCAAACTAAGTTCAAACCTAACCTAACCTGAAGCGTAAATCAAACCATACACCTAACCCTAACCCTAGGCGGACACCTTAAGCTCAACCCCAACCCTAACCTGGCCCTGACGCTAACTCCAACAGTAACAGTTACCCGAAAACTAACAGTAGCCCTAAACTTACTCCCACAAACTAACTTCAAACCTAACCCAATTTGAAGCCTAACTCAAAACATAGACCTAACCCTAACCCTAGGCGGACACCTGAAACTCAACCACAACCCTAACCAGTTCCTGTCGCTATCTCCAACCGTAACACTGAACCGAAAACTAACAGGAGCCCTAAACTGACTCCCTCAAACTAAGTTCAAACCTAACCTAACCTGAAGCCTAAATCAAATCATAGACCTAACCCTAACCCTAGGCGGACAACTTATGCTTAACCCCCACCCTAACCTGACCCTGACGCTATCTCCAACCGTAACAGTGAACCTAAAACTAACAGTAGCCCTAAACTTATTCCCTCAAACTAAGTTCAAAACCTAACCTAACCTGAAGCCTAACTCAAACCACAGACCTAACCCTAACCCTAGGCGGACACCTTAAGCTTATCCCCAACCCTAACCTGACCCTCACGCTAACTCCAACCGTAACTCTGAACCGAAAACTAACAGTAACCCTAAACTTACTCCCTCAAACTAAGTTCAAACCTAACCTAACCTGAAGCCTAACTCAAACCATAGACCTAACCCTAACCCTAGGCGGATACATTAAGCTCAACCCCAACCCTAACCTGGCCCTGACGCTAACTCCAACCGTAACAGTTACCCGAAAACTAACAGTAGCCCTAAACTTACTGCCTCAAACTAAGTTCCAACCTAACCTACCCTGAAGCCTAAATCAAACCATACACCTAACCCTAACCCTAGGCGGACACCTGAAGTTCAAACCCAACCCTAACCTGACCCTCACGCTAACTCCAACCGTAACACTGAAACGAAAACTAACAGTAGCCCTAAACTTAATCCCTCAAACTAAGTTCAAACCTAACCTAAACCTGAAGCCTAACTCAAACCATAGACCTAACCCTAACCCTAGGCTGACACCTGAAGCTCAACCCCAAACCTAACCTGACTCTGACGCTATCTCCAACCGTAACACTGAACGAAAACTAACATTAGACCTAAACTTACTCCCTCAAACTAAGTTCAAACCTAACCTAACCTGAAGCCTAACTCAAACCACAGACCTAACCCTAACCCTAGGCAGACACCTTAAGCTCAACCCCAACCCTAACCGGACCCTCACGTAACTCCAAACGTAACATTGAACCGAAAACTAACAGTAGCCCTAAACTTACTCCCTCAAACTAAGTTCAATCCTAACCTAACCTGAAGCCTAAATGAAACCATAGACCTAACCCTAACCCTAGGCGGACACCTTATGCTTAACCCCCACCCTAAGTTGACCCTGACGCTTACTCCAACCGTAACAGTTAAACGAAAACTAACAGTAGCCCTAAACTGTCTCCCACAAACTAAGTTCAAACCTAACCTAACCTGAAGCCTAACTCAAACAATAGACCTAACCCTAACCCTAGGCGGACACCTGAAGCTCAATCACAACCCTAACCTGACCCTGACGCTATCTCCAACCATAACACTGAACCGAAAACTAACAGTAGCCCTAAACTTACTCCCTCAAACTAAGTTCAAACCTAACCTAACCTGAAGCCTCACTCAAACCACAGACCTAACCCTAACCCTAGGAGGACACCTTAAGCTCAACCCCAACCCTAACCTGACCCGCATGCTAACTCCAACCGTAACACTGTACCGAAAACTAACAGTAGCCCTAAACTTACTCCCTCAAACTAAGTTCAAACCTAACCTAACCTGAAGCCTAACTCAAACAATAGACCTAACCCTAACCCTAGGCGGACACCTTAAGCTTGACCCCAACCCTAACCTGACCCTGACGCTTACTCCAACCGTAACAGTTTAACCGAAAACTAACAGTAGCCCTAAACTTACTCCCTCAAACTAAGTTCAAACCTAACCCTAACCTGAAGCCTAACTCAAAACCCACACAGACCTAACCCTAACCCTAGGCAGACAGCTTAAGCTCAACCCCAACCCTAACCGGACCGTCACGCTAACTCCAAACGTAACATTGAACCGAAAACTAACAGTAGCCCTAAACTTACTCCCTCAAACTAAGTTCAATCCTAACCTAACCTGAAGCCTAAATGAAACCATAGACCTAACCCTAACCCTAGGCGGACACCTTATGCTTAACCCCCACCCTAACCTGACCCTGACGCTTACTCCAACCGTAACAGTTAAACGAAAACTAACAGTAGCCCTAAACTGTCTCCCTCAAACTAAGTTCAAACCTAACCTAACCTGAAGCCTAACTCATACAATAGACTTAACCCTAACCCTAGGCGGACACCTTAAGCTTAACCCCAACCCTAACCTGACCCTGAGGCTAAATCCAACCGTAACACTGAACCGAAAACTAACAGTGGCCCTAAACTTACTCCCTCAAACTAAGTTCAATCCTAACCTAACCTGAAGCCTAAATGAAACCATAGACCTAACCCTAACCCTAGGCGGACACCTTATGCTTAATCCCCCACCCTAACCTGACCCTGACGCTTACTCCAACCGTAACAGTTAAACGAAAACTAACAGTAGACCTAAACTTACTCCCTCAAACTAAGTTCAAACCTAACCTAACCCTGATGCCTAAATCAAACTATACACCTAACCCTAACCCTAGGCGGACACCTAAGCTCAACCCCAAACCTAACCTGACCCTGACGCTTACTCCAACCGTAACAGTTAACCGAAAACTAAGAGTAGCCCTAAACTGACTCCCTCAAACTAACTTCAAACCTAACCTAACCTGAAGCCTAAATCAAATCATAGACCTAACCCTAACCCTAGGCGGATGCCTTATGCTTAACCCCCACCCCTAACCTGACCCTGACGCGCACTCCAACAGTAACAGTTAACCGAAAACTAACAGTAGCCCTAAACTTACTCCCTCAAACTAACTTCAAACCTAACCTAACCTGAACCCTAACTCAAACCACAGACCTAACCCTAACCCTAGGCGGACACCTTAAGCTCAACCCCAACCCTAACCTGGCCCTGACGCTAACTCCAACCGTAACAGTTACCCGAAAACTAACAGTAACCCTAAACTTACTGCCTCAAACTAAGTTCCAACCTAACCTTACCTGAAGCCTAAATCAAACCATACACCTAACCCTAACCCTAGGCGGACACCTGAAGTTCAAACCCAACCCCTAACCTGACCCCTCACGCTAACTCCAACCGTAACACTGAACCGAAAACTAACAGTAGCCCTAAACTTACTCCCTCAAACTAAGTTCAAACCTAACCTAACCTGAAGCCTAACTCAAACCACAGCCTAACCCTAACCCTAGGCGGACACCTTAAGCTCAACCCCAACCCTAACCGGACCCTCACGCTAACTCCAAACGTAACATTGAACCGAAAAACTAACAGTAGAACTAAACTTACTCCCTCAAACTAAGTTCAATCCTAACCTAACCTGAAGCCTAAATGAAACCATAGACCCTAACCCTAACCCTAGGCGGACACCTTATGCTTAACCCCCACCCTAACTTGACCCTGACGCTTACTCCAACCGTAACAGTTAAACGAAAACTAACAGTAGCCCCTAAACTGTCTCCCACAAACTAAGTTAAAACCTAAACCTAACCTGAAGCCTAACTCAAACAATAGACCTAACCCTAACCCTAGGCGGACACCTTAAGCTCAACCCCAACCCTAACCTGGCACTCACGCTAACTCCAACCGTAACAGTTACCCGAAAACTAACAGTAGCCCTAAACTTACTCCCTCAAACTAACTTCAAACCTAACCTAACTTGAAGCCTAACTCAAACCATAGACCTAAACCTAACCCTAGGCGGACACCTGAAACTCAACCACAACCCTAACCAGACCCTGACGCTATCTCCAACCGTAACACTGAACCGAAAACTAACAGTACCCCTAAACTTACTCCCTCAAACTAAGTTCAAACCTAAGCTAACCTGAAGCCTAACTCAAACCACAGACCTAACCCTAACCCTAGGAGGACACCTTAAGCTCAACCCCAACCCTAACCTGACCCTCACGCTATCTCCAACCGTGACACTGAACCGAAAACTAACAGTAGCCCTAAACTTACTCCCTCAAACTAAGTTCAAACCTAACCTAACCTGAAGCCTAAATCAAACAATAGACCTAACCCTAACCCTAGGCGGACACCTTAAGCTTGACCCCAACCCTAACCTGACCCTGACGCTAACTCCAACCGTAACAGTTACCCGAAAATTAACAGTAGCCCTAAACTTACTCCTTCAAACTAAGTTCAAACCTAACCTAAACAGAAGACAAAATCAAACCATACACCTATCCCTAACCCTAGGCGGACACCTTAAGCTCAACCCCAACCCTAACCTGACCCTCACGCGAACTCCAACCGTAACACTGAACTGAAAACTAACAGTAGCCCTAAACTTACTCCCTCAAACTAAGTTCAAACCTAACCTAACCTGAAGCCTAAATCAAACCATAGACCTAACCCTCTCCCTAGGCGGACACCTGAAGCTCAACCACAAACCTAACCTGACCCTGACGCTATCTCCAACCGTAACACTGAACCGAAAACTAACAGTAGCCCTAAACTTACTCCCTCAAAATAAGTATAAACCTAACCTAACCTGAACCCTATCTCAAACCACAGACCTAACCCTAACCCTAGGTGGACACCTTAAGCTCAACCCCAACCCTAACCAGACACTCACGATAACTCCAAATGTAAAACTGAACCAAAAACTAACAGTAGCCCTAAACTTACTCCCTCAAACTAAGTTCAAACCTAACCTAACCTGAAGCCTAAATCAAACCATGCACCTAACCCTAACCCTAGGCAGACACCTGAAGTTCAAACCCAACCCTAACCTGACCCTCACGCTAACTCCAACCGTAACACTGAACCGAAAACTAACAGTAGCCCTAAACTTAATCCCTCAAACTAAGTTCAAACCTAACCTAACCTGAAGCCTAACTCAAACCATAGACCTAACCCTAACCCTAGGCTGACACCTGAAGCTCAACCCCAACCCTAACCTGACCCTGACGCTATCTCCAACCGTAACACTGAACCGAAAACTAACAGTAGCCCTAAACTTACTCCCTCAAACTACGTTCAAACCTAACCTAACCTGAAGCCTAACTCAAACCACAGACCTAACCCTAACCCTAGGCGGACACCTTAAGCTCAACCCCAACCCTAACCGGACCCTCACGCTAACTCCAAACGTAACATTGAACCGAAAACTAACAGTAGCCCTAAACTTACTCCCTCAAACTAAGTTCAATCCTAACCTAACCTGAAGCCTAAATGAAACCATAGACCTAACCCTAACCCTAGGCGGACACCTTATGCTTAACCCCCACCCTAACTTGACCCTGACGCTTACTCCAACCGTAACAGTTAAACGAAAACTAACAGTATCCCTAAACTGTCTCCCACAAACTAAGTTAAAACCTAACCTAACCTGAAGCCTAACTCAAACAATAGACCTAACCCTAACCCTAGGCGGACACCTTAAGCTCAACCCCAACCCTAACCTGGCCCTGACGCTAACTCCAACAGTAACAGTTACCCGAAAACTAACAGTAGCCCTAAACTTACTCCCTCAAACTAACTTCAAACCTAACCTAACTTGAAGCCTAACTCAAACCATAGACCTAAACCTAACCCTAGGCGGACACCTGAAACTCAACCACAACCCTAACCAGACCCTGACGCTATCTCCAACCGTAACACTGAACCGAAAATTAACAGTAGCCCTAAACTTACTCCCTCAAACTAAGTTCAAACCTACCCTAACCTGGACCCTAACTCAAACCATAGACCTAACCCTAACCCTAGGCGGACACCTGAAGCTCAATCACAACCCTAACATGACCCTGACGCTATCTCCAACCGTAACACTGAACCGAAAACTAACAGTAGCCCTAAACTTACTCCCTCAAACTAAGTTCAAACCTCACCTAACCTGAAGCCTAACTCAAACCACAGACCTAACCCTAACCCTAGGCAGACACCTTAAGCTCAACCCCAACCCTAACCGGACCGTCACGCTAACTCCAAACGTAACATTGAACCGAAAACTAACAGTAGCCCTAAACTTACTCCCTCAAACTAAGTTCAAACCTAACCTAACCTGAAGCCTAAATCAAACCATACACCTAACCCTAACCCTAGGCGGACACCTTAAGCTCAACCCCAACCCTAACCTGACCCTCACGCTAACTCCAACCGTAACACTGAACTGAAAACTAACAGTAGCCCTAAACTTACTCCCTCAAACCAAGTTCAAACCTAACCTAACCTGAAGCCTAAATCAAACCATAGACCTAACCCTCTCCCTAGGCGGACCCCTGAAGCTCAACCACAACCCTAACCTGACCCTGACGCTATTTCCAACCGTAACACTGAACCGAAAACTAACAGTAGCCCTAAATTTACTCCCTCAAAATAAGTATAAACCTAACCTAACCTGAACCCTATCTCAAACCACAGACCTAACCCTAACCCTAGGTGGACACCTTAAGCTCAACCCCAACCCTAACCAGACACTCACGCTAACTCCAAATGTAACACTGAACCAAAAACTAACAGTAGCCCTAAACTTACTCCCTCAAACTAAGTTCAAACCTAACCTAACCTGAAGCCTAAATCAAACCATGCACCTAACCCTAACCCTAGGCGGACACCTTATGCTCAACCCTAAACCTAACCTGACCCTGACGCTTACTCCAACTGTAACAGTTAACCGAAAACTAACAGTAGCCCTAAATTGACTCCCTCAAACTAAGTTCAAACCTAACCTAACCTGAAGCCTAAATCAAATCATAGACCTAACCCTAACCCTAGGCGGACAACTTATGCTTAACCCCCACCCTAACCTGACCCTGACGCTTACTCCAACTGTAACAGTTAACCGAAAACTAACAGTAGCCAAGAACTTAAACCCTCAAACTAACTTAAACCTAATCTAACCTGAAGCCTAACTCAAACCATAGACCTAACCCCAACCCTAGGCGGACAGCTTAAGCTTATCTCCAACCCTAACCTGACCGTCACGCTAACTCCAAACGTAACATTGAACCGAAAACTAACAGTAGCCCTAAACTTACTCCCTCAATCTAAGTTCAAACCTAACCTAACCTGAAGCCTAAATCAAACCATACACCTAACCCTAACCCTAGGCGGACACCTTAAGCTCAACCCCAACCCTAACCTGGCCCTGACGCTAACTCCAACAGTAACAGTTACCCGAAAACTAACAGTAGCCCTAAACTTACTCCCTCAAACTAATTTCAAACCTAACCTAACTTGAAGCCTAACTCAAACCATAGACCTAACCCTAACCCTAGGCGGACACCTGAAACTCAACCACAACCCTAACCAGACCCTGACGCTATCTCCAACCGTAACACTGAACAGAAAACTAACAGTAGCCCTAAACTTACTCCCTCAAACTAAGTTCAAACCTAACCTAACCTGGAGCCTAACTCAAACCACAGACCTAACCCTAACCCTAGGAGGACACCTTAAGCTCAACCACAGCCCTAACCTGACCCTGACGCTATCTCCAACCGTAACACTGAACCGAAAACTAACAGTAGCCCTAAATTTACTCCCTCAAACTAAGTTCAAACCTTACCTAACCTGAAGCCTAACTCAAACAATAGACCTAACCCTAACCCTAGGCGGACACCTTATGCTTAACCCCCACCCTAACCTGACCCTGACGCTTACTCCAACCGTAACACTGAACCGAAAACTAACAGTTGCCCTAAACTTACTCCCTCAAACTAAGTTCAATCCTAACCTAACCTGAAGCCTAAATGAAACCATAGACCAAACCCTAACCCTAGGCGGACACCTTATGCTTAACCCCCACCCTAACCTGACCCTGACGCTTACTCCAACCGTAACAGTTAAACGAAAACTAACAGTAGCCCTAAACTTACTCCCTCAAACTAAGTTCAAACCTAACCTAACCTGAAGCCTAAATCAAACCATACACCTAACCCTAACCCGAGGCGGACACCTTAAGCTCAACCCCAACCTAACCTGACGCTGACGCTTACTCCAACCGAAACAGTTAACCGAAAACTAACAGTAGCCCTAAACTGACTCCCTCAAACTAACTTCAAACCTAACCTAACCTGAAGCCTAAATCAAATCATAGACCTAACCCTAACCCTAGGCGGATGCCTTATGCTTAACCCCCACCCTAACCTGACCCTGACGCGCACTCCAACAGTAACAGTTAACCGAAAACTAACAGTAGCCCTAAACTTACTCCCTCAAACTAACTTCAAACCTAACCTAACCTGAACCCTAACTCAAACCACAGACCTAACCCTAACCCTAGGCGGACACCTTAAGCTCAACCCCAACCCTAACCTGGCCCTGACGCTAACTCCAACCGTAACAGTTACCCGAAAACTAACAGTAACCCTAAACTTACTGCCTCAAACTAAGTTCAATCCTAACCTAACCTGAAGCCTAAATGAAACCATAGACCTAACCCTAACCCTAGGCGGACACCTTATGCTTAACCCCCACCCTAACTTGACCCTGACGCTTACTCCAACCGTAACAGTTAAACGAAAACTAACAGTAGCCCTAAACTGTCTCCCACAAACTAAGTTAAAACCTAACCTAACCTGAAGCCTAACTCAAACAATAGACCTAACCCTAACCCTAGGCGGACACCTTAAGCTCAACCCCAACCCTAACCTGGCCCTCACGCTAACTCCAACCGTAACAGTTACCCGAAAACTAACAGTAGCCCTAAACTTACTCCCTCAAACTAACTTCAAACCTAACCTAACTTGAAGCCTAACTCAAACCATAGACCTAAACCTAACCCTAGGCGGACACCTGAAACTCAACCACAACCCTAACCAGACCCTGACGCTATCTCCAACCGTAACACTGAACCGAAAACTAACAGTACCCCTAAACTTACTCCCTCAAACTAAGTTCAATCCTAACCTAACCTGAAGCCTAAATGAAACCATAGACCTAACCTTAACCCTAGGCGGACACCTTATGCTTAATCCCCACCCTAAAATGACCCTGACGCTTACTCCAACCGTAACAGTTAAACGAAAACTAACAGTAGCCCTAAACTTACTCCCTCAAACTAAGTTCAAACCTAACCTAACCTGAAGCGTAAATCAAACCATACACCTAACCCTAACCCTAGGCGGACACCTTAAGCTCAACCCCAACCCTAACCTGGCCCTGACGCTAACTCCAACAGTAACAGTTACCCGAAAACTAACAGTAGCCCTAAACTTACTCCCTCAAACTAACTACAAACCTAACCCAATTTGAAGCCAAACTCAAACCATAGACCTAACCCTAACCCTAGGCAGACACCTGAAACTCAACCACAACCCTAACCAGATCCTGACGCTATCTCCAACCGTAACACTGAACCGAAAACTAACAGTAGCCCTAAACTGACTCCCTCAAACTAAGTTCAAACCTAACCTAACCTGAAGCCTAAATCAAATCATAGACCTAACCCTAACCCTAGGCGGACAACTTATGCTTAACCCCCACCCTAACCTGACCCTGACGCTTACTCCAACTGTAACAGTTAACCGAAAACTAACAGTAGCCCTGAACTTACACCCTCAAACTAACTTCAAACCTAATCTAACCTGAAGCCTAACTCAAACCATAGACCTATCCCTAACCCTAGGCGGACACCTTAAGCTCAACCCCAACCCTAACCTGACCCTGACGCTATCTCCAACCGTAACACTGAACCGAAAACTAACAGTAGCCCTAAACTTATTCCCTCAAACTAAGTTCAAACCTAACCTAACCTGAAGCCTAACTCAAACCACAGACCTAACCCTAACCCTAGGCGGACACCTTAAGCTTATCCCCAACCCTAACCTGACCCTCACGCTAACTCCAACCATAACACTGAACCGAAAACTAACAGTAGCCCTAAACATACTCCCTCAAACTAACTTCAAACCTAACCTAACCTGAAACCTAAATTAAACCATACACCTAACCCTAACCCTAGGCGGACACCTTAAGCTCAACCCCAACCCTTACCTGACCTCCAGGCTAACTCCAACCATATCACTGAACCGAAAACTAAGAGTAGCCCTAAACTTGCTCCCTCAAACTAAGTTCAATCCTAACCTAACCTGAAGCCTAAATGAAACCATAGACCTAACCCTAACCCTAGGCGGACACCTTATTTTAACCCCCACCCTAACCTGACCCTGACGCTTACTCCAACCGTAACAGTTAAACGAAAAATAACAGTAGCCCTAAACTTACTCCCTCAAACTAATTTCAAACCTAACCTAACCTGAAGCCTAAATCAAACCATACACCTAACCCTAACCCTAGGCGGACACCTTAAGCTCAACCCCAAACCTAACCTGACCCTGACACTTACTCCAACCGTAACAGTTAACCGAAAACTAACAGTAGCCCTAAACTGACTCCCTCAAACTAAGTTCAAACCTAACCTAACCTGAAGCCTAAATCAAATCATAGACCTAACCCTATCCCTAGGCGGACACCTTATGCTTAACCCCCACCCTAACCTGACCCTGACGCTTACTCCAACTGTAACAGTTAACCGAAAACTAACAATAGCCCTAAACTTACTCCCTCAAACTAACTTCAAACCTAACCTAACCTGAAGCCTAAATCAAACCATACACCTAACCCTAACCCTAGGCGGACACCTTAAGCTCAACCCCAACCCTAACCTGGCCCTGACGCTAACTACAACAGTAACAGTTACCCGAAAACTAACAGTAGCCCTAAACTTACTCCCTCAAACTAACTTCAAACCTAACCTAACTTGAAGCCTAACTCAAACCATAGACCTAACCCTAACCCTAGGCGGACACCTGAAACTCAACCACAACCCTAACCAGACCCTGACGCTATCTCCAACCGTAACACTGAACCGAAAACTAACAGTAGCCCTAAACTTACTCCCTCAAACTAACTTCAAACCTAACCTAACCTGAAGCCTAACTCAAACCATAGACCTAACCCTAACCCCAGGCGGACACCTGAAGCTCAACCCCAACCCTAACCTGACCCTGACGCTATCTCCAACCGTAACACTGAACCGAAAACTAACAGTAGCCCTAAACTTACTCCCTCAAACTAAGTTCAAACCTAACCTAACCTGAACCCTAACTCAAACCACAGACCTAACCCTAACCCTAGGCGGACACCTTAAGCTCAACCCCAACCCTAACCGGACCCTCACGCTAACTCCAAACGTAACATTGAACCGAAAACTAACAGTAGCCCTAAACTTACTCCCTCAAACTAAGTTCAATCCTAACCTAACCTGAAGCCTAAATGAAACCATAGACCTAACCCTAACCCTAGGCGGACACCTTATGCTTAACCCCCACCCTAACTTGACCCTGACGCTTACTCCAACCGTAACAGTTAAACGAAAACTAACAGTAGCCCTAAACTGTCTCCCACAAACTAAGTTAAAACCTAACCTAACCTGAAGCCTAACTCAAACAATAGACCTAACCCTAACCCTAGGCGGACACCTTAAGCTCAACCCCAACCCTAACCTGGCCCTGACGCTAACTCCAACAGTAACAGTTACCCGAAAACTAACAGTAGCCCTAAACTTACTCCCTCAAACTAAGTTCAAACCTAACCTAACCTGAAGCCTAAATCAAACCATAGACCTAACCCTCTCCCTAGGCGGACCCCTGAAGCTCAACCACAACCCTAACCTGACCCTGACGCTATTTCCAACCGTAACACTGAACCGAAAACTAACAGTAGCCCTAAACTTACTCCCTCAAAATAAGTATAAACCTAACCTAACCTGAACCCTATCTCAAACCACAGACCTAACCCTAACCCTAGGTGGACACCTTAAGCTCAACCCCAACCCTAACCAGACACTCACGCTAACTCCAAATGTAACACTGAACCAAAAACTAACAGTAGCCCTAAACTTACTCCCTCAAACTAAGTTCAAACCTAACCTAACCTGAAGCCTAAATCAAACCATGCACCTAACCCTAACCCTAGGCGGACACCTTATGCTCAACCCCAAACCTAACCTGACCCTGACGCTTACTCCAACCGTAACAGTTAACCGAAAACTAACAGTAGCCCTAAATTGACTCCCTCAAACTAAGTTCAAACCTAACCTAACCTGAAGCCTAAATCAAATCATAGACCTAACCCTAACCCTAGGCGGACAACTTATGCTTAACCCCCACCCTAACCTGACCCTGACGCTTACTCCAACTGTAACAGTTAACCGAAAACTAACAGTAGCCAAGAACTTAAACCCTCAAACTAACTTAAACCTAATCTAACCTGAAGCCTAACTCAAACCATAGACCTAACCCTAACCCTAGGCGGACAGCTTAAGCTTATCTCCAACCATAACCTGACCGTCACGCTAACTCCAAACGTAACATTGAACCGAAAACTAACAGTAGCCCTAAACTTACTCCCTCAAACTAAGTTCAAACCTAACCTAACCTGAAGCCTAAATCAAACCATACACCTAACCCTAACCCTAGGCGGACACCTTAAGCTCAACCCCAACCCTAACCTGGCCCTGACGCTAACTCCAACAGTAACAGTTACCCGAAAACTAACAGTAGCCCTAAACTTACTCCCTCAAACTAATTTCAAACCTAACCTAACTTGAAGCCTAACTCAAACCATAGATCTAACCCTAACCCTAGGCGGACACCTGAAACTCAACCACAACCCTAACCAGACCCTGACGCTATCTCCAACCGTAACACTGAACCGAAAACTAACAGTAGCCCTAAACTGACTCCCTAAAACTAAGTTCAAACCTAACCTAACCTGGAGCCTAACTCAAACCACAGACCTAACCCTAACCCTAGGAGGACACCTTAAGCTCAACCACAGCCCTAACCTGACCCTGACGCTATCTCCAACCGTAACACTGAACCGAAAACTAACAGTAGCCCTAAATTTACTCCCTCAAACTAAGTTCAAACCTTACCTAACCTGAAGCCTAACTCAAACAATAGACCTAACCCTAACCCTAGGCGGACACCTTATGCTTAACCCCCACCCTAAGCTGACCCTGACGCTTACTCCAACCGTAACACTGAACCGAAAACTAACAGTTGCCCTAAACTTACTCCCTCAAACTAAGTTCAATCCTAACCTAACCTGAAGCCTAAATGAAACCATAGACCAAACCCTAACCCTAGGCGGACACCTTATGCTTAACCCCCACCCTAACCTGACCCTGACGCTTACTCCAACCGTAACAGTTAAACGAAAACTAACAGTAGCCCTAAACTTACTCCCTCAAGCTAAGTTCAAACCTAACCTAACCTGAAGCATAAATCAAACCATACACCTAACCCTAACCCTAGGCGGACACCTGAAGCTCAACCCCAAACCTAACCTGACGGTGACGCTTACTCCAACCGAAACAGTTAACCGAAAACTAACAGTAGCCCTAAACTGACTCCCTCAAACTAACTTCAAACCTAACCTAACCTGAAGCCTAAATCAAATCATAGACCTAACCCTAACCCTAGGCGGATGCCTTATGCTTTACCCCCACCCTAACCTGACCCTGACGCGCACTCCAACAGTAACAGTTAACCGAAAACTAACAGTAGCCCTAAACTTAATCCCTCAAACTAACTTCAAACCTAACCTAACCTGAAGCCTAAATCAAACCATACACCTAACCCTAACCCTAGGCGGACACCTTAAGCACAACCCCAACCCTAACCTTGCCCTGACGCTAACTCCAACAGTAACAGTTACCCGAAAACTAACAGTAGCCCTAAACTTACTCCCTCAAACTAACTTCAAACCTAACCTAACTTGAAGCCTAACTCAAACCATAGACCTAAACCTAACACTAGGCGGACACCTGAAACTCAACCACAACCCTACCCAGACCCTGACGCTATCTCCAACCGTAACACTGAACCGAAAACTAACAGTACCCCTAAACTTACTCCCTCAAACTAAGTTCAATCCTAACCTAACCTGAAGCCTAAATGAAACCACAGACGTAACCTTAACCCTAGGCGGACACCTTATGCTTAATCCCCACCCTAACCTGACCCTGACGATTACTCCAACCATAACAGTTAAACGAAAACTAACAGTAGCCCTAAACTTACTCCCTCAAACTAAGTTCAAACCTAACCTAACCTGAAGCGTAAATCAAACCATACACCTAACCCTAACCCTAGGCGGACACCTTAAGCTCAACCCAAACCCTAACCTGGCCCTGACGCTAACTCCAACAGTAACAGTTACCCGAAAACTAACAGTAGCCCTAAACTTACTCCCTCAAACTAACTACAAACCTAACCCAATTTGAAGCCAAACTCAAACCATAGACCTAACCCTAACCCTAGGCGGACACCTGAAACTCAACCACAACCCTAACCAGATCCTGACGCTATCTCCAACCGTAACACTGAACCGAAAACTAACAGTAGCCCTAAACTGACTCCCTCAAACTAAGTTCAAACCTAACCTAACCTGAAGCCTAAATCAAATCATAGACCTAACCCTAACCCTAGGCGGACAACTTATGCTTAACCCCCACCCTAACCTGACCCTGACGCTTACTCCAACTGTAACAGTTAACCGAAAACTAACAGTAGCCCTGAACTTACACCCTCAAACTAACTTCAAACCTAATCTAACCTGAAGCCTAACTCAAACCATAGACCTAACCCTAACCCTAGGCAGACACCTTAAGCTCAACCCGAACCCTAACCTGACCCTGACGCTATCTCCAACCGTAACACTGAACCGAAAACTAACAGTAGCCCTAAACTTATTCCCTCAAACTAAGTTCAAACCTAACCTAACCTGAAGCCTAACTCAAACCAAAGACCTAAACCTAACCCTAGGCGGACACCTTAAGCTTATCCCCAACCCTAACCTGACCCTCACGCTAACTCCAACCATAACACTGAACCGAAAACTAACAGTAGCCCTAAACATACTCCCTCAAACTAACTTCAAACCTAACCTAACCTGAAACCTAAATTAAACCATACACCTAACCCTAACCCTAGGCGGACACCTTAAGCTCAACCCCAACCGATACCTGACCTCCAGGCTAACTCCAACCATATCACTGAACCGAAAACTAAGAGTAGTCCTAAACTTACTCCCTCAAACTAAGTTCAATCGTAACCTAACCTGAAGCCTAAATGAAACCATAGACCTAACCCTAACCCTAGGCGGACACCTTATGCTTAACCCCCACCCTAACCTGACCCTGACGCTTACTCCAACCATAACAGTTAAACGAAAACTAACAGTAGCCCTAAACTTACTCCCTCAAACTAAGTTCAAACCTAACCTAACCTGAAGCGTAAATCAAACCATACACCTAACCCTAACCCTAGGCGGACACCTTAAGCTCAACCCAAACCCTAACCTGGCCCTGACGCTAACTCCAACAGTAACAGTTACCCGAAAACTAACAGTAGCCCTAAACTTACTCCCTCAAACTAACTACAAACCTAACCTAACTTGAAGCCTAACTCAAACCATAGACCTAACCCTAACCCTAGGCGGAGACCTGAAACTCAACCACAACCCTAACCAGACCCTGACGCTATCTCCAACGGTAACACTGAACCGAAAACTAACAGTAGCCCTAAACTTACTCCCTCAAACTAAGTTCAAACCTAACCTAACCTGGAGCCTAACTCAAACCACAGACCTAACCCTAACCCTAGGAGGACACCTTAAGCTCAACCCCAACCCTAACCTGACCCTCACGCTAACTCCAACCGTAACACTGTACCGAAAACTAACAGTAGCCCTAAACTTACTCCCTCAAACTAACTTCAAACCTAACCCAATTTGAAGCCTAACTCAAAACATAGACCTAACCCTAACCCTAGGCGGACACCTGAAACTCAACCACAACCCTAACCAGATCCTGTCGCTATCTCCAACCGTAACACTGAACCGAAAACTAACAGGAGCCCTAAACTGACTCCCTCAAACTAAGTTCAAACCTAACCTAACCTGAAGCTTAAATCAAATCATAGACCTAACCCTAACCCTAGGCGGACAACTTATGCTTAACCCCCACCCTAACCTGACCCTGACGCTATCTCCAACCGTAACAGTGAACCTAAAACTAACAGTAGCCCTAAACTTATTCCCTCAAACTAAGTTCAAACCTAACCTAACCTGAAGCCTAACTCAAACCACAGACCTAACCCTAACCCTAGGCGGACACCTTAAGCTTATCCCCAACCCTAACCTGACCCTCACGCTAACTCCAACCGTAACTCTGAACCGAAAACTAACAGTAACCCTAAACTTACTCCCTCAAACTAAGTTCAAACCTAACCTAACCTGAAGCCTAACTCAAACCATAGACCTAACCCTAACCCTAGGCGGATACATTAAGCTCAACCCCAACCCTAACCTGGCCCTGACGCTAACTCCAACCGTAACAGTTACCCGAAAACTAACAGTAGCCCTAAACTTACTGCCTCAAACTAAGTTCCAACCTAACCTATCCTGAAGCCTAAATCAAACCATACACCTAACCCTAACCCTAGGCGGACACCTGAAGTTCAAACCCAACCCTAACCTGACCCTCACGCTAACTCCAACCGTAACACTGAAACGAAAACTAACAGTAGCCCTAAACTTAATCCCTCAAACTAAGTTCAAACCTAACCTAACCTGAAGCCTAACTCAAACCATAGACCTAACCCTAACCCTAGGCTGACACCTGAAGCTCAACCCCAAACCTAACCTGACTCTGACGCTATCTCCAACCGTAACACTGAACCGAAAACTAACATTAGACCTAAACTTACTCCCTCAAACTAAGTTCAAACCTAACCTAACCTGAAGCCTAACTCAAACCACAGACCTAACCCTAACCCTAGGCAGACACCTTAAGCTCAACCCCAACCCTAACCGGACCCTCACGCTAACTCCAAACGTAACATTGAACCGAAAACTAACAGTAGCCCTAAACTTACTCCCTCAAACTAAGTTCAATCCTAACCTAACCTGAAGCCTAAATGAAACCATAGACCTAACCCTAACCCTAGGCGGACACCTTATGCTTAACCCCCACCCTAAGTTGACCCTGACGCTTACTCCAACCGTAACAGTTAAACGAAAACTAACAGTAGCCCTAAACTGTCTCCCACAAACTAAGTTCAAACCTAACCTAACCTGAAGCCTAACTCAAACAATAGACCTAACCCTAACCCTAGGCGGACACCTGAAGCTCAATCACAACCCTAACCTGACCCTGACGCTATCTCCAACCATAACACTGAACCGAAAACTAACAGTAGCCCTAAACTTACTCCCTCAAACTAAGTTCAAACCTAAACTAACCTGAAGCCTCACTCAAACCACAGACCTAACCCTAACCCTAGGAGGACACCTTAACCTCAACCCCAACCCTAACCTGACCCTCACGCTAACTCCAACCGTAACACTGTACCGAAAACTAACAGTAGCCCTAAACTTACTCCCTCAAACTAAGTTCAAACCTAACCTAACCTGAAGCCTAACTCAAACAATAGACCTAACCCTAACCCTAGGCGGACACCTTAAGCTTGACCCCAACCCTAACCTGACCCTGACGCTTACTCCAACCGTAACAGTTAACCGAAAACTAACAGTAGCCCTAAACTTACTCCCTCAAACTAAGTTCAAACCTAACCTAACCTGAAGCCTAACTCAAACCACAGACCTAACCCTAACCCTAGGCAGACAGCTTAAGCTCAACCCCAACCCTAACCGGACCGTCACGCTAACTCCAAACGTAACATTGAACCGAAAACTAACAGTAGCCCTAAACTTACTCCCTCAAACTAAGTTCAATCCTAACCTAACCTGAAGCCTAAATGAAACCATAGACCTAACCCTAACCCTAGGCGGACACCTTATGCTTAACCCCCACCCTAACCTGACCCTGACGCTTACTCCAACCGTAACAGTTAAACGAAAACTAACAGTAGCCCTAAACTGTCTCCCTCAAACTAAGTTCAAACCTAACCTAACCTGAAGCCTAACTCATACAATAGACTTAACCCTAACCCTAGGCGGACACCTTAAGCTTAACCCCAACCCTAACCTGACCCTGAGGCTAAATCCAACCGTAACACTGAACCGAAAACTAACAGTGGCCCTAAACTTACTCCCTCAAACTAAGTTCAATCCTAACCTAACCTGAAGCCTAAATGAAACCATAGACCTAACCCTAACCCTAGGCGGACACCTTATGCTTAATCCCCACCCTAACCTGACCCTGACGCTTACTCCAACCGTAACAGTTAAACGAAAACTAACAGTAGACCTAAACTTACTCCCTCAAACTAAGTTCAAACCTAACCTAACCTGATGCCTAAATCAAACTATACACCTAACCCTAACCCTAGGCGGACACCTTAAGCTCAACCCCAAACCTAACCTGACCCTGACGCTTACTCCAACCGTAACAGTTAACCGAAAACTAAGAGTAGCCCTAAACTGACTCCCTCAAACTAAGTTCAAACCTAAGCTAACCTGAAGCCTAAATCAAATCATAGACCTAACCCTAACCCTAGGCGGACACCTTATGCTTAACCCCCACCCTAACCTGACCCTGACGCTTACTCCAACTGTAACAGTTAACCGAAAACTAACAATAGCCCTAAACTTACTCCCTCAAACTAACTTCAAACCTAACCTAACCTGAAGCCTAAATCAAACCATACACCTAACCCTAACCCTAGGCGGACACCTTAAGCTCAACCCCAACCCTAACCTGGCCCTGACGCTAACTCCAACAGTAACAGTTACCCGAAAACTAACAGTAGCCCTAAACTTACTCCCTCAAACTAACTTCAAACCTAACCTAACTTGAAGCCTAACTCAAACCATAGACCTAACCCTAACCCTAGGCGGACACCTGAAACTCAACCACAACCCTAACCAGACCCTGACGCTATCTCCAACCGTAACACTGAACCGAAAACTAACAGTAGGCCTAAACTTACTCCCTCAAACTAAGTTCAAACCTAACCTAACCTGAAGCCTAACTCAAACCATAGACCTAACCCTAACCCAAGGCGGACACCTGAAGCTCAACCCCAACCCTAACCTGACCCTGACGCTATCTCCAACCATAACACTGAACCGAAAACTAACAGTAGCCCTAAACTTACTCCCTCAAACTAAGTTCAAACCTAACCTAACCAGAACCCTAACTCAAACCACAGACCTAACCCTCACCCTAGGCGGACACCTTAAGCTCAACCCCAACCCTAAACTGGCCCTGACGCTAACTCCAACCGTAACAGTTACCCGAAAACTAACAGTAGCCCTAAACTTACTGCCTCAAACTAAGTTCCAACCTAACCTAACCTGAAGCCTAAATCAAACCATACACCTAACCCTAACCCTAGGCGGACACCTGAAGTTCAAACCCAACCCTAACCTGACCATCACGCTAACTCCAACCGAAACACTGAACCGAAAACTAACAGTAACCCTAAACTTAATCCCTCAAACTAAGTTCAAACCTAACCTAACCTGAAGCCTAACTCAAACCATAGACCTAACCCTAACCCTAGGCGGACACCTGAAGCTCAACCCCAACCCTAACCTGACCCTAACGCTATCTCCAACCGTAACACTGAACCGAAAACTAACAGTAGCCCTAAACTTACTCCCTCAAACTAAGTTCAAACCTAACCTAACCTGAAGCCTAACTCAAACCACAGACCTAACCCTAACCCTAGGCGGACACCTTAAGCTCAACCCCAACCCTAACCAGACCCTCACGCTAACTCCAAACGTAACATTGAACCGAAAACTAACAGTAGCCCTAAACTTACTCCCTCAAACTAAGTTCAATCCTAACCTAACCTGAAGCCTAAATAAAACCATTGACCTAACCCTAACCCTAGGCAGACACCTTATGCTTAACCCCCACCCTAACTTGACCCTGATGCTTACTCCAACCGTAACAGTTAAACGAAAACTAACAGTAGCCCTAAACTGTCTCCCACAAACTAAGTTCAAACCTAACCTAACCTGAAGCCTAACTCAAACAATAGACGTAACCCTAACCCTAGGCGGACACCTTTATCTCAACCCCAACCCTAACCTAGCCCTGACAATAACTCCAACAGTAACAGTTACCCGAAAACTAACAGTAGCCCTAAACTTACTCCCTCAAACTAACTTCAAACCTAACCTAACTTGAAGCCTTACTCAAACCATAGACCTAACCCTAACCCTAGGCAGACACCTTAAGCTCAACCCCAACCCTAACCTGACCCTGACGCGTACTCCAACCGTAACACTGAACCGAAAACTAACAGTAGCCCTAAACTTACTCCCTCAAACTAACTTCAAACCTAACCTAACCTGAAGCCTAAATTAAACCATACACCTAACCCTAACCCTAGGCGGACACCTTAAGCTCAACCCCAACCCTAACCTGACCTCCAGGCTAACTCCAAACATATCACTGAACCGAAAACTAAGAGTAGTCCTAAACTTACTCCCTCAAACTAAGTTCAATCCTAACCTAACCTGAAGCCTAAATGAAACCATAGACCTAACCCTAACCCTAGGCGGACACCTTATGGTTAACCCCCACCATAACCTGACCCTGACGCTTTCTCCAACCATAACAGTTAAACGAAAACTAACAGTAGCCCTAAACTTACTCCCTCAAACTAAGTTCAAACCTAACCTAACCTGAACCCTAACTCAAACCACAGACCTAACCCTAACCCTAGGCGGACACCTTAAGCTCAACCCCAACCCTAACCTGGCCCTGACGCTAACTCCAACCGTAACAGTTACCCGAAAACTAACAGTAGCCCTAAACTTACTGCCTCAAACTAAGTTCCAACCTAACCTAACCTGAAGCCTAAATCAAACCATACACCTAACCCTAACCCTAGGCGGACACCTGAAGTTCAAACCCAACCCTAACCTGACCCTCACGCTAACTCCAACCGTAACACTGAAACGAAAACTAACAGTAGCCCTAAACTTAATCCCTCAAACTAAGTTCAAACCTAACCTAACCTGAAGCCTAACTCAAACCACAGACCTAACCCTAACCCTAGGCAGACACCTTAAGCTCAACCCCAACCCTAACCGGACCCTCACGCTAACTCCAAACGTAACATTGAACCGAAAACTAACAGTAGCCCTAAACTTACTCCCTCAAACTAAGTTCAATCCTAACCTAACCTGAAGCCTAAATGAAACCATAGACCTAACCCTAACCCTAGGCAGACACCTTATGCTTAACCCCCACCCTAAGTTGACCCTGACGCTTACTCCAACCGTAACAATTAAACGAAAACTAACAGTAGCCCTAAACTGTCTCCCACAAACTAAGTTCAAACCTAACCTAACCTGAAGCCGAACTCAAACAATAGACCTAACCCTAACCCTAGGCGGACACCTTAAGCTTGACCCCAACCCAAACCTGACCCTGACGCTTACTCCAACCGTAACAGTTAACCGAAAACTAACAGTAGCCCTAAACTTACTCCCTCAAACTAAGTTCAAACCTAACCTAACCTGAAGCCTAACTCAAACCACAGACCTAACCCTAACCCTAGGCAGACACCTTAAGCTCAACCCCAACGCTAACCGGACCGTCACGCTAACTCCAAACGTAACATTGAACCAAAAACTAACAGTAGCCCTAAACTTACTCCCTCAAACTAAGTTCAATCCTAACCTAACCTGAAGCCTAAATGAAACCATAGACCTAACCCTAACCCTAGGCGGACACCTTATGCTTAACCCCCACCCAAACCTGACCCTGACGCTTACTCCAACCGTAACAGTTAAACGAAAACTAACAGTAGCCCTAAACTGTCTCCCTCAAACTAAGTTCAAACCTAACCTAACCTGAAGCCTAACTCAAACAATAGACTTAATCCTAACCCTAGGCGGACACCTTAAGCTTAACCCCAACCCTAACCTGACCCTGAGGCTAAATCCAACCGTAACACTGAACCGAAAACTAACAGTGGCCCTAAACTTACTCCCTCAAACTAAGTTCAATCCTAACCTAACCTGAAGCCTAAATGAAACCATAGACCTAACCCTAACCCTAGGCGGACACCTTATGCTTAACCCCCACCCTAAGTTGACCCTGACGCTTACTCCAACCGTAACAGTTAAACGAAAACTAACAGTAGCCCTAAATTTACTCCCTCAAACTAAGTTCAAACCTAACCTAACCTGAAGCCTAAATCAAACCATACACCTAACCCTAACCATAGGCGGACACCTTAAGCTCAACCCCAAACCTAACCTGACCCTGACGCTTACTCCAACCGTAACACTTAACCGAAAACTAACAGTAGCCCTAAACTTACTGCCTCAAACTAAGTTCCAACCTAACCTAACCTGAAGCCTAAATCAAACCATACACCTAACCCTAACCCTAGGCGGACACCTGAAGTTCAAACCCAACCCTAACCTGACCCTCACGCTAACTCCAACCGAAACACTGAACCGAAAACTAACAGTAACCCTAAACTTAATCCCTCAAACTAAGTTCAAACCTAACCTAACCTGAAGCCTAACTCAAACCATAGACCTAACCCTAACCCTAGGCGGACACCTGAAGCTCAACCCCAACCCTAACCTGACCCTGACGCGTACTCCAACCGTAACACTGAACCGAAAACTAACAGTAGCCCTAAACTTACTCCCTCAAACTAACTTCAAACCTAACCTAACCTGAAGCCTAAATTAAACCATACACCTAACCCTAACCCTAGGCGGACACCTTAAGCTCAACCCCAACCCTAACCAGACCCTGACGCTTACTCCAACCGTAACAGTTAACCGAAAACTAACAGTAGCTCTAAACTTACTCCCTCAAACTAAGTTCAAACCTAACCTAACCTGAAGCCTAACTCAAACCACAGACCTAACCCTAACCCTAGGCAGACACCTTAAGCTCAACCCCAACCCTAACCGGACCGTCACGCTAACTCCAAACGTAACATTGAACCGAAAACTCACAGTAGCCCTAAACTTACTCCCTCAAACTAAGTTCAATCCTGACCTAACCTGAAGCCTAACTCAAACAATAGACCTAACCCCAACCCTAGGCGGACACCTTATGCTTAACCCCCAACCTAACCTGACCCTGACGCTTACTCCAACCGTAACAGTTAAACGAAAACTAACAGTAGCCCTAAACTTACTCCCTCAAACTAAGTTCAAACCTAACCTAACCTGAAGCGTAAATCAAACCATACACCTAACCCTAACCCTAGGCGGACACCTTAAGCTCAACCCCAACCCTAACCTGGCCCTGATGCTAACTCCAACAGTAACAGTTACCCGAAAACTAACAGTAGCCCTAAACTTACTCCCACAAACTAACTTCAAACCTAACCCAATTTGAAGCCTAACTCAAAACATAGACCTAACCCTAACCCTAGGCGGACACCTGAAACTCAACCACAACCCTAACCAGATCCTGTCGCTATCTCCAACCGTAACACTGAACCGAAAACTAACAGGAGCCCTAAACTGACTCCCTCAAACTAAGTTCAAACCTAACCTAACCTGAAGCCTAAATCAAATCATAGACCTAACCCTAACCCTAGGCGGACAACTTATGCTTAACCCCCACCCTAACCTGACCCTGACGCTATCTCCAACCGTAACAGTGAACCTAAAACTAACAGTAGCCCTAAACTTATTACCTCAAACTAAGTTCAAACCTAACCTAACCTGAAGCCTAACTCAAACCACAGACCTAACCCTAACCCTAGGCGGACACCTTAAGCTCATCCCCAACCCTAACCTGACCCTCACGCTAACTCCAACCATAACACTGAACCGAAAACTAACAGTAGCCCTAAACTTACTCCCTCAATCTAAGTTCAAACCTAACCTAACCTGAACCCTAACTCAAACCACAGACCTAACCCTAACCCTAGGCGGACACCTTAAGCTCAACCCCAACCCTAACCTGGCCATGACGCTAACTCCAACCGTAACAGTTACCCGAAAACTAACAGTAGCCCTAAACTTACTGCCTCAAACTAAGTTCCAACCTAACCTAACCTGAAGCCTAAATCAAACCATACACCTAACCCTAACCCTAGGCGGACACCTGAAGTTCAAACCCAACCCTAACCTG
Source organism: Tupaia tana (assembly GCA_026018925.1). Taxonomy (NCBI): domain Eukaryota; kingdom Metazoa; phylum Chordata; class Mammalia; order Scandentia; family Tupaiidae; genus Tupaia; species Tupaia tana. The sequence continues at coordinate 101,951 of JAKSZU010000095.1, forward strand.
ACCCTCACGCTAACTCCAACCGTAACACTGAAACGAAAACTAACAGTAGCCCTAAACTTAATCCCTCAAACTAAGTTCAAACCTAACCTAACCTGAAGCCTAACTCAAACCATAGACCTAACCCTAACCCTAGGCTGACACCTGAAGCTCAACCCCAAACCTAACCTGACTCTGACGCTATCTCCAACCGTAACACTGAACCGAAAACTAACATTAGACCTAAACTTACTCCCTCAAACTAAGTTCAAACCTAACCTAACCTGAAGCCTAACTCAAACCACAGACCTAACCCTAACCCTAGGCAGACACCTTAAGCTCAACCCCAACCCTAACCGGACCCTCACGCTAACTCCAAACGTAACATTGAACCGAAAACTAACAGTAGCCCTAAACTTACTCCCTCAAACTAAGTTCAATCCTAACCTAACCTGAAGCCTAAATGAAACCATAGACCTAACCCTAACCCTAGGCGGACACCTTATGCTTAACCCCCACCCTAAGTTGACCCTGACGCTTACTCCAACCGTAACAGTTAAACGAAAACTAACAGTAGCCCTAAACTGTCTCCCACAAACTAAGTTCAAACCTAACCTAACCTGAAGCCTAACTCAAACAATAGACCTAACCCTAACCCTAGGCGGACACCTGAAGCTCAATCACAACCCTAACCTGACCCTGACGCTATCTCCAACCATAACACTGAACCGAAAACTAACAGTAGCCCTAAACTTACTCCCTCAAACTAAGTTCAAACCTAACCTAACCTGAAGCCTCACTCAAACCACAGACCTAACCCTAACCCTAGGAGGACACCTTAAGCTCAACCCCAACCCTAACCTGACCCTCACGCTAACTCCAACCGTAACACTGTACCGAAAACTAACAGTAGCCCTAAACTTACTCCCTCAAACTAAGTTCAAACCTAACCTAACCTGAAGCCTAACTCAAACAATAGACCTAACCCTAACCCTAGGCGGACACCTTAAGCTTGACCCCAACCCTAACCTGACCCTGACGCTTACTCCAACCGTAACAGTTAACCGAAAACTAACAGTAGCCCTAAACTTACTCCCTCAAACTAAGTTCAAACCTAACCTAACCTGAAGCCTAACTCAAACCACAGACCTAACCCTAACCCTAGGCAGACAGCTTAAGCTCAACCCCAACCCTAACCGGACCGTCACGCTAACTCCAAACGTAACATTGAACCGAAAACTAACAGTAGCCCTAAACTTACTCCCTCAAACTAAGTTCAATCCTAACCTAACCTGAAGCCTAAATGAAACCATAGACCTAACCCTAACCCTAGGCGGACACCTTATGCTTAACCCCCACCCTAACCTGACCCTGACGCTTACTCCAACCGTAACAGTTAAACGAAAACTAACAGTAGCCCTAAACTGTCTCCCTCAAACTAAGTTCAAACCTAACCTAACCTGAAGCCTAACTCATACAATAGACTTAACCCTAACCCTAGGCGGACACCTTAAGCTTAACCCCAACCCTAACCTGACCCTGAGGCTAAATCCAACCGTAACACTGAACCGAAAACTAACAGTGGCCCTAAACTTACTCCCTCAAACTAAGTTCAATCCTAACCTAACCTGAAGCCTAAATGAAACCATAGACCTAACCCTAACCCTAGGCGGACACCTTATGCTTAACCCCCACCCTAAGTTGACCCTGACGCTTACTCCAACCGTAACAGTTAAACGAAAACTAACAGTAGCCCTAAATTTACTCCCTCAAACTAAGTTCAAACCTAACCTAACCTGAAGCCTAAATCAAACCATACACCTAACCCTAACCATAGGCGGACACCTTAAGCTCAACCCCAAACCTAACCTGACCCTGACGCTTACTCCAACCGTAACACTTAACCGAAAACTAACAGTAGCCCTAAACTTACTGCCTCAAACTAAGTTCCAACCTAACCTAACCTGAAGCCTAAATCAAACCATACACCTAACCCTAACCCTAGGCGGACACCTGAAGTTCAAACCCAACCCTAACCTGACCCTCACGCTAACTCCAACCGAAACACTGAACCGAAAACTAACAGTAACCCTAAACTTAATCCCTCAAACTAAGTTCAAACCTAACCTAACCTGAAGCCTAACTCAAACCATAGACCTAACCCTAACCCTAGGCGGACACCTGAAGCTCAACCCCAACCCTAACCTGACCCTGACGCGTACTCCAACCGTAACACTGAACCGAAAACTAACAGTAGCCCTAAACTTACTCCCTCAAACTAACTTCAAACCTAACCTAACCTGAAGCCTAAATTAAACCATACACCTAACCCTAACCCTAGGCGGACACCTTAAGCTCAACCCCAACCCTAACCAGACCCTGACGCTTACTCCAACCGTAACAGTTAACCGAAAACTAACAGTAGCTCTAAACTTACTCCCTCAAACTAAGTTCAAACCTAACCTAACCTGAAGCCTAACTCAAACCACAGACCTAACCCTAACCCTAGGCAGACACCTTAAGCTCAACCCCAACCCTAACCGGACCGTCACGCTAACTCCAAACGTAACATTGAACCGAAAACTCACAGTAGCCCTAAACTTACTCCCTCAAACTAAGTTCAATCCTGACCTAACCTGAAGCCTAACTCAAACAATAGACCTAACCCCAACCCTAGGCGGACACCTTATGCTTAACCCCCAACCTAACCTGACCCTGACGCTTACTCCAACCGTAACAGTTAAACGAAAACTAACAGTAGCCCTAAACTTACTCCCTCAAACTAAGTTCAAACCTAACCTAACCTGAAGCGTAAATCAAACCATACACCTAACCCTAACCCTAGGCGGACACCTTAAGCTCAACCCCAACCCTAACCTGGCCCTGATGCTAACTCCAACAGTAACAGTTACCCGAAAACTAACAGTAGCCCTAAACTTACTCCCACAAACTAACTTCAAACCTAACCCAATTTGAAGCCTAACTCAAAACATAGACCTAACCCTAACCCTAGGCGGACACCTGAAACTCAACCACAACCCTAACCAGATCCTGTCGCTATCTCCAACCGTAACACTGAACCGAAAACTAACAGGAGCCCTAAACTGACTCCCTCAAACTAAGTTCAAACCTAACCTAACCTGAAGCCTAAATCAAATCATAGACCTAACCCTAACCCTAGGCGGACAACTTATGCTTAACCCCCACCCTAACCTGACCCTGACGCTATCTCCAACCGTAACAGTGAACCTAAAACTAACAGTAGCCCTAAACTTATTACCTCAAACTAAGTTCAAACCTAACCTAACCTGAAGCCTAACTCAAACCACAGACCTAACCCTAACCCTAGGCGGACACCTTAAGCTCATCCCCAACCCTAACCTGACCCTCACGCTAACTCCAACCATAACACTGAACCGAAAACTAACAGTAGCCCTAAACTTACTCCCTCAATCTAAGTTCAAACCTAACCTAACCTGAACCCTAACTCAAACCACAGACCTAACCCTAACCCTAGGCGGACACCTTAAGCTCAACCCCAACCCTAACCTGGCCATGACGCTAACTCCAACCGTAACAGTTACCCGAAAACTAACAGTAGCCCTAAACTTACTGCCTCAAACTAAGTTCCAACCTAACCTAACCTGAAGCCTAAATCAAACCATACACCTAACCCTAACCCTAGGCGGACACCTGAAGTTCAAACCCAACCCTAACCTGACCCTCACGCTAACTCCAACCGTAACACTGAAACGAAAACTAACAGTAGCCCTAAACTTAATCCCTCAAACTAAGTTCAAACCTAACCTAACCTGAAGCCTAACTCAAACCATAGACCTAACCCTAACCCTAGGCTGACACCTGAAGCTCAACCCCAAACCTAACCTGACTCTGACGCTATCTCCAACCGTAACACTGAACCGAAAACTAACATTAGACCTAAACTTACTCCCTCAAACTAAGTTCAAACCTAACCTAACCTGAAGCCTAACTCAAACCACAGACCTAACCCTAACCCTAGGCAGACACCTTAAGCTCAACCCCAACCCTAACCGGACCCTCACGCTAACTCCAAACGTAACATTGAACCGAAAACTAACAGTAGCCCTAAACTTACTCCCTCAAACTAAGTTCAATCCTAACCTAACCTGAAGCCTAAATGAAACCATAGACCTAACCCTAACCCTAGGCGGACACCTTATGCTTAACCCCCACCCTAAGTTGACCCTGACGCTTACTCCAACCGTAACAGTTAAACGAAAACTAACAGTAGCCCTAAACTGTCTCCCACAAACTAAGTTCAAACCTAACCTAACCTGAAGCCTAACTCAAACAATAGACCTAACCCTAACCCTAGGCGGACACCTGAAGCTCAATCACAACCCTAACCTGACCCTGACGCTATCTCCAACCATAACACTGAACCGAAAACTAACAGTAGCCCTAAACTTACTCCCTCAAACTAAGTTCAAACCTAACCTAACCTGAAGCCTCACTCAAACCACAGACCTAACCCTAACCCTAGGAGGACACCTTAAGCTCAACCCCAACCCTAACCTGACCCTCACGCTAACTCCAACCGTAACACTGTACCGAAAACTAACAGTAGCCCTAAACTTACTCCCTCAAACTAAGTTCAAACCTAACCTAACCTGAAGCCTAACTCAAACAATAGACCTAACCCTAACCCTAGGCGGACACCTTAAGCTTGACCCCAACCCTAACCTGACCCTGACGCTTACTCCAACCGTAACAGTTAACCGAAAACTAACAGTAGCCCTAAACTTACTCCCTCAAACTAAGTTCAAACCTAACCTAACCTGAAGCCTAACTCAAACCACAGACCTAACCCTAACCCTAGGCAGACAGCTTAAGCTCAACCCCAACCCTAACCGGACCGTCACGCTAACTCCAAACGTAACATTGAACCGAAAACTAACAGTAGCCCTAAACTTACTCCCTCAAACTAAGTTCAATCCTAACCTAACCTGAAGCCTAAATGAAACCATAGACCTAACCCTAACCCTAGGCGGACACCTTATGCTTAACCCCCACCCTAACCTGACCCTGACGCTTACTCCAACCGTAACAGTTAAACGAAAACTAACAGTAGCCCTAAACTGTCTCCCTCAAACTAAGTTCAAACCTAACCTAACCTGAAGCCTAACTCATACAATAGACTTAACCCTAACCCTAGGCGGACACCTTAAGCTTAACCCCAACCCTAACCTGACCCTGAGGCTAAATCCAACCGTAACACTGAACCGAAAACTAACAGTGGCCCTAAACTTACTCCCTCAAACTAAGTTCAATCCTAACCTAACCTGAAGCCTAAATGAAACCATAGACCTAACCCTAACCCTAGGCGGACACCTTATGCTTAATCCCCACCCTAACCTGACCCTGACGCTTACTCCAACCGTAACAGTTAAACGAAAACTAACAGTAGACCTAAACTTACTCCCTCAAACTAAGTTCAAACCTAACCTAACCTGATGCCTAAATCAAACCATACACCTAACCCTAACCCTAGGCGGACACCTTAAGCTCAACCCCAAACCTAACCTGACCCTGACGCTTACTCCAACCGTAACAGTTAACCGAAAACTAAGAGTAGCCCTAAACTGACTCCCTCAAACTAAGTTCAAACCTAAGCTAACCTGAAGCCTAAATCAAATCATAGACCTAACCCTAACCCTAGGCGGACACCTTATGCTTAACCCCCACCCTAACCTGACCCTGACGCTTACTCCAACTGTAACAGTTAACCGAAAACTAACAATAGCCCTAAACTTACTCCCTCAAACTAACTTCAAACCTAACCTAACCTGAAGCCTAAATCAAACCATACACCTAACCCTAACCCTAGGCGGACACCTTAAGCTCAACCCCAACCCTAACCTGGCCCTGACGCTAACTCCAACAGTAACAGTTACCCGAAAACTAACAGTAGCCCTAAACTTACTCCCTCAAACTAACTTCAAACCTAACCTAACTTGAAGCCTTACTCAAACCATAGACCTAACCCTAACCCTAGGCGGACACCTGAAACTCAACCACAACCCTAACCAGACCCTGACGCTATCTCCAACCGTAACACTGAACCGAAAACTAACAGTAGGCCTAAACTTACTCCCTCAAACTAAGTTCAAACCTAACCTAACCTGAAGCCTAACTCAAACCATAGACCTAACCCTAACCCAAGGCGGACACCTGAAGCTCAACCCCAACCCTAACCTGACCCTGACGCTATCTCCAACCATAACACTGAACCGAAAACTAACAGTAGCCCTAAACTTACTCCCTCAAACTAAGTTCAAACCTAACCTAACCAGAACCCTAACTCAAACCACAGACCTAACCCTAACCCTAGGCGGACACCTTAAGCTCAACCCCAACCCTAAACTGGCCCTGACGCTAACTCCAACCGTAACAGTTACCCGAAAACTAACAGTAGCCCTAAACTTACTGCCTCAAACTAAGTTCCAACCTAACCTAACCTGAAGCCTAAATCAAACCATACACCTAACCCTAACCCTAGGCGGACACCTGAAGTTCAAACCCAACCCTAACCTGACCATCACGCTAACTCCAACCGAAACACTGAACCGAAAACTAACAGTAACCCTAAACTTAATCCCTCAAACTAAGTTCAAACCTAACCTAACCTGAAGCCTAACTCAAACCATAGACCTAACCCTAACCCTAGGCGGACACCTGAAGCTCAACCCCAACCCTAACCTGACCCTGACGCTATCTCCAACCGTAACACTGAACCGAAAACTAACAGTAGCCCTAAACTTACTCCCTCAAACTAAGTTCAAACCTAACCTAACCTGAAGCCTAACTCAAACCACAGACCTAACCCTAACCCTAGGCGGACACCTTAAGCTCAACCCCAACCCTAACCAGACCCTCACGCTAACTCCAAACGTAACATTGAACCGAAAACTAACAGTAGCCCTAAACTTACTCCCTCAAACTAAGTTCAATCCTAACCTAACCTGAAGCCTAAATAAAACCATTGACCTAACCCTAACCCTAGGCAGACACCTTATGCTTAACCCCCACCCTAACTTGACCCTGACGCTTACTCCAACCGTAACAGTTAAACGAAAACTAACAGTAGCCCTAAACTTACTCCCTCAAACTAAGTTCAAACCTAACCTAACCTGAAGCCTAAATCAAACCATACACCTAACCCTAACCCTAGGCGGACACCTTAAGCTCAACCCCAACCTAACCAGACGCTGACGCTTACTCCAACCGAAACAGTTAACCGAAAACTAACAGTAGCCCTAAACTGACTCCCTCAAACTAACTTCAAACCTAACAAAACCTGAAGCCTAAATCAAATCATAGACCTAACCCTAACCCTAGGCGGATGCCTTATGCTTAACCCCCACCCTAACCTGACCCTGACGCGCACTCCAACAGTAACAGTTAACCGAAAACTAACAGTAGCCCTAAACTTACTCCCTCAAACTAACTTCAAACCTAACCTAACCTGAACCCTAACTCAAACCACAGACCTAACCCTAACCCTAGGCGGACACCTTAAGCTCAACCCCAACCCTAACCTGGCCCTGACGCTAACTCCAACCGTAACAGTTACCCGAAAACTAACAGTAACCCTAAACTTACTGCCTCAAACTAAGTTCCAACCTAACCTAACCTGAAGCCTAAATCAAACCATACACCTAACCCTAACCCTAGGCGGACACCTGAAGTTCAAACCCAATCCTAACCTGACCCTCACGCTAACTCCAACCGTAACACTGAACCGAAAACTAACAGTAGCCCTAAACTTACTCCCTCAAACTAAGTTCAAACCTAACCTAACCTGAAGCCTAACTCAAACCACAGCCTAACCCTAACCCTAGGCGGACACCTTAAGCTCAACCCCAACCCTAACCGGACCCTCACGCTAACTCCAAAAGTAACATTGAACCGAAAACTAACAGTAGCCCTAAACTTACTCCCTCAAACTAAGTTCAATCCTAACCTAACCTGAAGCCTAAATGAAACCATAGACCTAACCCTAACCCTAGGCGGACACCTTATGCTTAACCCCCACCCTAACTTGACCCTGACGCTTACTCCAACCGTAACAGTTAAACGAAAACTAACAGTAGCCCTAAACTGTCTCCCACAAACTAAGTTAAAACCTAACCTAACCTGAAGCCTAACTCAAACAATAGACCTAACCCTAACCCTAGGCGGACACCTTAAGCTCAACCCCAACCCTAACCTGGCCCTCACGCTAACTCCAACCGTAACAGTTACCCGAAAACTAACAGTAGCCCTAAACTTACTCCCTCAAACTAACTTCAAACCTAACCTAACTTGAAGCCTAACTCAAACCATAGACCTAAACCTAACCCTAGGCGGACACCTGAAACTCAACCACAACCCTAACCAGACCCTGACGCTATCTCCAACCGTAACACTGAACCGAAAACTAACAGTACCCCTAAACTTACTCCCTCAAACTAAGTTCAATCCTAACCTAACCTGAAGCCTAAATGAAACCATAGACCTAACCTTAACCCTAGGCGGACACCTTATGCTTAATCCCCACCCTAAAATGACCCTGACGCTTACTCCAACCGTAACAGTTAAACGAAAACTAACAGTAGCCCTAAACTTACTCCCTCAAACTAAGTTCAAACCTAACCTAACCTGAAGCGTAAATCAAACCATACACCTAACCCTAACCCTAGGCGGACACCTTAAGCTCAACCCCAACCCTAACCTGGCCCTGACGCTAACTCCAACAGTAACAGTTACCCGAAAACTAACAGTAGCCCTAAACTTACTCCCTCAAACTAACTACAAACCTAACCCAATTTGAAGCCAAACTCAAACCATAGACCTAACCCTAACCCTAGGCGGACACCTGAAACTCAACCACAACCCTAACCAGATCCTGACGCTATCTCCAACCGTAACACTGAACCGAAAACTAACAGTAGCCCTAAACTGACTCCCTCAAACTAAGTTCAAACCTAACCTAACCTGAAGCCTAAATCAAATCATAGACCTAACCCTAACCCTAGGCGGACAACTTATGCTTAACCCCCACCCTAACCTGACCCTGACGCTTACTCCAACTGTAACAGTTAACCGAAAACTAACAGTAGCCCTGAACTTACACCCTCAAACTAACTTCAAACCTAATCTAACCTGAAGCCTAACTCAAACCATAGACCTATCCCTAACCCTAGGCGGACACCTTAAGCTCAACCCCAACCCTAACCTGACCCTGACGCTATCTCCAACCGTAACACTGAACCGAAAACTAACAGTAGCCCTAAACTTATTCCCTCAAACTAAGTTCAAACCTAACCTAACCTGAAGCCTAACTCAAACCACAGACCTAACCCTAACCCTAGGCGGACACCTTAAGCTTATCCCCAACCCTAACCTGACCCTCACGCTAACTCCAACCATAACACTGAACCGAAAACTAACAGTAGCCCTAAACATACTCCCTCAAACTAACTTCAAACCTAACCTAACCTGAAACCTAAATTAAACCATACACCTAACCCTAACCCTAGGCGGACACCTTAAGCTCAACCCCAACCCTTACCTGACCTCCAGGCTAACTCCAACCATATCACTGAACCGAAAACTAAGAGTAGCCCTAAACTTGCTCCCTCAAACTAAGTTCAATCCTAACCTAACCTGAAGCCTAAATGAAACCATAGACCTAACCCTAACCCTAGGCGGACACCTTATTTTAACCCCCACCCTAACCTGACCCTGACGCTTACTCCAACCGTAACAGTTAAACGAAAAATAACAGTAGCCCTAAACTTACTCCCTCAAACTAATTTCAAACCTAACCTAACCTGAAGCCTAAATCAAACCATACACCTAACCCTAACCCTAGGCGGACACCTTAAGCTCAACCCCAAACCTAACCTGACCCTGACACTTACTCCAACCGTAACAGTTAACCGAAAACTAACAGTAGCCCTAAACTGACTCCCTCAAACTAAGTTCAAACCTAACCTAACCTGAAGCCTAAATCAAATCATAGACCTAACCCTATCCCTAGGCGGACACCTTATGCTTAACCCCCACCCTAACCTGACCCTGACGCTTACTCCAACTGTAACAGTTAACCGAAAACTAACAATAGCCCTAAACTTACTCCCTCAAACTAACTTCAAACCTAACCTAACCTGAAGCCTAAATCAAACCATACACCTAACCCTAACCCTAGGCGGACACCTTAAGCTCAACCCCAACCCTAACCTGGCCCTGACGCTAACTACAACAGTAACAGTTACCCGAAAACTAACAGTAGCCCTAAACTTACTCCCTCAAACTAACTTCAAACCTAACCTAACTTGAAGCCTAACTCAAACCATAGACCTAACCCTAACCCTAGGCGGACACCTGAAACTCAACCACAACCCTAACCAGACCCTGACGCTATCTCCAACCGTAACACTGAACCGAAAACTAACAGTAGCCCTAAACTTACTCCCTCAAACTAACTTCAAACCTAACCTAACCTGAAGCCTAACTCAAACCATAGACCTAACCCTAACCCCAGGCGGACACCTGAAGCTCAACCCCAACCCTAACCTGACCCTGACGCTATCTCCAACCGTAACACTAAACCGAAAACTAACAGTAGCCCTAAACTTACTCCCTCAAACTAAGTTCAAACCTAACCTAACCTGAACCCTAACTCAAACCACAGACCTAACCCTAACCCTAGGCGGACACCTTAAGCTCAACCCCAACCCTAAACTGGCCCTGACGCTAACTCCAACCGTAACAGTGACGCGAAAACTAACAGTAGCCCTAAATTTACTGCCTCAAACTTAGTTCCAACCTAACCTAACCAGAAGCCTAAATCAAACCATACACCTAACCCTAACCCTAGGCGGACACCTGAAGTTCAAACCCAACCCTAACCTGACCCTCACGCTAACTCCAACCGTAACACTGAACCGAAAACTAACAGTAGCCCTAAACTTAATCGCTCAAACTAAGTTCAAACCTAACCTAACCTGAAGCCTAACTCAAACCATAGACCTAACCCTAACCCTACGCTGACACCTGAAGCTCAACCCCAACCCTAACCTGACCCTGACGCTATCTCCAACCGTAACACTGAACCGAAAACTAACAGTAGCCCTAAACTTACTCCCTCAAACTAAGTTCAAACCTAACCTAACCTGAAGCCTAACTCAAACCCAGACCTAACCCTAACCCTAGGCGGACACCTTAAGCTCAACCCCAACCCTAACCGGACCCTCACGCTAACTCCAAACGTAACATTGAACCGAAAACTAACAGTAGCCCTAAACTTACTCCCTCAAACTAAGTTCAAACCTAAACTAACCTGAAGCCTAACTCAAACAATCGACCTAACCCTAACCCTAGGCGGACACCTTAAGCTTGACCCCAACCCTAACCTGACCCTGACGCTTACTCCAACCGTAACAGTTAACCGAAAACTAACAGTAGCCCTAAACTTACTCCCTCAAACTAATTTCAAACCTAACCTAACTTGAAGCCTAACTCAAACCATAGACCTAACCCTAACCCTAGGCGGACACCTGAAACTCAACCACAACCCTAACCAGACCCTGACGCTATCTCCAACCGTAACACTGAACCGAAAACTAACAGTAGCCCTAAACTTACTCCCTCAAACTAAGTTCAAACCTAACCTAACCTGGAGCCTAACTCAAACCACAGACCTATCCCTAACCCTAGGCGGACACCTTAAGCTCAACCCCAACCCTAACCTGACCCTCACGCGAACTCCAACCGTAACACTGAACTGAAAACTAACAGTAGCCCTAAACTTACTCCCTCAAACTAAGTTCAAACCTAACCTAACCTGAAGTCTAAATCAAACCATAGACCTAACCCTCTCCCTTGGCGGACACCTGAAGCTCAACCACAACCCTAACCTGACCCTGACGCTATCTCCAACCGTAACACTGAACCGAAAACTAACAGTAGCCCTAAACTTACTCCCTCAAAATAAGTATAAACCTAACCTAACCTGAACCCTATCTCATACCACAGACCTAACCCTAACCCTAGGTGGACACCTTAAGCTCAACCCCAACCCTAACCAGACACTCACGCTAACTCCAAATGTAACACTGAACCAAAAACTAACAGTAGCCCTAAACTTACTCCCTCAAACTAAGTTCAAACCTAACCTAACCTGAAGCCTAAATCAAACCATGCACCTAACCCTAACCCTAGGCGGACACCTGAAGTTCAAACCCAACCCTAACCTGAACCTCACGCTAACTCCAACCGTAACACTGAACCGAAAACTAACAGTAGCCCTAAACTTAATCCCTCAAACTAAGTTCAAACCTAACCTAACCTGAAGCCTAACTCAAACCATAGACCTAACCCTAACCCTAGGCTGACACCTGAAGCTCAACCCCAACCCTAACCTGACCCTGACGCTATCTCCAACCGTAACACTGAACCGAAAACTAACAGTAGCCCTAAACTTACTCCCTCAAACTAAGTTCAAACCTAACCTAACCTGAAGCCTAACTCAAACCACAGACCTAACCCTAACCCTAGGCGGACACCTTAAGCTCAACCCCAACCCTAACCGGACCCTCACGCTAACTCCAAACGTAACATTGAACCGAAAACTAACAGTAGCCCTAAACTTACTCCCTCAAACTAAGTTCAATCCTAACCTAACCTGAAGCCTAAATGAAACCATAGACCTAACCCTAACCCTAGGCGGACACCTTATGCTTAACCCCCACCCTAACTTGACCCTGACGCTTACTCCAACCGTAACAGTTAAACGAAAACTAACAGTAGCCCTAAACTGTCTCCCACAAACTAAGTTAAAACCTAACCTAACCTGAAGCCTAACTCAAACAATAGACCTAACCCTAACCCTAGGCGGACACCTTAAGCTCAACCCCAACCCTAACCTGGCCCTGACGCTAACTCCAACAGTAACAGTTACCCGAAAACTAACAGTAGCCCTAAACTTACTCCCTCAAACTAAGTTCAAACCTAACCTAACCTGAAGCCTAAATCAAACCATAGACCTAACCCTCTCCCTAGGCGGACCCCTGAAGCTCAACCACAACCCTAACCTGACCCTGACGCTATTTCCAACCGTAACACTGAACCGAAAACTAACAGTAGCCCTAAACTTACTCCTTCAAAATAAGTATAAACCTAACCTAACCTGAACCCTATCTCAAACCACAGACCTAACCCTAACCCTAGGTGGACACCTTAAGCTCAACCCCAACCCTAACCAGACACTCACGCTAACTCCAAATGTAACACTGAACCAAAAACTAACAGTAGCCCTAAACTTACTCCCTCAAACTAAGTTCAAACCTAACCTAACCTGAAGCCTAAATCAAACCATGCACCTAACCCTAACCCTAGGCGGACACCTTATGCTCAACCCCAAACCTAACCTGACCCTGACGCTTACTCCAACCGTAACAGTTAACCGAAAACTAACAGTAGCCCTAAATTGACTCCCTCAAACTAAGTTCAAACCTAACCTAACCTGAAGCCTAAATCAAATCATAGACCTAACCCTAACCCTAGGCGGACAACTTATGCTTAACCCCCACCCTAACCTGACCCTGACGCTTACTCCAACTGTAACAGTTAACCGAAAACTAACAGTAGCCAAGAACTTAAACCCTCAAACTAACTTAAACCTAATCTAACCTGAAGCCTAACTCAAACCATAGACCTAACCCTAACCCTAGGCGGACAGCTTAAGCTTATCTCCAACCATAACCTGACCGTCACGCTAACTCCAAACGTAACATTGAACCGAAAACTAACAGTAGCCCTAAACTTACTCCCTCAAACTAAGTTCAAACCTAACCTAACCTGAAGCCTAAATCAAACCATACACCTAACCCTAACCCTAGGCGGACACCTTAAGCTCAACCCCAACCCTAACCTGGCCCTGACGCTAACTCCAACAGTAACAGTTACCCGAAAACTAACAGTAGCCCTAAACTTACTCCCTCAAACTAATTTCAAACCTAACCTAACTTGAAGCCTAACTCAAACCATAGACCTAACCCTAACCCTAGGCGGACACCTGAAACTCAACCACAACCCTAACCAGACCCTGACGCTATCTCCAACCGTAACACTGAACCGAAAACTAACAGTAGCCCTAAACTTACTCCCTCAAACTAAGTTCAAACCTAACCTAACCTGGAGCCTAACTCAAACCACAGACCTAACCCTAACCCTAGGAGGACACCTTAAGCTCAACCACAGCCCTAACCTGACCCTGACGCTATCTCCAACCGTAACACTGAACCGAAAACTAACAGTAGCCCTAAATTTACTCCCTCAAACTAAGTTCAAACCTTACCTAACCTGAAGCCTAACTCAAACAATAGACCTAACCCTAACCCTAGGCGGACACCTTATGCTTAACCCCCACCCTAAGCTGACCCTGACGCTTACTCCAACCGTAACACTGAACCGAAAACTAACAGTTGCCCTAAACTTACTCCCTCAAACTAAGTTCAATCCTAACCTAACCTGAAGCCTAAATGAAACCATAGACCAAACCCTAATCCTAGGCGGACACCTTATGCTTAACCCCCACCCTAACCTGACCCTGACGCTTACTCCAACCGTAACAGTTAAACGAAAACTAACAGTAGCCCTAAACTTACTCCCTCAAGCTAAGTTCAAACCTAACCTAACCTGAAGCATAAATCAAACCATACACCTAACCCTAACCCTAGGCGGACACCTGAAGCTCAACCCCAAACCTAACCTGACGGTGACGCTTACTCCAACCGAAACAGTTAACCGAAAACTAACAGTAGCCCTAAACTGACTCCCTCAAACTAACTTCAAACCTAACCTAACCTGAAGCCTAAATCAAATCATAGACCTAACCCTAACCCTAGGCGGATGCCTTATGCTTAACCCCCACCCTAACCTGACCCTGACGCGCACTCCAACAGTAACAGTTAACCGAAAACTAACAGTAGCCCTAAACTTACTCCCTCAAACTAACTTCAAACCTAACCTAACCTGAAGCCTAAATCAAACCATACACCTAACCCTAACCCTAGGCGGACACCTTAAGCTCAACCCCAAACCTAACCTGACGCTGACGCTTACTCCAACCGAAACAGTTAACCGAAAACTAACAGTAGCCCTAAACTGACTCCCTCAAACTAACTTCAAACCTAACCTAACCTGAAGCCTAAATCAAATCATAGACCTAACCCTAACCCTAGGCGGATGCCTTATGCTTAACCCCCACCCTAACCTGACCCTGACGCGCACTCCAACAGTAACACTTAACCGAAAACTAACAGTAGCCCTAAACTTACTCCCTCAAACTAACTTCAAACCTAACCTAACCTGAAGCCTAAATCAAACCATACACCTAACCCTAACCCTAGGCGGACACCTTAAGCACAACCCCAACCCTAACCTGGCCCTGACGCTAACTCCAACAGTAACAGTTACCCGAAAACTAACAGTAGCCCTAAACTTGCTCCCTCAAACTAACTTCAAACCTAACCTAACTTGAAGCCTAACTCAAACCATAGACCTAACCCTAACCCTAGGCGGACACCTGAAACTCAACCACAACCCTAACCAGACCCTGACGCTATCTCCAACCGTAATACTGAACCGAAAACTAACAGTAGCCCTAAACTTACTCCCTCAAACTAAGTTCAAACCTAACCTAACCTGAAGCCTAACTCAAACCATAGACCTAACCCTAACCCAAGGCGGACACCTGAAGCTCAACCCCAACCCTAACCTGACCCTGACGCTATCTCCAACCGTAACACTGAACCGAAAACTAACAGAAGCCCTAAACTTACTCCCTCAAACTAAGTTCAAACCTAACCTAACCTGAACCCTAACTCAAACCACAGACCTAAACCTAACCCTAGGCGGACACCTTAAGCTCAACCCCAACCCTAACCTGGCCCTGACGCTAACTCCAACCGTAACAGTTACCCGAAAACTAACAGTAACCCTAAACTTACTGCCTCAAACTAAGTTCCAACCTAACCTAACCTGAAGCCTAAATCAAACCATACACCTAACCCTAACCCTAGGCGGACACCTGAAGTTCAAACCCAACCCAAACCTGACCCTCACGCTAACTCCAACCGTAACACTGAACCGAAAACTAACAGTAGCCCTAAACTTAATCCCTCAAACTAAGTTCAAACCTAACCTAACCTGAAGCCTAACTCAAACCATAGACCTAACCCTAACCCTAGGCTGACACCTGAAGCTCAACCCCAACCCTAACCTGACCCTGACGCTATCTCCAACCGTAACACTGAACCGAAAACTAACAGTAGCCCTAAACTTACTCCCTCAAACTAAGTTCAATCCTAACCTAACCTGAAGCCTAAATGAAACCATAGACCTAACCCTAACCCTAGGCGGACACCTTATGCTTAACCCCCACCCTAACTTGACCCTGACGCTTACTCCAACCGTAAAAGTTAAACGAAAACTAACAGTAGCCCTAAACTGTCTCCCACAAACTAAGTTAAAACCTAACCTAACCTAAAGCCTAACTCAAACAATAGACCTAACCCTAACCCTAGGCGGACACCTTAAGCTCAACCCCAACCCTAACCTGGCCCTGACGCTAACTCCAACAGTAACAGTTACCCGAAAACTAACAGTAGCCCTAAACTTACTCCCTCAAACTAACTTCAAACCTAACCTAACTTGAAGCCTAACTCAAACCATAGACCTAAACCTAACACTAGGCGGACACCTGAAACTCAACCACAACCCTACCCAGACCCTGACGCTATCTCCAACCGTAACACTGAACCGAAAACTAACAGTACCCCTAAACTTACTCCCTCAAACTAAGTTCAATCCTAACCTAACCTGAAGCCTAAATGAAACCACAGACCTAACCTTAACCCTAGGCGGACACCTTATGCTTAATCCCCACCCTAACCTGACCCTGACGATTACTCCAACCATAACAGTTAAACGAAAACTAACAGTAGCCCTAAACTTACTCCCTCAAACTAAGTTCAAACCTAACCTAACCTGAAGCGTAAATCAAACCATACACCTAACCCTAACCCTAGGCGGACACCTTAAGCTCAACGCAAACCCTAACCTGGCCCTGACGCTAACTCCAACAGTAACAGTTACCCGAAAACTAACAGTAGCCCTAAACTTACTCCCTCAAACTAACTACAAACCTAACCCAATTTGAAGCCAAACTCAAACCATAGACCTAACCCTAACCCTAGGCGGACACCTGAAACTCAACCACAACCCTAACCAGATCCTGACGCTATCTCCAACCGTAACACTGAACCGAAAACTAACAGTAGCCCTAAACTGACTCCCTCAAACTAAGTTCAAACCTAACCTAACCTGAAGCCTAAATCAAATCATAGACCTAACCCTAACCCTAGGCGGACAACTTATGCTTAACCCCCACCCTAACCTGACCCTGACGCTTACTCCAACTGTAACAGTTAACCGAAAACTAACAGTAGCCCTGAACTTACACCCTCAAACTAACTTCAAACCTAATCTAACCTGAAGCCTAACTCAAACCATAGACCTAACCCTAACCCTAGGCAGACACCTTAAGCTCAACCCGAACCCTAACCTGACCCTGACGCTATCTCCAACCGTAACACTGAACCGAAAACTAACAGTAGCCCTAAACTTATTCCCTCAAACTAAGTTCAAACCTAACCTAACCTGAAGCCTAACTCAAACCAAAGACCTAACCCTAACCCTAGGCGGACACCTTAAGCTTATCC
Organism: Tupaia tana; assembly: GCA_026018925.1. NCBI lineage: Eukaryota > Metazoa > Chordata > Mammalia > Scandentia > Tupaiidae > Tupaia > Tupaia tana. The sequence goes on from JAKSZU010000095.1 coordinate 119,740, forward strand.
CCAACCCTAACCTGACCCTCACGCTAACTCCAACCATAACACTGAACCGAAAACTAACAGTAGCCCTAAACATACTCCCTCAAACTAACTTCAAACCTAACCTAACCTGAAACCTAAATTAAACCATACACCTAACCCTAACCCTAGGCGGACACCTTAAGCTCAACCCCAACCGATACCTGACCTCCAGGCTAACTCCAACCATATCACTGAACCGAAAACTAAGAGTAGTCCTAAACTTACTCCCTCAAACTAAGTTCAATCCTAACCTAACCTGAAGCCTAAATGAAACCATAGACCTAACCCTAACCCTAGGCGGACACCTTATGCTTAACCCCCACCCTAACCTGACCCTGACGCTTACTCCAACCATAACAGTTAAACGAAAACTAACAGTAGCCCTAAACTTACTCCCTCAAACTAAGTTCAAACCTAACCTAACCTGAAGCGTAAATCAAACCATACACCTAACCCTAACCCTAGGCGGACACCTTAAGCTCAACCCAAACCCTAACCTGGCCCTGACGCTAACTCCAACAGTAACAGTTACCCGAAAACTAACAGTAGCCCTAAACTTACTCCCTCAAACTAACTACAAACCTAACCTAACTTGAAGCCTAACTCAAACCATAGACCTAACCCTAACCCTAGGCGGAGACCTGAAACTCAACCACAACCCTAACCAGACCCTGACGCTATCTCCAACGGTAACACTGAACCGAAAACTAACAGTAGCCCTAAACTTACTCCCTCAAACTAAGTTCAAACCTAACCTAACCTGGAGCCTAACTCAAACCACAGACCTAACCCTAACCCTAGGAGGACACCTTAAGCTCAACCCCAACCCTAACCTGACCCTCACGCTAACTCCAACCGTAACACTGTACCGAAAACTAACAGTAGCCCTAAACTTACTCCCTCAAACTAAGTTCAAACCTAACCTAACCTGAAGCCTAACTCAAACAATAGACCTAACCCCAACCCTAGGCGGACACCTTATGCTTAACCCCCAACCTAACCTGACCCTGACGCTTACTCCAACCGTAACAGTTAAACGAAAATTAACAGTAGCCCTAAACTTACTCCCTCAAACTAAGTTCAAACCTAACCTAACCTGAAGCGTAAATCAAACCATACACCTAACCCTAACCCTAGGCGGACACCTTAAGCTCAACCCCAACCCTAACCTGGCCTTGACGCTAACTCCAACAGTAACAGTTACCCGAAAACTAACAGTAGCCCTAAACTTACTCCCACAAACTAACTTCAAACCTAACCCAATTTGAAGCCTAACTCAAAACATAGACCTAACCCTAACCCTAGGCGGACACCTGAAACTCAACCACAACCCTAACCAGATCCTGTCGCTATCTCCAACCGTAACACTGAACCGAAAACTAACAGGAGCCCTAAACTGACTCCCTCAAACTAAGTTCAAACCTAACCTAACCTGAAGCCTAAATCAAATCATAGACCTAACCCTAACCCTAGGCGGACAACTTATGCTTAACCCCCACCCTAACCTGACCCTGAGGCTATCTCCAACCGTAACAGTGAACCTAAAACTAACAGTAGCCCTAAACTTATTCCCTCAAACTAAGTTCAAACCTAACCTAACCTGAAGCCTAACTCAAACCACAGACCTAACCCTAACCCTAGGCGGACACCTTAAGCTTATCCCCAACCCTAACCTGACCCTCACGCTATCTCCAACCGTAACACTGAACCGAAAACTAACAGAAGCCCTAAACTTACTCCCTCAAACTAAGTTCAAACCTAACCTAACCTGAACCCTAACTCAAACCACAGACCTAAACCTAACCCTAGGCGGACACCTTAAGCTCAACCCCAACCCTAACCTGGCCCTGACGCTAACTCCAACCGTAACAGTTACCCGAAAACTAACAGTAACCCTAAACTTACTGCCTCAAACTAAGTTCCAACCTAACCTAACCTGAAGCCTAAATCAAACCATACACCTAACCCTAACCCTAGGCGGACACCTGAAGTTCAAACCCAACCCAAACCTGACCCTCACGCTAACTCCAACCGTAACACTGAACCGAAAACTAACAGTAGCCCTAAACTTAATCCCTCAAACTAAGTTCAAACCTAACCTAACCTGAAGCCTAACTCAAACCATAGACCTAACCCTAACCCTAGGCTGACACCTGAAGCTCAACCCCAACCCTAACCTGACCCTGACGCTATCTCCAACCGTAACACTGAACCGAAAACTAACAGTAGCCCTAAACTTACTCCCTCAAACTAAGTTCAATCCTAACCTAACCTGAAGCCTAAATGAAACCATAGACCTAACCCTAACCCTAGGCGGACTCCTTATGCTTAACCCCCACCCTAACTTGACCCTGACGCTTACTCCAACCGTAAAAGTTAAACGAAAACTAACAGTAGCCCTAAACTGTATCCCACAAACTAAGTTAAAACCTAACCTAACCTAAAGCCTAACTCAAACAATAGACCTAACCCTAACCCTAGGCGGACACCTTAAGCTCAACCCCAACCCTAACCTGGCCCTGACGCTAACTCCAACAGTAACAGTTACCCGAAAACTAACAGTAGACCTAAACTTACTCCCTCAAACTAACTTCAAACCTAACCTAACTTGAAGCCTAACTCAAACCATAGACCTAAACCTAACACTAGGCGGACACCTGAAACTCAACCACAACCCTACCCAGACCCTGACGCTATCTCCAACCGTAACACTGAACCGAAAACTAACAGTAGCCCTAAACTTACTCCCTCAAACTAAGTTCAATCCTAACCTAACCTGAAGCCTAAATGAAACCACAGACCTAACCTTAACCCTAGGCGGACACCTTATGCTTAATCCCCACCCTAACCTGACCCTGACGATTACTCCAACCATAACAGTTAAACGAAAACTAACAGTAGCCCTAAACTTACTCCCTCAAACTAAGTTCAAACCTAACCTAACCTGAAGCGTAAATCAAACCATACACCTAACCCTAACCCTAGGCGGACACCTTAAGCTCAACCCAAACCCTAACCTGGCCCTGACGCTAACTCCAACAGTAACAGTTACCCGAAAACTAACAGTAGCCCTAAACTTACTCCCTCAAACTAACTACAAACCTAACCCAATTTGAAGCCAAACTCAAACCATAGACCTAACCCTAACCCTAGGCGGACACCTGAAACTCAACCACAACCCTAACCAGATCCTGACGCTATCTCCAACCGTAACACTGAACCGAAAACTAACAGTAGCCCTAAACTGACTCCCTCAAACTAAGTTCAAACCTAACCTAACCTGAAGCCTAAATCAAATCATAGACCTAACCCTAACCCTAGGCGGACAACTTATGCTTAACCCCCACCCTAACCTGACCCTGACGCTTACTCCAACTGTAACAGTTAACCGAAAACTAACAGTAGCCCTGAACTTACACCCTCAAACTAACTTCAAACCTAATCTAACCTGAAGCCTAACTCAAACCATAGACCTAACCCTAACCCTAGGCAGACACCTTAAGCTCAACCCGAACCCTAACCTGACCCTGACGCTATCTCCAACCGTAACACTGAACCGAAAACTAACAGTAGCCCTAAACTTATTCCCTCAAACTAAGTTCAAACCTAACCTAACCTGAAGCCTAACTCAAACCAAAGACCTAACCCTAACCCTAGGCGGACACCTTAAGCTTATCCCCAACCCTAACCTGACCCTCACGCTAACTCCAACCATAACACTGAACCGAAAACTAACAGTAGCCCTAAACATACTCCCTCAAACTAACTTCAAACCTAACCTAACCTGAAACCTAAATTAAACCATACACCTAACCCTAACCCTAGGCGGACACCTTAAGCTCAACCCCAACCGATACCTGACCTCCAGGCTAACTCCAACCATATCACTGAACCGAAAACTAAGAGTAGTCCTAAACTTACTCCCTCAAACTAAGTTCAATCCTAACCTAACCTGAAGCCTAAATGAAACCATAGACCTAACCCTAACCCTAGGCGGACACCTTATGCTTAACCCCCACCCTAACCTGACCCTGACGCTTACTCCAACCATAACAGTTAAACGAAAACTAACAGTAGCCCTAAACTTACTCCCTCAAACTAAGTTCAAACCTAACCTAACCTGAAGCGTAAATCAAACCATACACCTAACCCTAACCCTAGGCGGACACCTTAAGCTCAACCCAAACCCTAACCTGGCCCTGACGCTAACTCCAACAGTAACAGTTACCCGAAAACTAACAGTAGCCCTAAACTTACTCCCTCAAACTAACTACAAACCTAACCTAACTTGAAGCCTAACTCAAACCATAGACCTAACCCTAACCCTAGGCGGAGACCTGAAACTCAACCACAACCCTAACCAGACCCTGACGCTATCTCCAACGGTAACACTGAACCGAAAACTAACAGTAGCCCTAAACTTACTCCCTCAAACTAAGTTCAAACCTAACCTAACCTGGAGCCTAACTCAAACCACAGACCTAACCCTAACCCTAGGAGGACACCTTAAGCTCAACCCCAACCCTAACCTGACCCTCACGCTAACTCCAACCGTAACACTGTACCGAAAACTAACAGTAGCCCTAAACTTACTCCCTCAAACTAAGTTCAAACCTAACCTAACCTGAAGCCTAACTCAAACAATAGACCTAACCCCAACCCTAGGCGGACACCTTATGCTTAACCCCCAACCTAACCTGACCCTGACGCTTACTCCAACCGTAACAGTTAAACGAAAACTAACAGTAGCCCTAAACTTACTCCCTCAAACTAAGTTCAAACCTAACCTAACCTGAAGCGTAAATCAAACCATACACCTAACCCTAACCCTAGGCGGACACCTTAAGCTCAACCCCAACCCTAACCTGGCCTTGACGCTAACTCCAACAGTAACAGTTACCCGAAAACTAACAGTAGCCCTAAACTTACTCCCACAAACTAACTTCAAACCTAACCCAATTTGAAGCCTAACTCAAAACATAGACCTAACCCTAAACCTAGGCGGACACCTGAAACTCAACCACAACCCTAACCAGATCCTGTCGCTATCTCCAACCGTAACACTGAACCGAAAACTAACAGGAGCCCTAAACTGACTCCCTCAAACTAAGTTCAAACCTAACCTAACCTGAAGCCTAAATCAAATCATAGACCTAACCCTAACCCTAGGCGGACAACTTATGCTTAACCCCCACCCTAACCTGACCCTGACGCTATCTCCAACCGTAACAGTGAACCTAAAACTAACAGTAGCCCTAAACTTATTCCCTCAAACTAAGTTCAAACCTAACCTAACCTGAAGCCTAACTCAAACCACAGACCTAACCCTAACCCTAGGCGGACACCTTAAGCTTATCCCCAACCCTAACCTGACCCTCACGCTAACTCCAACCGTAACTCTGAACCGAAAACTAACAGTAACCCTAAACTTACTCCCTCAAACTAAGTTCAAACCTAACCTAACCTGAAGCCTAACTCAAACCATAGACCTAACCCTAACCCTAGGCGGATACATTAAGCTCAACCCCAACCCTAACCTGGCCCTGACGCTAACTCCAACCGTAACAGTTACCCGAAAACTAACAGTAGCCCTAAACTTACTGCCTCAAACTAAGTTCCAACCTAACCTATCCTGAAGCCTAAATCAAACCATACACCTAACCCTAACCCTAGGCGGACACCTGAAGTTCAAACCCAACCCTAACCTGACCCTCACGCTAACTCCAACCGTAACACTGAAACGAAAACTAACAGTAGCCCTAAACTTAATCCCTCAAACTAAGTTCAAACCTAACCTAACCTGAAGCCTAACTCAAACCATAGACCTAACCCTAACCCTAGGCTGACACCTGAAGCTCAACCCCAAACCTAACCTGACTCTGACGCTATCTCCAACCGTAACACTGAACCGAAAACTAACATTAGACCTAAACTTACTCCCTCAAACTAAGTTCAAACCTAACCTAACCTGAAGCCTAACTCAAACCACAGACCTAACCCTAACCCTAGGCAGACACCTTAAGCTCAACCCCAACCCTAACCGGACCCTCACGCTAACTCCAAACGTAACATTGAACCGAAAACTAACAGTAGCCCTAAACTTACTCCCTCAAACTAAGTTCAATCCTAACCTAACCTGAAGCCTAAATGAAACCATAGACCTAACCCTAACCCTAGGCGGACACCTTATGCTTAACCCCCACCCTAAGTTGACCCTGACGCTTACTCCAACCGTAACAGTTAAACGAAAACTAACAGTAGCCCTAAACTGTCTCCCACAAACTAAGTTCAAACCTAACCTAACCTGAAGCCTAACTCAAACAATAGACCTAACCCTAACCCTAGGCGGACACCTGAAGCTCAATCACAACCCTAACCTGACCCTGACGCTATCTCCAACCATAACACTGAACCGAAAACTAACAGTAGCCCTAAACTTACTCCCTCAAACTAAGTTCAAACCTAACCTAACCTGAAGCCTCACTCAAACCACAGACCTAACCCTAACCCTAGGAGGACACCTTAAGCTCAACCCCAACCCTAACCTGACCCTCATGCTAACTCCAACCGTAACACTGTACCGAAAACTAACAGTAGCCCTAAACTTACTCCCTCAAACTAAGTTCAAACCTAACCTAACCTGAAGCCTAACTCAAACAATAGACCTAACCCTAACCCTAGGCGGACACCTTAAGCTTGACCCCAACCCTAACCTGACCCTGACGCTTACTCCAACCGTAACAGTTAACCGAAAACTAACAGTAGCCCTAAACTTACTCCCTCAAACTAAGTTCAAACCTAACCTAACCTGAAGCCTAACTCAAACCACAGACCTAACCCTAACCCTAGGCAGACAGCTTAAGCTCAACCCCAACCCTAACCGGACCGTCACGCTAACTCCAAACGTAACATTGAACCGAAAACTAACAGTAGCCCTAAACTTACTCCCTCAAACTAAGTTCAATCCTAACCTAACCTGAAGCCTAAATGAAACCATAGACCTAACCCTAACCCTAGGCGGACACCTTATGCTTAACCCCCACCCTAACCTGACCCTGACGCTTACTCCAACCGTAACAGTTAAACGAAAACTAACAGTAGCCCTAAACTGTCTCCCTCAAACTAAGTTCAAACCTAACCTAACCTGAAGCCTAACTCATACAATAGACTTAACCCTAACCCTAGGCGGACACCTTAAGCTTAACCCCAACCCTAACCTGACCCTGAGGCTAAATCCAACCGTAACACTGAACCGAAAACTAACAGTGGCCCTAAACTTACTCCCTCAAACTAAGTTCAATCCTAACCTAACCTGAAGCCTAAATGAAACCATAGACCTAACCCTAACCCTAGGCGGACACCTTATGCTTAATCCCCACCCTAACCTGACCCTGACGCTTACTCCAACCGTAACAGTTAAACGAAAACTAACAGTAGACCTAAACTTACTCCCTCAAACTAAGTTCAAACCTAACCTAACCTGATGCCTAAATCAAACTATACACCTAACCCTAACCCTAGGCGGACACCTTAAGCTCAACCCCAAACCTAACCTGACCCTGACGCTTACTCCAACCGTAACAGTTAACCGAAAACTAAGAGTAGCCCTAAACTGACTCCCTCAAACTAAGTTCAAACCTAAGCTAACCTGAAGCCTAAATCAAATCATAGACCTAACCCTAACCCTAGGCGGACACCTTATGCTTAACCCCCACCCTAACCTGACCCTGACGCTTACTCCAACTGTAACAGTTAACCGAAAACTAACAATAGCCCTAAACTTACTCCCTCAAACTAACTTCAAACCTAACCTAACCTGAAGCCTAAATCAAACCATACACCTAACCCTAACCTTAGGCGGACACCTTAAGCTCAACCCCAACCCTAACCTGGCCCTGACGCTAACTCCAACAGTAACAGTTACCCGAAAACTAACAGTAGCCCTAAACTTACTCCCTCAAACTAACTTCAAACCTAACCTAACTTGAAGCCTAACTCAAACCATAGACCTAACCCTAACCCTAGGCGGACACCTGAAACTCAACCACAACCCTAACCAGACCCTGACGCTATCTCCAACCGTAACACTGAACCGAAAACTAACAGTAGGCCTAAACTTACTCCCTCAAACTAAGTTCAAACCTAACCTAACCTGAAGCCTAACTCAAACCATAGACCTAACCCTAACCCAAGGCGGACACCTGAAGCTCAACCCCAACCCTAACCTGACCCTGATGCTATCTCCAACCATAACACTGAACCGAAAACTAACAGTAGCCCTAAACTTACTCCCTCAAACTAAGTTCAAACCTAACCTAACCAGAACCCTAACTCAAACCACAGACCTAACCCTAACCCTAGGCGGACACCTTAAGCTCAACCCCAACCCTAAACTGGCCCTGACGCTAACTCCAACCGTAACAGTTACCCGAAAACTAACAGTAGCCCTAAACTTACTGCCTCAAACTAAGTTCCAACCTAACCTAACCTGAAGCCTAAATCAAACCATACACCTAACCCTAACCCTAGGCGGACACCTGAAGTTCAAACCCAACCCTAACCTGACCCTCACGCTAACTCCAACCGAAACACTGAACCGAAAACTAACAGTAACCCTAAACTTAATCCCTCAAACTAAGTTCAAACCTAACCTAACCTGAAGCCTAACTCAAACCATAGACCTAACCCTAACCCTGGGCGGACACCTGAAGCTCAACCCCAACCCTAACCTGACCCTAACGCTATCTCCAACCGTAACACTGAACCGAAAACTAACAGTAGCCCTAAACTTACTCCCTCAAACTAAGTTCAAACCTAACCTAACCTGAAGCCTAACTCAAACCACAGACCTAACCCTAACCCTAGGCGGACACCTTAAGCTCAACCCCAACCCTAACCAGACCCTCACGCTAACTCCAAACGTAACATTGAACCGAAAACTAACAGTAGCCCTAAACTTACTCCCTCAAACTAAGTTCAATCCTAACCTAACCTGAAGCCTAAATAAAACCATTGACCTAACCCTAACCCTAGGCAGACACCTTATGCTTAACCCCCACCCTAACTTGACCCTGATGCTTACTCCAACCGTAACAGTTAAACGAAAACTAACAGTAGCCCTAAACTGTCTCCCACAAACTAAGTTCAAACCTAACCTAACCTGAAGCCTAACTCAAACAATAGACGTAACCCTAACCCTAGGCGTACACCTTTATCTCAACCCCAACCCTAACCTAGCCCTGACAATAACTCCAACAGTAACAGTTACCCGAAAACTAACAGTAGCCCTAAACTTACTCCCTCAAACTAACTTCAAACCTAACCTAACTTGAAGCCTTACTCAAACCATAGACCTAACCCTAACCCTAGGCAGACACCTTAAGCTCAACCCCAACCCTAACCTGACCCTGACGCGTACTCCAACCGTAACACTGAACCGAAAACTAACAGTAGCCCTAAACTTACTCCCTCAAACTAACTTCAAACCTAACCTAACCTGAAGCCTAAATTAAACCATACACCTAACCCTAACCCTAGGCGGACACCTTAAGCTCAACCCCAACCCTAACCTGACCTCCAGGCTAACTCCAAACATATCACTGAACCGAAAACTAAGAGTAGTCCTAAACTTACTCCCTCAAACTAAGTTCAATCCTAACCTAACCTGAAGCCTAAATGAAACCATAGACCTAACCCTAACCCTAGGCGGACACCTTATGGTTAACCCCCACCATAACCTGACCCTGACGCTTTCTCCAACCATAACAGTTAAACGAAAACTAACAGTAGCCCTAAACTTACTCCCTCAAACTAAGTTCAAACCTAACCTAACCTGAACCCTAACTCAAACCACAGACCTAACCCTAACCCTAGGCGGACACCTTAAGCTCAACCCCAACCCTAACCTGGCCCTGACGCTAACTCCAACCGTAACAGTTACCCGAAAACTAACAGTAGCCCTAAACTTACTGCCTCAAACTAAGTTCCAACCTAACCTAACCTGAAGCCTAAATCAAACCATACACCTAACCCTAACCCTAGGCGGACACCTGAAGTTCAAACCCAACCCTAACCTGACCCTCACGCTAACTCCAACCGTAACACTGAAACGAAAACTAACAGTAGCCCTAAACTTAATCCCTCAAACTAAGTTCAAACCTAACCTAACCTGAAGCCTAACTCAAACCACAGACCTAACCCTAACCCTAGGCAGACACCTTAAGCTCAACCCCAACCCTAACCGGACCCTCACGCTAACTCCAAACGTAACATTGAACCGAAAACTAACAGTAGCCCTAAACTTACTCCCTCAAACTAAGTTCAATCCTAACCTAACCTGAAGCCTAAATGAAACCATAGACCTAACCCTAACCCTAGGCAGACACCTTATGCTTAACCCCCACCCTAAGTTGACCCTGACGCTTACTCCAACCGTAACAATTAAACGAAAACTAACAGTAGCCCTAAACTGTCTCCCACAAACTAAGTTCAAACCTAACCTAACCTGAAGCCTAACTCAAACAATAGACCTAACCCTAACCCTAGGCGGACACCTTAAGCTTGACCCCAACCCTAACCTGACCCTGACGCTTACTCCAACCGTAACAGTTAACCGAAAACTAACAGTAGCCCTAAACTTACTCCCTCAAACTAAGTTCAAACCTAACCTAACCTGAAGCCTAACTCAAACCACAGACCTAACCCTAACCCTAGGCAGACACCTTAAGCTCAACCCCAACGCTAACCGGACCGTCACGCTAACTCCAAACGTAACATTGAACCAAAAACTAACAGTAGCCCTAAACTTACTCCCTCAAACTAAGTTCAATCCTAACCTAACCTGAAGCCTAAATGAAACCATAGACCTAACCCTAACCCTAGGCGGACACCTTATGCTTAACCCCCACCCAAACCTGACCCTGACGCTTACTCCAACCGTAACAGTTAAACGAAAACTAACAGTAGCCCTAAACTGTCTCCCTCAAACTAAGTTCAAACCTAACCTAACCTGAAGCCTAACTCAAACAATAGACTTAATCCTAACCCTAGGCGGACACCTTAAGCTTAACCCCAACCCTAACCTGACCCTGAGGCTAAATCCAACCGTAACACTGAACCGAAAACTAACAGTGGCCCTAAACTTACTCCCTCAAACTAAGTTCAATCCTAACCTAACCTGAAGCCTAAATGAAACCATAGACCTAACCCTAACCCTAGGCGGACACCTTATGCTTAACCCCCACCCTAAGTTGACCCTGACGCTTACTCCAACCGTAACAGTTAAACGAAAACTAACAGTAGCCCTAAACTTACTCCCTCAAACTAAGTTCAAACCTAACCTAACCTGAAGCCTAAATCAAACCATACACCTAACCCTAACCATAGGCGGACACCTTAAGCTCAACCCCAAACCTAACCTGACCCTGACGCTTACTCCAACCGTAACAGTTAACCGAAAACTAACAGTAGCCCTAAACTTACTGCCTCAAACTAAGTTCCAACCTAACCTAACCTGAAGCCTAAATCAAACCATACACCTAACCCTAACCCTAGGCGGACACCTGAAGTTCAAACCCAACCCTAACCTGACCCTCACGCTAACTCCAACCGAAACACTGAACCGAAAACTAACAGTAACCCTAAACTTAATCCCTCAAACTAAGTTCAAACCTAACCTAACCTGAAGCCTAACTCAAACCATAGACCTAACCCTAACCCTAGGCGGACACCTGAAGCTCAACCCCAACCCTAACCTGACCCTGACGCGTACTCCAACCGTAACACTGAACCGAAAACTAACAGTAGCCCTAAACTTACTCCCTCAAACTAACTTCAAACCTAACCTAACCTGAAGCCTAAATTAAACCATACACCTAACCCTAACCCTAGGCGGACACCTTAAGCTCAACCCCAACCCTAACCAGACCCTGACGCTTACTCCAACCGTAACAGTTAACCGAAAACTAACAGTAGCTCTAAACTTACTCCCTCAAACTAAGTTCAAACCTAACCTAACCTGAAGCCTAACTCAAACCACAGACCTAACCCTAACCCTAGGCAGACACCTTAAGCTCAACCCCAACCCTAACCGGACCGTCACGCTAACTCCAAACGTAACATTGAACCGAAAACTCACAGTAGCCCTAAACTTACTCCCTCAAACTAAGTTCAATCCTAACCTAACCTGAAGCCTAACTCAAACAATAGACCTAACCCCAACCCTAGGCGGACACCTTATGCTTAACCCCCAACCTAACCTGACCCTGACGCTTACTCCAACCGTAACAGTTAAACGAAAACTAACAGTAGCCCTAAACTTACTCCCTCAAACTAAGTTCAAACCTAACCTAACCTGAAGCGTAAATCAAACCATACACCTAACCCTAACCCTAGGCCGACACTTTAAGCTCAACCCCAACCCTAACCTGGCCCTGATGCTAACTCCAACAGTAACAGTTACCCGAAAACTAACAGTAGCCCTAAACTTACTCCCACAAACTAACTTCAAACCTAACCCAATTTGAAGCCTAACTCAAAACATAGACCTAACCGTAACCCTAGGCGGACACCTGAAACTCAACCACAACCCTAACCAGATCCTGTCGCTATCTCCAACCGTAACACTGAACCGAAAACTAACAGGAGCCCTAAACTGACTCCCTCAAACTAAGTTCAAACCTAACCTAACCTGAAGCCTAAATCAAATCATAGACCTAACCCTAACCCTAGGCGGACAACTTATGCTTAACCCCCACCCTAACCTGACCCTGACGCTATCTCCAACCGTAACAGTGAACCTAAAACTAACAGTAGCCCTAAACTTATTCCCTCAAACTAAGTTCAAACCTAACCTAACCTGAAGCCTAACTCAAACCACAGACCTAACCCTAACCCTAGGCGGACACCTTAAGCTTATCCCCAACCCTAACCTGACCCTCACGCTAACTCCAACCATAACACTGAACCGAAAACTAACAGTAGCCCTAAACTTACTCCCTCAAACTAAGTTCAAACCTAACCTAACCTGAACCCTAACTCAAACCACAGACCTAACCCTAACCCTAGGCGGACACCTTAAGCTCAACCCCAACCCTAACCTGGCCCTGACGCTAACTCCAACCGTAACAGTTACCCGAAAACTAACAGTAGCCCTAAACTTACTGCCTCAAACTAAGTTCCAACCTAACCTAACCTGAAGCCTAAATCAAACCATACACCTAACCCTAACCCTAGGCGGACACCTGAAGTTCAAACCCAACCCTAACCTGACCCTCACGCTAACTCCAACCGTAACACTGAAACGAAAACTAACAGTAGCCCTAAACTTAATCCCTCAAACTAAGTTCAAACCTAACCTAACCTGAAGCCTAACTCAAACCATAGACCTAACCCTAACCCTAGGCTGACACCTGAAGCTCAACCCCAAACCTAACCTGACTCTGACGCTATCTCCAACCGTAACACTGAACCGAAAACTAACATTAGACCTAAACTTACTCCCTCAAACTAAGTTCAAACCTAACCTAACCTGAAGCCTAACTCAAACCACAGACCTAACCCTAACCCTAGGCAGACACCTTAAGCTCAACCCCAACCCTAACCGGACCCTCACGCTAACTCCAAACGTAACATTGAACCGAAAACTAACAGTAGCCCTAAACTTACTCCCTCAAACTAAGTTCAATCCTAACCTAACCTGAAGCCTAAATGAAACCATAGACCTAACCCTAACCCTAGGCGGACACCTTATGCTTAACCCCCACCCTAAGTTGACCCTGACGCTTACTCCAACCGTAACAGTTAAACGAAAACTAACAGTAGCCCTAAACTGTCTCCCACAAACTAAGTTCAAACCTAACCTAACCTGAAGCCTAACTCAAACAATAGACCTAACCCTAACCCTAGGCGGACACCTGAAGCTCAATCACAACCCTAACCTGACCCTGACGCTATCTCCAACCATAACACTGAACCGAAAACTAACAGTAGCCCTAAACTTACTCCCTCAAACTAAGTTCAAACCTAACCTAACCTGAAGCCTCACTCAAACCACAGACCTAACCCTAACCCTAGGAGGACACCTTAAGCTCAAACCCAACCCTAACCTGACCCTCACGCTAACTCCAACCGTAACACTGTACCGAAAACTAACAGTAGCCCTAAACTTACTCCCTCAAACTAAGTTCAAACCTAACCTAACCTGAAGCCTAACTCAAACAATAGACCTAACCCTAACCCTAGGCGGACACCTTAAGCTTGACCCCAACCCTAACCTGACCCTGACGCTTACTCCAACCGTAACAGTTAACCGAAAACTAACAGTAGCCCTAAACTTACTCCCTCAAACTAAGTTCAAACCTAACCTAACCTGAAGCCTAACTCAAACCACAGACCTAACCCTAACCCTAGGCAGACAGCTTAAGCTCAACCCCAACCCTAACCGGACCGTCACGCTAACTCCAAACGTAACATTGAACCGAAAACTAACAGTAGCCCTAAACTTACTCCCTCAAACTAAGTTCAGTCCTAACCTAACCTGAAGCCTAAATGAAACCATAGACCTAACCCTAACCCTAGGCGGACACCTTATGCTTAACCCCCACCCTAACCTGACCCTGACGCTTACTCCAACCGTAACAGTTAAACGAAAACTAACAGTAGCCCTAAACTGTCTCCCTCAAACTAAGTTCAAACCTAACCTAACCTGAAGCCTAACTCATACAATAGACTTAACCCTAACCCTAGGCGGACACCTTAAGCTTAACCCCAACCCTAACCTGACCCTGAGGCTAAATCCAACCGTAACACTGAACCGAAAACTAACAGTGGCCCTAAACTTACTCCCTCAAACTAAGTTCAATCCTAACCTAACCTGAAGCCTAAATGAAACCATAGACCTAACCCTAACCCTAGGCGGACACCTTATGCTTAATCCCCACCCTAACCTGACCCTGACGCTTACTCCAACCGTAACAGTTAAACGAAAACTAACAGTAGACCTAAACTTACTCCCTCAAACTAAGTTCAAACCTAACCTAACCTGATGCCTAAATCAAACCATACACCTAACCCTAACCCTAGGCGGACACCTTAAGCTCAACCCCAAACCTAACCTGACCCTGACGCTTACTCCAACCGTAACAGTTAACCGAAAACTAAGAGTAGCCCTAAACTGACTCCCTCAAACTAAGTTCAAACCTAAGCTAACCTGAAGCCTAAATCAAATCATAGACCTAACCCTAACCCTAGGCGGACACCTTATGCTTAACCCCCACCCTAACCTGACCCTGACGCTTACTCCAACTGTAACAGTTAACCGAAAACTAACAATAGCCCTAAACTTACTCCCTCAAACTAACTTCAAACCTAACCTAACCTGAAGCCTAAATCAAACCATACACCTAACCCTAACCCTAGGCGGACACCTTAAGCTCAACCCCAACCCTAACCTGGCCCTGACGCTAACTCCAACAGTAACAGTTACCCGAAAACTAACAGTAGCCCTAAACTTACTCCCTCAAACTAACTTCAAACCTAACCTAACTTGAAGCCTTACTCAAACCATAGACCTAACCCTAACCCTAGGCGGACACCTGAAACTCAACCACAACCCTAACCAGACCCTGACGCTATCTCCAACCGTAACACTGAACCGAAAACTAACAGTAGGCCTAAACTTACTCCCTCAAACTAAGTTCAAACCTAACCTAACCTGAAGCCTAACTCAAACCATAGACCTAACCCTAACCCAAGGCGGACACCTGAAGCTCAACCCCAACCCTAACCTGACCCTGACGCTATCTCCAACCATAACACTGAACCGAAAACTAACAGTAGCCCTAAACTTACTCCCTCAAACTAAGTTCAAACCTAACCTAACCAGAACCCTAACTCAAACCACAGACCTAACCCTAACCCTAGGCGGACACCTTAAGCTCAACCCCAACCCTAAACTGGCCCTGACGCTAACTCCAACCGTAACAGTTACCCGAAAACTAACAGTAGCCCTAAACTTACTGCCTCAAACTAAGTTCCAACCTAACCTAACCTGAAGCCTAAATCAAACCATACACCTAACCCTAACCCTAGGCGGACACCTGAAGTTCAAACCCAACCCTAACCTGACCATCACGCTAACTCCAACCGAAACACTGAACCGAAAACTAACAGTAACCCTAAACTTAATCCCTCAAACTAAGTTCAAACCTAACCTAACCTGAAGCCTAACTCAAACCATAGACCTAACCCTAACCCTAGGCGGACACCTGAAGCTCAACCCCAACCCTAACCTGACCCTGACGCTATCTCCAACCGTAACACTGAACCGAAAACTAACAGTAGCCCTAAACTTACTCCCTCAAACTAAGTTCAAACCTAACCTAACCTGAAGCCTAACTCAAACCACAGACCTAACCCTAACCCTAGGCGGACACCTTAAGCTCAACCCCAACCCTAACCAGACCCTCACGCTAACTCCAAACGTAACATTGAACCGAAAACTAACAGTAGCCCTAAACTTACTCCCTCAAACTAAGTTCAATCCTAACCTAACCTGAAGCCTAAATAAAACCATTGACCTAACCCTAACCCTAGGCAGACACCTTATGCTTAACCCCCACCCTAACTTGACCCTGATGCTTACTCCAACCGTAACAGTTAAACGAAAACTAACAGTAGCCCTAAACTGTCTCCCACAAACTAATTTCAAACCTAACCTAACCTGAAGCCTAACTCAAACAATAGACGTAACCCTAACCCTAGGCGTACACCTTTATCTCAACCCCAACCCTAACCTAGCCCTGACGATAACTCCAACAGTAACAGTTACCCGAAAACTAACAGTAGCCCTAAACTTACTCCCTCAAACTAACTTCAAACCTAACCTAACTTGAAGCCTTACTCAAACCATAGACCTAACCCTAACCCTAGGCAGACACCTTAAGCTCAACCCCAACCCTAACCTGACCCTGACGCGTACTCCAACCGTAACACTGAACCGAAAACTAACAGTAGCCCTAAACTTACTCCCTCAAACTAACTTCAAACCTAACCTAACCTGAAGCCTAAATTAAACCATACACCTAACCCTAACCCTAGGCGGACACCTTAAGCTCAACCCCAACCCTAACCTGACCTCCAGGCTAACTCCAAACATATCACTGAACCGAAAACTAAGAGTAGTCCTAAACTTACTCCCTCAAACTAAGTTCAATCCTAACCTAACCTGAAGCCTAAATGAAACCATAGACCTAACCCTAACCCTAGGCGGACACCTTATGGTTAACCCCCACCATAACCTGACCCTGACGCTTTCTCCAACCATAACAGTTAAACGAAAACTAACAGTAGCCCTAAACTTACTCCCTCAAACTAAGTTCAAACCTAACCTAACCTGAACCCTAACTCAAACCACAGACCTAACCCTAACCCTAGGCGGACACCTTAAGCTCAACCCCAACCCTAACCTGGCCCTGACGCTAACTCCAACCGTAACAGTTACCCGAAAACTAACAGTAGCCCTAAACTTACTGCCTCAAACTAAGTTCCAACCTAACCTAACCTGAAGCCTAAATCAAACCATACACCTAACCCTAACCCTAGGCGGACACCTGAAGTTCAAACCCAACCCTAACCTGACCCTCACGCTAACTCCAACCGTAACACTGAAACGAAAACTAACAGTAGCGCTAAACTTAATCCCTCAAACTAAGTTCAAACCTAACCTAACCTGAAGCCTAACTCAAACCACAGACCTAACCCTAACCCTAGGCAGACACCTTAAGCTCAACCCCAACCCTAACCGGACCCTCACGCTAACTCCAAACGTAACATTGAACCGAAAACTAACAGTAGCCCTAAACTTACTCCCTCAAACTAAGTTCAATCCTAACCTAACCTGAAGCCTAAATGAAACCATAGACCTAACCCTAACCCTAGGCAGACACCTTATGCTTAACCCCCACCCTAAGTTGACCCTGACGCTTACTCCAACCGTAACAATTAAACGAAAACTAACAGTAGCCCTAAACTGTCTCCCACAAACTAAGTTCAAACCTAACCTAACCTGAAGCCTAACTCAAACAATAGACCTAACCCTAACCCTAGGCGGACACCTTAAGCTTGACCCCAACCCTAACCTGACCCTGACGCTTACTCCAACCGTAACAGTTAACCGAAAACTAACAGTAGCCCTAAACTTACTCCCTCAAACTAAGTTCAAACCTAACCTAACCTGAAGCCTAACTCAAACCACAGACCTAACCCTAACCCTAGGCAGACACCTTAAGCTCAACCCCAACGCTAACCGGACCGTCACGCTAACTCCAAACGTAACATTGAACCAAAAACTAACAGTAGCCCTAAACTTACTCCCTCAAACTAAGTTCAATCCTAACCTAACCTGAAGCCTAAATGAAACCATAGACCTAACCCTAACCCTAGGCGGACACCTTATGCTTAACCCCCACCCAAACCTGACCCTGACGCTTACTCCAACCGTAACAGTTAAACGAAAACTAACAGTAGCCCTAAACTGTCTCCCTCAAACTAAGTTCAAACCTAACCTAACCTGAAGCCTAACTCAAACAATAGACTTAACCCTAACCCTAGGCGGACACCTTAAGCTTAACCCCAACCCTAACCTGACCCTGAGGCTAAATCCAACCGTAACACTGAACCGAAAACTAACAGTGGCCCTAAACTTACTCCCTCAAACTAAGTTCAATCCTAACCTAACCTGAAGCCTAAATGAAACCATAGACCTAACCCTAACCCTAGGCGGACACCTTATGCTTAACCCCCACCCTAAGTTGACCCTGACGCTTACTCCAACCGTAACAGTTAAACGAAAACTAACAGTAGCCCTAAACTTACTCCCTCAAACTAAGTTCAAACCTAACCTAACCTGAAGCCTAAATCAAACCATACACCTAACCCTAACCCTAGGCAGACACCTTAAGCTCAACCCCAAACCTAACCTGACCCTGACGCTTACTCCAACCGTAACAGTTAACCGAAAACTAACAGTAGCCCTAAACTTACTGCCTCAAACTAAGTTCCAACCTAACCTAACCTGAAGCCTAAATCAAACCATACACCTAACCCTAACCCTAGGCGGACACCTGAAGTTCAAACCCAACCCTAACCTGACCCTCACGCTAACTCCAACCGAAAAACTGAACCGAAAACTAACAGTAACCCTAAACTTAATCCCTCAAACTAAGTTCAAACCTAACCTAACCTGAAGCCTAACTCAAACCATAGACCTAACCCTAACCCTAGGCGGACACCTGAAGCTCAACCCCAACCCTAACCTGACCCTGACGCGTACTCCAACAGTAACACTGAACCGAAAACTAACAGTAGCCCTAAACTTACTCCCTCAAACTAACTTCAAACCTAACCTAACCTGAAGCCTAAATTAAACCATACACCTAACCCTAACCCTAGGCGGACACCTTAAGCTCAACCCCAACCCTAACCAGACCCTGACGCTTACTCCAACCGTAACAGTTAACCGAAAACTAACAGTAGCTCTAAACTTACTCCCTCAAACTAAGTTCAAACCTAACCTAACCTGAAGCCTAACTCAAACCACAGACCTAACCCTAACCCTAGGCAGACACCTTAAGCTCAACCCCAACCCTAACCGGACCCTCACGCTAACTCCAAACGTAACATTGAACCGAAAACTCACAGTAGCCCTAAACTTACTCCCTCAAACTAAGTTCAATCCTAACCTAACCTGAAGCCTAAATGAAACCATAGACCTAACCCTAACCCTAGGTGGACACCTTATGCTTAACCCCCACCCTAACCTGACCCTGACGCTTACTCCATCCGTAACAGTTAAACGAAAACTAACAGTAGCCCTAAACTGTCTCCCTCAAACTAAGTTCAAACCTAACCTAACCGGAAGCCTAACTCAAACAATAGACTTAACCCTAACCCTAGGCGGACACCTTAAGCTCAACCCCAACCCTAACCTGACCCTCACGCTAACTCCAACCGTAACACTGTACCGAAAACTAACAGTAGCCCTAAACTTACTCCCTCAAACTAAGTTCAAACCTAACCTAACCTGAAGCCTAACTCAAACAATAGACCTAACCCCAACCCTAGGCGGACACCTTATGCTTAACCCCCAACCTAACCTGACCCTGACGCTTACTAAAACCGTAACAGTTAAACGAAAACTAACAGTAGCCCTAAACTTACTCCCTCAAACTAAGTTCAAACCTAACCTAACCTGAAGCGTAAATCAAACCATACACCTAACCCTAACCCTAGGCGGACACCTTAAGCTCAACCCCAACCCTAACCTGGCCCTGACGCTAACTCCAACAGTAACAGTTACCCGAAAACTAACAGTAGCCCTAAACTTACTCCCACAAACTAACTTCAAACCTAACCCAATTTGAAGCCTAACTCAAAACATAGACCTAACCCTAACCCTAGGCGGACACCTGAAACTCAACCACAACCCTAACCAGATCCTGTCGCTATCTCCAACCATAACACTGAACCGAAAACTAACAGGAGCCCTAAACTGACTCCCTCAAACTAAGTTCAAACCTAACCTAACCTGAAGCCTAAATCAAATCATAGACCTAACCCTAACCCTAGGCGGACAACTTATGCTTAACCCCCACCCTAACCTGACCCTGACGCTATCTCCAACCGTAACAGTGAACCTAAAACTAACAGTAGCCCTAAACTTATTCCCTCAAACTAAGTTCAAACCTAACCTAACCTGAAGCCTAACTCAAACCACAGACCTAACCCTAACCCTAGGCGGACACCTTAAGCTTATCCCCAACCCTAACCTGACCCTCACGCTAACTCCAACAATAACACTGAACCGAAAACTAACAGTAGCCCTAAACTTACTCCCTCAAACTAAGTTCAAACCTAACCTAACCTGAACCCTAACTCAAACCACAGACCTAACCCTAACCCTAGGCGGACACCTTAAGCTCAACCCCAACCCTAACCTGGCCCTGACGCTAACTCCAACCGTAACAGTTACCCGAAAACTAACAGTAGCCCTAAACTTACTGCCTCAAACTAAGTTCCAACCTAACCTAACCTGAAGCCTAAATCAAACCATACACCTAACCCTAACCCTAGGCGGACACCTGAAGTTCAAACCCAACCCTAACCTGACCCTCACGCTAACTCCAACCGTAACACTGAAACGAAAACTAACAGTAGCCCTAAACTTAATCCCTCAAACTAAGTTCAAACCTAACCTAACCTGAAGCCTAACTCAAACCATAGACCTAACCCTAACCCTAGGCTGACACCTGAAGCTCAACCCCAAACCTAACCTGACTCTGACGCTATCTCCAACCGTAACACTGAACCGAAAACTAACATTAGACCTAAACTTACTCCCTCAAACTAAGTTCAAACCTAACCTAACCTGAAGCCTAACTCAAACCACAGACCTAACCCTAACCCTAGGCAGACACCTTAAGCTCAACCCCAACCCTAACCGGACCCTCACGCTAACTCCAAACGTAACATTGAACCGAAAACTAACAGTAGCCCTAAACTTACTCCCTCAAACTAAGTTCAATCCTAACCTAACCTGAAGCCTAAATGAAACCATAGACCTAACCCTAACCCTAGGCGGACACCTTATGCTTAACCCCCACCCTAAGTTGACCCTGACGCTTACTCCAACCGTAACAGTTAAACGAAAACTAACAGTAGCCCTAAACTGTCTCCCACAAACTAAGTTCAAACCTAACCTAACCTGAAGCCTAACTCAAACAATAGACCTAACCCTAACCCTAGGCGGACACCTGAAGCTCAATCACAACCCTAACCTGACCCTGACGCTATCTCCAACCATAACACTGAACCGAAAACTAACAGTAGCCCTAAACTTACTCCCTCAAACTAAGTTCAAACCTAACCTAACCTGAAGCCTCACTCAAACCACAGACCTAACCCTAACCCTAGGAGGACACCTTAAGCTCAACCCCAACCCTAACCTGACCCTCACGCTAACTCCAACCGTAACACTGTACCGAAAACTAACAGTAGCCCTAAACTTACTCCCTCAAACTAAGTTCAAACCTAACCTAACCTGAAGCCTAACTCAAACAATAGACCTAACCCTAACCCTAGGCGGACACCTTAAGCTTGACCCCAACCCTAACCTGACCCTGACGCTTACTCCAACCGTAACAGTTAACCGAAAACTAACAGTAGCCCTAAACTTACTCCCTCAAACTAAGTTCAAACCTAACCTAACCTGAAGCCTAACTCAAACCACAGACCTAACCCTAACCCTAGGCAGACAGCTTAAGCTCAACACCAACCCTAACAGGACCGTCACGCTAACTCCAAACGTAACATTGAACCGAAAACTAACAGTAGCCCTAAACTTACTCCCTCAAACTAAGTTCAATCCTAACCTAACCTGAAGCCTAAATGAAACCATAGACCTAACCCTAACCCTAGGCGGACACCTTATGCTTAACCCCCACCCTAACCTGACCCTGACGCTTACTCCAACCGTAACAGTTAAACGAAAACTAGCAGTAGCCCTAAACTGTCTCCCTCAAACTAAGTTCAAACCTAACCTAACCTGAAGCCTAACTCATACAATAGACTTAACCCTAACCCTAGGCGGACACCTTAAGCTTAACCCCAACCCTAACCTGACCCTGAGGCTAAATCCAACCGTAACACTGAACCGAAAACTAACAGTGGCCCTAAACTTACTCCCTCAAACTAAGTTCAATCCTAACCTAACCTGAAGCCTAAATGAAACCATAGACCTAACCCTAACCCTAGGCGGACACCTTATGCTTAATCCCCACCCTAACCTGACCCTGACGCTTACTCCAACCGTAACAGTTAAACGAAAACTAACAGTAGACCTAAACTTACTCCCTCAAACTAAGTTCAAACCTAACCTAACCTGATGCCTAAATCAAACCATACACCTAACCCTAACCCTAGGCGGACACCTTAAGCTCAACCCCAAACCTAACCTGACCCTGACGCTTACTCCAACCGTAACAGTTAACCGAAAACTAAGAGTAGCCCTAAACTGACTCCCTCAAACTAAGTTCAAACCTAAGCTAACCTGAAGCCTAAATCAAATCATAGACCTAACCCTAAACCCTAGGCGGACACCTTATGCTTAACCCCCACCCTAACCTGACCCTGACGCTTACTCCAACTGTAACAGTTAACCGAAAACTAACAATAGCCCTAAACTTACTCCCTCAAACTAACTTCAAACCTAACCTAACCTGAAGCCTAAATCAAACCATACACCTAACCCTAACCCTAGGCGGACACCTTAAGCTCAACCCCAACCCTAACCTGGCCCTGACGCTAACTCCAACAGTAACAGTTACCCGAAAACTAACAGTAGCCCTAAACTTACTCCCACAAACTAACTTCAAACCTAACCCAATTTGAAGCCTAACTCAAAACATAGACCTAACCCTAACCCTAGGCGGACACCTGAAACTCAACCACAACCCTAACCAGATCCTGTCGCTATCTCCAACCGTAACACTGAACCGAAAACTAACAGGAGCCCTAAACTGACTCCCTCAAACTAAGTTCAAACCTAAGCTAACCTGAAGCCTAAATCAAATCATAGACCTAACCCTAACCCTAGGCGGACAACTTATGCTTAACCCCCACCCTAACCTGACCCTGACGCTATCTCCAACCGTAACAGTGAACCTAAAACTAACAGTAGCCCTAAACTTATTCCCTCAAACTAAGTTCAAACCTAACCTAACCTGAAGCCTAACTCAAACCACAGACCTAACCCTAACCCTAGGCGGACACCTTAAGCTTATCCCCAACCCTAACCTGACCCTCACGCTAACTCCAACAATAACACTGAACCGAAAACTAACAGTAGCCCTAAACTTACTCCCTCAAACTAAGTTCAAACCTAACCTAACCTGAACCCTAACTCAAACCACAGACCTAACCCTAACCCTAGGCGGACACCTTAAGCTCAACCCCAACCCTAACCTGGCCCTGACGCTAACTCCAACCGTAACAGTTACCCGAAAACTAACAGTAGCCCTAAACTTACTGCCTCAAACTAAGTTCCAACCTAACCTAACCTGAAGCCTAAATCAAACCTTACACCTAACCCTAACCCTAGGCGGACACCTGAAGTTCAAACCCAACCCTAACCTGACCCTCACGCTAACTCCAACCGTAACACTGAAACGAAAACTAACAGTAGCCCTAAACTTAATCCCTCAAACTAAGTTCAAACCTAACCTAACCTGAAGCCTAACTCAAACCATAGACCTAACCCTAACCCTAGGCTGACACCTGAAGCTCAACCCCAAACCTAACCTGACTCTGACGCTATCTCCAACCGTAACACTGAACCGAAAACTAACATTAGACCTAAACTTACTCCCTCAAACTAAGTTCAAACCTAACCTAACCTGAAGCCTAACTCAAACCACAGACCTAACCCTAACCCTAGGCAGACACCTTAAGCTCAACCCCAACCCTAACCGGACCCTCACGCTAACTCCAAACGTAACATTGAACCGAAAACTAACAGTAGCCCTAAACTTACTCCCTCAAACTAAGTTCAATCCTAACCTAACCTGAAGCCTAAATGAAACCATAGACCTAACCCTAACCCTAGGCGGACACCTTATGCTTAACCCCCACCCTAAGTTGACCCTGACGCTTACTCCAACCGTAACAGTTAAACGAAAACTAACAGTAGCCCTAAACTGTCTCCCACAAACTAAGTTCAAACCTAACCTAACCTGAAGCCTAACTCAAACAATAGACCTAACCCTAACCCTAGGCGGACACCTGAAGCTCAATCACAACCCTAACCTGACCCTGACGCTATCTCCAACCATAACACTGAACCGAAAACTAACAGTAGCCCTAAACTTACTCCCTCAAACTAAGTTCAAACCTAACCTAACCTGAAGCCTCACTCAAACCACAGACCTAACCCTAACCCTAGGAGGACACCTTAAGCTCAACCCCAACCCTAACCTGACCCTCACGCTAACTCCAACCGTAACACTGTACCGAAAACTAACAGTAGCCCTAAACTTACTCCCTCAAACTAAGTTCAAACCTAACCTAACCTGAAGCCTAACTCAAACAATAGACCTAACCCTAACCCTAGGCGGACACCTTAAGCTTGACCCCAACCCTAACCTGACCCTGACGCTTACTCCAACCGTAACAGTTAACCGAAAACTAACAGTAGCCCTAAACTTACTCCCTCAAACTAAGTTCAAACCTAACCTAACCTGAAGCCTAACTCAAACCACAGACCTAACCCTAACCCTAGGCAGACAGCTTAAGCTCAACCCCAACCCTAACCGGACCGTCACGCTAACTCCAAACGTAACATTGAACCGAAAACTAACAGTAGCCCTAAACTTACTCCCTCAAACTAAGTTCAATCCTAACCTAACCTGAAGCCTAAATGAAACCATAGACCTAACCCTAACCCTAGGCGGACACCTTATGCTTAACCCCCACCCTAACCTGACCCTGACGCTTACTCCAACCGTAACAGTTAAACGAAAACTAACAGTAGCCCTAAACTGTCTCCCTCAAACTAAGTTCAAACCTAACCTAACCTGAAGCCTAACTCATACAATAGACTTAACCCTAACCCTAGGCGGACACCTTAAGCTTAACCCCAACCCTAACCTGACCCTGAGGCTAAATCCAACCGTAACACTGAACCGAAAACTAACAGTGGCCCTAAACTTACTCCCTCAAACTAAGTTCAATCCTAACCTAACCTGATGCCTAAATGAAACCATAGACCTAACCCTAACCCTAGGCGGACACCTTAAGCTCAACCCCAAACCTAACCTGACCCTGACGCTTACTCCAACCGTAACAGTTAACCGAAAACTAAGAGTAGCCCTAAACTGACTCCCTCAAACAAAGTTCAAACCTAAGCTAACCTGAAGCCTAAATCAAATCATAGACCTAACCCTAACCCTAGGCGGACACCTTATGCTTAACCCCCACCCTAACCTGACCCTGACGCTTACTCCAACTGTAACAGTTAACCGAAAACTAACAATAGCCCTAAACTTACTCCCTCAAACTAACTTCAAACCTAACCTAACCTGAAGCCTAAATCAAACCATACACCTAACCCTAACCCTAGGCGGACACCTTAAGCTCAACCCCAACCCTAACCTGGCCCTGACGCTAACTCCAACAGTAACATTTACCCGAAAACTAACAGTAGCCCTAAACTTACTCCCTCAAACTAACTTCAAACCTAACCCAACTTGAAGCCTTACTCAAACCATAGACCTAACCCTAACCCTAGGCGGACACCTGAAACTCAACCACAACCCTAACCAGACCCTGACGCTATCTCCAACCGTAACACTGAACCGAAAACTAACAGTAGGCCTAAACTTACTCCCTCAAACTAAGTTCAAACCTAACCTAACCTGAAGCCTAACTCAAACCATAGACCTAACCCTAACCCAAGGCGGACACCTGAAGCTCAACCCCAACCCTAACCTGACCCTGACGCTATCTCCAACCATAACACTGAACCGAAAACTAACAGTAGCCCTAAACTTACTCCCTCAAACTAAGTTCAAACCTAACCTAACCAGAACCCTAACTCAAACCACAGACCTAACCCTAACCCTAGGCGGACACCTTAAGCTCAACCCCAACCCTAAACTGACCCTGACGCTAACTCCAACCGTAACAGTTACCCGAAAACTAACAGTAGCCCTAAACTTACTGCCTCAAACTAAGTTCCAACCTAACCTAACCTGAAGCCTAAATCAAACCATACACCTAACCCTAACCCTAGGCGGACACCTGAAGTTCAAACCCAACCCTAACCTGACCATCACGCTAACTCCAACCGAAACACTGAACCGAAAACTAACAGTAACCCTAAACTTAATCCCTCAAACTAAGTTCAAACCTAACCTAACCTGAAGCCTAACTCAAACCATAGACCTAACCCTAACCCTAGGCGGACACCTGAAGCTCAACCCCAACCCTAACCTGACCCTGACGCTATCTCCAACCGTAACACTGAACCGAAAACTAACAGTAGCCCTAAACTTACTCCCTCAAACTAAGTTCAAACCTAACCTAACCTGAAGCCTAACTCAAACCACAGACCTAACCCTAACCCTAGGCGGACACCTTAAGCTCAACCCCAACCCTAACCAGACCCTCACGCTAACTCCAAACGTAACATTGAACCGAAAACTAACAGTAGCCCTAAACTTACTCCCTCAAACTAAGTTCAATCCTAACCTAACCTGAAGCCTAAATAAAACCATTGACCTAACCCTAACCCTAGGCAGACACCTTATGCTTAACCCCCACCCTAACTTGACCCTGATGCTTACTCCAACCGTAACAGTTAAACGAAAACTAACAGTAGCGCTAAACTGTCTCCCACAAACTAAGTTCAAACCTAACCTAACCTGAAGCCTAACTCAAACAATAGACGTAACCCTAACCCTAGGCGTACACCTTTATCTCAACCCCAACCCTAACCTAGCCCTGACGATAACTCCAACAGTAACAGTTACCCGAAAACTAACAGTAGCCCTAAACTTACTCCCTCAAACTAACTTCAAACCTAACCTAACTTGAAGCCTTACTCAAACCATAGACCTAACCCTAACCCTAGGCAGACACCTTAAGCTCAACCCCAACCCTAACCTGACCCTGACGCGTACTCCAACCGTAACACTGAACCGAAAACTAACAGTAGCCCTAAACTTACTCCCTCAAACTAACTTCAAACCTAACCTAACCTGAAGCCTAAATTAAACCATACACCTAACCCTAACCCTAGGCGGACACCTTAAGCTCAACCCCAACCCTAACCTGACCTCCAGGCTAACTCCAAACATATCACTGAACCGAAAACTAAGAGTAGTCCTAAACTTACTCCCTCAAACTAAGTTCAATCCTAACCTAACCTGAAGCCTAAATGAAACCATAGACCTAACCCTAACCCTAGGCGGACACCTTATGGTTAACCCCCACCATAACCTGACCCTGACGCTTTCTCCAACCATAACAGTTAAACGAAAACTAACAGTAGCCCTAAACTTACTCCCTCAAACTAAGTTCAAACCTAACCTAACCTGAACCCTAACTCAAACCACAGACCTAACCCTAACCCTAGGCGGACACCTTAAGCTCAACCCCAACCCTAACCTGGCCCTGACGCTAACTCCAACCGTAACAGTTACCCGAAAACTAACAGTAGCCCTAAACTTACTGCCTCAAACTAAGTTCCAACCTAACCTAACCTGAAGCCTAAATCAAACCATACACCTAACCCTAACCCTAGGCGGACACCTGAAGTTCAAACCCAACCCTAACCTGACCATCACGCTAACTCCAACCGAAACACTGAACCGAAAACTAACAGTAACCCTAAACTTAATCCCTCAAACTAAGTTCAAACCTAACCTAACCTGAAGCCTAACTCAAACCATAGACCTAACCCTAACCCTAGGCGGACACCTGAAGCTCAACCCCAACCCTAACCTGACCCTGACGCTATCTCCAACCGTAACACTGAACCGAAAACTAACAGTAGCCCTAAACTTACTCCCTCAAACTAAGTTCAAACCTAACCTAACCTGAAGCCTAACTCAAACCACAGACCTAACCCTAACCCTAGGCGGACACCTTAAGCTCAACCCCAACCCTAACCAGACCCTCACGCTAACTCCAAACGTAACATTGAACCGAAAACTAACAGTAGCCCTAAACTTACTCCCTCAAACTAAGTTCAATCCTAACCTAACCTGAAGCCTAAATAAAACCATTGACCTAACCCTAACCCTAGGCAGACACCTTATGCTTAACCCCCACCCTAACTTGACCCTGATGCTTACTCCAACCGTAACAGTTAAACGAAAACTAACAGTAGCCCTAAACTGTCTCCCACAAACTAAGTTCAAACCTAACCTAACCTGAAGCCTAACTCAAACAATAGACGTAACCCTAACCCTAGGCGTACACCTTTATCTCAACCCCAACCCTAACCTAGCCCTGACGATAACTCCAACAGTAACAGTTACCCGAAAACTAACAGTAGCCCTAAACTTACTCCCTCAAACTAACTTCAAACCTAACCTAACTTGAAGCCTTACTCAAACCATAGACCTAACCCTAACCCTAGGCAGACACCTTAAGCTCAACCCCAACCCTAACCTGACCCTGACGCGTACTCCAACCGTAACACTGAACCGAAAACTAACAGTAGCCCTAAACTTACTCCCTCAAACTAACTTCAAACCTAACCTAACCTGAAGCCTAAATTAAACCATACACCTAACCCTAACCCTAGGCGGACACCTTAAGCTCAACCCCAACCCTAACCTGACCTCCAGGCTAACTCCAAACATATCACTGAACCGAAAACTAAGAGTAGTCCTAAACTTACTCCCTCAAACTAAGTTCAATCCTAACCTAACCTGAAGCCTAAATGAAACCATAGACCTAACCCTAACCCTAGGCGGACACCTTATGGTTAACCCCCACCATAACCTGACCCTGACGCTTTCTCCAACCATAACAGTTAAACGAAAACTAACAGTAGCCCTAAACTTACTCCCTCAAACTAAGTTCAAACCTAACCTAACCTGAACCCTAACTCAAACCACAGACCTAACCCTAACCCTAGGCGGACACCTTAAGCTCAACCCCAACCCTAACCTGGCCCTGACGCTAACTCCAACCGTAACAGTTACCCGAAAACTAACAGGAGCCCTAAACTTACTGCCTCAAACTAAGTTCCAACCTAACCTAACCTGAAGCCTAAATCAAACCATACACCTAACCCTAACCCTAGGCGGATACCTGAAGTTCAAACCCAACCCTAACCTGACCCTCACCCTAACTCCAACCGTAACACTGAAACGAAAACTAACAGTAGCCCTAAACTTAATCCCTCAAACTAAGTTCAAACCTAACCTAACCTGAAGCCTAACTCAAACCACAGACCTAACCCTAACCCTAGGCAGACACCTTAAGCTCAACCCCAACACTAACCGGACCCTCACGCTAACTCCAAACGTAACATTGAACCGAAAACTAACAGTAGCCCTAAACTTACTCCCTCAAACTAAGTTCAATCCTAACCTAACCTGAAGCCTAAATGAAACCATAGACCTAACCCTAACCCTAGGCAGACACCTTATGCTTAACCCCCACCCTAAGTTGACCCTGACGCTTACTCCAACCGTAACAATTAAACGAAAACTAACAGTAGCCCTAAACTGTCTCCCACAAACTAAGTTCAAACCTAACCTAACCTGAAGCCTAACTCAAACAATAGACCTAACCCTAACCCTAGGCGGACACCTTAAGCTTGACCCCAACCCTAACCTGACCCTGACGCTTACTCCAACCGTAACAGTTAACCGAAAACTAACAGTAGCCCTAAACTTACTCCCTCAAACTAAGTTCAAACCTAACCTAACCTGAAGCCTAACTCAAACCACAGACCTAACCCTAACCCTAGGCAGACACCTTAAGCTCAACCCCAACGCTAACCGGACCGTCACGCTAACTCCAAACGTAACATTGAACCAAAAACTAACAGTAGCCCTAAACTTACTCCCTCAAACTAAGTTCAATCCTAACCTAACCTGAAGCCTAAATGAAACCATAGACCTAACCCTAACCCTAGGCGGACACCTTATGCTTAACCCCCACCCAAACCTGACCCTGATGCTTACTCCAACCGTAACAGTTAAACGAAAACTAACAGTAGCCCTAAACTGTCTCCCTCAAACTAAGTTCAAACCTAACCTAACCTGAAGCCTAACTCAAACAATAGACTTAACCCTAACCCTAGGCGGACACCTTAAGCTTAACCCCAACCCTACCCTGACCCTGAGGCTAAATCCAACCGTAACACTGAACCGAAAACTAACAGTGGCCCTAAACTTACTCCCTCAAACTAAGTTCAATCCTAACCTAACCTGAAGCCTAAATGAAACCATCGACCTAACCCTAACCCTAGGCGGACACCTTATGCTTAACCCCCACCCTAAGTTGACCCTGACGCTTACTCCAACCGTAACAGTTAAACGAAAACTAACAGTAGCCCTAAACTTACTCCCTCAAACTAAGTTCAAACCTAACCTAACCTGAAGCCTAAATCAAACCATACACCTATCCCTAACCCTAGGCGGACACCTTAAGCTCAACCCCTAACCTAACCTGACCCTGACGCTTACTCCAACCGTAACAGTTAACCGAAAACTAACAGTAGCCCTAAACTTACTGCCTCAAACTAAGTTCCAACCTAACCTAACCTGAAGCCTAAATCAAACCATACACCTAACCCTAACCCTAGGCGGACACCTGAAGTTCAAACCCAACCCTAACCTGACCCTCACGCTAACTCCAACCGAAACACTGAACCGAAAACTAACAGTAACCCTAAACTTAATCCCTCAAACTAAGTTCAAACCTAACCTAACCTGAAGCCTAACTCAAACCATAGACCTAACCCTAACCCTAGGCTGACACCTGAAGCTCAACCCCAACCCTAACCTGACCCTGACGCGTACTCCAACCGTAACACTGAACCGAAAACTAACAGTAGCCCTAAACTTACTCCCTCAAACTAACTTCAAACCTAACCTAACCTGAAGCCTAAATTAAACCATACACCTAACCCTAACCCTAGGCGGACACCTTAAGCTCAACCCCAACCCTAACCAGACCCTGACGCTTACTCCAACCGTAACAGTTAACCGAAAACTAACAGTAGCTCTAAACTTACTCCCTCAAACTAAGTTCAAACCTAACCTAACCTGAAGCCTAACTCAAACCACAGACCTAACCCTAACCCTAGGCAGACACCTTAAGCTCAACCCCAACCCTAACCGGACCGTCACGCTAACTCCAAACGTAACATTGAACCGAAAACTCACAGTAGCCCTAAACTTACTCCCTCAAACTAAGTTCAATCCTAACCTAACCTGAAGCCTAAATGAAACCATAGACCTAACCCTAAACCTAGGTGGACACCTTATGCTTAACCCCCACCCTAACCTGACCCTGACGCTTACTCCATCCGTAACAGTTAAACGAAAACCAACAGTAGCCCTAAACTGTCTCCCTCAAACTAAGTTCAAACCTAACCTAACCGGAAGCCTAACTCAAACAATAGACTTAACCCTAACCCTAGGCGGACACCTTAAGCTTAACCCCAACCCTAACCTGACCCTGAGGCTAAATCCAACCGTAACACTGAACCGAAAACTAACAGTGGCCCTAAACTTACTCCCTCAAACTAAGTTCAATCCTAACCTAACCTGAAGCCTAAATGAAACCATAGACCTAACCCTAACCCTAGGCGGACACCTTATGCTTAACCCCCACCCTAACCTGACCCTGACGCTTACTCCAACCGTAACAGATAAACGAAAACTAACAGTAGCCCTAAACTTACTCTCTCAAACTAAGTTCAAACCTAAACTAACCTGAAGCCTAAATCAAACCATACACCTAACCCTAACCCTAGGCGGACACCTTAAGCTCAACCCCAAACCTAACCTGGCCCTGACGCTAACTACAACAGTAACAGTTACCCGAAAACTAACAGTAGCCCTAAACTTACTCCCTCAAACTAAGTTCAAACCTAACCTAACCTGAAGCCTAAATCAAACCACAGACCTAACCCTAACCCTAGGCGGACACCTTAAGCTCAACCCCAACCCTAACCGGACCCTCACGCTAACTCCAAACGTAACATTGAACCGAAAACTAACAGTAGCCCTAAACTTACTCCCTCAAACTACGTTCAATCCTAAACTAACCTGAAGCCTAAATGAAACCATAGACCTAACCCTAACCCTAGGCGGACACCTTAGGCTTAACCCCCACCCTAACCTGACCCTGACGCTTACTCCAACCGTAACAGTTAAATGAAAACTAACAGTAGCCCTAAACTGTCTCCCTCAAACTAAGTTCAAACCTAACCTAACCTGAAGCCTAACTCAAACAATAGACCTAACCCTAACCCTAGGCGGACACCTGAAGCTCAACCACAACCCTAACATGACCCTGACGCTATCTCCGACCGTAACACTGAACCGAAAACTAACAGTAGCCCTAAACTTACTTCCTCAAACTAAGTTCAAACCTAACCTAACCTGAAGCCTAAATCAAACCATACACCTAACCCTAACCCTAGGCGGACACCTTAAGCTCAACCCCAAACCTAACCTGACCCTGACGCTTACTCCAACCGTAACAGTTAACCGAAAACTAACAGTAGACCTAAACTGACTCCCTCAAACTAAGTTCAAACCTAACCTAACCTGAAGCCTAAATCAAATCATAGACCTAACCCTAACCCTAGGCGGACAACTTATGCTTAACCCCCACCCTAACCTGACCCTGACGCTTACTCCAACTGTAACAGTTAACCGAAAACTAACAGTAGCCCTGAACTTACACCCTCAAACTAACTTCAAACCTAATCTAACCTGAAGCCTAACTCAAACCATAGACCTAACCCTAACCCTAGGCGGACACCTTAAGCTCAACCCCAAACCTAACCTGACCCTGACGCTATCTCCAACCGTAACACTGAACCGAAAACTAACAGTAGCCCTAAACTTACTCCCTCAAACTAACTTCAAACCTAACCTAACCTGAAGCCTAAATTAAACCATACACCTAACCCTAACCCTAGGCGGACACCTTAAGCTCAACCCCAACCCTAACCTGACCTCCAGGCTAACTCCAAACATATCACTGAACCGAAAACTAAGAGTAGTCCTAAACTTACTCCCTCAAACTAAGTTCAATTCTAACCTAACCTGAAGCCTAAATGAAACCATAGACCTAACCCTAACCCTAGGCGGACACCTTATGGTTAACCCCCACCATAACCTGACCCTGACGCTTACTCCAACCATAACAGTTAAACGAAAACTAACAGTAGCCCTAAACTTACTCCCTCAAACTAACTTCAAACCTAACCTAACCTGAAGCCTAAATCAAACCATACACCTAACCCTAACCCTAGGCGTACACCTTAAGCTCAACCCCAACCCTAACCTGGCCCTGACGCTAACTCCAACAGTAACAGTTACCCGAAAACTAACAGTAGCCCTAAACTTACTCCCTCAAACTAACTTCAAACCTAACCTAACTTGAAGCCTTACTCAAACCATAGAGCTAACCCTAACCCTAGGCGGACACCTGAAACTCAACCACAACCCTAACCAGACCCTGACGCTATCTCCAACCGTAACACTGAACCGAAAACTAACAGTAGGCCTAAACTTACTCCCTCAAACTAAGTTCAAACCTAACCTAACCTGAAGCCTAACTCAAACCATAGACCTAACCCTAACCCAAGGCGGACACCTGAAGCTCAACCCCAACCCTAACCTGACCCTGATGCTATCTCCAACCGTAACAGCTAACCGAAAACTAACAGTAGCCCTAAACTTACTCCCTCAAACTAAGTTCAAACCTAACCTAACCTGAAGCCTAACTCAAACCACAGACCTAACCCTAACCCTAGGCAGACACCTTAAGCTCAACCCCAACGCTAACCGGACCGTCACGCTAACTCCAAACGTAACATTGAACCAAAAACTAACAGTAGCCCTAAACTTACTCCCTCAAACTAAGTTCAATCCTAACCTAACCTGAAGCCTAAATGAAACCATTGACCTAACCCTAACCCTAGGCGGACACCTTATGCTTAACCCCCACCCTAACCTGACCCTGACGCTTACTCCAACCGTAACAGTTAAACGAAAACTAACAGTAGCCCTAAACTGTCTCCCTCAAACTAAGTTCAAACCTAACCTAACCTGAAGCCTAACTCAAACAATAGACTTAACCCTAACCCTAGGCGGACACCTTAAGCTTAACCCCAACCCTAACCTGACCCTGAGGCTAAAGCGAACCGTAACACTGAACCGAAAACTAACAGTGGCCCTAAACTACTCCCTCAAACTAAGTTCAATCCTAACCTAACCTGAAGCCTAAATGAAACCATAGACCTAACCCTAACCCTAGGCGGACACCTTAAGCTCAACCCCAAACCTAACCTGACCCTGACGCTTACTCCAACCGTAACAGTTAACCGAAAACTAACAGTAGCCCTAAACTTACTGCCTCAAACTAAGTTCCAACCTAACCTAACCTGAAGCCTAAATCAAACCATACACCTAACCCTAACCCTAGGCGGACACCTGAAGTTCAAACCCAACCCTAACCTGACCCTCACGCTAACTCCAACAGTAACAGTTACCCGAAAACTAACAGTAGCCCTAAACTTACTCCCTCAAACTAAGTTCAAACCTAACCTAACCTGAAGCCTAACTCAAACCATAGACCTAACCCTAACCCTAGGCGGACACCTTAAGCTCAACCCCAACCCTAACCGGACCCTCACGCTAACTCCAAACGTAACATTGAACCGAAAACTAACAGTAGCCCTAAACTTACTCCCTCAAACTAAGTTCAATCCTAACCTAACCTGAAGCCTAAATAAATCCATTGACCTAACCCTAACCCTAGGCACACACCTCATGCTTAACCCGCACCCTAACTTGACCCTGATGCTTACTCCAACCGTAACAGTTAAACGAAAACTAACAGTAGCCCTAAACTGTCACCCACAAACTAAGTTCAAACCTAACGTAACCTGAAGCCTAACTCAAACAATAGACGTAACCCTAACCCTAGGCGGACACCTTAATCTCAACCCCAACCCTAACCTGGCCCTGACGCTAACTCCAACAGTAACAGTTACCCGAAAACTAACAGTAGCCCTAAACTTACTCCCTCAAACTAACTTCAAACCTATCCTAACTTGAAGCATAACTCAAACCACAGACCTACCCCTAACCCTAGGCGGACACCTTAAGCTCAACCCCAACCCTAACCTGGCCCTGACGCTAACTCCAACAGTAACAGTTACCCGAAAAATAACAGTAGCCCTAAACTTACTCCCTCAAACTAAGTTCAAACCTAACCTAACCTGAAGCCTAACTCAAACCACAGACCTAACCCTAACCCTAGGCGGACACCTGAAGCTCAATCACAACTCTAACCTGACCCTGACGCTATCTCCAACCGTAACACTGAACCGAAAACTAACAGTAGCCCTAAACTTACTCCCTCAAACTAAGTTCAAACCTAACCTAACCTGACGCCTCACTCAAACCACAGACCTAACCCTAACCCTAGGAGGACAACTTAAGCCCAACCCCAACCCTAACCTGACCCTCACACTAACTCCAACCGTAACACTGTACCGAAAACTAACAGTAGCCCTAAAATTACTCCCTCAAACTAAGTTCAAACCTAACCTAACCTGAAGCCTAACTCAAACAATAGACCTAACCCTAACCCTAGGCGGACACCTTAAGCTTGACCCCAACCCTAACCTGACCCTGACGCTTACTCCAACCGTAACAGTTAAACGAAAACTAACAGTAGCCCTAAATTGTCTCCCTCAAACTAAGTTCAAACCTAACCTTACCTGAAGCCTAACTCAAAAAATAGACTTAACCCTAACCCTAGGCGGACACCTTAAGCTTAACCCCAACCCAAACCTGACCCTGAGGCTAAATCCAACCGTAACACTGAATCGAAAACTAACAGTGGCCCTAAACTTACTCCCTCAAACTAAGTTCAATCCTAACCTAACCTGAAGCCTAAATGAAACCATAGACCTAACCCTAACCCTAGGCGGACACCTTATGCTTAACCCCCACCCTAAACTGACCCTGACGCTTACTCCAACCGTAACAGTTAAACAAAAACTAACAGTAGCCCTAAACTTACTCCCTCAAACTAAGTTCAAACCTAACCTAACCTGAAGCCTAAATCAAACCATACACCTAACCCTAACCCTAGGCGGACACCTTAAGCTCAACCCCAAACCTAACCTGACCCTGACGCTTACTCCAACCGTAACAGTTAACCGAAAACTAACAGTAGCCCTAAACTGACTCCCTAAAACTAAGTTCAAACCTAACCTAACCTGAAGCCTAACTCAAACCACAGACCTAACCCTAACCCTAGGCAGACACCGTAAGCTCAACCCCAACCCTAACCGGACCGTCACGCTAACTCCAAACGTAACTTTGAACCAAAAACTAACAGTAGCCCTAAACTTACTCCCTCAAACTAAGTTCAATCCTAACCTAACCTGAAGCCTAAATGAAACCATAGACCTAACCCTAACCCTAGGCGGACACCTAATGCTTAACCACCACCCTAACCTGACCCTGACGCTTACTCCAACCGTAACAGTTAAACGAAAACTAACAGTAGCCCTAAACTGTCTCCCTCAAACTAAGTTCAAACCTAACCTAACCTGAAGCCTAACTCAAACAATAGACCTAACCCTAACCCTAGGCGGACACCTGAAGCTCAATCACAACCCTAACCTGACCCTCACGCTAACTCCAACCGTAACACTGTACCGAAAACTAACAGTAGCCCTAAACTTACTCCCTCAAACTAAGTTCAAACCTAACCTAACCTGAAGCCTAACTCAAACAATAGACCTAACCCTAACCCTAGGCGGACACCTTAAGCTTGACCCCAACCCTAACCTGACCCTGACGCTTACTCCAACCGTAACAGCTAACCGAAAACTAACAGTAGCCCTAAACTTACTCCCTCAAACTAAGTTCAAACCTAACCTAACCTGAAGCCTAACTCAAACCACAGACCTAACCCTAACCCTAGGCAGACACCTTAAGCTCAACCCCAACGCTAACCGGACCGTCACGCTAACTCCAAACGTAACATTGAACCAAAAACTAACAGTAGCCCTAAACTTACTCCCTCAAACTAAGTTCAATCCTAACCTAACCTGAAGCCTAAATGAAACCATAGACCTAACCCTAACCCTAGGCGGACACCTTATGCTTAACCCCCACCCTAACCTGACCCTGACGCTTACTCCAACCGTAACAGTTAAACGAAAACTAACAGTAGCCCTAAACTGTCTCCCTCAATCTAAGTTCAAACCTAACCTAACCTGAAGCCTAACTCAAACAATAGACTTAACCCTAACCCTAGGCGGACACCTTAAGCTTAACCCCAACCCTAACCTGACCCTGAGGCTAAAGCGAACCGTAACACTGAACCGAAAACTAACAGTGGCCCTAAACTTACTCCCTCAAACTAAGTTCAATCCTAACCTAACCTGAAGCCTAAATGAAACCATAGACCTAACCCTAACCCTAGGCGGACACCTTAAGCTCAACCCCAAACCTAACCTGACCCTGACGCTTACTCCAACCGTAACAGTTAACCGAAAACTAACAGTAGCCCTAAACTTACTGCCTCAAACTAAGTTCCAACCTAACCTAACCTGAAGCCTAAATCAAACCATACACCTAACCCTAACCCTAGGCGGACACCTGAAGTTCAAACCCAACCCTAACCTGACCCTCACGCTAACTCCAACAGTAACAGTTACCCGAAAACTAACAGTAGCCCTAAACTTACTCCCTCAAACTAAGTTCAAACCTAACCTAACCTGAAGCCTAACTCAAACCATAGACCTAACCCTAACCCTAGGCGGACACCTGAAGCTCAACCCCAACCCTAACCTGACCCTGACGCTATCTCCAACCGTAACACTGAACC
The DNA here is from genome assembly GCA_026018925.1 of Tupaia tana. NCBI lineage: Eukaryota > Metazoa > Chordata > Mammalia > Scandentia > Tupaiidae > Tupaia > Tupaia tana. Next base: position 158,428 of record JAKSZU010000095.1, read on the forward strand.
GAAAACTAACAGTAGCCCTAAACTTAATCCCTCAATCTAAGTTCAAACCTAACCTAACCTGAAGCCTAACTCAAACCATAGACCTAACCCTAACCCTAGGCGGACACCCTAAGCTCAACCCCAACCCTAACCGGACCCTCACGCTAACTCCAAACGTAACATTGAACCGAAAACTAACAGTAGCCCTAAACTTACTCCCTCAAACTAAGTTCAATCCTAACCTAACCTGAAGCCTAAATAAAACCATTGACCTAACCCTAACCCTAGGCACACACCTTATGCTTAACCCGCACCCTAACTTGACCCTGATGCTTACTCCAACCGTAACAGTTAAACGAAAACTAACAGTAGCCCTAAACTGTCTCCCACAAACTAAGTTCAAACCTAACGTAACCTGAAGCCTAACTCAAACAATAGACGTAACCCTAACCCTAGGCGGACACCTTAATCTCAACCCCAACCCTAACCTGGCCCTGACGCTAACTCCAACAGTAACAGTTACCCGAAAACTAACAGTAGCCCTAAACTTACTCCCTCAAACTAACTTCAAACCTATCCTAACTTGAAGCATAACTCAAACCACAGACCTACCCCTAACCCTAGTCGGACACCTTAAGCTCAACCCCAACCCTAACCTGGCCCTGACGCTAACTCCAACAGTAACAGTTACCCGAAAAATAACAGTAGCCCTAAACTTACTCCCTCAAACTAAGTTCAAACCTAACCTAACCTGAAGCCTAACTCAAACCACAGACCTAACCCTAACCCTAGGCGGACACCTGAAGCTCAATCACAACCCTAACCTGACCCTGACGCTATCTCCAACCGTAACACTGAACCGAAAACTAACAGTAGCCCTAAACTCACTCCCTCAAACTAAGTTCAAACCTAACCTAACCTGACGCCTCACTCAAACCACAGACCTAACCCTAACCCTAGGAGGACACCTTAAGCCCAACCCCAACCCTAACCTGACCCTCACACTAACTCCAACCGTAACACTGTACCGGAAACTAACAGTAGCCCTAAAATTACTCCCTCAAACTAAGTTCAAACCTAACCTAACCTGAAGCCTAACTCAAACAATAGACCTAACCCTAACCCTAGGCGGACACCTTAAGCTTGACCCCAACCCTAACCGGACCCTGACGCTTACTCCAACCATAACAGTTAAACGAAAACTAACAGTAGCCCTAAATTGTCTCCCTCAAACTAAGTTCAAACCTAACCTTACCTGAAGCCTAACTCAAAAAATAGACTTAACCCTAACCCTAGGCGCACACCTTAAGCTTAACCCCAACCCAAACCTGACCCTGAGGCTAAATCCAACCGTAACACTGAATCGAAAACTAACAGTGGCCCTAAACTTACTCCCTCAAACTAAGTTCAATCCTAACCTAACCTGAAGCCTAAATGAAACCATAGACCTAACCCTAACCCTAGGCGGACACCTTATGCTTAACCCCCACCCTAACCTGACCCTGACGCTTACTCCAACCGTAACAGTTAAACAAAAACTAACAGTAGCCCTAAACTTACTCGCTCAAACTAAGTTCAAACCTAACCTAACCTGAAGCCTAAATCAAACCATACACCTAACCCTAACCCTAGGCGGACACCTTAAGCTCAACCCCAAACCTAACCTGACCCTGACGCTTACTCCAACCGTAACAGTTAACCGAAAACTAACAGTAGCCCTAAACTGACTCCCTAAAACTAAGTTCAAACCTAACCTAACCTGAAGCCTAACTCAAACCACAGACCTAACCCTAACCCTAGGCAGACACCGTAAGCTCAACCCCAACCCTAACCGGACCGTCACGCTAACTCCAAACGTAACATTGAACCAAAAACTAACAGTAGCCCTAAACTTACTCCCTCAAACTAAGTTCAATCCTAACCTAACCTGAAGCCTAAATGAAACCATAGACCTAACCCTAACCCTAGGCGGACACCTTATGCTTAACCACCACCCTAACCTGACCCTGACGCTTACTCCAACCGTAACAGTTAAACGAAAACTAACAGAAGCCCTAAACTGTCTCCCTCAAACTAAGTTCAAACCTAACCTAACCTGAAGCCTAACTCAAACAATAGACTTAACCCTAACCCTAGGCGGACACCTTAAGCTTAACCCCAACCCTAACCTGACCCTGAGGCTAAATCCAACCGTAACACTGAACCGAAAACTAACAGTGGCCCTAAACTTACTCCCTCAAACTACGTTCAATCCTAACCTAACCTGAAGCCTAAATGAAACCATAGACCTAACCCTAACCCTAGGCGGACACCTTATGCTTAACCCCCACCCTAACCTGACCCTGACGCTTACTCCAACCGTAACAGATAAAAGAAAACTAACAGTAGCCCTAAACTTACTCCCTCAAACTAAGTTCAAACCTAACCTAACCTGAAGCCTAACTCAAACCACAGACCTAACCCTAACCCTAGGCAGACACCGTAAGCTCAACCCCAACCCTAACCGGACCGTCACGCTAACTCCAAACGTAACATTGAACCAAAAACTAACAGTAGCCCTAAACTTACTCCTTCAAACTAAGTTCAATCCTAACCTAACCTGAAGCCTAAATGAAACCATAGACCTAACCCTAACCCTAGGCGGACACCTTATGCTTAACCACCACCCTAACCTGACCCTGACGCTTACTCCAACCGTAACAGTTACCCGAAAACTAACAGTAGCCCTAAACTTACTCCCACAAACTAACTTCAAACCTAACCCAATTTGAAGCCTAACTCAAACCATAGACCTAACCCTAACCCTAGGCGGACACCTTAAGCTCAACCCCAACCCTAACCTGACCCTGACGCTATCTCCAACCGTAACACTGAACCGAAAACTAACAGTAGCCCTAAACTTATTCCCTCAAACTAACTTCAAACCTAACCTAACCTGAAGCCTAAATTAAACCATACACCTAACCCTTACCCTAGGCGGACACCTTAAGCTCAACCCCAACCCTAACCTGACCTCCAGGCTAACTCCAAACATATCACTGAACCGAAAACTAAGAGTAGTCCTAAACTTACTCCCTCAAACTAAGTTCAATCCTAACCTAACCTGAAGTCTAAATGAAACCATAGACCTAACCCTAACCCTAGGCGGACACCTTATGCTTAACCCCCACCCTAACCTGACCCTGACGCTTACTCCAACCGTAACAGTTAAACAAAAACTAACCGTAGCCCTAAACTTACTCCCTCAAACTAAGTTCAAACCTAACCTAACCTGAAGCCTAAATCAAACCATACACCTAACCCTAACCCTAGGCGGACACCTTAAGCTCAACCCCAAACCTAACCTGACCCTGACGCTTACTCCAACCGTAACAGTTAACAGAAAACTAACAGTAGCCCTAAACTGACTCCCTAAAACTAAGTTCAAACCTAACCTAACCTGAAGCCTAAATCAAATCATAGACCTAACCCTAACCCTAGGCGGACACCTTATGCTTAACCCCCACCCTAACCTGACCCTGACGCGTACTCCAACTGTAACAGTTAACCGAAAACTAACAGTAGCCCTAAACTTACTACCTCAAACTAAGTTCAAACCTAACCTAACCTGAAGCCTAACTCAAATCATAGGCCTAACCCTAACCCAAGGCGGACACCTGAAGCTCAACCCCAACCCTAACCTGACCCTGACGCTATCTCCAACCGTAACACTGAACCGAAAACTAACAGTAGCCCTAAACTTACTCCCTCAAACTAAGTTCAAACCTAACCTAACCTGAACCCTAACTCAAACCACAGACCTAACCCTAACCCTAGGCGGACACCTTAAGCTCAACCCCAACCCTAACCTGGCCCTGACGCTAACTCCAACCGTAACAGTTACCCGAAAACTAACAGTAGCCCTAAACTTACTGCCTCAAACTAAGTTCCAACCTAACCTAACCTGAAGCCTAAATCAAACCACACACCTAACCCTAACCCTAGGCGGACACCTTAATCTCAACCCCAACCCTAACCTGGCCCTGACGCTAACTCCAACATTAACAGTTACCCGAAAACTAACAGTAGCCCTAAACTTACTCCCTCAAACTAACTTCAAACCTATCCTAACTTGAAGCATAACTCAAACCACAGACCTAACCCTAACCCTAGGCGGACACCTTAAGCTCAACCCCAACCCTAACCTGACCCTGACGCTAACTCCAACAGTAACAGTTACCCGAAAAATAACGGTAACCCTAAACTTACTCCCTCAAACTAAGTTCAAACCTAACCTAACCTGAAGCCTAACTCAAACCACAGACCTAACCCTAACCCTAGGCGGACACCTGAAGCTCAATAACAACCCTAACCTGACCCTGACGCTATCTCCAACCGTAACACTGAACCGAAAACTAACAGTAGCCCTAAACTTACTCCCTCAAACTAAGTTCAAACCTAACCTAACCTGAAGCCTCACTCAAACCACAGACCTAACCCTAACCCTAGGAGGACACCTTAAGCTCAACCCCAACCCTAACCTGACCCTCACGCTAACTCCAACCGTAACACTGTACCGAAAACTAACAGTAGCCCTAAACTTACTCCCTCAAACTAAGTTCAAATCTATCCTAACCTGAAGCCTAACTCAAACAATAGACCTAACCCTAACCCTAGGCGGACACCTTAAGCTTGACCCCAACCCTAACCTGACCCTGACGTTTACTCCAACCGTAACAGTTAAACGAAAACTAACAGTAGCCCTAAACTGTCTCCCTCAAACTAAGTTCAAACCTAACCTAACCTGAAGCCTAACTCAAACAATAGACTTAACCCTAACCCTAGGCGGACACCTTAAGCTTAACCCCAACCCTAACCTGACCCTGAGGCTAAATCCAACCGTAACACTGAATCGAAAACTAACAGTGGCCCTAAACTTACTCCCTCAAACTAAGTTCAATCCTAACCTAACCTGAAGTCTAAATGAAACCATAGACCTAACCCTAACCCTAGGCGGACACCTTATGCTTAACCCCCACCCTAACCTGACCCTGACGCTTACTCCAACCGTAACAGTTAAACAAAAACTAACAGTAGCCCTAAACTTACTCCCTCAAACTAAGTTCAAACCTAACCTAACCTGAAGCCTAAATCAAACCATACACCTAACCCTAACCCTAGGCGGACACCTTAAGCTCAACCCCAAACCTAACCTGACCCTGACGCTTACTCCAACCGTAACAGTTAACCGAAAACTAACAGTACCCCTAAACTGACTCCCTAAAACTAAGTTCAAACCTAACCTAACATGAAGCCTAAATCAAATCATAGACCTAACCCTAACCCTAGGCGAACACCTTATGCTTAACCCCCACCCTAACCTGACCCTGACGCGTACTCCAACTGTAACAGTTAACCGAAAACTAACAGTAGCCCTAAACTTACTCCCTCAAACTAAGTTCAAACCTAACCTAACCTGAAGCGTAAATCAAACCATACACCTAACCCTAACCCTAGGCAGACACCGTAAGCTCAACCCCAACCCTAACCTGGCCCTGACGCTAACTCCAACAGTAACAGTTACCCGAAAACTAACAGTAGCCCTAAACTTACTCCCTCAAACTAACTTCAAACCTAACCCAATTTGAAGCCTAACTCAAACCATAGACCTAACCCTAACCCTAGGCGGACACCTCAAACTCAACCACAGCCCTAACCAGATCCTGACGCTATCTCCAACCGTAACACTGAACCGAAAATTAACAGTAGCCCTAAACTGACTCCCTCAAACTAAGTTCAAACCTAACCTAACCTGAAGCCTAAATCAAATCATAGATCTAACCCTAACCCTAGGCGGACAACTTATGCTTAACCCCCACCCTAACCTGACCCTGACGCTTACTCGAACTGTAACAGTTAACCGAAAACTAACAGTAGCCCTGAACTTACACCCTCAAACTACCTTCAAACCTAATCTAACCTAAAGCCTAACTCAAACCATAGACCTAACCCTAACCCTAGGCGGACACCTTAAGCTCAACCCCAACCCTAACCTGACCCTGACGCTACCTCCAACCGCAACAGTGAACCGAAAACTAACAGTAGCCCTAAACTTATTCCCTCAAACTAAGTTCAAACCTAACCTAACCTGAAGCCTAACTCAAACCACAGACCTAACCCTAACCCTAGGCGGACACCTTAAGCTTATCCCCAACCCTAACCTGACCCTCACGCTAACTCCAACCATAACACTGAACCGAAAACTAACAGTAGCCCTAAATTTACTCCCTCAAACTAACTTCAAACCTAACCTAACCTGAAGCCTAAATTAAACCATACACCTAACCCTAACCCTAGGTGGAAACCTTAAGCTCAACCCCAACCCTAACCTGACCTCCAGGCTAACTCCAACCATATCACTGAACCGAAAACTAAGAGTAGTCCTAAACTTACTCCCTCAAACTAAGTTCACTCCTAACCTAACCTGAAGCCTAAATGAAACCATAGACCTAACCCTAACCCTAGGCGGACACTTTATGCTTAATCCCCACCCTAACCTGACCCTGACGCTTACTCCAACCGTAACAGATAAACGAAAACTAACAGTAGCCCTAAACTTACTCCCTCAAATTAAGTTCAAACCTAACCTAACCTGAAGCCTAAATCAAACCATACACCTAACCCTAACCCTAGGCGGACACCTTAAGCTCAACCCCAACCCTAACCTGGCCCTGACGCTAACTCCAACAGTAACAGTTACCCGAAAACTAACAGTAGCCCTAAACTTACTCCCTCAAACTAACTTCAAACCTAACCTAACTTGAAGCCTAACTCAAACCATAGACCTAACCCTAACCCTAGGCGGACACCTGAAACTCAACCTCAACCCTAACCAGACCCTGACGCTATCTCCAACCGTAACACTGAACCGAAAACTAACAGTAGCCCTAAACTTACTCCCTCAAACTAAGTTCAAACCTACCCTAACCTGGACCCTAACTCAAACCATAGACCTAACCCTAACCCTAGGCGGACACCTGAAGCTCAATCACAACCCTAACCTGACCCTGACGCTATCTCCAACCGTAACACTGAACCGAAAACTAACAGTAGCCCTAAACTTACTCCCTCAAACTAAGTTCAAACCTAACCTAACCTGAAGCCTCACTCAAACCACAGACCTAACCCTAACCCTAGGAGGACACCTTAAGCTTGACCCCAACCCTAACCTGACCATGACGCTTACTCCATCCGTAACAGTTAAACGAAAACTAACAGTAGTCCTAAACTGTCTCCCTCAAACTAAGTTCAAACCTAACCTAACCTGAAGCCTAACTCAAACAATAGACTTAACCCTAACCCTATGCGGACACCTTAAGCTTAACCAAAACTCTAACCTGACCCTGAGGCTAAATCCAACCGTAACACTGAACCGAAAACTAACAGTGGCCCTAAACTTACTCCCTCAAACTAAGTTCAATCCTAACCTAACCTGAAGCCTAAATGAAACCATAGACCTAACCCTAACCCTAGGCGGACACCTTATGCTTAACCCCCACCCTAACCTGACCCTGACGCTTACTCCAACCATAACAGATAAACGAAAACTAACAGTAGCCCTAAACTTACTCCCTCAAACTAAGTTCAAACCTAACCTAACCTGAAGCCTAAATCAAACCATACACCTAACCCTAACCCTAGGCGGACACCTTAAGCTCAACCCCAAACCTAACCTGGCCCTGACACTAACTACAACAGTAACAGTTACCCGAAAACTAACAGTAGCCCTAAACTTACTCCCTCAAACTAACTTCAAACCTAACCTAATTTGAAGCCTAACTCAAACCATAGACCTAACCCTAACCCTAGGCGGACACCTGAAACTCAACCACAACCCTAACCAGACCCTGACGCTATCTCTAACCGTAACACTGAACCGAAAACTAACAGTAGCCCTAAACTTACTCCCTCAAAGTAAGTTCAAACCTAACCTAACCTGAAGCATAACTCAAACCATAGACCTAACCCTAACCCTAGGCGGACACCTGAAGCTCAACCACAACCCTAACCTGACCCTGACGCTATCTCCAACCGTAACACTGAACCGAAAACTAACAGTAGCCCTAAAGTTACTTCCTCAAACTAAGTTCAAACCTAACCTAACCTGAAGCCTAAATCAAACCATACACCTAACCCTAACCCTAGGCGGACACCTTAAGCTCAACCCCAAACCTAACCTGAACCTGAAGCTTACTCCAACCGTAACAGTTAACCGAAAACTAACAGTAGCCCTAAACTGACTCCCTCAAACTAAGTTCAAACCTAACCTAACCTGAAGCCTAAATCAAATCATAAACCTAACCCTAACCCTAGGCGGACAACTTATGCTTAACCCACACCCTAACCTGACCCTGACGCTTACTCCAACTGTAACAGTTAACCGAAAACTAACAGTAGCCCTAAACTTACTCCCTCAAACTAAGTTCAAACCTACCCTAACCTGGACCCTAACTAAAACCATAGACCTAACCCTAACCCTAGGCGGACACCTGAAGCTCAATCACAACCCTAACCTGACCCTGACGCTATCTCCAACCGTAACACTGAACCGAAAACTAACAGTAGCCCTAAACTTACTCCCTCAAACTAAGTTCAAACCTAACCTAACCTTAAGCCTAACTCAAACCACAGACCTAACCCTAACCCTAGGCGGACACCTGAAGCTCAACCCCAACCCTAACCGGACCCTCACGCTAACTCCAAACGTAACATTGAACCGAAAACTAACAGTAGCCTTAAACTTACTCCCTCAAACTAAGTTCAATCCTAACCTATCCTGAAGCCTAAATGAAACCATAGACCTAACCCTAACCCTAGGCAGACAACTTATGCTAAACCCCCACCCTAACTTGACCCTGATGCTTACTCCAACCGTAACAGTTAAACGAAAACTAACAGTAGCCCTATACTGTCTCCCACAAACTAAGTTCAAACCTAACCTATCCTGAAGCCTAACTCAGACAATAGACTTAACCCTAACCCTAGGCGGACACCTTAATCTCAACCCCAACCCTAACCTGGCCTTACGCTAACTCCAACAGTAACAGTTACCCGAAAACTAACAGTAGCCCTAAACTTACTCCCTCAAACTAACTTCAAACCTATCCTAACTTGAAGCATAACTCAAACCACAGACCTAACCCTAACCCTAGGCGGACACCTTAAGCTCAACCCCAACCCTAACCTGACCCTGACGCTAACTCCAACAGTAACAGTTACCCGAAAAATAACAGTAACCCTACACTTACTCCCTCAAACTAAGTTCAAACCTAACCTAACCTGAAGCCTAACTCAAACCACAGACCTAACCCTAACCCTAGGCGGACACCTGAAGCTCAATCACAACCCTAACCTGACCCTGACGCTATCTCCAACCGTAACACTGAACCGAAAACTAACAGTAGACCTAAACTTACTCCCTCAAACTAAGTTCAAACCTAACCTAACCTGAATCCTCACTCAAACCACAGACGTAACCCTAACCCTAGGAGGACACCTTAAGCTCAACCCCAACCCTAACCTGACCCTCACGCTAACTCCAACCGTAACACTGTACCGAAAACTAACAGTAGCCCTAAACTTACTCCCTCAAACTAAGTTCAAATCTATCCTAACCTGAAGCCTAACTCAAACAATAGACCTAACCCTAACCCTAGGCCGACACCTTAAGCTTGACCCCAACCCTAACCTGACCCTGACTTTTACTCCAACCGTAACAGTTAAACGAAAACTAACAGTAGCCCTAAACTGTCTCCCTCAAACTAAGTTCAAACCTAACCTAACCTGAAGCCTAACTCAAACAATAGACTTAACCCTAACCCTAGGCGGACACCTTAAGCTTAACCCCAACCCTAACCTGACCCTGAGGCTAAATCCAACCATAACACTGAATCGAAAACTAACAGTGACCCTAAACTTACTCCCTCAAACTAAGTTCAATCCTAACCTAACCTGAAGTCTAAATGAAACCATAGACCTAACTCTAACCCTAGGCGGACACCTTATGCTTAACCACCACCCTAACCTGACCCTGACGCTTACTCCAACCGTAACAGTTAAACAAAAACTAACAGTAGCCCTAAACTTACTCCCTCAAACTAATTTCAAACCTAACCTAACCTGAAGCCTAAATCAAACCATACACCTAACCCTAACCCTAGGCGGACACCTTAAGCTCAACCCCAAACCTAACCTGACCCTGACGCTTACTCCAACCGTAACAGTTAACCGAAAACTAACAGTAGCCCTAAACTGACTCCCTAAAACTAAGTTCAAACCTAACCTAACCTGAAGCCTAAATCAAATCATAGACCTAACCCTAACCCTAGGCGGACACCTTATGCTTAACCCCCACCCTAACCTGACCCTGACGCGTACTCCAACTGTAACAGTTAACCGAAAACTAACAGTAGCCCTAAACTTACTCCCTCAAACTAAGTTCAAACCTAACCTAACCTGAAGCGTAAATCAAACCATACACCTAACCCTAACCCTAGGCAGACACCTTAAGCTCAACCCCAACCCTAACCTGGCCCTGACGCTAACTCCAACAGTAACAGTTACCCGAAAACTAACAGTAGCCCTAAACTTACTCCCTCAAACTAACTTCAAACCTAACCCAATTTGAAGCCTAACTCAAACCGTAGACCTAACCCTAACCCTAGGCGGACACCTCAAACTCAACCACAACCCTAACCAGATCCTGACGCTATCTCTAACCGTAACACTGAACCGAAAACTAACAGTAGCCCTAAACTTACTCCCTCAAAGTAAGTTCAAACCTAACCTAACCTGAAGCATAACTCAAACCATAGACCTAACCCTAACCCTAGGCGGACACCTGAAGCTCAACCACAACCCTAACCTGACCCTGACGCTATCTCCAACCGTAACACTGAACCGAAAACTAACAGTAGCCCTAAAGTTACTTCCTCAAACTAAGTTCAAACCTAACCTAACCTGAAGCCTAAATCAAACCATACACCTAACCCTAACCCTAGGCGGACACCTTAAGCTCAACCCCAAACCTAACCTGAACCTGAAGCTTACTCCAACCGTAACAGTTAACCGAAAACTAACAGTAGCCCTAAACTGACTCCCTCAAACTAAGTTCAAACCTAACCTAACCTGAAGCCTAAATCAAATCATAAACCTAACCCTAACCCTAGGCGGACAACTTATGCTTAACCCACACCCTAACCTGACCCTGACGCTTACTCCAACTGTAACAGTTAACCGAAAACTAACAGTAGCCCTAAACTTACTCCCTCAAACTAAGTTCAAACCTACCCTAACCTGGACCCTAACTAAAACCATAGACCTAACCCTAACCCTAGGCGGACACCTGAAGCTCAATCACAACCCTAACCTGACCCTGACGCTATCTCCAACCGTAACACTGAACCGAAAACTAACAGTAGCCCTAAACTTACTCCCTCAAACTAAGTTCAAACCTAACCTAACCTTAAGCCTAACTCAAACCACAGACCTAACCCTAACCCTAGGCGGACACCTGAAGCTCAACCCCAACCCTAACCGGACCCTCACGCTAACTCCAAACGTAACATTGAACCGAAAACTAACAGTAGCCTTAAACTTACTCCCTCAAACTAAGTTCAATCCTAACCTATCCTGAAGCCTAAATGAAACCATAGACCTAACCCTAACCCTAGGCAGACAACTTATGCTAAACCCCCACCCTAACTTGACCCTGATGCTTACTCCAACCGTAACAGTTAAACGAAAACTAACAGTAGCCCTATACTGTCTCCCACAAACTAAGTTCAAACCTAACCTATCCTGAAGCCTAACTCAGACAATAGACTTAACCCTAACCCTAGGCGGACACCTTAATCTCAACCCCAACCCTAACCTGGCCTTACGCTAACTCCAACAGTAACAGTTACCCGAAAACTAACAGTAGCCCTAAACTTACTCCCTCAAACTAACTTCAAACCTATCCTAACTTGAAGCATAACTCAAACCACAGACCTAACCCTAACCCTAGGCGGACACCTTAAGCTCAACCCCAACCCTAACCTGACCCTGACGCTAACTCCAACAGTAACAGTTACCCGAAAAATAACAGTAACCCTACACTTACTCCCTCAAACTAAGTTCAAACCTAACCTAACCTGAAGCCTAACTCAAACCACAGACCTAACCCTAACCCTAGGCGGACACCTGAAGCTCAATCACAACCCTAACCTGACCCTGACGCTATCTCCAACCGTAACACTGAACCGAAAACTAACAGTAGCCCTAAACTTACTCCCTCAAACTAAGTTCAAACCTAACCTAACCTGAATCCTCACTCAAACCACAGACGTAACCCTAACCCTAGGAGGACACCTTAAGCTCAACCCCAACCCTAACCTGACCCTCACGCTAACTCCAACCGTAACACTGTACCGAAAACTAACAGTAGCCCTAAACTTACTCCCTCAAACTAAGTTCAAATCTATCCTAACCTGAAGCCTAACTCAAACAATAGACCTAACCCTAACCCTAGGCCGACACCTTAAGCTTGACCCCAACCCTAACCTGACCCTGACTTTTACTCCAACCGTAACAGTTAAACGAAAACTAACAGTAGCCCTAAACTGTCTCCCTCAAACTAAGTTCAAACCTAACCTAACCTGAAGCCTAACTCAAACAATAGACTTAACCCTAACCCTAGGCGGACACCTTAAGCTTAACCCCAACCCTAACCTGACCCTGAGGCTAAATCCAACCATAACACTGAATCGAAAACTAACAGTGACCCTAAACTTACTCCCTCAAACTAAGTTCAATCCTAACCTAACCTGAAGTCTAAATGAAACCATAGACCTAACTCTAACCCTAGGCGGACACCTTATGCTTAACCACCACCCTAACCTGACCCTGACGCTTACTCCAACCGTAACAGTTAAACAAAAACTAACAGTAGCCCTAAACTTACTCCCTCAAACTAATTTCAAACCTAACCTAACCTGAAGCCTAAATCAAACCATACACCTAACCCTAACCCTAGGCGGACACCTTAAGCTCAACCCCAAACCTAACCTGACCCTGACGCTTACTCCAACCGTAACAGTTAACCGAAAACTAACAGTAGCCCTAAACTGACTCCCTAAAACTAAGTTCAAACCTAACCTAACCTGAAGCCTAAATCAAATCATAGACCTAACCCTAACCCTAGGCGGACACCTTATGCTTAACCCCCACCCTAACCTGACCCTGACGCGTACTCCAACTGTAACAGTTAACCGAAAACTAACAGTAGCCCTAAACTTACTCCCTCAAACTAAGTTCAAACCTAACCTAACCTGAAGCGTAAATCAAACCATACACCTAACCCTAACCCTAGGCAGACACCTTAAGCTCAACCCCAACCCTAACCTGGCCCTGACGCTAACTCCAACAGTAACAGTTACCCGAAAACTAACAGTAGCCCTAAACTTACTCCCTCAAACTAACTTCAAACCTAACCCAATTTGAAGCCTAACTCAAACCGTAGACCTAACCCTAACCCTAGGCGGACACCTCAAACTCAACCACAACCCTAACCAGATCCTGACGCTATCTCCAACCGTAACACTGAACCGAAAATTAACAGTAGCCCTAAACTGACTCCCTCAAACTAAGTTCAAACCTAACCTAACCTGAAGCCTAAATCAAATCATAGACCTAACCCTAACCCTAGGCGGACAACTTATGCTTAACCCCCACCCTAACCTGACCCTGACGCTTACTCCAACTGTAACAGTTAACCGAAAACTAACAGTAGCCCTGAACTTACACCCTCAAACTACCTTCAAACCTAATCTAACCTGAAGCCTAACTCAAACCATAGACCTAACCCTAACCCTAGGCGGACACCTTAAGCTCAACCCCAACCCTAACCTGACCCTGACGCTACCTCCAACCGTAACAGTGAACCGAAAACTAACAGTAGCCCTAAACTTATTCCCTCAAACTAAGTTCAAACCTAACCTAACCTGAAGCCTAACTCAAACCACAGACCTAACCCTAACCCTAGGCGGACACCTTAAGCTTATCCCCAACCCTAACCTGACCCTCACGCTAACTCCAACCATAACACTGAACCGAAAACTAACAGTAGCCCTAAACTTACTCCCTCAAACTAACTTCAAACCTAACCGAACCTGAAGCCTAAATTAAACCATACACCTAACCCTAACCCTAGGTGGAAACCTTAAGCTCAACCCCAACCCTAACCTGACCTCCAGGCTAACTCCAACCATATCACTGAACCAAAAACTAAGAGTAGTCCTAAACTTACTCCCTCAAACTAAGTTCAATCCTAACCTAACCTGAAGCCTAAATGAAACCATAGACCTTACCCTAACCCTAGGCGGACACTTTATGCTTAATCCCCACCCTAACCTGACCCTGACGCTTACTCCAACCGTAACAGATAAACGAAAACTAACAGTAGCCCTAAACTTACTCCCTCAAATTAAGTTCAAACCTAACCTAACCTGAAGCCTAAATCAAACCATACACCTAACCCTAACCCTAGGCGGACACCTTAAGCTCAACCCCAACCCTAACCTGGCCCTGACGCTAACTCCAACAGTAACAGTTACCCGAAAACTAACAGTAGCCCTAAACTTACTCCCTCAAACTAACTTCAAACCTAACCTAACTTGAAGCCTAACTCAAACCATAGACCGAACCCTAACCCTAGGCGGACACCTGAAACTCAACCACAACCCTAACCAGACCCTGACGCTATCTCCAACCGTAACACTGAACCGAAAACTAACAGTAGCCCTAAACTTACTCCCTCAAACTAAGTTCAAACCTACCCTAACCTGGACCCTAACTCAAACCATAGACCTAACCCTAACCCTAGGCGGACACCTGAAGCTCAATCACAACCCTAACCTGACCCTGACGCTATCTCCAACCGTAACACTGAACCGAAAACTAACAGTAGCCCTAAACTTACTCCCTCAAACTAATTTCAATCCTAACCTAACCTGAAGCCTAAATGAAACCATAGACCTAACCCTAACCCTAGGTGGACACCTTATGCTTATCCCCCACCCTAACCTGACCCTGACGCTTACTCCATCCGTAACAGTTAAACGAAAACTAACAGTAGTCCTAAACTGTCTCCCTCAAACTAAGTTCAAACCTAACCTAACCTGAAGCCTAACTCAAACAATAGACTTAACCCTAACCCTATGCGGACACCTTAAGCTTAACCAAAACTCTAACCTGACCCTGAGGCTAAATCCAACCGTAACACTGAACCGAAAACTAACAGTGGCCCTAAACTTACTCCCTCAAACTAAGTTCAATCCTAACGTAACCTGAAGCCTAAATGAAACCATAGAGCTAACCCTAACCCTAGGCGGACACCTTATGCTTAACCCCCACCCTAACCTGACCCTGACGCTTACTCCAACCGTAACAGATAAACGAAAACTAACAGTAGCCCTAAACTTACTCCCTCAAACTAAGTTCAAACCTAACCTAACCTGAAGCCTAAATCAAACCATACACCTAACCCTAACCCTAGGCGGACACCTTAAGCTCAACCCCAAAACTAACCTGGCCCTGACGCTAACTACAACAGTAACAGTTACCCGAAAACTAACAGTAGCCCTAAACTTACTCCCTCAAACTAACTTCAAACCTAACCTAATTTGAAGCCTAACTCAAACCATAGACCTAACCCTAACCCTAGGCGGACACCTGAAACTCAACCACAACCCTAACCAGACCCTGACGCTATCTCTAACCGTAACACTGAACCGAAAACTAACAGTAGCCCTAAACTTACTCCCTCAAACTAAGTTCAAACCTAACCTAACCTGAAGCATAACTCAAACCATAGACCTAACCCTAACCCTAGGCGGACACCTGAAGCTCAACCACAACCCTAACCTGACCCTGACGCTATCTCCAACCGTAACACTGAACCGAAAACTAACAGTAGCCCTAAAGTTACTTCCTCAAACTAAGTTCAAACCTAACCTAACCTGAAGCCTAAATCAAACCATACACCTAACCCTTACCCTAGGCGGACACCTTAAGCTCAACCCCAAACCTAACCTGAACCTGAAGCTTACTCCAACCGTAACAGTTAACCGAAAACTAACAGTAGCCCTAAACTGACTCCCTCAAACTAAGTTCAAACCTAACCTAACCTGAAGCCTAAATCAAATCATAAACCTAACCCTAACCCTAGGCGTACAACTTATGCTTAACCCCCACCCTAACCTGACCCTGACGCTTACTCCAACTGTAACAGTTAACCGAAAACTAACAGTAGCCCTGAACTTACACCCTCAAACTAACTTCAAACCTAATCTAACCTGAAGCCTAACTCAAACCATAGACCTAACCCTAACCCTAGGCGGACACCTGAAGCTCAACCCCAACCCTAACCTGAACCTGACGCTTACTCCAACCGTAACAGTT
This sequence comes from Tupaia tana, assembly GCA_026018925.1. NCBI lineage: Eukaryota > Metazoa > Chordata > Mammalia > Scandentia > Tupaiidae > Tupaia > Tupaia tana. Next base: position 174,886 of record JAKSZU010000095.1, read on the forward strand.
AACCGAAAACTAACAGTAGCCCTAAACTTACTCCCTCAAACTAAGTTCAAACCTAACCTAACCTGAAGCCTAACTCAAAACATAGACCTAACCCTAACCCTAGGCGGACACCTTAAGCTCAACCCCAACCCTAACCGGACCCTTACGCTAACTCCAAACGTAACATTGAACCGAAAACTAACAGTAGCCCTAAACTTACTCCCTCAAACTAAGTTCAATCCTAACCTAACCTGAAGCCTAAATAAAACCATTGTCCTAACCCTAACCCTAGGCACACACCTTATGCTTAACCCGCACCCTAACTTGACCCTGATGCTTACTCCAACCGTAACAGTTAAACGAAAACTAACAGTAGCCCTAAACTGTCTACCACAAACTAAGTTCAAACCTAACGTAACCTGAAGCCTAACTCAAACAATAGACGTAACCCTAACCCTAGGCGGACACCTTAATCTCAACCCCAACCCTAACCTGGCCCTGACGCTAACTCCAACAGTAACAGTTACCCGAAAACTAACAGTAGCCCTAAACTTACTCCCTCAAACTAACTTCAAACCTATCCTAACTTGAAGCATAACTCAAACCACAGACCTACCCCTAACCCTAGGCGGACACCTTAAGCTCAACCCCAACCCTAACCTGGCCCTGACGCTAACTCCAACAGTAACAGTTACCCGAAAAATAACAGTAGCCCTAAACTTACTCCCTCAAACTAAGTTAAAACCTAACCTAACCTGAAGCCTAACTCAAACAATAGACCTAACCCTAACCCTAGGCGGACACCTTAAGCTTGACCCCAACCCTAACCTGACCCTGACGCTTACTCCAACCGTAACAGTTAAACGAAAACTAACAGTAGCCCTAAATTGTCTCCCTCAAACTAAGTTCAAACCTAACCTTACCTGAAGCCTAACTCAAACAATAGACTTAACCCTAACCCTAGGCGGACACCTTAAGCTTAACCCCAACCCTAACCTGACCCTGAGGCTAAATCCAACCGTAACACTGAATCGAAAACTAACAGTGGCCCTAAACTTACTCCCTCAAACTAAGTTCAATCCTAACCTAACCTGAAGCCTAAATGAAACCATAGACCTAACCCTAACCCTAGGCGGACACCTTATGCTTAACCCCCACCCTAACCTGACCCTAACGCGTACTCCAACCGTAATAGTTAACCGAAAACTAACAGTAGCCCTAAACTTACTCCCTCAAACTAACTTCAAACATAACCTAACCTGAAGCCTAAATCAAACCATACACCTAACCCTAACCCTAGGCGGACACCTTAAGCTCAACCCCAACCCTAACCTGGCCCTGACACTAACTCCAACAGTAACAGTTACCCGAAAACTAACAGTAGCCCAATATTTACTTCCTCAAACTAACTTAAAACCTAACCTAACTTGAAGCCTAACTCAAACCATAGACCTAACCCTAACCCTAGGCGGACACCTGAAACTCAACCACAACCCTAACCACACCCTGACGCTATCTCCAACCATAACACTAAACCGAAAACTAACAGTAGCCCTAAACTTACTCCCTCAAACTAAGTTCAAACCTAACCTAACCTGAAGCCTAAATCAAATCATAGACCTAACCCTAACCTTAGGCGGACACCTTATGCTTAACCCCCACCCTAACCTGACCCTGACGCTTACTCCAACTGTAACAGTTAACCGAAAACTAACATTAGCCCTAAACTTACTCCCTCAAACTAACTTCAAACCTAACCTAACCTGAAGCCTAAATCAAACCATACACCTAAGCCTAACCCTAGGCGGACACCTTAAGCTCAACCCCAACCCGAACCTGGCCCTGACGCTAACTCCAACAGTAACAGTTACCCGAAAACTAACAGTAGCCCTAAACTTACTCCCTCAAACTAACTTCAAACCTAACCTTACTTGAAGCCTAACTCAAACCATAGACCTAACCCTAACCCTAGGCGGACACCTGAAACTCAACCACAACCCTAACCAGACCCTGACGCTATCTCCAACCGTAACACTGAACCGAAAACTAACAGTAGCCCTAAACTTACTCCCTCAAACTAAGTTCAAACCTAACCTAACCTGGACCCTAACTCAAACCACAGACCTAACCCTAACCCTAGGCGGACACCTGAAGCTCAATCACAACCCTAACCTGACCCTGACGCTATCTCCATCCGTAACACTGAACCGAAAACTAACAGTAGCCCTAAACTTACTCCCTCAAACTAAGTTCAAACCTTACCTAACCTGAAGCCTAACTCAAACCACAGACCTAACCCTAACCCTAGGAGGACACCTTAAGCTCAACCCCAACCCTAACCTGACCCTCACGCTATCTCCAACCGTAACAGTGAACCGAAAACTAACAGTATCCCTAAACTTACTCCCTCAAACTAAGTTCAAACCTAACCTAACCTGAAGCCTAACTCAAACAATAGACCTAACCCTAACCCTAGGCGGACACCTTAAGCTTGACCCCAACCCTAACCTGACCCTGACGCTAACTCCAACCGTAACAGTTACCCGAAAATTAACAGCAGCCCTAAACTTACTCCTTCAAACTAAGTTCAAACCTAACCTAACCAGAAGCCAAAATCAAACCTACACCTAACCCTAACCCTAGGCGGACACCTTAAGCTCAACCCCAACCCTAACCTGACCCTCACGCTAACTCCAACCGTAACACTGAACCGAAAACTAACAGTAGCCATAAACTTACTCCCTCAAACTAAGTTCAAACCTAACCTAACCTGAATCCTAAATCAAACCATAGACCTAACCCTATCCCTAGGCGGACACCTGAAGCTCAACCACAACCCTGACCTGACCCTGACGTTATCTCCAACCGTAACATTGAACCGAAAACTAACAGTAGCCCTAAACTTACTCCCTCAAACTAAGTTCAAACCAAAACTAACCTGAACCCTATCTCAAACCACAGACCTAACCCTAACCCTAGGTGGACACCTTAAGCTCAACCCCAACCCTAACCAGACACTCACGCTAACTCCAAATGTAACACTGAACCAAAAACTAACAGTAGCGCTAAACTTACTCCCTCAAACTAAGTTCAAACCTAACCTAACCTGAAGCCTAAATCAAACCATGCACCTAACCCTAACCCTAGGCGGACACCTTAAGCTCAACCCCAAACCTATCCTGACCCTGACGCTTACTCCAACCGTAACAGTTAACTGAAAACTAACAGTAGCCCTAAATTGACTCCCTCAAACTAAGTTCAAACCTAACCTAACCTGAAGCCTAACTCAAACCAAAGACCTAACCCTAACCCTAGGCTGACACCTGAAGCTCAACCCCAACCCTAAACTGACCCTGACGCTATCTCCAACCGTAACACTGAACCGAAAACTAACAGTAGCCCTAAAATTACTCCCTCAAACTAAGTTCAAACCTAACCTAACCTGAAGGCTAACTCAAACCACAGACCTAACCCTAAACCTAGCCGGACACCTTAAGCTCAACCCCAACCCTAACCTGACCCTCACGATAACTCCAAACGTAACATTGAACCGAAAACTAACAGTAGCCCTAAACTTACTCCCTCAAACTAAGTGCAATCCTAACCTAACCTGAAGCCTAAATAAAACCATAGACCTAACCCTAACCCTAGGCGGACACCTTATGCTTAACCCCCACCCTAACTTGACCCTGACGCTTACTCCAACCGTAACAGTTAAACGAAAACTAACAGTAGCCCTAAACGGTCTCCCACAAACTAAGTTAAAACCTAACCTAACCTGAAGCCTAACTCAAACAATAGAGCTAACCCTAACCCTAGGCGGACACCTTAAGCTCAACCCCAACCCTAACCTGGCCCTGACGCTAACTCCAACCGTAACAGTTAACCGAAAACTAACAGTAGCCCTAAACTTACTCCCTCAAACTAAGTTCAAACCTAACCTAACCTGAAGCCTAACTCAAACCACAGACCTAACCCTAACCCTAGGAGGACACCTTAAGCTCAACCCCAACCCTAACGTGACCCTCACGCTAACTCCAACCGTAACACTGTACCGAAAACTAACAGTAGCCCTAAACTTACTCCCTCAAACTAAGTTCAAACCTAACCTAACCTGAAGCCTAACTCAAACAATAGACCTAACCCTAACCCTAGGCGGACACTTTAAGCTTGACCCTAACCCTAACCTGACCCTGACGCTTACTCCAACCGTAACAGTTAACCGAAAACTAACAGTAGCCCTAAACTTACTCCCTCAAACTAAGTTCAAACCTAACCTAACCTGAAGCCTAACTCAAACCACAGACCTAACCCTAACCCTAGGCAGACACCTTAAGCTCAACCCCAACCCTAACCGGACCGTCACGCTAACTCCAAACGTAACATTGAACCGAAAACTAACAGTATCCCTAAACTTACTCCCTCAAACTAAGTTCAATCCTAACCTAACCTGAAGCCTAAATGAAACCATAGACCTAACCCTAACCCTAGGCGGACACCTTATGCTTAACCCCCACCCTAACCTGACCCTGACGCTTACTCCAACCGTAACAGTTAAACGAAAACTGACAGTAGCCCTAAACTGTCTCCCTCAAACTAAGTTCAAACCTAACCTAACCTGAAGCCTAACTCAAAAAATAGACTTAACCCTAACACTAGGCGGACACCTTAAGCTTAACCCCAACCCTGACCTGACCCTGAGGCTAAATCCAACCATAACACTGAACCGAAAACTAACAGTGGCCCTAAACTTACTCCCTCAAACTAAGTTCAATCCTAACCTAACCTGAAGCCTAAATGAAACCGTAGACCTAACCCTAACCCTAGGCGGACACCTTATGCTTAACCCCCACCCTAACCTGACCCTGACGCTTACTCCAACTGTAACAGTTAACCAAAAACTAACAATAGCCCTAAACTTACTCCCTCAAACTAACTTCAAACCTAACCTAACCTGAAGCCTAAATCAAACCATACATCAAACCCTAACCCTAGGCGGACACCTTAAGCTCAAACCCAACCCTAACCTGGCCCTGACGCTAACTCCAACAGTAACAGTTACCCGAAAACTAACAGTAGCCCTAAACTTACTCCCTCAAACTAAGTTCCAACCTAACCTAACCTGAAGCCTAAATCAAACCACACACCTAACCCTAACCCTAGGCGGACACCTGAAGTTCAAACACAACCCTAACCTGACCCTCACGCTAACTCCAACCGTAACACTGAACCGAAAACTAACAGTAGCCCTAAACTTAATCCCTCAAACTAAGTTCAAACCTAACCTAACCTGAAGCCTAACTCAAACCATAGACCTAACCCTAACCCTAGGCTGACACCTGAAGCTCAACCCCAACCCTAACCTGACCCTGACGCTATCTCCAACCGTAACACTGAACCGAAAACTAACAGTAGCCCTAAACTTACTCCCTCAAACTAAGTTCAAACCTAACCTAACCTGAAGCCTAACTCAAGCCACAGACCTAACCCTAACCCTAGGCGGACACCTGAAGCTCAACCCCAACCCTAACCGGACCCTCACGCTAACTCCAAACGTAACATTGAACCGAAAACTAACAGTAGCCCTAAACTTACTCCCTCAAACTAAGTTCAATCCTAACCTAACCTGAAGCCTAAATGAAACCATAGACCTAACCCTAACCCTACGCAGACACCTTATGCTTAACCCCCACCCTAACTTGACCCTGATGCTTACTCCAACCGTAACAGTTAAACGAAAACTAACAGTAGCCCTATACTGTCTCCCACAAACTAAGTTCAAAACTAACCTATCCTGAAGCCTAACTCAAACCACTGACCTAACCCTAACCCTAGGCGGACACCTTATGCTTAACCCCCACCCTACCTTGACCCTGATGCTTACTCCAACCGTAACAGTTAAACGAAAACTAACAGTAGCCCTATACTGTCTCCCACAAACTAAGTTCAAACCTAACCTATCCTGAAGCCTAACTCAAACCACAGACCTAACCCTAACCCTAGGCGGACACCTTAAGCTCAACCCCAACCCTATCCTGGCCCTGACGCTAACTCCAACCGTAACAGTTACCCGAAAACTAACAGTAGCCCTAAACTTACTGCCTCAAACTAAGTTCCAACCTAACCTAACCTGAAGCCTTAATCAAACCATACACCTAACCCTAACCCTAGGCGGACACCTGAAGTTCAAACCCAACCCTAACCTGACCCTCACGCTAACTCCAACCGTAACACTGAAACGAAAACTAACCGTAGTCCTAAACTTAATCCCTCAAACTAAGTTCAAACCTAACCTAACCTGAAGCCTAACTCAAACCATAGACCTAACACTAACCCTAGGCTGACACCTGAAACTCAACCCCAACCCTAACCTGACCCTGACGCTATCTCCAACCGTAACACTGAACCGAAAACTAACAGTAGACCTAAACTTACTCCCTCAAACTAAGTTCAATCCTAACCTAACCTGAAGCCTAAATGAAACCATAGACCTAACCCTAACCCTAGGCGGACACCTTATGCTTAACCCCCACCCTAAGTTGACCCTGACGCTTACTCCAACCGTAACAGTTAAACGAAAACTAACAGTAGCCCCAAACTGTCTCCCACAAACTAAGTTCAAACCTAACCTAACCTGAAGCCTAACTCAAACAATAGACCTAACCCTAACCCTAGGCGGACACCTGAAGCTCAATCACAACCCTAACGTGACCCTGACGCTATCTCCAACCGTAACACTGAACCGAAAACTAACAGTAGCCCTAAACTTACTCCCTCAAACTAAGTTCAAACCTAACCTAACCTGAAGTCTCACTCAAACCACAGACCTAACCCTAACCCTAGGAGGACACCTTAAGCTCAACCCCAACCCTAACCTGACCCTCACGCTAACTCCAACCGTAACACTGTACCGAAAACTAACAGTAGCCATAAACTTACTCCCTCAAACTAAGTTCCAACCTAACCTATCCTGAAGCCTAACTCAAACAATAGACCTAACCCTAACCCTAGGCGGACACCTTAAGCTTGACCCCAACCCTAACCTGACCCTGACGCTTACTCCAACCGTAACAGTTAACCGAAAACTAACAGTAGCCCTAAACTTACTCCCTCAAACTAAGTTCAAACCTAACCTAACCTGAAGCCTAACTCAAACCACAGACCTAACCCTAACCCTAGGCTGACACCTTAAGCTCAACCGCAACTATAACCGGACCGTCACGCTAACTCCAAACGTAACATTGAACCGAAAACTAACAGTAGCCCTAAACTTACTCCCTCAAACTAAGTTCAATCCTAACCTAACCTGAAGCCTAAATGAAACCATAGACCTAACCCTAACCCTAGGCGGACACCTTATGCTTAACCCCCACCCTAACCTGACCCTGACGCTTACTCCAACCGTAACAGTTAAACGAAAACTAACAGTAGCCCTAAACTGTCTCCCTCAAACTAAGTTCAAACCTAACCTAACCTGAAGCCTAACTCAAACAATAGACTTAACACTAACCCTAGGCGGACACCTTAAGCTTAACCCCAACCCTAACATGACCCTGAGGCTAAATCCAACCATAACACTGAACCGAAAACTAACAGTGGCCCTAAACTTACTCCCTTAAACTAAGTTCAATCCTAACCTAACCTGAAGCCTAAATGAAACCATAGACCTAACCCTAACCCTAGGCGGACACCTTATGCTTAACCCCCACCCTAACCTGACCCTGACGCTTACTCCAACCGTAACATTTAAACGAAAACGAACAGTAGCCCTAAACTTACTCCCTCAAACTAAGTTCAAACCTAACCTAACCTGAAGCCTAAATCAAACCATACACCTAACCCTAACCCTAGGCGGACACCTTAAGCTCAACCCCAAACCTAACCTGACCCTGACGCTTACTCCAACCGTAACAGTTAACCGAAAACTAACAGTAGCCCTAAACTGACTCCCTAAAACTAAGTTCAAACCTAAGCTAACCTGAAGCCTAAATCAAATCATAGACCTAACCCTAACCCTAGGCGGACACCTTATGCTTAACCCCCACCCTAACCTGACCCTGACGCTTACTCCAACTGTAACAGTTAACCGAAAACTAACAATAGCCCTAAACTTACTCCCTCAAACTAACTTCAAACCTAACCTAACCTGAAGCCTAAATCAAACCATACAACTAACCCTAACCCTAGGCAGACACCTTAAGCTCAACCCCAACCCTAACCTGGCCCTGACGCTAACTCCAACAGTAACAGTTACCCGAAAACTAACAGTAGCCCTAAACTTACTCCCTCAAACTAACTTCAAACCTAACCTAACTTGAAGCCTTTCTCAAACCATAGACCTAACCCTAACCCTAGGCGGACACCTGAAACTCAACCACAACCCTAACCAGACCCTGACGCTATCTCCAACCGTAACACTGAACCGAAAACTAACAGTAGGCCTAAACTTACTCCCTCAATCTAAGTTCAAACCTAACCTAACCTGAAGCCTAACTCAAACCATAGACCTAACCCTAACCCAAGGCGGACACCTGAAGCTCAACCCGAACCCTAACCTGACCCTGACGCTATCTCCAACCATAACACTGAACCGAAAACTAACAGTAGCCCTAAACTTACTCCCTCAAACTAAGTTCAAACCTAACCTAACCTGAACCCTAACTCAAACCACAGACCTAACCCTAACCCTAGGCGGACACCTTAAGCTCAACCCCAACCCTAAACTGGCCCTGACGCTAACTCCAACCGTAACAGTTACCCGAAAACTAACAGTAGCCCTAAACTTACTGCCTCAAACTAAGTTCCAACCTAACCTAACCTGAAGCCTAAATCACACCATACACCTAACCCTAACCCTAGGCGGACACCTGAAGTTCAAACCCAACCCTAACCTGACCCTCACGCTAACTCCAACCGAAACACTGAACCGAAAACTTACAGTAACCCTAAACTTAATCCCTCAAACTAAGTTCAAACCTAACCTAACCTGAAGCCTAACTCAAACCATAGACCTAACCCTAACCCTAGGCGGACACCTGAAGCTCAACCCCAACCCTAACCTGACCCTGACGCTATCTCCAACCGTAACACTGAACCGAAAACTAACAGTAGCCCTAAACTTACTCCCTCAAACTAAGTTCAAACCTAACCTAACCTGAAGACTAACTCAAACCACAGACCTAACCCTAACCCTAGGCGGACAGCTTAAGCTCAACCCCAACCCTAACCGGACCGTCACGCTAACTCCAAACGTAACATTGAACCGAAAACTAACAGTAGCCCTAAACTTACTCCCTCAAACTAAGTTCAATCCTAACCTAACCTGAAGCCTAAATAAAACCATTGACCTAACCCTAACCCTAGGCAGACACCTAATGCTTAACCCCCACCCTAACTTGACCCTGATGCTTACTCCAACCGTAACAGTTAAACGAAAACTAACAGTAGCCCTAAACTGTCTCCCACAAACTAAGTTCAAACCTAACCTAACCTGAAGCCTAACTCAAACAATAGACGTAACCCTAACCCTAGGCGGACACCTTAATCTCAACCCCAACCCTAACCTGGCCCTGACGCTAACTCCAACAGTAACAGTTACCCGAAAACTAACAGTAGCCCTAAACTTACTCCCTCAAACTAACTTCAAACCTATCCTAACTTGAAGCATAACTCAAACCACAGACCTACCCCTAACCCTAGGCGGACACCTTAAGCTCAACCCCAACCCTAACCTGGCCCTGACGCTAACTCCAACAGTAACAGTTACCCGAAAAATAACAGTAGCCCTAAACTTACTCCCTCAAACTAAGTTCAAACCTAACCTAACCTGAAGCCTAACTCAAACCACAGACCTAACCCTAACCCTAGGCGGACACCTGAAGCTCAATCACAACCCTAACCTGACCCTGACGCTATCTCCAACCGTAACACTGAACCGAAAACTAACAGTAGCCCTAAATTGTCTCCCTCAAACTAAGTTCAAACCTAACCTAACCTGAAGCCTCACTCAAACCACAGACCTAACCCTTACCCTAGGAGGACACCTTAAGCCCAACCCCAAACCTAACCTGACCCTCACACTAACTCCAACCGTAACACTGTACCGAAAACTCACAGTAGCCCTAAACTTACTCCCTCAAACTAAGTTCAAACCTAACCTAATCTAAAGCCTAACTCAAACAATAGACCTAACCCTAACCCTAGGCGGACACCTTAAGCTTGACCCCAACCCTAACCTGACCCTGACGCTTACTCCAACCGTAACAGTTAAACGAAAACTAACAGTAGCCCTAAATTGTCTCCCTCAAACTAAGTTCAAACCTAAACTTACCTGAAGCCTAACTCAAACAATAGACTTAACCCTAACCCTAGGCGGACACCTTAAGCTTAACCCCAACCCTAACCTGACCCTGAGGCTAAATCCAACCGTAACACTGAATCGAAAACTAACAGTGGCCCTAAACTTACTCCCTCAAACTAAGTTCAATCATAACCTAACCTGAAGCCTAAATGAAACCATAGACCTAACCCTAACCCTAGGCGGACACCTTATGCTTAACCCCCACCCTAACCTGACCCTGACGCTTACTCCAACCGTAACAGTTAAACAAAAACTAACAGTAGCCCTAAACTTACTCCCTCAAACTAAGTTCAAACCTAACCTAACCTGAAGCGTAAATCAAACCATACACCTAACCCTAACCCTAGGCGGACACCTTAAGCTCAACCCCAAACCTAACCTGACCCTGACGCTTACTCCAACCGTAACAGTTAACCGAAAACTAACAGTAGCCCTAAACTGACTCCCTAAAACTAAGTTCAAACCTAACCTAACCTGAAGCCTAAATCAAATCATAGACCTAACCCTAACCCTAGGCGGACACCTTATGCTTAACCCCCACCCTAAGCTGACCCTGACGCGTACTCCAACTGTAACAGTTAACCGAAAACTAACAGTAGCCCTAAACTTACTCCCTCAAACTAACTTCAAACCTAACCTAACCTGAAGCCTAAATAAAACCATACACCTAACCCTAACCCTAGGCGGACACCTTAAGCTCAACCCCAACCCTAACCTGGCCCTGACACTAACTCCAACAGTCACAGTTACCCGAAAACTAACAGTAGCCCTAAATTTACTCCCTCAAACTAACTTCAAACCTAACCTAACTTTAAGCCTAACTCAAACCATAGACCTAACCCTAACCCTAGGCGGACACCTGAAACTCAACCACAACCCTAACCACACCCTGACGCTATCTCCAACCGTAACACTAAAGCGAAAACTAACAGTAGCCCTAAACTTACTCCCTCAAACTAAGTTCAAACCTAACCTAACCTGGAGCCTAACTCAAACCACAGACTTAACCCTAACCCTCGGAGGACACCTTAAGCTCAACCCCAACCCTAACCTGACCCTCACGCTAACTCCAACCGTAACACAGAACCGAAAACTAACAGTAGCCCTAAACTTACTCCCTCAAACTAAGTTCAAACCTAACCTAACCTGAAGCCTAACTCAAACAATAGACCTAACCCTAACCCTAGGCGGACACCTTATGCTTAACCCCCACCCTAACCTGACCCTGACGCTTACTCCAACCGTAACAGTTAAACGAAAACTAACAGTAGCACTAAACTTACTCCCTCAAACTAAGTTCAAACCTAACCTAACCTGAAGCGTAAATCAAACCATACACCTAACCCTAACCCTAGGCGGACACCTTAAGCTCAACCCCAACCCTAACCTGGCCCTGACGCTAACTCCAACAGTAACAGTTACCCGAAAACTAACAGTAGCCCTAAACTTACTCCCTCAAACTAACTTCAAACCTAACCCAATTTGAAGCCTAACTCAAACCATAGACCTAACCCTAACCCTAGGCGGACACCTCAAACTCAACCACAACCCTAACCAGATCCTGACGCTATCTCCAACCGTAACACTGAACCAAAAACTAACAGTAGCCCTAAACTGACTCCCTCAAACTAAATTCAAACCTAACCTAACCTGAAGCCTAAATCAAATCATAGACCTAACCCTAACCCTAGGCGGACAACTTATGCTTAACCACCACCCTAACCTGACCCTGACGCTTACTCCAACTGTAACAGTTAACCGAAAACTAACAGTAGCCCTGAACTTACACCCTCAAACTAACTTCAAACCTAATCTAACCTGAAGCCTAATTCAAACCATAGACCTAACCCTAACCCTAGGCGGACACCTTAAGCTCAACCCCAACCCTAACCTGACCCTGACGCTATCTCCAACCGTAACACTGAACCGAAAACTAACAGTAGCCCTAAATTTATTCCTTCAAACTAAGTTCAAACCTAACCTAACCTGAAGCCTAACTCAAACCACAGACCTAACCCTAACCCTAGGCGGACACCTTAAGCTTATCCCCAACCCTAACCTGACCCTCACGCTAACTCCAACCATAACACTGAACCGAAAACTAACAGTAGCCCTAAACTTACTCCCTCAAACTAACTTCAAACCTAACCTAACCTGAAGCCTAAATTAAACCATACACCTAACCCTAACCCTAGGCGGACACCTTAAGCTCAACACCAACCCTAACCTGACCTCCAGGCTAACTCCAACCATATCACTGAACCGAAAACTAAGAGTAGTCCTAAACTTACTCCCTCAAACTAAGTTCAATCCTAACCTAACCTGAAGCCTAAATGAAACCATAGACCTAACCCTAACCCTAGGCGGACACCTTAAGGTTAACCCCCACCATAACCTGACCCTGACGCTTACTCCAACCGTAACAGTTAAACGAAAACTAACAGTAGCCCTAAACTTACTCCCTCAAACTAAGTTTAAACCTAACCTAACCTGAAGCCTAAATCAAACCATACACCTAACCCTAACCCTAGGCGGACACCTTAAGCTCAATGCCAACCCTAACCTGGCTCTGACGCTAACTCCAACAGTAACAGTTACCCGAAAACTAACAGTAGCCCTAAACTTACTCCCTCAAACTAACTTCAAACCTAACCTAACTTGAAGCCTAACTCAAACCATAGACCTAACCCTAACCCTAGGCGGACACCTGAAACTCAACCACAACCCTAACCAGACCCTGACGCTATCTCCAACCGTAACACAGAACCGAAAACTAACAGTAGCCCTAAACTTACTCCCTCAAACTAAGTTCAAACCTAACCTAACCTGGAGCCTAACTCAAACCACAGACCTAACCCTAACCATAGGAGGACACCTTAAGCTCAACCCCAACCCTAACCTGACCCTCACGCTAACTCCAACCGTAACACTGTACCGAAAACTAACAGTAGCCCTAAACTTACTCCCTCAAACTAAGTTCAAACCTAACCTAACCTGAAGCCTAACTCAAACCACAGACCTAACCCTAACCCTAGGCTGTCACCTGAAGCTCAACGCCAACCCTAACCGGAACCTCACGCTAACTCCAAACGTAACATTGAACCGAAAACTAACAGTAGCCCTAAACTTACTCCCTCAAACTAAGTTCAATCCTAACCTAACCTGAAGCCTAAATGAAACCATAGACCTAACCCTAACCCTAGGCGGACACCTTATGCTTAACCCCCACCCTAACTTGACCCTGATGCTTACTCCAACCGTAACAGTTAAACGAAAACTAACAGTAGCCCTAAACTGTCTCCCACAAACTACGTTAAAACCTAACCTAACCTGAAGCCTAACTCAAACAATAGACCTAACCCTAACCCTAGGCGGACACCTTAAGCTCAACCCCAACCCTAACCTGGCCCTGACGCTAACTCCAACAGTAACAGTTACCCGAAAACTAACAGTAGCCCTACACTTACTCCCTCAAAATAACTTCAAACCTAACCTAACTTGAAGCCTAACTCAAACCATAGACCTAACCCTAACCCTAGGCGGACACCTGAAACTCAACCACAACCCTAACCAGACCCTGACGCTATCTCCAACCGTAACACTGAACCAAAAACTAACAGTAGCCCTAAACTTACTCCCTCAGACTAAGTTCAAACCTACCCTAACCTGGACCCTAACTCAAACCATAGACCTAACCCTAACCCTAGGGGGACACCTGAAGCTCAATCACAACCCTAACCTGACCCTGACGCTATCTCCAACCGTAACACTGAACCGAAAACTAACAGTAGCCCTAAACTTACTCCCTCAAACTAAGTTCAAACCTAACCTAACCTGAAGCCTCACTCAAACCACAGACCTAACCCTAACCCTAGGAGGACACCTTAAGCTCAACCCCAACCCTAACCTGACCCTCACGCTAACTCCAACCGTAACACTGTACCGAAAACTAACAGTAGCCCTAAACTTACTCCCTCAAACAAAGTTCAAACCTAACCTAACCTGAAGCCTAACTCAAACAATAGACCTAACCCTAACCCTAGGCGGACACCTTAAGCTTGACCCCAACCCTAACCTGACCCTGACGCTTACTCCAACCGTAACAGTTAACCGAGAAACTAACAGTAGCCCTAAACTTACTCCCTCAAACTAAGTTCAAACCTAACCTAACCTGAAGCCTAACTCAAACCACAGACCTAACCCTAACCCTAGGCAGACACCTTAAGCTCAACCCCAACCCTAACCGGACCGTCACGCTAACTCCAAAGGTAACATTGAACCGAAAACTAACAGTAGCCCTAAACTTACTCCCTCAAACTAAGTTCAATCCTAACCTAACCTGAAGCCTAAATGAAACCATAGACCTAACCCTAACCCTAGGCGGACACCTTATGCTTAACTCCCACCCTAACCTGACCCTGACGCTTACTCCAACCGTAACAGTTAAACGAAAACTAACAGTAGCCCTAAACTGTCTCCCTCAAACTAAGTTCAAACCTAACCTAACCTGAAGCCTAACTCAAACAATAGACTTAACCCTAACCCTAGCCGGACACCTTAAGCTTAACCCCAAACCTAACCTGCCCTGAGGCTAAATCCAACCGTAACACTGAACCGAAAACTAACAGTGGCCCTAAACTTACTCCCTCAAACTAAGTTCAATCCTAACCTAACCTGAAGCCTAAATGAAACCATAGACCTAACCCTAACCCTAGGCGGACACCTTATGCTTAACCCCCACCCTAACCTGACCCTGACGCATACTCCAACCGTAACAGTTACCCGAAAAATAACAGTAGCCCTAAACTTACTCCCTCAAACTAACTTCAAACCTAACCTAACTTGAAGCCTAACTCAAACCATAGACCTAACCCTAACCCTAGGCGGACACCTGAAACTCAACCACAAACCTAACCAGACCCTGACGCTATCTCCAACCGTAATACTGAACCGAAAACAAACAGTAGCCCTAAACTTACTCCCTCAAACTAAGTTCAAACCTAACCTTACCTGAAGCCTAACTCAAACCATAGACCTAACCTTAACCCAAGGCGGACACCTGAAGCTCAACCCCAACCCTAACCTGACCCTGACGCTATCTCCAACCGTAACACTGAACCGAAAACTAACAGTAGCCCTAAACTTACTCCCTCAAACTAAGTTCAAACCTAACCTAACCTGAACCCTAACTCAAACCACAGACCTAACCCTAACCCTAGGCGGACACCTTAAGCTCAACCCCAACCCTAACCTGGCCCTGACGCTAACTCCAACCGTAACAGTTACCCGAAAACTAACAGTAACCCTAAACTTACTCCCTCAAACTAACTTCAAACCTAACCTAACTTGAAGCCTAACTCAAACCATAGACCTAACCCTAACCCTAGGCGGACACCTGAAACTCAACCACAACCCTAACCAGACCCTGACGCTATCTCCAACCGTAACACTGAACCGAAAACTAACAGTAGCCCTAAACTTAATCCCTCAAACTAAGTTCAAACCTAACCTAACCTGAAGCCTAACTCAAACCATAGACCTAACCCTAACCCTAGGCGGACACCTGAAGCTCAACCCCAACCCTAACCTGACCCTGACGCTATCTCCAACCGTAACACTGAACCGAAAACTAACAGTAGCCCTAAACTTACTCCCTCAAACTAAGTTCAAACCTAACCTAACCTGAAGCCTAACTCAAACCACTGACCTAACCCTAACCCTAGGCTGACACCTGAAGCTCAACCGCAACCCTAACCGGACCCTCACGCTAACTCCAAACGTAACATTGAACCGAAAACTAACAGTAGCCCTAAACTTACTCCCTCAAACTAAGTTCAATCCTAACCTAACCTGAAGCCTAAATGAAACCATAGACCTAACCCTAACCCTAGGCGGACACCTTATGCTTAACCCCCACCCTAACTTGACCCTGACGCTTACTCCAACCGTAACAGTTAAACGAAAACTAACAGTAGCCCTAAACTGTCTCCCACAAACTACGTTAAAACCTAACCTAACCTGAAGCCTAACTCAAACAATAGACCTAACCCTAACCCTAGGCGGACACCTTAAGCTCAACCCCAACCCTAACCTGGCCCTGACGCTAACTCCAACAGTAACAGTTACCCGAAAACTAACAGTAGAGCTACACTTACTCCCTCAAAATAACTTCAAACCTAACCTAACTTGAAGCCTAACTCAAACCATAGACCTAACCCTAACCCTAGGCGGACACCTGAAACTCAACCACAACCCTAACCAGACCCTGACGCTATCTCCAACCGTAACACTGAACCGAAAACTAACAGTAGCCCTAAACTTACTCCCTCAAACTAAGTTCAAACCTACCCTAACCTGGACCCTAACTCAAACCATAGACCTAACCCTAACCCTAGGCGGACACCTGAAGCTCAATCACAACCCTAACCTGACCCTGACGCTATCTCCAACCGTAACACTGAACCGAAAACTAACAGTAGCCCTAAACTTACTCCCTCAAACTAAGTTCAAACCTAACCTAACCTGAAGCCTAACTCAAACAATAGACCTAACCCTAACCCTAGGCGGACACCTTAAGCTTGACCCCAACCCTAACCTCACCCTGACGCTTACTCCACCCGTAACAGTTAACCGAACACTAACAGTAGCCCTAAACTTACTCCCTCAAACTAAGTTCAAACCTAACCTAACCTGAAGCCTAACTCAAACCACAGACCTAACCCTAACCCTAGGTGGACACCTTAAGCTCAACCCCAACCCTAACCAGACACTCACGCTAACTCCAAATGTAACACTGAACCAAAAACTAAGAGTAGCCCTAAACTTACTCCCTCAAACTAAGTTCAAACCTAACCTAACCTGAAGCCTAAATCAAACCATGCACCTAAACCTAACCCTAGGCGGACACCTTAAGCTCAACCCCAAACCTAACCTGACCCTGACGCTTACTCCAACCGTAACAGTTAACCGAAAACTAACAGTAGCCCTAAATTGACTCCCTCAAACTAAGTTCAAACCTAACCTAACCTGAAGCCTAAATCAAATCATAGACCTAACCCTAACCCTAGGCGGACAACTTATGCTTAACCCCCACCCTAACCTGACCCTGACGCTTACTCCAACTGTAACAGTTAACCGAAAACTAACAGTAGCCCTGAACTTAAACCCTAAAACTAACTTAAACCTAATCTAACCTGAAGCCTAACTCAAACCATAGACCTAACCCTAACCCTAGGCGGACACCTTAAGCTCAACCCCAACCCTAACCTGACCCTGACGCTACCTCCAACCGTAACACTGAACCGAAAACTAACAGTAGCCCTAAACTTATTCCCTCAAACTAAGTTCAAACCTAACCTAACATGAAGCCTAACTCAAACCACAGACCTGACCCTAACCCTAGGCGGACACCTTAAGCTTATCTCCAACCCTAACCTGATCCTCACGCTAACTCCAACCGTAACACTGAACCGAAAACTAACAGTAGCCCTAAACTTACTCCCTCAAACTAACTTCAAACCTAACCTAACCTGAAGCCTAAATTAAACCATACACCTAACGCTAACCCTAGGCGGACACCTTAAGCTCAACCCCAACCCTAACCTGACCTCGAGGCTAACTCCAACCATATCACTGAACCGAAAACTAAGAGTAGTCCTAAACTTACTCCCTCAAACCAAGTTCAATCCTAACCTAACCTGAAGCCTAAATGAAACCATAGACCTAACCCTAACCCTAGGCGGACACCTTATGGTTAACCCCCACCATAACCTGACACTGACGCTTACTCCAACCGTAACAGTTAAACGAAAACTAACAGTAGCCCTAAACTTACTCCCTCAAACTAAGTTCAAACCTAACCTAACCTGAAGCATAAATCAAACCATACACCGAACCCTAACCCTAGGCGGACACCTTAAGCTCAACCCCAAACCTAACCTGGCTCTGACGCTAACTCCAACAGTAACAGTTACCCGAAAACTAACAGTAGCCCTAAACTTACTCCCTCAAACTAACTTCAAACCTAACCTAACCTGAACCCTAACTCAAACCACAGACCTAACCCTAACCCTTGGCGGACACCTTAAGCTCAACCCCAACCCTAACCTGGCCCTGACGCTAACTCCAACCGTAACAGTTACCCGAAAACTAACAGTAGCCCTAAACTTACTGCCTCAAACTAAGTTCCAACCTAACCTAACCTGAAGCCTAAATCAAACCATACACCTAACCCTAACCCTAGGCGGACACCTGAAGTTCAAACCCAACCCTAACCTGACCCTCACGCTAACTCCAACCGTAACACTGAACCGAAAACTAACAGTAGCCCTAAACTTAATCCCTCAAACTAAGTTCAAACCTAACCTAACCTGAAGCCTAACTCAAACCATAGACCTAACCCTAACCCTAGGCGGACACCTGAAGCTCAACCCCAACCCTAACCTGACCCTGACGCTATCTACAACCGTAACACTGAACCAAAAACTAACAGTAGCCCTAAACTTACTCCCTCAAACTAAGTTCAAACCTAACCTAACCTGAAGCCTAACTCAAACCATAGACCTAACCCTAAACCAAGGCGGACACCTGAAGCTCAACCCCAACCCTAACTTGACCCTGACGCTATCTCCAACCGTAACACTGAACCGAAAACTAACAGTAGCCCTAAACTTACTCCCTCAAACTAAGTTCAAACCTAACCTAACCTGAACCCTAACTCAAACCACATACCTAACCCTAACCCTAGGCGGACGCCTTAAGCTTGACCCCAACCCTAACCTGACCCTGACGCTTACTCCAACCGTAACAGTTAACCGAAAACTAACAGTAGCCCTAAACTTATTCCCTCAAACTAAGTTCAAACCTAACCTAACCTGAAGCCTAACTCAAACCACAGACCTAACCCTAACCCTAGGCAGACACCTTAAGCTCAACCCCAACCCTAACCGGACCGTCACGCTAACTCCAAACGTAACATTAAACCGAAAACTAACAGTAGCCCTAAACTTACTCCCTCAAACTAAGTTCAATCCTAACCTAACCTGAAGCCTAAATGAAACCATAGACCTAACCCTAACCCTAGGCGGACACCTTATGCTTAACCCCCACCCTAACCTGACCCTGACGCTTACTCCAACCGTAACAGTTAAATGAAAACTAACAGTAGCCCTAAACTGTCTCCCTCAAACTAAGTTCAAACCTAACCTAACCTGAAGCCTAACTCAAACAATAGACTTAACCCTAACCCTAGGCGGACACCTTAAGCTTAACCCCAACCCTAACCTGACCCTGAGGCTAAATCCAACCGTAACACTGAACCGAAAACTAACAGTGGCGCTAAACTTACTCCCTCAAACTAAGTTCAATCCTAACCTAACCTGAAGCCTAAATGAAACCATAGACCTAACCTAACCCTAGGCGGACACCTTATGCTTAACCCCCACCCTAACCTGACCCTGACGCTTACTCCAACCGTAACAGTTAAACGAAAACTAAGAGTAGCCCTAAACTTACTCCCTCAAACTAAGTTCAAACCTAACCTAACCTGAAGCCTAAATCAAACCATACACCTAACCCTAACCCTAGGCGGAGACCTTAAGCTCAACCCCAAACCTAACCTGACCCTGACGCTTACTCCAACCGTAACAGTTAACCGAAAACTAACAGTAGCCCTAAACTGACTCCCTCAAACTAAGTTCAAACCTAACCTAACCTGAAGCCTAAATCAAATCATAGACCTAACCCTAACACTAGGCGGACAACTTATGCTTAACCCCCACCCTAACCTGACCCTGACGCTTACTCCAACTGTAACAGTTAACCGAAAACTAACAATAGCCCTAAACTTACTCCCTCAAACTAACTTCAAACCTAACCTAACCTGAAGCCTAAATCAAACCATACACCTAACCCTAACCCTAGGCGGACACCTTAAGCTCAACCCCAACCCTAACCTGGCACTGACGCTAACTCCAACAGTAACAGTTACCCGAAAACTAACAGTAGCCCTAAACTTACTCCCTCAAACTAACTTCAAACCTAACCTAACTTGAAGCCTAACTCAAACCATAGACCTAACCCTAACCCTAGGCGGACACCTGAAACTCAACCACAACCCTAACCAGACCCTGACGCTATCTCCAACCGTAACACTGAACCAAAAACAAACAGCAGCCCTAAACTTACTCCCTCAAACTAAGTTCAAACCTAACCTAACCTGAAGCCTAACTCAAACCATAGACCTAACCCTAACCCAAGACGGACACCTGAAGCTCAACCCCAACCCTAACCTGACCCTGACGCTATCTCCAACCGTAACACTGAACCGAAAACTAACAGTAGCCCTAAAATTACTCCCTCAAACTAAGTTCAAACCTAACCTAACCTGAAGCCTAACTCAAAGCACAGACCTAACCCTAACCCTAGGCGGACACCTTAAGCTCAACCCCAACCCTAAACTGGCCCTGACGCTAACTCCAACCGTAACAGTTACCCGAAAACTAACAGTAGCCCTAAACTTACTGCCTCAAACTAAGTTCCAACCTAACCTAACCTGAAGCCTAAATCAAACCATACACCTAACCGTAACCCTAGGCGGACACCTGAAGTTCAAACCCAACCCTAACCTGACCCTCACGCTAACTCCAACCGAAACACTGAACCAAAAACTAACAGTAACCCTAAACTTAATCCCTCAAACTAAGTTCAAACCTAACCTAACCTGAAGCCTAACTCAAACCATAGACCTAACCCTAACCCTAGGCGGACACCTGAAGCTCAACCCCAACCCTAACCTGACCCTGACGCTATCTCCAACCGTAACACTGAACCAAAAACTAACAGTAGCCCTAAACTTACTCCCTCAAACTAAGTTCAAACCTAACCTAACCTGAAGCGTAAATCAAACCATACACCTAACCCTAACCCTAGGCGGACACCTTAAGCTCAACCCCAACCCTAACCTGTCCCTGACGCTAACTCCAACAGTAACAGTTACCAGAAAACTGACAGTAGCCCTAAACTTACTCCCTCAAACTAACTTCAAACCTAACCCAATTTGAAGCCTAACTCAAACCACAGACCTAACCCTAACCCTAGGCGGACACCTGAAGCTCAATCACAACCCTAACCAGATCCTGACGCTATCTCCAACTGTAACACTGAACCGAAAACTAACAGTAGCCCTAAACTGACTACCTCAAACTAAGTTCAAACCTAACCTAACCTGAAGCCTAAATCAAATCATAGACCTAACCCTAACCCTAGGCGGACAACTTATGCTTAACCCCCACCCTAACCAGATTCTGACGCTTACTCCAACTGTAACAGTTAACCGAAAACTAACAGTAGCCCTGAACTTACACCCTCAAACTAACTTCAAACCTAATCTAACCTGAAGCCTAACTCAAACCATAGACCTAACCCTAACCCTAGGCGGACACCTTAAGCTCAACCCCAACACTAACCTGACCCTGACGCTATCTCCAACCGTAACACTGAACCGAAAACTAACAGTACCCTAAACTTACTGCCTCAAACTAAGTTCCAACCTAACCTAACCTGAAGCCTAAATCAAACCATACACCTAACCCTAACCCTAGGCGGACACCTGAAGTTCAAACCCAACCCTAACCTGACCCTCACGCTAACTCCAACCGTAACACTGAAACGAAAACTAACCGTAGCCCTAAACTTAATCCCTCAAACTAAGTTCAAACCTAACCTATCCTGAAGCCTAACTCAAACCATAGACCTAACCCTAACCCTAGGCTGACACCTGAAGCTCAACCCAAACCCTAACCTGACCCTGACGCTATCTCCAACCGTAACACTGAACCGAAAACTAACAGTAGACCTAAACTTACTCCCTCAAACTAAGTTCAAACCTAACCTAACCTGAAGCCTAACTCAAACCAAGACCTAACCCTAACCCTAGGCGGACACCTTAAGCTCAACCCCAACCCTAACCGGACCCTCACGCTAACTCCAAACGTAACATTGAACCGAAAACTAACAGTAGCCCTAAACTTACTCCCTCAAACTAAGTTCAATCCTAACCTAACCTGAAGCCTAAATGAAACCATAGACCTAACCCTAACCCTAGGCGGACACCTTATGCTTAACCTCCACCCTAAGTTGACCCTGACGCTTACTCCAACCGTAACAGTTAAACGAAAACTAACAGTAGCCCTAAACTGTCTCCCACAAACTAAGTTCAAACCTAACCTAACCTGAAGCCTAACTCAAACAATAGACCTAACCCTAACCCTAGGCGGACACCTGAAGCTCAATCACAACCCTAACCTGACCCTGACGCTATCTCCAACCGTAACACTGAACCGAAAACTAACAGTAGCCCTAAACTTACTCCCTCAAACTAAGTTCAAACCTAACCTAACCTGAAGCCTCACTCAAACCACAGACCTAACCCTAACCCTAGGAGGACACCTTAAGCTCAACCCCAACCCTAACCTGACCCTCACGCTAACTCCAACCGTAACACTGTACCGAAAACTAACAGTAGCCCTAAACTTACTCCCTCAAACTAAGTTCAAACCTAACCTAACCTGAAGCCTAACTGAAACAATACACTTAACCCTAACCCTGGGCGGACACCTTAAGCTTAACCCCAACCCTAACCTGACCCTGAGGCTAAATCCAACCGTAACACTGAACCGAAAACTAACAGTGGCCCTAAACTTACTCCCTCAAACTAAGTTCAATCCTAACCTAACCTGAAGCCTAAATGAAACCATAGACCTAACCCTAACCCTAGGCGGACACCTTATGCTTAACCCCCACCCTAACCTGACCCTGACGCTTACTCCAACCGTAACAGTTAAACAAAAACTAACAGTAGCCCTAAACTTACTCCCTCAAACTAAGTTCAAACCTAACCTAACCTGAAGCCTAAATCAAACCATACACCTAACCCTAACCCTAGGCGGACACCTTAAGCTCAACCCCAAACCTAACCTGACCCTGACGCTTACTCCAACCGTAACAGTTAACCGAAAACTAACAGTAGCCCTAAACTGACTCCCTCAAACTAAGTTCAAACCTAACCTAACCTGAAGCCTAAATCAAATCATAGACCTAACCCTAACCCTAGGCGGACAACTTATGCTTAACCCCCACCCTAACCTGACCCTGACGCTTACTCCAACTGTAACATTTAACCGAAAACTAACAGTAGCCCTGAACTTACACCCTCAAACTAACTTCTAACCTAATCTAACCTGAAGCCTAACTCAAACCATAGACCTAACCCTAACCCTAGGCGGACACCTTAAGCTCAACCCCAACCCTAACCTGACCCTGACGATATCTCCAACCGTAACACTGAACGGAAAACTAACAGTAGCCCTAAACTTACTCCCTCAAACTAACTTCAAACCTAACCTAACCTGAAGCCTAAATTAAACCATACACCTAACCCTAACCCTAGGCGGACACCTTAAGCTCAACCCCAACCCTAACCTGACCTCCAGGCTAACTCCAAACATATCACTGAACCGAAAACTAAGAGTAGTCCTAAACTTACTCCCTCAAACTAAGTTCAATCCTAACCTAACCTGAAGCCTAAATGAAACCTTAGACCTAACCGTAACCCTGGGCGGACACCTTATGGTTAACCCCCAACATAACCTGACCCTGACGCTTACTCCAACCATAACAGTTAAACGAAAACTAACAGTAGCCCTAAACTTACTCCCTCAAACTAACTTCAAACCTAACCTAACTTGAAGCCTAACTCAAACCATAGACCTAACCCTAACCCTAGGCGGACACCTGAAACTCAACCACAAACCTAACCAGACCCTGACGCTATCTCCAACCGTAACACTGAACCAAAAACTAACAGTAGCCCTAAACTTACTCCCTCAAACTAAGTTCAAACCTAACCTAACCTGAAGCATAAATCAAACCATACACCGAACCCTAACCCTAGGCGGACACCTTAAGCTCAACCCCAACCCTAACCTGGCTCTGACCCTAACTCCAACAGTAACAGTTACCCGAAAACTAACAGTAGCCCTAAACTTACTCCCTCAAACTAACTTCAAACCTAACATAACTTGAAGCCTAACTCAAACCATAGACCTAACCCTAACCCTATGCGGACACCTGAAACTCAACCACAACCCTAACCAGACCCTGGCGCTATCTCCAACCGTAACACTGAACCGAAAACTAACAGTAGCCCTAAACTTACTCCCTCAAACTAAGTTCAAACCTAACCTAACCTGAAGCCTAACTCAAACCATAGACCTAACCCTAACCCTAGGCGGACACCTGAAGCTCAACCCCAACCCTAACCTGACCCTGACGCTATCTCCAACCGTAACACTGAACCGAAAACTAACAGTAGCCCTAAACTTACTCCCTCAAACTAAGTTCAAACCTAACCTAACCTGAAGCCTATCTCAAACAATAGACCTAACCCTAACCCTAGGCGGACGCCTTAAGCTTGACCCCAACCCTAACCTGACCCTGACGCTTACTCCAACCGTAACAGTTAACCGAAAACTAACAGTAGCCCTAAACTTATTCCCTCAAGCTAAGTTCAAACCTAACCTAACCTGAAGCCTAACTCAAACCACAGACCTAACCCTAACCCTAGGCAGACACCTTAAGCTCAACCCCAACCCTAACCGGACCGTCACGCTAACTCCAAACGTAACATTAAACCGAAAACTAACAGTAGCCCTAAACTTACTCCCTCAAACTAAGTTCAATCCTAACCTAACCTGAAGCCTAAATGAAACCATAGACCTAACCCTAACCCTAGGCGGACACCTTATGCTTAACCCCCACCCTAACCTGACCCTGACGCTTACTCCAACCGTAACAGTTAAATGACAACTAACAGTAGCCCTAAACTGTGTCCCTCATATTAAGTTCAAACCTAACCTAACCTGAAGCCTAACTCAAACAATAGACTTAACCCTAACCCTAGGCGGACACCTTAAGCTTAACCCCAACCCTAACCTGACCCTGAGGCTAAATCCAACCGTAACACTGAACCGAAAACTAACAGTGGCCCTAAACTTACTCCCTCAAACTAAGTTCAATCCTAACCTAACCTGAAGCCTAAATGAAACCATAGACCTAACCCTAACCCTAGGCGGACACCTTATGCTTAACCCCCACCCTAACCTGACCCTGACGCTTACTCCAACCGTAACAGTTAAACGAAAACTAACAGTAGCCCTAAACTTACTCCCTCAAACTAAGTTCAAACCTAACCTAACCTGAAGCCTAAATCAAACCATACACCTAACCCTAACCCTAGGCGGACACCTTAAGCTCAACCCCAAACCTAACCTGACCCTGACGCTTACTCCAACCGTAACAGTTAACCGAAAACTAACAGTAGCCCTAAACTGACTCCCTCAAACTAAGTTCAAACCTAACCTAACCTGAAGCCTAAATCAAATCATAGACCTAACCCTAACCCTAGGCGGACAACTTATGCTTAACCCCCACCCTAACCTGACCCTGACACTTACTCCAACTGTAACAGTTAACCGAAAACTAACAATAGCCCTAAACTTACTCCCTCAAACTAACTTCAAACCTAACCTAACCTGAAGCCTAAATCAAACCATACAACTAACCCTAACCCTAGGCGGACACCTTAAGCTCAACCCCAACCCTAACCTGGCACTGACGCTAACTCCAACAGTAACAGTTACCCGAAAACTAACAGTAGCCCTAAACTTACTCCCTCAAACTAACTTCAAACCTAACCTAACTTGAAGCCTAACTCAAACCATAGACCTAACCCTAACCCTAGGCGGACACCTGAAACTCAACCACAACCCTAACCAGACCCTGACGCTATCTCCAACCGTAACACTGAACCGAAAACTAACAGTAGCCCTAAAATTACTCCCTCAAACTAAGTTCAAACCTAACCTAACCTGAAGCCTAACTCAAAGCACAGAACTAACCCTAACCCTAGGCGGACACCTTAAGCTCAACCCCAACCCTAAACTGGCCCTGACGCTAACTCCAACCGTAACAGTTACCCGAAAACTAACAGTAGCCCTAAACTTACTGCCTCAAACTAAGTTCCAACCTAACCTAACCTGAAGCCTAAATCAAACCAAACACCTAACCGTAACCCTAGGCGGACACCTGAAGTTCAAACCCAACCCTAACCTGACCCTCACGCTAACTCCAACCGAAACACTGAACCAAAAACTAACAGTAACCCTAAACTTAATCCCTCAAACTAAGTTCAAACCTAACCTAACCTGAAGCCTAACTCAAACCATAGACCTAACCCTAACCCTAGGCGGACACCTGAAGCTCAACCCCAACCCTAACCTGACCCTGACGCTATCTCCAACCGTAACACTGAACCAAAAACTAACAGTAGCCCTAAACTTACTCCCTCAAACTAAGTTCAAACCTAACCTAACCTGAAGCGTAAATCAAACCATACACCTAACCCTAACCCTAGGCGGACACCTTAAGCTCAACCCCAACCCTAACCTGTCCCTGACGCTAACTCCAACAGTAACAGTTACCAGAAAACTGACAGTAGCCCTAAACTTACTCCCTCAAACTAACTTCAAACCTAACCCAATTTGAAGCCTAACTCAAACCACAGACCTAACCCTAACCCTAGGCGGACACCTGAAGCTCAATCACAACCCTAACCAGATCCTGACGCTATCTCCAACTGTAACACTGAACAGAAAACTAACAGTAGCCCTAAACTGACTCCCTCTAACTAAGTTCAAACCTAACCTAACCTGAAGCCTAAATCAAATCATAGACCTAACCCTAACCCTAGGCGGACAACTTATGCTTAACCCCCACCCTAACCTGATTCTGACGCTTACTCCAACTGTAACAGTTAACCGAAAACTAACAGTAGCCCTGAACTTACACCCTCAAACTAACTTCAAACCTAATCTAACCTGAAGCCTAACTCAAACCATAGACCTAACCCTAACCCTAGGCGGACACCTTAAGCTCAACCCCAACACTAACCTGACCCTGACGCTATCTCCAACCGTAACTCTGAACCGAAAACTAACGGTAGCCCTAAACTTACTGCCTCAAACTAAGTTCCAACCTAACCTAACCTGAAGCCTAAATCAAACCATACACCTAACCCTAACCCTAGGCGGACACCTGAAGTTCAAACCCAACCCTAACCTGACCCTCACGCTAACTCCAACCGTAACACTGAAACGAAAACTAACCGTAGCCCTAAACTTAATCCCTCAAACTAAGTTCAAACCTAACCTAACCTGAAGCCTAACTCAAACCAAAGACCTAACCCTAACCCTAGGCTGACACCTGAAGCTCAACCCCAACCCTAACCTGACCCTGACGCTATCTCCAACCGTAACACTGAACCGAAAACTAACAGTAGACCTAAATTACTCCCTCAAACTAAGTTCAAACCTAACCTAACCTGAAGCCTAACTCAAACCAAGACCTAACCCTAACCCTAGGCGGACACCTTAAGCTCAACCCCAACCCTAACCGGACCCTCACGCTAACTCCAAACGTAACATTGAACCGAAAACTAACAGTAGCCCTAAACTTACTCCCTCAAACTAAGTTCAATCCTAACCTAACCTGAAGCCTAAATGAAACCATAGACCTAACCCTAACCCTAGGCGGACACCTTATGCTTAACCCCCACCCTAAGTTGACCCTGACGCTTACTCCAACCGTAACAGTTAAACGAAAACTAACAGTAGCCCTAAACTGTCTCCCACAAACTAAGTTCAAACCTAACCTAACCTGAAGCCTAACTCAAACAATAGACCTAACCCTAACCCTAGGCGGACACCTGAAGCTCAATCACAACCCTAACCTGACCCTGACGCTATCTCCAACCGTAACACTGAACCTTAAACTAACAGTAGCCCTAAACTTACTCCCTCAAACTAAGTTCAAACCTAACCTAACCTGAAGCCTCACTCAAACCACAGACCTAACCCTAACCCTAGGAGGACACCTTAAGCTCAACCCCAACCCTAACCTGACCCTCACGCTAACTCCAACCGTAACACTGTACCGAAAACTAACAGTAGCCCTAAACTTACTCCCTCAAACTAAGTTCAAACCTAACCTAACCTGAAGCCTAACTGAAACAATACACTTAACCCTAACCCTGGGCGGACACCTTAAGCTTAACCCCAACCCTAACCTGACCCTGAGGCTAAATCCAACCGTAACACTGAACCGAAAACTAACAGTGGCCCTAAACTTACTCCCTCAAACTAAGTTCAATCCTAACCTAACCTGAAGCCTAAATGAAACCTTAGACCTAACCGTAACCCTGGGCGGACACCTTATGGTTAACCCCCACCATAACCTGACCCTGACGCTTACTCCAACCGTAACAGTTAAACGAAAACTAACAGTAGCCCTAAACTTACTCCCTCAAACTAACTTCAAACCTAACCTAACTTGAAGCCTAACTCAAACCATAGACCTAACCCTAACCCTAGGCGGACACCTGAAACTCAACCACAACCCTAACCAGACCCTGACGCTATCTCCAACCATAACACTGAACCGAAAACTAACAGTAGCCCTAAACTTACTCCCTCAAACTAAGTTCAAACCTAACCTAACCTGAAGCCTAACTCAAACCATAGACCTAACCCTAACCCTAGGCGGACACCTGAAGCTCAACCCCAAACCTAACCTGACCCTGACGCTATCTCCAACCTTAACAATGAACCGAAAACTAACAGTAGCCCTAAACTTACTCCCTCAAACTAAGTTCAAACCTAACCTAACCTGAAGCCTCACTCAAACCACAGACCTAACCCTAACCCTAGGCGGAAACCTTAAGCTCAACCCCAACCCTACCCTGGCCCTGACGCTAACTCTAACCGTAACAGTTACCCGAAAACTAACAGTAGCCCTAAACTTACTGCCTCAAACTAAGTTCCAACCTAACCTAACCTGAAGCCTAAATCAAACCATACACCTAACCCTAACCGTAGGCGGACACCTGAAGTTCAAACCCAACCCTAACATGACCCTGACGCTATCTCCAACCGTAACACTGAACCGAAAACTAACAGTAGCCCTAAACTTACTCCCTCAAACTAAGTTCAAACCTAACCTAACCTGAAGCCTAACTCAAACCACAGACCTAACCCTAACCCTAGGCGGACACCTGAAGCTCAACCCCAACCCTAACCGGACCCTCACGCTAACTCCAAACGTAACATTGAACCGAAAACTAACAGTAGCCCTAAACTTACTCCCTCAAACTAAGTTCAATCCTAACCTAACCTGAAGCCTAAATGAAACCATAGACCTAACCCTAACCCTAGGCGGACACCTTATGCTTAACCCCCACCCTAACTTGACCCTGACGCTTACTCCAACCGTAACAGTTAAACGAAAACTAACAGTAGCCCTAAACTGTCTCCCACAAACTAAGTTAAAACCTAACCTAACCTGAAGCCTAACTCAAACAATAGACGTAACCTTAACCCTAGGCGGACACCTTAAGCTCAAACCCAACCCTAACCTAGCCCTGATGCTAACTCCAACAGTAACAGTTACCCGAAAATTAACAGTAGCCCTAAACGTACTCCCTCAAACTAACTTCAAACCTAACCAAACTTGAAGCCTAACTCAAACCATAGACCTAACCCTAACCCTAGGCGGACCCCTTATGCTTAACCCCCACCCTTACCTGACCCTGACGCTTACTCCAACCGTAACAGTTAAACGAAAACTAACAGTAGCCCTAAACTGTCTCCCTCAAACTAAGTTCAAACCTAACCTAACCTGAAGCCTAACTCAAACAATACACTTAACCCTAACCCTAGGCGGACACCTTAAGCTTAACCCCAACCCTAACCTGACCCTGAGGCTAAATCCAACCGTAACACTGAACCGAAAACTAACAGTGGCCCTAAACTTACTCCCTCAAACTAAGTTCAATCCTAACCTAACCTGAAGCCTAAATGAAACCATAGACCTAACCCTAACCCTAGGCGGACACCTTATGCTTAACCCCCACCCTAACCTGACCCTGACGCTTACTCCAACCGTAACAGTTAAACGAAAACTAACAGTAGCCCTAAACTTACTCCCTCAAACTAAGTTCAAACCTAACCTAACCAGAAGCCTAAATCAAACCATACACCTAACCCTAACCCTAGGCGGACACCTTAAGCTCAACCCCAAACCTAACCTGACCCTGACACTTACTCCAACCGTAACAGTTAACCGAAAACTAACAGTAGCCCTAAACTGACTCCCTCAAACTAAGTTCAAACCTAACCTAACCTGAAGCCTAAATCAAATCATAGACCTAACCCTAACCCTAGGCGGACACCTTATGCTTAACCCCCACCCTAACCTGACCCTGACGCTTACTCCAACTGTAACAGTTAACCGAAAACTAACAATAGCCCTAAACTTACTCCCTCAAACTAACTTCAAACCTAACCTAACCTGAAGCCTAAATCAAACCATACACCTAACCCTAACCCTAGGCGGACACCTTAAGCTCAACCCCAACCCTACCTGGCCCTGACGCTAACTCCAACAGTAACAGTTACCCGAAAACTAACAGTAGCCCAAAACTTACTCCCTCAAACTAACTTCAAACCTAACCTAACTTGAAGCCTAACTCAAACCATAGACCTAACCCTAACCCTAGGCGGACACCTGAAACTCAACCACAACCCTAACCAGACCCTGACGCTATCTCCAACCGTAACACTGAACCGAAAACTAACAGTAGCCCTAAACTTACTCCCTCAAACTAAGTTCAAACCTAACCTAACCTGAAGCCTAACTCAAACCATAGACCTAACCCTAACCCTAGGCGGACACCTTAAGCTCAACCCCAACCCTAACCTGACCCTGACGCTATCTCCAACCGTAACACTGAACCGAAAACTAACAGTAGCCCTAAACTTACTCCCTCAAACTAAGTTCAAACCTAACCTAACCTGAACCCTAACTCAAACCACAGACCTAACCCTAACCCTAGGCGGACACCTTAAGCTCAACCCCAACCCTAACCGGACCCTCACGCTAACTCCAAACGTAACATTGAACCGAAAACTAACAGTAGCCCTAAACTTACTCCCTCAAACTAAGTTCAATCCTAACCTAACCTGAAGCCTAAATGAAACCATAGACCTAACCCTAACCCTAGGCGGACACCTTATGCTTAACCCCCACCATAAGTTGACCCTGACGCTTACTCCAACCGTAACAGTTAAACGAAAACTAACAGTAGCCCTAAACTGTCTCCCACAAACTAAGTTCAAACCTAACCTAACCTGAAGCCTAACTCAAACAATAGACCTAACCCTAACCCTAGGCGGACACCTGAAGCTCAGTCACAACCCTAACCTGACCCTGACGCTATCTCCAACCGTAACACTGAACCTTAAACTAACAGTAGCCCTAAACTTACTCCCTCAAACTAAGTTCAAACCTAACCTAACCTGAAGCCTCACTCAAACCACAGACCTAACCCTAACCCTAGGAGGACACCTTAAGCTCAACCCCAACCCTAACCTGACCCTCACGCTAACTCCAACCGTAACACTGTACCGAAAACTAACAGTAGCCCTAAACTTACTCCCTCAAACTAAGTTCAAACCTAACCTAACCTGAAGCCTAACTGAAACAATACACTTAACCCTAACCCTGGGCGGACACCTTAAGCTTAACCCCAACCCTAACCTGACCCTGAGGCTAAATCCAACCGTAACACTGAACCGAAAACTAACAGTGGCCCTAAACTTACTCCCTCAAACTAAGTTCAATCCTAACCTAACCTGAAGCCTAAATGAAACCATAGACCTAACCCTAACCCTAGGCGGACACCTTATGCTTAACCCCCACCCTAACCTGACCCTGACGCTTACTCCAACCGTAACAGTTAAACGAAAACTAACAGTAGCCCTAAACTTACTCCCTCAAACTAAGTTCAAACCTAACCTAACCTGAAGCCTAAATCAAACCATACACCTAACCCTAACCCTAGGCGGACACCTTAAGCTCAACCCCAAACCTAACCTGACCCTGACGCTTACTCCAACCGTAACAGTTAACCGAAAACTAACAGTAGCCCTAAACTGACTCCCTCAAACTAAGTTCAAACCTAACCTAACCTGAAGCCTAAATCAAATCATAGACCTAACCCTAACCCTAGGCGGAAAACTTATGCTTAACCCCCACCCTAACCTGACCCTGACGCTTACTCCAACTGTAACAGTTAACCGAAAACTAACAGTAGCCCTGAACTTACACCCTCAAACTAACTTCAAACCTAATCTAACCTGAAGCCTAACTCAAACCATAGACCTAACCCTAACCCTAGGCGGACACCTTAAGCTCAACCCCAACCCTAACCTGACCCTGACGCTATCTCCAACCGTAACACTGAACCGAAAACTAACAGTAGCCCTAAACTTACTCCCTCAAACTAACTTCAAACCTAACCTAACCTGAAGCCTAAATCAAACCATACACCTAACCCTAACCCTAGGCGGACACCTTAAGCTCAACCCCAACCCTACCTGGCCCTGACGCTAACTCCAACAGTAACAGTTACCCGAAAACTAACAGTAGCCCAAAACTTACTCCCTCAAACTAACTTCAAACCTAACCTAACTTGAAGCCTAACTCAAACCATAGACCTAACCCTAACCCTAGGCGGACACCTGAAACTCAACCACAACCCTAACCAGACCCTGACGCTATCTCCAACCGTAACACTGAACCGAAAACTAACAGTAGCCCTAAACTTACTCCCTCAAACTAAGTTCAAACCTAACCTAACCTGAAGCCTAACTCAAACCATAGACCTAACCCTAACCCTAGGCGGACACCTTAAGCTCAACCCCAACCCTAACCTGACCCTGACGCTATCTCCAACCGTAACACTGAACCGAAAACTAACAGTAGCCCTAAACTTACTCCCTCAAACTAAGTTCAAACCTAACCTAACCTGAACCCTAACTCAAACCACAGACCTAACCCTAACCCTAGGCGGACACCTTAAGCTCAACCCCAACCCTAACCGGACCCTCACGCTAACTCCAAACGTAACATTGAACCGAAAACTAACAGTAGCCCTAAACTTACTCCCTCAAACTAAGTTCAATCCTAACCTAACCTGAAGCCTAAATGAAACCATAGACCTAACCCTAACCCTAGGCGGACACCTTATGCTTAACCCCCACCCTAAGTTGACCCTGACGCTTACTCCAACCGTAACAGTTAAACGAAAACTAACAGTAGCCCTAAACTGTCTCCCACAAACTAAGTTCAAACCTAACCTAACCTGAAGCCTAACTCAAACAATAGACCTAACCCTAACCCTAGGCGGACACCTGAAGCTCAGTCACAACCCTAACCTGACCCTGACGCTATCTCCAACCGTAACACTGAACCTTAAACTAACAGTAGCCCTAAACTTACTCCCTCAAACTAAGTTCAAACCTAACCTAACCTGAAGCCTCACTCAAACCACAGACCTAACCCTAACCCTAGGAGGACACCTTAAGCTCAACCCCAACCCTAACCTGACCCTCACGCTAACTCCAACCGTAACACTGTACCGAAAACTAACAGTAGCCCTAAACTTACTCCCTCAAACTAAGTTCAAACCTAACCTAACCTGAAGCCTAACTGAAACAATACACTTAACCCTAACCCTGGGCGGACACCTTAAGCTTAACCCCAACCCTAACCTGACCCTGAGGCTAAATCCAACCGTAACACTGAACCGAAAACTAACAGTGGCCCTAAACTTACTCCCTCAAACTAAGTTCAATCCTAACCTAACCTGAAGCCTAAATGAAACCATAGACCTAACCCTAACCCTAGGCGGACACCTTATGCTTAACCCCCACCCTAACCTGACCCTGACGCTTACTCCAACCGTAACAGTTAAACGAAAACTAACAGTAGCCCTAAACTAACTCCCTCAAACTAAGTTCAAACCTAACCTAACCTGAAGCCTAAATCAAACCATACACCTAACCCTAACCCTAGGCGGACACCTTAAGCTCAACCCCAAACCTAACCTGACCCTGACGCTTACTCCAACCGTAACAGTTAACCGAAAACTAACAGTAGCCCTAAACTGACTCCCTCAAACTAAGTTCAAACCTAACCTAACCTGAAGCCTAAATCAAATCATAGACCTAACCCTAACCCTAGGCGGACAACTTATGCTTAACCCCCACCCTAACCTGACCCTGACGCTTACTCCAACTGTAACAGTTAACCGAAAACTAACAGTAGCCCTGAACTTACACCCTCAAACTAACTTCAAACCTAACCTAACCTGAACCCTAACTCAAACCATAGACCTAACCCTAACCCTAGGCGGACACCTTAAGCTCAACCCCAACCCTAACCTGACCCTGACGCTATCTCCAACCGTAACACTGAACCGAAAACTAACAGTAGCCCTAAACTTACTCCCTCAAACTAACTTCAAACCTAACCTAACCTGAAGCCTAAATTAAACCATACACCTAACCCTAACCCTAGGCGGACAACTTAAGCTCAACCCCAACCCTAACCTGACCTCCAGGCTAACTCCAAACATATCACTGAACCGAAAACTAAGAGTAGTCCTAAACTTACTCCCTCAAACTAAGTTCAATCCTAACCTAACCTGAAGCCTAAATGAAACCTTAGACCTAACCGTAACCCTGGGCGGACACCTTATGCTTAACCCCCACCATAACCTGACCCTGACGCTTACTCCAACCATAACAGTTAAACGAAAACTAACAGTAGCCCTAAACTTACTCCCTCAAACTAACTTCAAACCTAACCTAACTTGAAGCCTAACTCAAACCATAGACCTAACCCTAACCCTAGGCGGACACCTGAAACTCAACCACAACCCTAACCAGACCCTGACGCTATCTCCAACCGTAACACTGAACCGAAAACTAACAGTAGCCCTAAACTTACTCCCTCAAACTAAGTTCAAACCTAACCTAACCTGAAGCCTAACTCAAACCATAGACCTAACCCTAACCCTAGGCGGACACCTGAAGCTCAACCCCAAACCTAACCTGACCCTGACGCTATCTCCAACCTTAACAATGAACCGAAAACTAACAGTAGCCCTAAACTTACTCCCTCAAACTAAGTTCAAACCTAACCTAACCTGAAGCCTCACTCAAACCACAGACCTAACCCTAACCCTAGGCGGAAACCTTAAGCTCAACCCCAACCCTACCCTGGCCCTGACGCTAACTCTAACCGTAACAGTTACCCGAAAACTAACAGTAGCCCTAAACTTACTGCCTCAAACTAAGTTCCAACCTAACCTAACCTGAAGCCTAAATCAAACCATACACCTAACCCTAACCGTAGGCGGACACCTGAAGTTCAAACCCAACCCTAACATGACCCTGACGCTATCTCCAACCGTAACACTGAACCGAAAACTAACAGTAGCCCTAAACTTACTCCCTCAAACTAAGTTCAAACCTAACCTAACCTGAAGCCTAACTCAAACCACAGACCTAACCCTAACCCTAGGCGGACACCTGAATCTCAACCCCAACCCTAACCAGACCCTCACGCTAACTCCAAACGTAACATTGAACCGAAAACTAACAGTAGCCCTAAACTTACTCCCTCAAACTAAGTTCAATCCTAACCTAACCTGAAGCCTAAATGAAACCATAGACCTAACCCTAACCCTAGGCGGACACCTTATGCTTAACCCCCACCCTAACTTGACCCTGACGCTTACTCCAACCGTAACAGTTAAACGAAAACTAACAGTAGCCCTAAACTGTCTCCCACAAACTAAGTTAAAACCTAACCTAACCTGAAGCCTAACTCAAACAATAGACGTAACCTTAACCCTAGGCGGACACCTTAAGCTCAAACCCAACCCTAACCTGGCCCTGACGCTAACTCCAACAGTAACAGTTACCCGAAAATTAACAGTAGCCCTAAACTTACTCCGTCAAACTAACTTCAAACCTAACCAAACTTGAAGCCTAACTCAAACCATAGACCTAACCCTAACCCTAGGCGGACCCCTTATGCTTAACCCCCACCCTTACCTGACCCTGACGCTTACTCCAACCGTAACAGTTAAACGAAAACTAACAGTAGCCCTAAACTGTCTCCCTCAAACTAAGTTCAAACCTAACCTAACCTGAAGCCTAACTCAAACAATACACTTAACCCTAACCCTAGGCGGACACCTTAAGCTTAACCCCAACCCTAACCTGACCCTGAGGCTAAATCCAACCGTAACACTGAACCGAAAACTAACAGTGGCCCTAAACTTACTCCCTCAAACTAAGTTCAATCCTAACCTAACCTGAAGCCTAAATGAAACCATAGACCTAACCCTAACCCTAGGCGGACACCTTATGCTTAACCCCCACCCTAACCTGACCCTGACGCTTACTCCAACAGTAACAGTTAAACGAAAACTAACAGTAGCCCTAAACTTACTCCCTCAAACTAAGTTCAAACCTAACCTAACCAGAAGCCTAAATCAAACCATACACCTAACCCTAACCCTAGGCGGACACCTTAAGCTCAACCCCAAACCTAACCTGACCCTGACGCTTACTCCAACCGTAACAGTTAACCGAAAACTAACAGTAGCCCTAAACTGACTCCCTCAAACTAAGTTCAAACCTAACCTAACCTGAAGCCTAAATCAAATCATAGACCTAACCCTAACCCTAGGCGGACAACTTATGCTTAACCCCCACCCTAACCTGACCCTGACGCTTACTCCAACTGTAACAGTTAACCGAAAACTAACAATAGCCCTAAACTTACTCCCTCAAACTAACTTCAAACCTAACCTAACCTGAAGCCTAAATCAAACCATACACCTAACCCTAACCCTAGGCGGACACCTTAAGCTCAACCCCAACCCTACCTGGCCCTGACGCTAACTCCAACAGTAACAGTTACCCGAAAACTAACAGTAGCCCAAAACTTACTCCCTCAAACTAACTTCAAACCTAACCTAACTTGAAGCCTAACTCAAACCATAGACCTAACCCTAACCCTAGGCGGACACCTGAAACTCAACCACAACCCTAACCAGACCCTGACGCTATCTCCAACCGTAACACTGAACCGAAAACTAACAGTAGCCCTAAACTTACTCCCTCAAACTAAGTTCAAACCTAACCTAACCTGAAGCCTAAATCAAACCATACACCTAACCCTAACCCTAGGCGGACACCTGAAGTTCAAACCCAACCCTAACCTGACCCTGACGCTATCTCCAACCGTAACACTGAACCGAAAACTAACAGTAGCCCTAAACTTACTCCCTCAAACTAAGTTCAAACCTAACCTAACCTGAAGCCTAACTCAAACCACAGACCTAACCCTAACCCTAGACGGACACCTGAAGCTCTACCCCAACCCTAACCGGACCCTCACGCTAACTCCAAACGTAACATTGAACCGAAAACTAACAGTAGCCCTAAACTTACTCCCTCAAACTAAGTTCAATCCTAACCTAACCTGAAGCCTAACTCAAACCATAGACCTAACCCTAACCCTAGGCGGACACCTTAAGCTCAACCCCAACCCTAACCTGACCCTGACGCTATCTCCAACCGTAACACTGAACCGAAAACTAACAGTAGCCCTAAACTTACTCCCTCAAACTAACTTCAAACCTAACCTAACCTGAAGCCTAAATTAAACCATACACCTAACCCTAACCCTAGGCGGACAACTTAAGCTCAACCCCAACCCTAACCTGACCTCCAGGCTAACTCCAAACATATCACTGAACCGAAAACTAAGAGTAGTCCTAAACTTACTCCCTCAAACTAAGTTCAATCCTAACCTAACCTGAAGCCTAAATGAAACCTTAGACCTAACCGTAACCCTGGGCGGACACCTTATGGTTAACCCCCACCATAACCTGACCCTGACGCTTACTCCAACCATAACAGTTAAACGAAAACTAACAGTAGCCCTAAACTTACTCCCTCAAAACTAACTTCAAACCTAACCTAACTTGAAGCCTAACTCAAACCATAGACCTAACCCTAACCCTAGGCGGACACCTGAAACTCAACCACAACCCTAACCAGACCCTGACGCTATCTCCAACCGTAACACTGAACCGAAAACTAACAGTAGCCCTAAACTTACTCCCTCAAACTAAGTTCAAACCTAACCTAACCTGAAGCCTCACTCAAACCACAGACCTAACCCTAACCCTAGGCGGAAACCTTAAGCTCAACCCCAACCCTACCCTGGCCCTGACGCTAACTCTAACCGTAACAGTTACCCGAAAACTAACAGTAGCCCTAAACTTACTGCCTCAAACTAAGTTCCAACCTAACCTAACCTGAAGCCTAAATCAAACCATACACCTAACCCTAACCGTAGGCGGACACCTGAAGTTCAAACCCAACCCTAACATGACCCTGACGCTATCTCCAACCGTAACACTGAACCGAAAACTAACAGTAGCCCTAAACTTACTCCCTCAAACTAAGTTCAAACCTAACCTAACCTGAAGCCTAACTCAAACCACAGACCTAACCCTAACCCTAGGCGGACACCTAAATCTCAACCCCAACCCTAACCGGACCCTCACGCTAACTCCAAACGTAACATTGAACCGAAAACTAACAGTAGCCCTAAACTTACTCCCTCAAACTAAGTTCAATCCTAACCTAACCTGAAGCCTAAATGAAACCATAGACCTAACCCTAACCCTAGGCGGACACCTTATGCTTAACCCCCACCCTAACTTGACCCTGACGCTTACTCCAACCGTAACAGTTAAACGAAAACTAACAGTAGCCCTAAACTGTCTCCCACAAACTAAGTTAAAACCTAACCTAACCTGAAGCCTAACTCAAACAATAGACGTAACCTTAACCCTAGGCGGACACCTTAAGCTCAAACCCAACCCTAACCTGGCCCTGACGCTAACTCCAACAGTAACAGTTACCCGAAAATTAACAGTAGCCCTAAACTTACTCCGTCAAATTAACTTCAAACCTAACCAAACTTGAAGCCTAACTCAAACCATAGACCTAACCCTAACCCTAGGCGGGACCCCTTATGCTTAACCCCCACCCTTACCTGACCCTGACGCTTACTCCAACCGTAACAGTTAAACGAAAACTAACAGTAGCCCTAAACTGTCTCCCTCAAACTAAGTTCAAACCTAACCTAACCTGAAGCCTAACTCAAACAATACACTTAACCCTAACCCTAGGCGGACACCTTAAGCTTAACCCCAACCCTAACCTGACCCTGAGGCTAAATCCAACCGTAACACTGAACCGAAAACTAACAGTGGCCCTAAACTTACTCCCTCAAACTAAGTTCAATCCTAACCTAACCTGAAGCCTAAATGAAACCATAGACCTAACCCTAACCCTAGGCGGACACCTTATGCTTAACCCCCACCCTAACCTGACCCTGACGCTTACTCCAACAGTAACAGTTAAACGAAAACTAACAGTAGCCCTAAACTTACTCCCTCAAACTAAGTTCAAACCTAACCTAACCAGAAGCCTAAATCAAACCATACACCTAACCCTAACCCTAGGCGGACACCTTAAGCTCAACCCCAAACCTAACCTGACCCTGACGCTTACTCCAACCGTAACAGTTAACCGAAAACTAACAGTAGCCCTAAACTGACTCCCTCAAACTAAGTTCAAACCTAACCTAACCTGAAGCCTAAATCAAATCATAGACCTAACCCTAACCCTAGGCGGACAACTTATGCTTAACCCCCACCCTAACCTGACCCTGACGCTTACTCCAACTGTAACAGTTAACCGAAAACTAACAATAGCCCTAAACTTACTCCCTCAAACTAACTTCAAACCTAACCTAACCTGAAGCCTAAATCAAACCATACACCTAACCCTAACCCTAGGCGGACACCTTAAGCTCAACCCCAACCCTACCTGGCCCTGACGCTAACTCCAACAGTAACAGTTACCCGAAAACTAACAGTAGCCCAAAACTTACTCCCTCAAACTAACTTCAAACCTAACCTAACTTGAAGCCTAACTCAAACCATAGACCTAACCCTAACCCTAGGCGGACACCTGAAACTCAACCACAACCCTAACCAGACCCTGACGCTATCTCCAACCGTAACACTGAACCGAAAACTAACAGTAGCCCTAAACTTACTCCCTCAAACTAAGTTCAAACCTAACCTAACCTGAACCCTAACTCAAACCACAGACCTAACCCTAACCCTAGGCGGACACCTTAAGCTCAACCCCAACTCTACACTGGCCCTGACGCTAACTCTAAGCGTAACAGTTACCCGAAAACTAACAGTAGCCCCTAAACTTACTGCCTCAAACTAAGTTCCAACCTAACCTAACCTGAAGCCTAAATCAAACCATACACCTAACCCTAACCCTAGGCGGACACCTGAAGTTCAAACCCAACCCTAACCTGACCCTGACGCTATCTCCAACCGTAACACTGAACCGAAAACTAACAGTAGCCCTAAACTTACTCCCTCAAATAAGTTCAAACCTAACCTAACCTGAAGCCTAACTCAAACCACAGACCTAACCCTAACCCTAGACGGACACCTGAAGCTCTACCCCAACCCTAACCGGACCCTCACGCTAACTCCAAACGTAACATTGAACCGAAAACTAACAGTAGCCCTAAACTTACTCCCTCAAACTAAGTTCAATCCTAACCTAACCTGAAGCCTAAATGAAACCATAGACCTAACCCTAACCCTAGGCGGACACCTTATGCTTAACCCCCACCCTAACTTGACCCTGACGCTTACTCCAACCGTAACAGTTAAACGAAAACTAAGAGTAGCCCTAAACTGTCTCCCACAAACTAAGTTAATACCTAACCTAACCTGAAGCCTAACTCAAACAATAGACGTAACCCTAACCCTAGGCGGACACCTTAAGCTCAACCCCAAACCTAATCTGGCCCTGACGCTAACTCCAACAGTAACAGTTACCCGAAAACTAACAGTAGCCCTAAACTTACTCCCTCAAACTAACTTCAAACCTAACCTAACTTGAAGCCTAACTCAAACCATAGACCTAACCCTAACCCTAGGCGGACACCTTAAGCTCAACCCCAACCCTAACCTGACCCTCACGCTATCTCCAACCGTAACACTGAACCGAAAACTAACAGTAGCCCTAAACTTACTCCCTCAAACTAACTTCAAACCTAACCTAACCTGAAGCCTAAATTAAACCATACACCTAAACCTAACCCTAGGCGGACACCTTAAGCTCAACCCCAACCCTAACCTGACCTCCAGGCTAACTCCAAAACATATCACTGAACCGAAAACTAAGAGTAGTCCTAAACTTACTCCCTCAAACTAAGTTCAATCCTAACCTAACCTGAAGCCTAAATGAAACCATAGACCTAACCCTAACCCTAGACGGACACCTTATGGTTAACCCCCCACCAAAACCTGACCCTGACGCTTACTCCAACCATAACAGTTAAACGAAAACTAACAGTAGCCCTAAACTTACTCCCTCAAACTAACTTCAAACCTAACCTAACCTGAAGCCTAAATCAAACAATAGACCTAAACCTAACCCTAGGCGGACACCTGAAGCTCAATCACAACCCTAACCTGACCCTGACGCTATCTCCAACCGTAACACTGAACCGAAAACTAACAGTAGCCCTAAACTTACTCCCTCAAACTAAGTTCAAACCTAACCTAACCTGAAGCCTCACTCAAACCACAG
This sequence comes from Tupaia tana, assembly GCA_026018925.1. Taxonomy (NCBI): domain Eukaryota; kingdom Metazoa; phylum Chordata; class Mammalia; order Scandentia; family Tupaiidae; genus Tupaia; species Tupaia tana. The sequence continues at coordinate 216,964 of JAKSZU010000095.1, forward strand.
ACCTAACCCTAACCCTAGGAGGACACCTTAAGCTCAACCCCAACCCTAACCTGACCCTCACGCTAACTCCAACCGTAACACTGTACCGAAAACTAACAGTAGCCCTAAATTTACTCCCTCAAACTAACTTCAAACCTAACCTAACCTGAAGCCTAACTCAAACAATAGACCTAACCCTAACCCTAGGCGGACACCTTAAGCTTGACCCCAAGCCTAACCTGACCCTGACGCTTACTCCAACCGTAACAGTTAACCGAAAACTAACAGTAGCCCTAAACTTACTCCCTCAAACTAAGTTCAAACCTAACCTAACCTGAAGCCTAACTCAAACCACAGACCTAACCCTAACCCTAGGCAGACACCTTAAGCTCAACCCCAACCCTACCGGACCGTCACGCTAACTCCAAACGTAACATTGAACCGAAAACGAACAGTAGCCCTAAACTTACTCCCTCAAACTAAGTTCAATCCTAACCTAACCTGGAGCCTAAATGAAACCATAGACCTAACCCTAACCCCTAGGCGGACACCTTATGCTTAACCCCCACCCTAACCTGACCCTGACGCTTACTCCAACCGTTACAGTTAAACGAAAACTAACAGTAGCCCTAAACTGTCCTCCCTCAAACTAAGTTCAAACCCTAACCTAACCTGAAGCCTAACTCAAACAATAGACTTAACCCCTAACCCTAGGCGGACACCTTAAGCTTAACCCCAACCCTAACCTGACCCTGAGGCTAAATCCAACCGTAACACTGAACCGAAAACTAACAGTGGCCCTAAACTTACTCCCTCAAACTAAGTTCAATCCTAACCTAACCTGAACCCTAAATGAAACCATAGAACTAACCCTAACCCTAGGCGGAAACCTTATGCTTAACCCCCACCCTAACCTGACCCTGGCGCTTACTCCAACCGTAACAGTTAAACGAAAACTAACAGTAGCCCTAAACTGTCCTCCCACAAACTAAGTTCAAACCTAACCTAACCTGAAGCCTAACTCAAACAACAGGACGTAACCCTAACCCTAGGCGGACACCTTAATCTCAACCCCAACCCTAACCTAGCCCTGACGCTAACCTCCAACAGTAACAGTTACCCAAAAACTAACAGTAGCCCTAAACTTACTCCCTCAAACTAACTTCAAACCTAACCTAACTTGAAGCCTAACTCAAACCATAGACCTAACCCTAACCCTAGGCGGACACCTGAAACTCAACCACAACCCTAACCAGACCCTGACGCTATCTCCAACCGTAACACTGAACAGAAAACTAACAGTAGCCCTAAACTTACTCCCTCAAACTAAGTACAAACCTACCCTAACCTGGACCCTAACTCAAACCATAGACCAAACCCTAACCCTAGGGGGACACCTGAAGCTCAATCACAACCCTAACATGACCCTGACGCTATCTCCAACCGTAACACTGAACCGAAAACTAACAGTAGCCCTAAACTTACTCCCTCAAACTAAGTTCAAACCTAACCTAACCTGAAGCCTCACTCAAACCACAGACCTAACCCTAACCCTAGGAGGACAACTTAAGCTTGACCCCAACCCTAACCTGACCCTGACGCTTACTCCAACCGTAACAGTTAACCGAAAACTAACAGTAGCCCTAAACTTACTCCCTCAAACTAAGTTCAAACCTAACCTAACCTGAAGCCTAACTCAAACCACAGACCTAACCCTAACCCTAGGAAGACACATTAAGCTCAACCCCAACCCTAACCGGACCATCACGCTAACTCCAAAAGTAACATTGAACCAAAAACTAACAGTAGCCCTAAACTTACTGCCTCAAACTAAGTTCAATCCTAACCTAACCTGAAGCCTAAATGAAACCATAGACCTAACCCTAACCCTAGGTGGACACCTTATGCTTAAACCCCACCCTAACCTGACCCTGACGCTTACTCCATCCGTAACAGTTAAACGAAAACTAACAGTAGCCCTAAACTGTCTCCCTCAAACTAAGTTCAAACCTAACCTAACCTGAAGCCTAACTCAAACAATAGACTTAACCCTAACCCTAGGCGGACACCTTAAGCTTAACCCCAACCCTAACCTGACCCTGAGGCTAAATCCAACCGTAACACTGAACCGAAAACTAACAGTGGCCCTAAACTTACTCCCTCAAACTAAGTTCAAACCTACCCTAACCTGGACCCTAACTCAAACCATAGACCTAACCCTAACCCTAGGCGGACACCTGAAGCTCAATCACAACCCTAACCTGACCCTGACGCTATCTCCAACCGGAACACTGAACCGAAAACTAACAGTAGCCCTAAACTTACTCCCTCAAACTAAGTTCAAACCTAACCTAACCTGAAGCCTCACTCAAACCACAGACCTAACCCTAACCCTAGGAGGACACCTTAAGCTTGACCCCAACCCTAACCTGACCCTGACGCTTACTCCAACAGTAACAGTTAACCGAAAACTAACAGTAGCCCTAAACTTACTCCCTCAAACTAAGTTCAAACCTAACCTAACCTGAAGCCTAACTCAAACCACAGACCTAACCCTAACCCTAGGCAGACACCTTAAGCTCAACCCCAACCCTAACCTGACCGTCACGCTAACTCCAAACGTAACATTGAACCGAAAACTAACAGTAGCCCTAAACTTACTCCCTCAAACTAAGTTCAATCCTAACCTAACCTGAAGCCTAAATGAAACCATAGACCTAACCCTAACCCTAGGTGGACACCTTATGCTTAACCCCCACCCTAACCTGACCCTGACGCTTACTCCATCCGTAACAGTTAAACGAAAACTAACAGTAGCCCTAAACTGTCTCCCTCAAACTAAGTTCAAACCTAACCTAACCTGAAGCCTAACTCAAACAATAGACTTAACCCTAACCCTAGGCGGACACCTTAAGCTTAACCCCAACCCTAACCTGACCCTGAGGCTAAATCCAACCGTAACACTGAACCGAAAACTAACAGTGGCCCTAAACTTACTCCCTCAAACTAAGTTCAATCCTAACCTAACCTGAAGCCTAAATGAAACCATAGACCTAACCCTAACCCTAGGCGGACACCTGAAGCTCAACCCCAACCCTAACCTGACCCTGACACAATCTCCAACCGTAACACTGAACCGAAAACTAACAGTAGCCCTAAACTTACTCCCTCAAACTAAGTTCAAACCTAACCTAACCTGAAGCCTAACTCAAACCACAGACCTAACCCTAACCCTAGGTGGAAACCTTAAGCTCAACCCCAACCCTAACCTGGCCCTGACGCTAACTCCAACAGTAACAGTTACCCGAAAACTAACAGTAGCCCTAAACTTACTCCCTCAAACTAAGTTCAAACCTAACCTAACCTGAAGACTAAATCAAACCATACACCTAACCCTAACCCTAGGCGGACACCTTAAGCTCAACCCCAAACCTAACCTGACCCGGACGCTTACTCCAACCGTAACAGTTAACCGAAAACTAACAGTAGCCCTAAACTGACTCCCTCAAACTAAGTTCAAACCTAACCTAACCTGAAGCCTAAATCAAATCATAGACCTAACCCTAACCCTAGGCGGACAACTTATGCTTAACCCCCACCCTAACCTGACCCTGACGCTTACTCCAACTGTAACAGTTAACCGAAAACTAACAGTAGCCCTGAACTTACACCCTCAAACTAACTTCAAACCTAATCTAACCTGAAGCCTAACTCAAACCATAGACCTAACCCTAACCCTAGGCGGACACCTTAAGCTCAACCCCAACCCTAACCTGACCCTGACGCTATCTACAACCGTAACACTGAACCGAAAACTAACAGTAGCCCTAAACTTACTCCCTCAAACTAACTTCAAACCTAACCTAACCTGAAGCCTAAATCAAACCATACACCTAACCCTAACCCTAGGCGGACACCTTAAGCTCAACCCCAACCCTAACCTGGCTCTGACGCTAACTCCAACAGTAACAGTTACCCGAAAACTAACAGTAGCCCTAAACTTACTCCCTCAAACTAACTTCAAATCTAACCTAACTTGAAGCCTAACTCAAACCATAGACATAACCCTAACCCTAGGCGGACACCTGAAACTCAACCACAACCCATAACCAGACCCTGACACTATCTCAACCGTAATACTGAACCGAAAACTAACAGTAGCCCTAAACTTACTGCCTCAAACTAAGTTCCAACCTAACCTAACCTGAAGCCTAAATCAAACCATACACCTAACCCTAACCCTAGGCGGACACCTGAAGTTCAAACCCAACCCTAACCTGACCCTCACGCTAACTCCAACCGTAACACTGAAACGAAAACTAACAGTAGCCCTAAACTTAATCCCTCAAACTAAGTTCACACCTAACCTAACCTGAAGCCTAACTCAAACAATAGACCTAACCCTAACCCTAGGCGGACACCTTAAGCTCGACCCCAACCCTAACCTGACCCTGACGCTATCTCCAACCGTAACACTGAACCGAAAACTAACAGTAGACCTAAACTTACTCCATCAAACTAAGTTCAAACCTAACCTAACCTGAAGCCTAACTCAAACCACAGACATAACCCTAACCCTAGGCGGACACCTTAAGCTCAACCCCAACCCTAACCGGACCCTCACGCTAACTCCAAACGTAACATTGAACCGAAAACTAACAGTAGCCCTAAACTTACTCCCTCAAACTAAGTTCAATCCTAACCTAACCTGAAGCCTAAATGAAACCATAGACCTAACCCTAACCCTAGGCGGACACCTTATGCTTAACCCCCACCCTAAGTTGACCCTGACGCTTACTCCAACAGTAACAGTTAAACGAAAACTAACAGTAGCCCTAAACTGTCTCCCACAAACTAAGTTCAAACCTAACCTAACCTGAAGCCTAACTCAAACAATAGACCTAACCCTAACCCTAGGCGGACACCTGGAGCTCAATCACAACCCTAACCTGACCCTGACGCTATCTCCAACCGTAACACTGAACCGAAAATTAACAGTAACCCTAAACTTACTCCCTCAAACTAAGTTCAAACCTAACCTAACCTGAAGCCTCACTCAAACCACAGACCTAACCCTAACCCTAGGAGGACACCTTAAGCTCAACCCCAACACTAACCGGACCCTCACGCTAACTCCAACCGTAACACTGTACCGAAAACTAACAGTAGCCCTAAAATTAATCCCTCAAACTAAGTTCACACCTAACCTAACCTGAAGACTAACTCAAACAATAGACCTAACCCTAACCCTAGGCGGACACCTTAAGCTTGACCCCAACCCTAACCTGACCCTGACGCTTACTCCAACTGTAACAGTTAACCGAAAACTAACAGTAGCCCTAAACTTACTCCCTCAAACTAAGTTCAATCCTAACCTAACCTGAAGCCTAAATGAAACCATAGACCTAACCCTAACCCTAGGCGGACACCTTATGCTTAACCCCCACCCTAACCTCACCCTGACGCTTACTCCAACCGTAACAGTTAAACGAAAACTAACCGTAGCCCTAAACTCTCTCCCTCAAACTAAGTTCAAACCTAACCTAACCTGAAGCCTAACTCAAACAATACACTTAACCCTAACCCTAGGCGGACACCTTAAGCTTAACCCCAACCCTAACCTGACCCTGAGGCTAAATCCAACCGTAACACTGAACCGAAAACTAACAGTGGCCCTAAACTTACTCCCTCAAACTAAGTTCAATCCTAACCTAACCTGAAGCCTAAATGAAACCATAGACCTAACCCTAACCCTAGGCGGACACCTTATGCTTAACCCCCACCCTAACCTGACCCTGACGCTTACTCCAACCGTAACATTTAAACGAAAACTAACAGTAGCCCTAAACTTACTCCCTCAAACTAAGTTCAAACCTAACCTAACCTGAAGCCTAAATCAAACCATACACCTAAGCCTAACCCTAGGCGGACACCTTAAGCTCAACCCCAAACCTAACCTGACCCTGACGCTTACTCCAACCGTAACAGTTAACCGAAAACTAACAGTATCCCTAAACTTACTCCCTCAAACTAACTCCAAACCTAACCTAACTTGAAGCCTTACTCAAACCATAGATCTAAGCCTAACCCTAGGTGGACACCTGAAACTCAACCACAACCCTAACCAGACCCTGACGCTAACTCCAACCGTAACACTGAACCGAAAACTAACAGTAGCCCTAAACTTACTCCCTCAAACTAAGTTCAAACCTAACCTAACCTGAAGCCTAACTCAAACCATAGACCTAACCCTAACCCAAGGCGGACACCTGAAGCTCAACCCCAACCCTAACCTGACCCTGACGCTATCTCCAACCATAAAACTGAACCGAAAACTAACAGTAGCCCTAAACTTACTCCCTCAAACTAAGTTCAAACCTAACCTAACCTGAACCCTAACTCAAACCACAGACCTAACCCTAACCCTAGGCGGACACCTTAAGCTCAACCCCAACCCTAAACTGGCCCTGACGCTAACTCCAACCGTAACAGTTACCCGAAAACTAACAGTAGCCCTAAACTTACTGCCTCAAACTAAGTTCCAACCTAACCTAACCTGAAGCCTAAATCAAACCATACACCTAACCCTAACCCTAGGCGGACACCTGAAGTTCAAACCCAACCCTAACCTGACCCTTACGCTAACATCAACCGAAACACTGAACCGAAAACTAACAGTAACCCTAAACTTAATCCCTCAAACTAAGTTCAAACCTAACCTAACCTGAAGCCTAACTCAAACCATAGACCTAACCCTAACCCTAGGCGGACACCTGAAGCTCAACCCCAACCCTAACCTGACCCTGACGCTATCTCCAACCGTAACACTGAACCGAAAACTAACAGTAGCCCTAAACTTAATCCCTCAAACTAAGTTCAAACCTAACCTAACCTGAAGCCTAACTCAAACCATAGACCTAACCCTAACCCTAGGCGGACACCTTAAGCTCAACCCCAACCCTAACCGGACCCTCACGCTAACCCCAAACGTAACATTGAACCGAAAACTAACAGTAGCCCTAAACTTACTCCCTCAAACTAAGTTCAATCCTAACCTAACCTGAAGCCTAAATAAAACCAATGACCTAACCCTAACCCTAGGCACACACCTTATGATTAACCCGCACCCTAACTTGACCCTGATGCTTACTCCAACCGTAACACTGAACCGAAAACTAACAGTAGCCCTAAACTTACTCCCTCAAACTAAGTTCAAACCTAACCAAACCTGAAGCCTAATTCAAACCATACACCTAACCCTAACCCTAGGCGGACACCTTATAGTTAACCCCCACCAAAACCTGACCCTGACGCTTACTCCAACCATAACAGTTAAACGAAAACTAACAGTAGCCCTAAACTTACTCCCTCAAACTAACTTCAAACCTAACCTAACCTGAAGCCTAAATCAAACCATACACCTAACCCTAACCCTAGGCGGACACCTTAAGCTCAACCCCAACCCTAACCTGGCTCTGACGCTAACTCCAACAGTAACAGATACCCGAAAACTAACAGTAGCCCTAAACTTACTCCCTCAAACTAAGTTCAAACCTAACCTATCCTGAAGCCTAACTCAAACCATAGGCCTAACCCTAACCCAAGGAGGACACCTGAAGCTCAACCCCAACCCTAACCTGACCCTGACGCTATCTCCAACCGTAACAGTTAAACGAAAACTAACAGTAGCCCTAAACTGTCTCCCACAAAATAAGTTCAAACCTAACCTAACCTGAAGCCTAACTCAAACAATAGACCTAACCCTAACCCTAGGCGGACACCTTAAGCTTGACCCAAACCCTAACCTGACCCTGACGCTTACTCCAACCGTAACAGTTAACCGAAAACTAACAGTAGCCCTAAACTGACTCCCTCAAACTAAGTTCAAACCTAAGCTAACCTGAAGCCTAAATCAAACCATAGACCTAACCCTAACCCTAGGCGGACACCTTATGCTTAACCCCCACCCTAACCTGACCCTGACGCTTACTCCAACTGTAACAGTTAACCGAAAACTAACAATAGCCCTAAACTTAATCCCTCAAACTAAGTTCAAACCTAACCTAACCTGAAGTCTAACTCAAACCACAGACCTAACCCTAACCCTAGGCGGACACCTTAAGCTCAACCCCAACCCTAACCGGACCCTCACGCTAACTCCAACCGTAACACTGTACCGAAAACTAACAGTAGCCCTAAAATTAATCCCTCAAACTAAGTTCACACCTAACCTAACCTGAAGCCTAACTCAAACAATAGACCTAACCCTAACCCTAGGCGGACACCTTAAGCTTGACCCCAACCCTAACCTGACCCTGACGCTTACTCCAACCGTAACAGTTAACCGAAAACTAACAGTAGCCCTAAACTTACTCCCTCAAACTAAGTTCAATCCTAACCTAACCTGAAGCCTAAATGAAACCATAGACCTAACCCTAACCCAAGGCGGACACCTTATGCTTAACCCCCACCCTAACCTCACCCTGACGCTTACTCCAACCGTAACAGTTAAACGAAAACTAACCGTAGCCCTAAACTGTCTCCCTCAAACTAAGTTCAAACCTAACCTAACCTGAAGCCTAACTCAAACAATACACTTAACCCTAACCCTAGGCGGACACCTTAAGCTTAACCCCAACCCTAACCTGACCCTGAGGCTAAATCCAACCGTAACACTGAACCGAAAACTAACAGTGGCCCTAAACTTACTCCCTCAAACTAAGTTCAATCCTAACCTAACCTGAAGCCTAAATGAAACCATAGACCTAACCCTAACCCTAGGCGGACACCTTATGCTTAACCCCCACCCTAACCTGACCCTGACGCTTACTCCAACCGTAACATTTAAACGAAAACTAACAGTAGCCCTAAACTTACTCCCTCAAACTAAGTTCAAACCTAACCAAACCTGAAGCCTAATTCAAACCATACACCTAACCCTAACCCTAGGCGGACACCTTATAGTTAACCCCCACCAAAACCTGACCCTGACGCTTACTCCAACCATAACAGTTAAACGAAAACTAACAGTAGCCCTAAACTTACTCCCTCAAACTAACTTCAAACCTAACCTAACCTGAAGCCTAAATCAAACCATACACCTAACCCTAACCCTAGGCGGACACCTTAAGCTCAACCCCAACCCTAACCTGGCTCTGACGCTAACTCCAACAGTAACAGATACCCGAAAACTAACAGTAGCCCTAAACTTACTCCCTCAAACTAAGTTCAAACCTAACCTATCCTGAAGCCTAACTCAAACCATAGGCCTAACCCTAACCCAAGGAGGACACCTGAAGCTCAACCCCAACCCTAACCTGACCCTGACGCTATCTCCAACCGTAACAGTTAAACGAAAACTAACAGTAGCCCTAAACTGTCTCCCACAAAATAAGTTCAAACCTAACCTAACCTGAAGCCTAACTCAAACAATAGACCTAACCCTAACCCTAGGCGGACACCTTAAGCTTGACCCAAACCCTAACCTGACCCTGACGCTTACTCCAACCGTAACAGTTAACCGAAAACTAACAGTAGCCCTAAACTGACTCCCTCAAACTAAGTTCAAACCTAAGCTAACCTGAAGCCTAAATCAAACCATAGACCTAACCCTAACCCTAGGCGGACACCTTATGCTTAACCCCCACCCTAACCTGACCCTGACGCTTACTCCAACTCTAACAGTTAACCGAAAACTAACAATAGCCCTAAACTTAATCCCTCAAACTAAGTTCAAACCTAACCTAACCTGAAGTCTAACTCAAACCACAGACCTAACCCTAACCCTAGGCGGACACCTTAAGCTCAACCCCAACCCTAACCGGACCCTCACGCTAACTCCAACCGTAACACTGTACCGAAAACTAACAGTAGCCCTAAAATTAATCCCTCAAACTAAGTTCACACCGAACCTAACCTGAAGCCTAACTCAAACAATAGACCTAACCCTAACCCTAGGCGGACACCTTAAGCTTGACCCCAACCCTAACCTGACCCTGACGCTTACTCCAACCGTAACAGTTAACCGAAAACTAACAGTAGCCCTAAACTTACTCCCTCAAACTAAGTTCAATCCTAACCTAACCTGAAGCCTAAATGAAACCATAGACCTAACCCTAACCCTAGGCGGACACCTTATGCTTAACCCCCACCCTAACCTCACCCTGACGCTTACTCCAACCGTAACAGTTAAACGAAAACTAACCGTAGCCCTAAACTGTCTCCCTCAAACTAAGTTCAAACCTAACCTAACCTGAAGCCTAACTCAAACAATACACTTAACCCTAACCCTAGGCGGACACCTTAAGCTTAACCCCAACCCTAACCTGACCCTGAGGCTAAATCCAACCGTAACACTGAACCGAAAACTAACAGTGGCCCTAAACTTACTCCCTCAAACTAAGTTCAATCCTAACCTAACCTGAAGCCTAAATGAAACCATAGACCTAACCCTAACCCTAGGCGGACACCTTATGCTTAACCCCCACCCTAACCTGACCCTGACGCTTACTCCAACCCTAACATTTAAACGAAAACTAACAGTAGCCCTAAACTTACTCCCTCAAACTAAGTTCAAACCTAACCTAACCTGAAGCCTAAATAAAACCATACACCTAAGCCTAACCCTAGGCGGACACCTTAAGCTCAACCCCAAACCTAACCTGACCCTGACGCTTACTCCAACCGTAACAGTTAACCGAAAACTAACAGTATCCCTAAACTTACTCCCTCAAACTAACTTCAAACCTAACCTAACTTGAAGCCTTACTCAAACCATAGATCTAACCCTAACCCTAGGTGGACACCTGAAACTCAACCACAACCCTAACCAGACCCTGACGCTATCTCCAACCGTAACACTGAACCGAAAACTAACAGTAGGCCTAAACTTACTCCCTCAAACTAAGTTCAAACCTAACCTAACCTGAAGCCTAAGCAAACCATAGACCTAACCCTAACCCAAGGCGGACACCTGAAGCTCAACCCCAACCCTAACCTGACCCTGACGCTATCTCCAACCATAAAACTGAACCGAAAACTAACAGTAGCCCTAAACTTACTCCCTCAAACTAAGTTCAAACCTAACCTAACCTGAACCCTAACTCAAACCACAGACCTAACCCTAACCCTAGGCGGACACCTTAAGCTCAACCCCAACCCTAAACTGGCCCTGACGCTAACTCCAACCGTAACAGTTACCCAAAAACTAACAGTAGCCCTAAACTTACTGCCTCAAACTAAGTTCCAACCTAACCTAACCTGAAGCCTAAATCAAACCATACACCTAACCCTAACCCTAGGCGGACACCTGAAGTTCAAACCCAACCCTAACCTGACCCTTACGCTAACTCCAACCGAAACACTGAACCGAAAACTAACAGTAACCCTAAACTTAATCCCTCAAACTAAGTTCAAACCTAACCTAACCTGAAGCCTAACTCAAACCATAGACCTAACCCTAACCCTAGGCGGACACCTGAAGCTCAACCCCAACCCTAACCTGACCCTGACGCTATCTCCAACCGTAGCACTGAACCGAAAACTAACAGTAGCCCTAAACTTAATCCCTCAAACTAAGTTCAAACCTAAAATAACCTGAAGCCTAACTCAAACCATAGACCTAACCCTAACCCTAGGCGGACACCTTAAGCTCAACCCCAACCCTAACCGGACCCTCACGCTAACCCCAAACGTAACATTGAACCGAAAACTAACAGTAGCCCTAAACTTACTCCCTCAAACTAAGTTCAATCCTAACCTAACCTGAAGCCTAAATAAAACCAATGACCTAACCCTAACCCTAGGCACACACCTTATGCTTAACCCCCACCCTAACCTGACCCTGACGCTTACTCCAACGGTAACAGTTAAATGACAACTAACAGTAGCCCTAAACTGTCTCCCTCAAACTAAGTTCAAACCTAACCTAACCTGAAGCCTAACTCAAACATTAGACCTAACCCTAACCCTAGGCGGACACCGGAAGCTCAACCACAACCCTAACCTGACCCTGACGCTATCTCCGACCGTAACACTGAACCGAAAACTAACAGTAGCCCTAAACTTACTTCCTCAAACTAAGTTCAAACCTAACCTAACCTGAAGCCTAAATCAAACCATACACCTAACCCTAACCCTAGGCGGACACCTTAAGCTCAACCCCAAACCTAACCTGACCCTGACGCTTACTCCAACCGTAACAGTTAACCGAAAACTAACAGTAGCCCTAAACTGACTCCCTCAAACTAAGTTCAAACCTAACCTAACCTGAAGCCTAAATCAAATCATAGACCTAACCCTAAGCCTAGGAGGACAACTTATGCTTAACCCCCACCCTAACCTGACCCTGACGCTTACTCCAACTGTAACAGTTAACCGAAAACTAACAGTAGCCCTGAACTTACACCCTCAAACTAACTTCAAACATAATCTAACCTGAAGCCTAACTCAAACCATAGACCTAACCCAAACCCTAGGCGGACACCTTAAGCTCAACCCCAACCCTAACCTGACCCTGACGCTATCTACAACCGTAACACTGAACCGAAAACTAACAGTAGCCCTAAACTTACTCCCTCAAACTAACTTCAAACCTAACCTAACCTGAAGCCTAAATTAAACCATACACCTAACCCTAACCCTAGGCGGACACCTTAAGCTCAACCCCAACCCTAACCTGACCTCCAGGCTAACTCCAAACATATCACTGAACCGAAAACTAAGAGTAGTCCTAAACTTACTCCCTCAAACTAACTTCAAACCTAACCTAACCTGAAGCCTAAATCAAACCATACACCTAACCCTAACCCTAGGCGGACACCTTAAGCTCAACCCCAACCCTAACCTGGCTCTGACGCTAACTCCAACAGTAACAGTTACCCGAAAACTAACAGTAGCCCTAAACTTACTCCCTCAAACTAACTTCAAACCTAACCTAACTTGAAGCCTAACTCAAACCATAGACCTAACCCTAACCCTAGGCGGTCACCTGAAAATCAACCACAACCCTAACCAGACCCTGACGCTATCTCCAACCGTAATACTGAACCGAAAACTAACAGTAGCCCTAAACTTACTCCCTCAAACTAAGTTCAAACCTAACCTAACCTGAAGCCTAACTGAAACCATAGGCCTAACCCTAACCCAAGGCTGACACCTGAAGCTCAACCCCAACCCTAACCTGACCCTGACGCTATCTCCAACCGTAACACTGAACCGAAAACTAACAGTAGCCGTAAACTTACTCCCTCAAACTAAGTTCAAACCTAACCTAACCTGAAGCCTTACTCAAACAATAGACCTAACCCTAACCCTAGGCGGACACCTTAAGCTTGACCCCAACCCTAACCTGACCCTGACGCTTGCTCCAACCGTAACAGTTAACTGAAAACTAACAGTAGCCCTAAACTTACTCCCTCAAACTAAGTTCAAACCTAACCTAACCTGAAGCCTAACTCAAACCACAGACCTAACCCTAACCCTAGGCAGACACCTTAAGCTCAACCCCAACCCTAACCGGACCGTCACGCTAACTCCAAACGTAACATTGAACCGAAAACTAACAGTAGCCCTAAACTTACTCCCTCAAACTAAGTTCAATCCTAACCTAACCTGAAGCCTAAATGAAACCATAGACCTAACCCTAACCCTAGGCGGACACCTTATGCTTAACCCCCACCCTAACCTCACCCTGACGCTTACTCCAACCGTAACAGTTAAACGAAAACTAACAGTAGCCCTAAACTGTCTCCCTCAAACTAAGTTCAAACCTAACCTAACCTGAAGCCTAACTCAAACAATACACTTAACCCTAACCCTAGGCGGACACCTTAAGCTTAACCCCAACCCTAACCTGACCCTGAGGCTAAATCCAACCGTAACACTGAACCGAAAACTAACAGTGGCCTTAAACTTACGCCCTCAAACTAAGTTCAATCCTAACCTAACCTGAAGCCTAAATGAAACCATAGACCTAACTCTAACCCTAGGCGGACACCTTATGCTTAACCCCCACCCTAACCTGACCCTGACGCTTACTCCAACCGTAACAGTTAAACGAAAACTAACAGTAGCCCTAAACTTACTCCCTCAAACTAAGTTCAAACCTAACCTAACCTGAAGCCTAACTCAAACCACAGTCCTAACCCTAACCCTAGGCGGACACCTGAAGCTCAATCACAACCCTAACCTGACCCTGACGCTATCTCCAACCGTAACACTGAACCGAAAACTAACAGTAGCCCTAAACTTACTCCCTCCAACTAAGTTCAAACCTAACCTAACCTGAAGCCTCACTCAAAACACAGACCTAACCCTAACCCTAGGAGGACACCTTAAGCTCAACCTCAACCCTAACCTGACCCTCACGCTAACTCCAACCGTAACACTGTACCGAAAACTAACAGTAGCCCTAAACTTACTCCCTCAAACTAAGTTCAAACCTAACCTAACCTGAAGCCTAACTCAAACAATAGACCTAACCCTAACCCTAGGCGGACACCTTAAGCTTGACCCCAACCCTAACCTGACCCTGACGCTTACTCCAACCGTAACAGTTAAACGAAAACTAACAGTAGCCCTAAATTGTCTCCCTCAAACTAAGTTCAAACCTAACCTAACCTGAAGCCTAACTCAAACAATAGATTTAACCCTAACCCTAGGCGGACACCTTAAGCTTAACCCAAACCCTAACCTGACCCTGAGGCTAAATCCAACCGTAACACTGAATCGAAAACTAACAGTGGCCCTAAACTGACTCCCTAAAACTAAGTTCAAACCTAACCTAACCTGAAGCCTAAATCAAATCACAGACCTAACCCTAACCCTAGGCGGACACCTTATGCTTAACCCCCACCCTAACCTGACCCTGTCGCGTACTCCAACTGTAACAGTTAACCTAAAACTAACAGTAGCCCTAAACTTACTCCCTCAAACTAACTTCAAACCTAAGCTAACCTGAAGCCTAAATCAAACCATACACCTAACCCTAACCCTAGGCGGACACCTTAAGCTCAACCCCAACCCTAACCTGGCCCTGACACTAACTCCAACAGTAACAGTTACCCAAAAACTAACAGTAGCCCTAAATTTACTCCCTCAAACTAACTTAAAACCTAACCTAACTTGAAGCCTAACTCAAACCATAGACCTAACCCTAACCCTAGGCGGACACCTGAAACTCAACCACAACCCTAACCACACCCTGACGCTATCTCCAACCGTAACACTAAACCGAAAACTAACAGTAGCCCTAAACTTACTCCCTCAAACTAAGTTCAAACCTAACCTAACCTGGAGCCTAACTCAAACCACAGACCTAACCCTAACCCTAGGAGGACACCTTAAGCTCAACCCCAACCCTAACCTGACCCTCACGCTAACTCCAACTGTAACACAGAACCGAAAACTAACAGTAGCCCTAAACTTACTCCCTCAAACTAAGTTCAAACCTAACCTATCCTGAAGCCTAACTCAAACAATAGACCTAACCCTAACCCTAGGCGGACACCTTATTCTTAACCCCCACCCTAACCTGACCCTGACGCTTACTCCAACCGTAACAGTTAAACGAAAACTAACAGTAGCCCTAAACTGACTCCCTCAAACTAAGTTCAAACCTAACCTAACCTGAAGCCTAAATCAAATCATAGACCTAACCCTAACCCTAGGCAGACAACTTATGCTTAACCCCCACCCTAACCTGACCCTGACGCTATCTCCAACCGTAACACTGAACCGAAAACTAACAGTAGCCCTAAACGTATTCCCTCAAACTAACTTCAAACCTAATCTAACCTGAAGCCTAACTCAAACCATAGACCTAACCCTAACCCTAGGCGGACACCTTAAGCTTATCCCCAACCCTAACCTGACCCTCACGCTAACTCCAACCAGAACACTGAACCGAAAACTAACAGTAGCCCTAAACTTACTCCCTCAAACTAACTTCAAACCTAACCTAACCTGAAGCCTAAATTAAACCATACACCTAACCCTAACCCTAGGCGGACACCTTAAGCTCAACCCCAACCCTAACCTGACCTCCAGGCTAACTCCAACCATATCACTGAACCGAAAACTAAGAGTAGTCCTAAACTTACTCCCTCAAACTAAGTTCAATCCTAACCTAACCTGAAGCCTAAATGAAACCATTGACCTAACTCTAACCCTTGGCGGACACCTTATGGTTAACCCCCACCATAACCTGACCCTGACGCTTACTCCAACCGTAACAGTTAAACGAAAACTAACAGTAGCCCTAAACTTACTCCCTCAAACTAAGTTCAAACCTAACCTAACCTGAAGCCTAAATCAAACCATACACCTAACCCTAACCCTAGGCGGACACCTTAAGCTCAACCCCAACCCTAACCTGGCTCTGACGCTAACTCCAACAGTAACAGTTACCCGAAAACTAACAGTAGCCCTAAACTTACTCCCTCAAACTAACTTCAAACCTAACATAACTTGAAGCCTAACTCAAACCATAGACCTAACCCTAACCCTAGGCGGACACCTGAAACTCAACCACAACCCTAACCAGACCTTGACGCTATCTCCAACCGTAATACTGAACCGAAAACTAACAGTAGCCCTAAACTTACTCCCTCAAACTAAGTTCAAACCTAACCTAACCTGAAGCCTAACTCAAACCATAGGCCTAACCCTAACCCAAGGCGGACACCTGAAGCTCAACCCCAACCCTAACCTGACCCTGACGCTATCTCCAACCGTAACACTGAACCGAAAACTAACAGTAGCCCTAAACTTACTCCCTCAAACTAAGTTCAAACCTAACCTAACCTGAACCCTAACTCAAACCACAGACCTAACCCTAACCCTAGGCGGACACCTCAAGCTCAACCCCAACCCTAACCTGGCCCTGACGCTTACTCCAACAGTAACAGTTACCCGAAAACTAACAGTAGCCCTAAACTTACTCCCTCAAACTAACTTCAAACCTATCCTAACTTGAAGCATAACTCAAACCACAGACCTACCCCTAACCCTAGGCGGACACCTTAAGCTCAACCGCAACCCTAACCTGGCCCTGACGCTAACTCCAACAGTAACAGTTACCCGAAAAATAACAGTAGCCCTAAACTGTCTCCCACAAACTAAGTTCAAACCTAACCTAACCTGAAGCCTAACTCAAACAATAGACCTAACCCTAACCCTAGGCGGACACCTGAAGCTCAATCACAACCCTAACCTGACCCTGACGCTATCTCCAACCGTAACACTGAACCGAAAACTAACAGTAACCCTAAACTTACTCCCTCAAACTAAGTTCAAACCTAACCTAACCTGAAGCCTCACTCAAACCACAGACCTAACCCTAACCCTAGGAGGACACCTCAAGCTCAACCCCAACCCTAACCTGACCCTCACGCTAACTCCAACCGTAACACTGTACCGAAAACTAACAGTAGCCCTAAAATTACTCCCTCAAACTAAGTTCAAACCTAACCTAACCTGAAGCCTAACTCAAACAATAGACCTAACCCTAACCCTAGGCGGACACCTTAAGCTTGACCCCAACCCTAACCTGACCCTGACGCTTACTCCAACCGTAACACTGAACCGAAAACTGACAGTAGCCCTAAACTTACTCCCTCAAACTAAGTTCAAACCTAACCTAACCTGAAGCCTAACTCAAACCACAGACCTAACCCTAACCCTAGGCAGACACCTTAAGCTCAACCCCAACCCTAACCGGACCGTCACGCTAACTCCAAACGTAACATTGAACCGAAAACTAACCGTAGCCCTAAACTTACTCCCTCAAACTAAGTTCAATCCTAACCTAACCTGAAGCCTAAATGAAACCATAGACCTAACCCTAACCCTAGGCGGACACCTTATGCTTAACCCCCACCCTAACCTCACCCTGACTCTTACTCCAACCGTAACAGTTAAACGAAAACTAACAGTAGCCCTAAACTGTCTCCCTCAAACTAAGTTCAAACCTAACCTAACCTGAAGCCTAACTCAAACAATACACTTAACCCTAACCCTAGGCGGACACCTCAAGCTTAACCCCAACCCTAACCTGACCCTGAGGCTAAATCCAACCGTAACACTGAACCGAAAACTAACAGTGGCCTTAAACTTACTCCCTCAAACTAAGTTCAATCCTAACCTAACCTGAAGCCTAAATGAAACCATAGACCTAACCCTAACCCTAGGCGGACACCTTATGCTTAACCCCCACCCTAAAATGACCCTGACGCTTACTCCAACCGTAACAGTTAAACGAAAACTAACAGTAGCCCTAAACTTACTCCCTCAAACTAAGTTCAAACCTAACCTAACCTGAAGCCTAAATCAAACCATACACCTAAGCCTAACCCTAGGCGGACACCTTAAGCTCAACCCCAAACCTAACCTGACCCTGACGCTTACTCCAACCGTAACAGTTAACCGAAAACTAACAGTATCCCTAAACTTACTCCCTCAAACTAACTTCAAACCTAACCTAACTTGAAGCCTTACTCAAACCAAAGATCTAACCCTAACCCTAGGCGGACACCTGAAACTCAACCACAACCCTAACCAGACCCTGACGCTATCTCCAACCGTAACACTGAACCGAAAACTAACAGTAGGCCTAAACTTACTCCCTCAAACTAAGTTCAAACCTAACCTAACCTGAAGCCTAACTCAAACCATAGACGTAACCCTAACCCAAGGCGGACACCTGAAGCTCAACCCCAACCCTAACCTGACCCTGACGCTATCTCCAACCATAACACTGAACCGAAAACTAACAGTAGCCCTAAACTTATTCCCTCAAACTAAGTTCAAACCTAACCTAACCTGAACCCTAACTCAAACCACAGACCTAACCCTAACCCTAGGCGGACACCTTAAGCTCAACCCCAACCCTAAACTGGCCCTGACGCTAACTCCAACCGTAACAGTTACCCGAAAACTAACAGTAGCCCTAAACTTACTGCCTCAAACTAAGTTCCAACCTAACCTAACCTGAAGCCTAAATCAAACCATACACCTAACCCTAACCCTAGGCGGACACCTGAAGTTCAAACCCAACCCTAACCTGAACCTTACGCTAACTCCAACCGAAACACTGAACCGAAAACTAACAGTAACCCTAAACTTAATCCCTCAAACTAAGTTCGAACCTAACCTAACCTGAAGCCTAACTCAAACCATAGACCTAATCCTAACCCTAGGCGGACACCTGAAGCTCAAGCCCAACCCTAACCTGACCCTGACGCTATCTCCAACCGTAACACTGAACCGAAAACTAACAGTAGCCCTAAACTTAATCCCTCAAACTAAGTTCAAACCTAACCTAACCTGAAGCCTAACTCAAACCATAGACCTAACCCTAACCCTAGGCGGACACCTTAATCTCAACCCCAACCCTAACCGGACCCTCACGCTAACTCCAAACCTAACATTGAACCGAAAACTAACAGTAGCCCTAAACTTACTCCCTCAAACTAAGTTCAATCCTAACCTAACCTGAAGCCTAAATGAAACCATAGACCTAACCCTAACCCTAGGCGGACACCTTATGCTTAACCCCCACCCTAAGTTGACCCTGACACTTACTCCAACCGTAACAGTTAAACGAAAACTAACAGTAGCCCTAAACTGTCTCCCACAAACTAAGTTCAAACCTAACCTAACCTGAAGCCTAACTCAAACAATAGACCTAACCCTAACCCTAGGCGGACACCTGAAGCTCAATCTCAACCCTAACCTGACCCTGACGCTATCTCCAACCGTAACACTGAACCGAAAACTAACAGTAACCCTAAACTTACTCCCTCAAACTAAGTTCAAACCTAACCTAACCTGAAGCCTCACTCAAACCACAGACCTAACCCTAACCCTAGGAGGACACCTTAAGCTCAACCCCAAACCTAACCTGACCCTCACGCTAACTCCAACCGTAACACTGTACCGAAAACTAACAGTAGCCCTAAACTTACTCCCTCAAACTAAGTTCAAACCTAACCTAACCTGAAGCCTAACTCAAACAATAGACCTAACCCTAACCCTAGGCGGACACCTTAAGCTTGACCCCAACCCTAACCTGACCCTGACGCTTACTCCAACCGTAACAGTTAACCGAAAACTAACAGTAGCCCAAAACTTACTCCCTCAAACTAAGTTCAAACCTAACCTAACCTGAAGCCTAACTCAAACCACAGACCTAACCCTAAACCTAGGCAGACACCTTAAGCTCAACCCCAACCCTAACCGGACCGTCACGCTAACTCCAAACGTAACATTGAACCGAAAACTAACAGTAGCCCTAAACTTACTCCCTCAAACTAAGTTCAATCCTAACCTAACCTGAAGCCTAAATGAAACCATAGACCTAACCCTAACCCTAGGCGGACACCTTATGCTTAACCCCCACCCTAACCTCACCCTGACGCTTACACCAACCGTAACAGTTAAACGAAAACTAACAGTAGCCCTAAACTGTCTCCCTCAAACTAAGTTCAAACCTAACCTAACCTGAAGCCTAACTCAAACAATATACTTAACCCTAACCCTAGGCGGACACCTTAAGCTTAACCCCAACCCTAACCTGACCCTGAGGCTAAATCCAACCGTAACACTGAACCGAAAACTAACAGTGGCCTTAAACTTACTCCCTCAAACTAAGTTCAATCCTAACCTAACCTGAAGCCTAAATGAAACCATAGACCTAACCCTAACCCTAGGCGGACACCTTATGCTTAACCCCCACCCTAACCTGACCCTGACGCTTACTCCAACCGTAACAGTTAAACGAAAACTAACAGTAGCCCTAAACTGTCTCCCACAAACTAAGTTCAAACCTAACCTAACCTGAAGCCTAACTCAAACAATAGACGTAACCCTAACCCTAGGCGGACACCTTAATCTCAACCCCAAACCTAACCTGGCCCTGACGCTAACTCCAACAGTAACAGTTACCCGAAAAATAACAGTAGCCCTAAACTTACTCCCTCAAACTAAGTTCAAACCTAACCTAACCTGAAGCCTAACTCAAACCACAGTCCTAACCCTAACCCTAGGCGGACACCTGAAGCTCAATCACAACCCTAACCTGACCCTGACGCTATCTCCAACCGTAACACTGAACCGAAAACTAACCGTAGCCCTACACTTACTCCCTCAAACTAAGTTCAAACCTAACCTAACCTGAAGCCTCACTCAAACCACAGACCTAACCCTAACCCTAGGAGGACACCTTAAGCTCAACCCCAACCCTAACCTGAACCTCACACTAACTCCAACCGTAACACTGTACCGAAAAGTAACAGTAGCCCTAAACTTACTCCCTCAAACTAAGTTCAAACCTAACCTAACCTGAAGCCTAACTCAAACAATAGACCTAACCCTAACCCTAGGCGGACACCTTAAGCTTGACCCCAACCCTAACCTGACCCTGACGCTTACTCCAACCGTAACAGTTAAACGAAAACTAACAGTAGCCCTAAATTGTCTCCCTCAAACTAAGTTCAAACCTAACCGTACCTGAAGCCTAACTCAAACAATAGACTTAACCCTAACCCTAGGCGGACACCTTAAGCTTAACCCCAACCCTAACCTGACCCTGAGGCTAAATCCAACCGTAACACTGAACCGAAAACTAACAGTGGCCCTAAACTGACTCCCTAAAACTAAGTTCAAACCTAACCTAACCTGAAGCCTAAATCAAATCATAGACCTAACCCTAACCCTAGGCGGACACCTTATGCTTAACCCCCAACCTAACCTGACCCTGACGCGTACTCCAACTGTAACAGGTAACCGAAAACTAACAGTAGCCCTAAACTTACTCCCTCAAACTAACTTCAAACCTAACCAAACCTGAAGCCTAAATCAAACCATACACCTAACCCTAACCCTAGGCGGACACCTTAAGCTCAACCCCAACCCTAACCTGGCCCTGACACTAACTCCAACAGTAACAGTTACCCGAAAACTAACAGTAGCCCTAAATTTACTCCCTCAAACTAACTTAAAACCTAACCTAACTTGAAGCCTAACTCAAACCATAGACCTAACCCTAACCCTAGGCGGACACCTGAAACTCAACCACAACCCTAACCACACCCTGACGCTATCTCCAACCGTAACACTAAACCGAAAACTAACAGTAGCCCTAAACTTACTCCCTCAAACTAAGTTCAAACCTAACCTAACCTGAAGCCTAACTCAAACCACAGACCTAACCCTAACCCTAGGCGGACACCTTAAGCTTATCCCCAACCCTAACCTGACCCTCACGCTAACTCCAACCATAACACTGAACCGAAAACTAACAGTAGCCCTAAACTTACTCCCTCAAACTAACTTCAAACCTAACCTAACCTGAAGCCTAAATTAAACCATACACCTAACCCTAACCCTAGGCGGACACCTTAAGCTCAACCCCAACCCTAACCTGACCTCCAGGCTAACTCCAACCATATCACTGAACCGAAAACTAAGAGTAGTCCTAAACTTACTCCCTCAAACTAAGTTCAATCCTAACCTAACCTGAAGCCTAAATGAAACCATAGACCTAACCCTAACCCTAGGCGGACACCTTATGGTTAACCCCCACCATAACCTGACCCTGACGCTTACTCCAACCGTAACAGTTAAACGAAAACTAACAGTAGCCCTCAACTTACTCCCTCAAACTAAGTTCAAACCTAACCTAACCTGAAGCCTAAATCAAACCATACACCTAACCCTAACCCTAGGCGGACACCTTAAGCTCAACCCCAACCCTAACCTGGCTCTGACGCTAACTCCAACAGTAACAGTTACCCGAAAACTAACAGTAGCCCTAAACTTACTCCCTCAAACTAACTTCAAACCTAACCTAACTTGAAGCCTAACTCAAACCATAGACCTAACCCTAACCCTAGGCGGACACCTGAAACTCAACCACAACCCTAACCAGACCCTGACGCTATCTCCAACCGTAATACTGAACCGAAAACTAACAGTAGCCCTAAACTTACTCCCTCAAACTAAGTTCAAACCTAACCTAACCTGAAGCCTAACTCAAACCATAGACCTAACCCTAACCCAAGGCGGACACCTGAAGCTCAACCCCAACCCTAACATGACCCTGACGCTATCTCCAACCGTAACACTGAACCGAAAACTAACAGTAGCCCTAAACTTACTCCCTCAAACTAAGTTCAAACCTAACCTAACCTGAACCCTAACTCAAACCACAGACCTAACCCTAACCCTAGACGGACACCTTAAGCTCAACCCCAACCCTAAACTGGCCCTGACGCTAACTCCAACCGTAACAGTTACCCGAAAACTAACAGTAGCCCTAAACTTACTGCCTCAAACTAAGTTCCAACCTAACCTAACCTGAAGCCTAAATCAAACCATACACCTAACCCTAACCCTAGGCGGACACCTGAAGTTCAAACCCAACCCTAACCTGACCCTCACGCTAACTCCAACCGTAACACTGAACTGAAAACTAACAATAGCCCAAAACTTAATCCCTCAAATTAAGTTCAAACCTATCCTAACCTGAAGCCTAACTCATACCATAGACCTAACCCTAACCTTAGGCTGACACCTGAAGCTCAACCCCAACCCTAACCTGACCCTGACGCTATCTCCAAACCTAACATTGAACCGAAAACTAACAGTAGCCCTAAACTTACTCCCTCAAACTAAGTTCAATCCTAACCTAACCTGAAGCCTAAATGAAACCATAGACCTAACCCTAACCCTAGGCGGACACCTTATGCTTAACCCCCACCCTAACTTGACCCTGACGCTTACTCCAACCGTAACAGTTAAACGAAAACTAACAGTAGCCCTAAACTGTCTCCCACAAACTAAGTTAAAACCTAACCTAACCTGAAGCCTAACTCAAACAATAGACCTAACCCTAACCCTAGGCGGACACCTTAAGCTCAACCCCAACCCTAACCTAGCCCTGACGCTAACTCCAACACTAACAGTTACCCGAAAACTAACAGTAGCCCTTAACTTACTCCCTCATACTAACTTCAAACCTAACCTAACTTGAAGCCTAACTCAAACCATAGACCTAACCCTAACCCTAGGCTGACACCTGAAACTCAACCACAACCCTAAGCAAACCCTGACGCTATCTCCAACCGTAACACTGAACCGAAAACTAACAGTAGCCCTAAACTTACTCCCTCAAACTAAGTTCAAACCTACCCTAACCTGGACCCTAACTCAAACCATAGACCTAACCCTAACCCTAGGCGGACACCTTATGGTTAACCCCCACCATAACCTGACCCTGACGCTTACTCCAACCATAACAGTTAAACGAAAACTAACAGTAGCCCTAAACTTACTCCCTCAAACTAACTTCAAACCTAACCTAACCTGAAGCCTAAATCAAATCATACACCTAACCCTAACCCTAGGCGGACACCTTAAGCTCAACCCCAACCCTAACCTGACCCTCACGCTAACTCCAACCGTAACACTGTACCGAAAACTAACAGTAGCCCTAAACTTACTCCCTCAAACTAAGTTCAAACCTAACCTAACCTGAAGCCTAACTCAAACAATAGACCTAACCCTAACCCTAGGCGTACACCTTAAGCTTGACCCCAACCCTAACCTGACCCTGACGCTTACTCCAACCGTAACAGTTAACCGAAAACTAACAGTAGCCCTAAACTTACTCCCTCAAACTAAGTTCAAACCTAACCTAACCTGAAGCCTAACTCAAACCACAGACCTAACCCTAACCCTAGGCAGACACCTTAAGCTCAACCCCAACACTAACCGGACCGTCACGCTAACTCCAAACGTAACATTGAACCGAAAACTAACAGTAGCCCTAAACTTACTCCCTCAAACTAAGTTCAATCCTAACCTAACCTGAAGCCTAAATGAAACCATAGACCTAACCCTAACCCTAGGCGTACACCTTATGCTTAACCCCCACCCTAACCTGACCCTCACGCTAACTCCAACCGAAACACTGAACCGAAAAGTAACAGTAACCCTAAACTTAATCCCTCAAACTAAGTTCAAACCTAACCTAACCTGAAGCCTAACTCAAACCATAGACCTAACCCTAACCCTAGGCGGACACCTTAATCTCAACCCCAACCCTAACCTGGCCCTGACGCTAACTCCAACAGTAACAGTTACATGAAAACTAACAGTAGCCCTAAACTTACTCCCTCAAACTAACTTCAAACCTATCATAACTTGAAGCATAACTCAAACCACAGACCTACCCCTAACCCTAGGCGGACACCTTAAGCTCAACCCCAACCCTAACCTGGCCCTGACGCTAACTCCAACAGTAACAGTTACCCAAAAACTAACAGTAGCCCTAAACTTACTCCCTCAAACTAAGTTCAAACCTAACCTAACCTGAAGACTCACTCAAACCACAGACCTAACCCTAACCCTAGGAGGACACCTTAAGCTCAACCCCAACCCTAACCTGACCCTCACGCTAACTCCAACCGTAACACTGTACCGAAAACTAACAGTAGCCCTAAACTTACTCCCTCAAACTAAGTTCAAACCTAACCTAACCTGAAGCCTAACACAAACAATAGACCTAACCCTAACCCTAGGCGGACACCTTAAGCTTAACCCCAACCCTAACCTGACCCTGAGGCTAAATCCAACCGTAACACTGAATCGAAAACTAACAGTGGCCCTAAACTTATTCCCTCAAACTAACTTCAAACCTAACCTAACCTGAAGCCTAAATTAAACCATACACCTAACCCTAACCCTAGGCGGACACCTTAAGCTCAACCCCAACCCTAACCTGACCTCCAGGCTAACTCCAACCATATCACTGAACCGAAAACTAAGAGTAGTCCTAAACTTACTCCCTCAAACTAAGTTCAATCCTAACCTAACCTGAAGCCTAAATGAAACCATAGACCTAACCCTAACCCTAGGCGGACACCTTATGGTTAACCCCCACCCTAACCTGACCCTGACGCTTACTCCAACCGTAACAGTTAAACGAAAACTAACAGTAGCCCTAAACTTACTCCCTCAAACTAAGTTCAAACCTAACCTAACCTGAAGCCTAAATCAAACCATACACCTAACCCTAACCCTAGGCGGACACCTTAAGCTCAACCCCAAACCTAACCTGACCCTGACGCTTACTCCAACCATAACAGTTAACCGAAAACTAACAGTAGCCCTAAACTGACTCCCTAAAACTAAGTTCAAACCTAACCTAACCTGAAGCCTAAATCAAATCATAGACCTAACCCTAACCCTAGGCGGACACCTTATGCTTAACCCCCACCCTAACCTGACCCTGACGCGTACTCCAACTGTAACAGTTAACCGAAAACTAACAGTAGCCCTAAACTTACTCCCTCAAACTAACTTCAAACCTAACCTAACCTGAAGCCTAAATCAAACCATACACCTAACCCTAACCCTAGGCGGACACCTTAAGCTCAACCCCAACCCTAACCTGGCCCTGACACTAACTCCAACAGTAACAGTTACCCGAAAACTAACAGTAGCCCTAAATTTACTCCCTCAAACTAACTTAAAACCTAACCTAACTTGAAGCCTAACTCAAACCATAGACCTAACCCTAACCCTAGGCGGACACCTGAAACTCAACCACAACCCTAACCACACCCTGACGCTATCTCCAACCGTAACACTAAACCGAAAACTAACAGTAGCCCTAAACTTACTCCCTCAAACTAAGTTCAAACCTAACCTAACCTGGAGCCTAACTCAAACCACAGACCTAACCCTAACCATAGGAGGACACCTTAAGCTCAACCCCAACCCTAACCTGACCCTCACGCTAACTCCAACCGTAACACAGAACCGAAAACTAACAGTAGCCCTAAACTTACTCCCTCAAACTAAGTTCAAACCTAACCTATCCTGAAGCCTAACTCAAACAATAGACCTAACCCTAACCCTAGGCGGACACCTTATGCTTAACCCCCACCCTAACCTGACCCTGACGCTTACTCCAACCGTAACAGTTAAACGAAAACTAACAGTAGCCCTAAACTGACTCCCTCAAACTAAGTTCAAACCTAACCTAACCTGAAGCGTAAATCAAACCATACACCTAACCCTAACCCTAGGCGGACACCTTAAGCTCAACCCCAACCCTAACCTGGCCCTGACGCTAACTCCAACAGCAACAGTTACCCGAAAACTAACAATAGCCCTAAACTTACTCCCTCAAACTAACTTCAAACCTAACCCAATTTGAAGCCTAACTAAAACCATAGACCTAACCCTAACCCTAGGCGGACACCTCAAACTCAACCACAAACCTAACCAGATCCTGACGCTATCTCCAACCGTAACACTGAACCGAAAACTAACAGTAGCCCTAAACTGACTCCCTCAAACTAAGTTCAAACCTAACCTAACCTGAAGCCTAAATCAAATCATAGACCTAACCCTAACCCTAGGCGGACAACTTATGCTTAACCTCCACCCTAACCTGACCCTGACGCTTACTCCAAATGTAACAGTTAACCGAAAACTAACAGTAGCCCTGAACTTACACCCTCAAACTAACTTCAAACCTAATCTAACCTGAAGCCTAACTCAAACCATAGACCTAACCCTAACCCTAGGCGGACACCTTAAGCTCAACCCCAACCCTAACCGGACCCTGACGCTATCTCCAACCGTAACACTGAACCGAAAACTAACAGTAGCCCTAAACTTATTCCCTCAAACTAAGTTCAAACCTAACCTAACCTGAAGCCTAACTCAAACCACAGACCTAACCCTAACCCTAGGCGGACACCTTAAGCTTATCCCCAACCCTAACCTGACCCTCACGCTAACTCCAACCATAACACTGAACCGAAAACTAACAGTAGCCCTAAACTTACTCCCTCAAACTAACTTCAAACCTAACCTAACCTGAAGCCTAAATTAAACCATACACCTAACCCTAACCCTAGGCGGACACCTTAAGCTCAACCCCAACCCTAACCTGACCTCCAGGCTAACTCCAACCATATCACTGAACCGAAAACTAAGAGTAGTCCTAAACTTACTCCCTCAAACTAAGTTCAATCCTAACCTAACCTGAAGCCTAAATGAAACCATAGACCTAACCCTAACCCTAGGCGGACACCTTATGGTTAACCCCAACCATAACCTGACCCTGACGCTTACTCCAACCGTAACAGTTAAACGAAAACTAACAGTAGCCCTAAACTTACTCCCTCAAACTAAGTTCAAACCTAACCTAACCTGAAGCCTAAATCAAACCCTACACCTAACCCTAACCCTAGGCGGACACCTTAAGCTCAACCCCAACCCTAACCTGGCTCTGACGCTAACTCCAACAGTAACAGTTACCCGAAAACTAACAGTAGCCCTAAACTTACTCCCTCAAACTAACTTCAAACCTAACCTAACTTGAAGCCTAACTCAAACCATAGACCTAACCCTAACCCTAGGCGGACACCTGAAACTCAACCACAACCCTAACCAGACCCTGACGCTACCTCCAACCGTAATACTGAACCGAAAACTAACAGTAGCCCTAAACTTACTCCCTCAAACTAAGTTCAAACCTAACCTAACCTGAAGCCTAACTCAAACCATAGACCTAACCCTAACCCAAGGCGGACACCTGAAGCTCAACCCCAACCCTAACATGACCCTGACGCTATCTCCAACCGTAACACTGAACCGAAAACTAACAGTAGCCCTAAACTTACTCCCTCAAACTAAGTTCAAACCTAACCTAACCTGAACCCTAACTCAAACCACAGACCTAACCCTAACCCTAGACGGACACCTTAAGCTCAACCCCAACCCTAAACTGGCCCTGACGCTAACTCCAACCGTAACAGTTACCCGAAAACTAACAGTAGCCCTAAACTTACTGCCTCAAACTAAGTTCCAACCTAACCTAACCTGAAGCCTAAATCAAACCATACACCTAACCCTAACCCTAGGCGGACACCTGAAGTTCAAACCCAACCCTAACCTGACCCTCACGCTAACTCCAACCGTAACACTGAACTGAAAACTAACAATAGCCCAAAACTTAATCCCTCAAATTAAGTTCAAACCTATCCTAACCTGAAGCCTAACTCATACCATAGACCTAACCCTAACCTTAGGCTGACACCTGAAGCTCAACCCCAACCCTAACCTGACCCTGACGCTATCTCCAAACCTAACATTGAACCGAAAACTAACAGTAGCCCTAAACTGACTCCCTCAAACTAAGTTCAATCCTAACCTAACCTGAAGCCTAAATGAAACCATAGACCTAACCCTAACCCTAGGCGGACACCTTATGCTTAACCCCCACCCTAACTTGACCCTGACGCTTACTCCAACCGTAACAGTTAAACGAAAACTAACAGTAGCCCTAAACTGTCTCCCACAAACTAAGTTAAAACCTAACCTAACCTGAAGCCTAACTCAAACAATAGACCTAACCCTAACCCTAGGCGGACACCTTAAGCTCAACCCCAACCCTAACCTAGCCCTGACGCTAACTCCAACAGTAACAGTTACCCGAAAACTAACAGTAGCCCTTAACTTACTCCCTCATACTAACTTCAAACCTAACCTAACTTGAAGCCTAACTCAAACCATAGACCTAACCCTAACCCTAGGCTGACACCTGAAACTCAACCACAACCCTAAGCAAACCCTGACGCTATCTCCAACCGTAACACTGAACCGAAAACTAACAGTAGCCCTAAACTTACTCCCTCAAACTAAGTTCAAACCTACCCTAACCTGGACCCTAACTCAAACCATAGACCTAACCCTAACCCTAGGCGGACACCTTATGGTTAACCCCCACCATAACCTGACCCTGACGCTTACTCCAACCATAACAGTTAAACGAAAACTAACAGTAGCCCTAAACTTACTCCCTCAAACTAACTTCAAACCTAACCTAACCTGAAGCCTAAATCAAATCATACACCTAACCCTAACCCTAGGCGGACACCTTAAGCTCAACCCCAACCCTAACCTGACCCTCACGCTAACTCCAACCGTAACACTGTACCGAAAACTAACAGTAGCCCTAAACTTACTCCCTCAAACTAAGTTCAAACCTAACCTAACCTGAAGCCTAACTCAAACAATAGACCTAACCCTAACCCTAGGCGTACACCTTAAGCTTGACCCCAACCCTAACCTGACCCTGACGCTTACTCCAACCGTAACAGTTAACCGAAAACTAACAGTAGCCCTAAACTTACTCCCTCAAACTAAGTTCAAACCTAACCTAACCTGAAGCCTAACTCAAACCACAGACCTAACCCTAACCCTAGGCAGACACCTTAAGCTCAACCCCAACACTAACCGGACCGTCACGCTAACCCCAAACGTAACATTGAACCGAAAACTAACAGTAGCCCTAAACTTACTCCCTCAAACTAAGTTCAATCCTAACCTAACCTGAAGCCTAAATGAAACCATAGACCTAACCCTAACCCTAGGCGTACACCTTATGCTTAACCCCCACCCTAACCTGACCCTCACGCTAACTCCAACCGAAACACTGAACCGAAAACTAACAGTAACCCTAAACTTAATCCCTCAAACTAAGTTCAAACCTAACCTAACCTGAAGCCTAACTCAAACCATAGACCTAACCCTAACCCTAGGCGGACACCTTAATCTCAACCCCAACCCTAACCTGGCCCTGACGCTAACTCCACCAGTAACAGTTACACGAAAACTAACAGTAGCCCTAAACTTACTCCCTCAAACTAACTTCAAACCTATCATAACTTGAAGCATAACTCAAACCACAGACCTACCCCTAACCCTAGGCGGACACCTTAAGCTCAACCCCAACCCTAACCTGGCCCTGACGCTAACTCCAACAGTAACAGTTACCCAAAAACTAACAGTAGCCCTAAACTTACTCCCTCAAACTAAGTTCAAACCTAACCTAACCTGAAGACTCACTCAAACCACAGACCTAACCCTAACCCTAGGAGGACACCTTAAGCTCAACCCCAACCCTAACCTGACCCTCACGCTAACTCCAACCGTAACACTGTACCGAAAACTAACAGTAGCCCTAAACTTACTCCCTCAAACTAAGTTCAAACCTAACCTAACCTGAAGCCTAACTCAAACAATAGACCTAACCCTAACCCTAGGCGGACACCTTAAGCTTGACCCCAACCCTAACCTGACCCTGACGCTTACTCCAACCGTAACAGTTAAACGAAAACTAACAGTAGCCCTAAATTGTCTCCCTCAAACTAAGTTCAAACCTAACCTTACCTGAAGCCTAACTCAAACAATAGACTTAACCCTAACCCTAGGCGGACACCTTAAGCTTAACCCCAACCCTAACCTGACCCTGAGGCTAAATCCAACCGTAACACTGAATCGAAAACTAACAGTGGCCCTAAACTTACTCCCTCAAACTAACTTCAAACCTAACCTAACCTGAAGCCTAAATTAAACCATACACCTAACCCTAACCCTAGGCGGACACCTTAAGCTCAACCCCAACCCTAACCTGACCTCCAGGCTAACTCCAACCATATCACTGAACCGAAAACTAAGAGTAGTCCTAAACTTACTCCCTCAAACTAAGTTCAATCCTAACCTAACCTGAAGCCTAAATGAAACCATAGACCTAACCCTAACCCTAGGCGGACACCTTATGGTTAACCCCCACCCTAACCTGACCCTGACGCTTACTCCAACCGTAACAGTTAAACGAAAACTAACAGTAGCCCTAAACTTACTCCCTCAAACTAAGTTCAAACCTAACCTAACCTGAAGCCTAAATCAAACCATACACCTAACCCTAACCCTAGGCGGACACCTTAAGCTCAACCCCAACCCTAACCGGACCCTCACGCTAACTCCAAACCTAACATTGAACCAAAAACTAACAGTAGCCCTAAACTTACTCCCTCAAACTAAGTTCAATCCTAACCTAACCTGAAGCCAAAATGAAACCATAGACCTAACCCTAACCCTAGGCGGACACCTTATGCTTAACCCCCACCCTAACTTGACCCTGACGCTTACTCCAACCGTAACAGTTAAACGAAAACTAACAGTAGCCCTAAACTGTCTCCCACAAACTAAGTTAAAACCTAACCTAACCTGAAGCCTAACTCAAACAATAGACCTAACCCTAACCCTAGGCGGACACCTAAAGCTCAACCCCAAACCTAACCAGGCCCTGACGCTAACTCCAACAGTAACAGTTATCCGAAAACTAACAGTAGCGCTTAACTTACTCCCTCAAACTAACTTCAAACCTAACCTAACTTGAAGCCTAACTCAAACCATAGACCTAACCCTAAACCTAGGCGGACAGCTGAAACTCACCCACAACCCTAAGCAACCCCTGACGCTATCTCCAACCGTAACACTGAACCGAAAACTAACAGTAGCCCTAAACTTACTCCCTCAAACTAAGTTCAAACCTACCCTAACCTGGACCCTAACTCAAACCATAGACCTAACCCTAACCCTAGGCGGACACCTGAAGCTCAATCACAACCCTAACCTGACCCTGACGCTATCTCCAACCGTAACACTGAACCGAAAACTAACAGTAGCCCTAAACTTACTCCCTCAAACTAAGTTCAAACCTAACCTAACCTTAAGCCTAACTCAAACCACAGACCTAACCTTAACCCTAGGCGGACACCTGAAGCTCAACCCCAACCCTAACCGGAGCCTCACGCTAACTCCAAACGTTACATTGAACCGAAAACTAAGAGTAGCCCTAAACTTACTCCCTCAAACTAAGTTCAATCCTAACCTAACCTGACGCCTAAATGAAACCATAGACCTAACCCTAACCCTAGGCAGACACCTTATGCTTAACCCCCACCATAACTTGACCCTGATGCTTACTCCAACCGTAACAGTTAAACGAAAACTAACAGTAGCCCTATACTGTCTCCCACAAACTAAGTTCAAACCTAACCTATCCTGAAGCCTAACTCAGACAATAGACCTAACCCTAACCAGAGGCGGACACCTTAATCTCAACCCCAACCCTAACCTGGCCCTGACGCTAACTCCAACAGTAACAGTTACCCGAAAACTAACAGTAGCCCTAAACTTACTCCCTCAAACTAAGTTCAAACCTAACCTAACCTGAAGCCTAACTCAAACCACAGACCTAACCCTAACCCTAGGCGGACACCTGAAGCTCAACCCCAACCCTAACCTGACCCTCACGCTAACTCCAACCGTAACACTGTACCGAAAACTAACAGTAGCCCTAAACTTACTCCCTCAAACTAAGTTCAAATCTATCCTAACCTGAAGCCTAACTCAAACAAGAGACCTAACCCTAACCCTAGGCGGACACCTTAAGCTTGACCCCAACCCTAACCTGACCCTGACGTTTACTCCAACCGTAACAGTTAAACGAAAACTAACAGTAGCCCTAAACTGTCTCCCTCAAACTAAGTTCAAACCTAACCTAACCTGAAGCCTAACTCAAACAATAGACTTAACCCTAACCCTATGCGGACACCTTAAGCTTAACACCAACCCTAACCTGACCCTGAGGCTAAATCCAACCGTAACACTGAATCGAAAACTAACAGTGGCCCTAAACTTACTCCCTCAAACTAAGTTCAATCCTAACCTAACCTGAAGTCTAAATGAAATCATAGACCTAACCCTAACCCTAGGCGGACACCTTATGCTTAACCCCCACCCTAACCTGACCCTGACGCTTACTCCAACCGTAACAGTTAGACAAAAACTAACAGTAGCCCTAAAATTACTCCCTCAAACTAAGTTCAAACCTAACCTAACCTGAAGCCTAAATCAAACCATACACCTAACCCTAACCCTAGGTGGACACCTTAAGCTCAACCCCAAACCTAACCTGACCCTGACGCTTACTCCAACCGTAACAGTTACCCGAAAACTAACAGTAGCCCTAAACTGACTCCCTAAAACTAAGTTCAAACCTAACCTAACCTGAAGCCTAAATCAAATCATAGACCTAACCCCAACCCTAGGCGGACACCTTATGCTTAACCCCCACCCTAACCTGACCCTGACGCTTACTCCAACCGTAACAGTTAAACGAAAACTATCAGTAGCCCTAAACTTACTCCCTCAAACTAAGTTCAAACCTAACCTAACCTGAAGCATAAATCAAACCATACACCTAACCCTAACCCTAGGCGGACACCTTAAGCTCAACCCCAACCCTAACCTGGCCCTGACGCTAACTCCAACAGTAACAGTTACCTGAAAACTAACAGTAGCCCTAAACTTACTCCCTCAAACTAACTTCAAACCTAACCCAATTTGAAGCCTAACTCAAACCATAGAACTAACCCTAACCCTAGGCAGACACCTGAAACTCAACCACAACCCTAACCAGATCCTGACGCTATCTCCAACCGTAACACTGAACCGAAAACTAACAGTAGCCCTAAACTGACTCCCTCAAACTAAGTTCAAAACTAACCTAACCTGAAGCCTAAATCAAATCATAGACCTAACCCTAACCCTAGGCGGACAACTTATGCTTAACCCCCACCCTAACCTGACCCTGACGCTTACTCCAACTGTAACAGTTAACCGAAAACTAACAGTAGCCCTGAACTTACACCCTCAAACTACCTTCAAACCTAATCTAACGTGAAGCCTAACTCAAACCATAGACCTAACGCTAATCCTAGGCGGACACCTAAATCTCAACCCCAACCCTAACCTGGCCCTGACGCTAACTCCAACAGTAACAGTTACACGAAAACTAACAGTAGCCCTAAACTTACTCCCTCAAACTAACTTCAAACCTATCATAACTTGAAGCATAACTCAAACCACAGACCTACCCCTAACCCTAGGCGGACACCTTAAGCTCAACCCCAACCCTAACCTGGCCCTGACGCTAACTCCAACAGTAACAGTTACCCAAAAACTAACAGTAGCCCTAAACTTACTCCCTCAAACTAAGTTCAAACCTAACCTAACCTGAAGCCTAACTCAAACCACAGACCTAACCCTGATCCTAGGCAGACACCTGAAGCTCAATCACAACCCTAACCTGACCCTGACGCTATCTCCAACCGTAACACTGAACCGAAAACTAACAGTAGCCCTAAACTTACTCCCTCAAACTAAGTTCAAACCTAACCTAACCTGAAGACTCACTCAAACCACAGACCTAACCCTAACCCTAGGAGGACACCTTAAGCTCAACCCCAACCCTAACCTGACCCTCACGCTAACTCCAACCGTAACACTGTACCGAAAACTAACAGTAGCCCTAAACTTACTCCCTCAAACTAAGTTCAAACCTAACCTAACCTGAAGCATAACTCAAACAATAGACCTAACCCTAACCCTAGGCGGACACCTTAAGCTTCACCCCAACCCTAACCTGACCCTGACGCTTACTCAAACCGTAACAGTTAAACGAAAACTAACAGTAGCCCTAAATTGTCTCCCTCAAACTAAGTTCAAACCTAACCTTACCTGAAGCCTAAATCAAACAATAGACTTAACCCTAACCCTAGGCGGACACCTTAAGCTTAACCCCAACCCTAACCTGACCCTGAGGCTAAATACAACCGTAACACTGAATCGAAAACTAACAGTGGCCCTAAACTTACTCCCTCAAACTAACTTCAAACCTAACCTAACCTGAAGCCTAAATTAAACCATACACCTAACCCTAACCCTAGGCGGACACCTTAAGCTCAACCCCAACCCTAACCTGACCTCCAGGCTAACTCCAACCATATCACTGAACCGAAAACTAAGAGTAGTCCTAAACTTACTCCCTCAAACTAAGTTCAATCCTAACCTAACCTGAAGCCTAAATGAAACCATAGACCTAACCCTAACCCTAGGCGGACACCTTATGGTTAATCCCCACCATAACCTGACCCTGACGCTTACTCCAACCATAACAGTTAAACGAAAACTAACAGTAGCCCTAAACTTACTCCCTCAAACTAAGTTCAAACCTAACCTAACCTGAAGCCTAAATCAAACCATACACCTAACCCTAACCCTAGGCGGACACCTTAAGCTCAAGCCAAACCTAACCTGACCCTGACGCTTACTCCAACCATAACAGTTAACCGAAAACTAACAGTAGCCCTAAACTGACTCCCTAAAACTAAGTTCAAACCTAACCTAACCTGAAGCCTAAATCAAATCATACACCTAACCCTAACCCTAGGCGGACACCTTATGCTTAACCCCCACCCTAACCTGACCCTGACGCGTACTCCAACTGTAACAGTTAACCGAAAACTAACAGTAGCCCTAAACTTACTCCCTCAAACTAACTTCAAACCTAACCTAACCTGAAGTCTAAATCAAACCATACACCTAACCCTAACCCTAGGTGGACACCTTAAGCTCAACCCCAACCCTAACCTGGCCCTGACACTAACTCCAACAGTAACAGTTACCCGAAAACTAACAGTAGCGCTTAACTTACTCCCTCAAACTAACTTCAAACCTAACCTAACTTGAAGCCTAACTCAAACCATAGACCTAACCCTAACCCTAGGCGGACACCTGAAACTCAACCACAACCCTAAGCAAACCCTGACGCTATCTCCAACCGTAACACTGAACCGAAAACTAACAGTAGCCCTAAACTTACTCCCTCAAACTAAGTTCAAACCTACCCTAACCTGGACCCTAACTCAAACCATAGACCTAACCCTAACCCTAGGCGGACACCTGAAGCTCAATCACAACCCTAACCTGACCCTGACGCTATCTCCAACCGTAACAGTTACCCGAAAACTAACAGTAGCCCTAAACTTACTGCCTCAAACTAAGTTCCAACCTAACCTAACCTGAAGCCTAAATCAAACCATACATCTAACCCTAACCCTAGGCGGACACCTGAAGTTCAAACCCAACCCTAACCTGACCCTCACGCTAACTCCAACCGTAACACTGAACCGAAAACTAACAGTAGCCCAAAACTTAATCCCTCAAACTAAGTTCAAACCTATCCTAACCTGAAGCCTAACTCAAACCATAGACCTAACCCTAACCCTAGGCTGACACCTGAAGCTCAACCCCAACCCTAACCTGACCCTGACGCTATCTCCAACCGTAACACTGAACCGAAATCTAACAGTAGCCCTAAACTTACTCCCTCAAACTAAGTTCAAACCTAACCTAACCTTAAGCCTAACTCAAACCACAGACCTAACCCTAACCCTAGGCGGACACCTTAAGCTCAACCCCAACCCTAACCGGACCCTCACGCTAACTCCAAACCTAACATTGAACCAAAAACTAACAGTAGCCCTAAACTTACTCCCTCAAACTAAGTTCAATCCTAACCTAACCTGAAGCCTAAATGAAACCATAGACCTAACCCTAACCCTAGGCGGACACCTTATGCTTAACCCCCACCCTAACATGACCCTGACGCTTACTCCAACCGTAACAGTTAAACGAAAACTAACAGTAGCCCTAAACTGTCTCCCACAAACTAAGTTAAAACCTAACCTAACCTGAAGCCTAACTCAAACAATAGACCTAACCCTAACCCTAGGCGGACACCTTAAGCTCAACCCCAAATCTAACCAGGCCCTGACGCTAACTCCAACAGTAACAGTTATCCGAAAACTAACAGTAGCGCTTAACTTACTCCCTCAAACTAACTTCAAACCTAACCTAACTTGAAG
The DNA here is from genome assembly GCA_026018925.1 of Tupaia tana. NCBI lineage: Eukaryota > Metazoa > Chordata > Mammalia > Scandentia > Tupaiidae > Tupaia > Tupaia tana. Next base: position 254,583 of record JAKSZU010000095.1, read on the forward strand.
CCTAACTCAAACCATAGACCTAACCCTAACCCTAGGCGGACACCTGAAACTCAACCCCAACCCTAACCTGACCCTCACGCTAACTCCAACCGTAACACTGTACCGAAAACTAACAGTAGCCCTAAACTTACTCCCTCAAACTAAGTTCAAATCTATCCTAACCTGAAGCCTAACTCAAACAATAGACCTAACCCTAACCCTAGGCGGACACCTTAAACTTGACCCCAACCCTAACCTGACCCTGACGTTTACTCCAACCGTAACAGTTAAACGAAAACTAACAGTAGCCCTAAACTGTCTCCCTCAAACTAAGTTCAAACCTAACCTAAACTGAAGCCTAACTCAAACAATAGACTTAACCCTAGGCGGACACCTTAAGCTTAACCCCAACCCTAACCTGACCCTGAGGCTAAATCCAACCGTAACACTGAATCGAAAACTAACAGTGGCCCTAAACTTACTCCCTCAAACTAAGTTCAATCCTAACCTAACCTGAAGTCTAAATGAAACCATAGACCTAACCCTAACCCTAGGCGGACACCTTATGCTTAACCCCCACCCTAACCTGACCCTGACGCTTACTCCAACCGTAACAGTTAGACAAAAACTAACAGTAGCCCTAAAATTACTCCCTCAAACTAAGTTCAAACCTAACCTAACCTGAAGCCTAAATCAAACCATACACCTAACCCTAACCCTAGGCGGACACCTTAAGCTCAACCCCAAACCTAACCTGACCCTGACGCTTACTACAACCGTAACAGTTAACCGAAAACTAACAGTAGCCCTAAACTGACTCCCTAAAACTAAGTTCAAACCTAACCTAACCTGAAGTCTAAATCAAATCATAGACCTAACCCCAACCCTAGGCGGACACCTTATGCTTAACCCCCACCCTAACCTGACCCTGACGCTTACTCCAACCGTAACAGTTAAACGAAAACTATCAGTAGCCCTAAACTTACTCCCTCAAACTAAGTTCAAACCTAACCTAACCTGAAGCGTAAATCAAACCATATACCTAACCCTAACCCTAGGCGGACACCTTAAGCTCAACCCCAACCCTAACCTGGCCCTGACGCTAACTCCAACATTAACAGTTACCCGAAAACTAACAGTAGCCCTAAACTTACTCCCTCAAACTAACTTCAAACCTAACCCAATTTGAAGCCTAACTCAAACCATAGTACTAACCCTAACCCTAGGCGGACACCTGAAACTCAACCACAACCCTAACCAGATCCTGACGCTATCTCCAACCGTAACACTGAACCGAAAACTAACAGTAGCCCTAAACTGACTCCCTCAAACTAAGTTCAAACCTAACCTAACCTGAAGCCTAAATCAAATCATAGACCTAACCCTAACCCTAGGCGGACAACTTATGCTTAACCCCCACCCTAACCTGACCCTGACGCTTACTCCAACTGTAACAGTTAACCGAAAACTAACAGTAGCCCTGAACTTACACCCTCAAACTACCTTCAAACCTAATCTAACCTGAAGCCTAACTCAAACCATAGACCTAACCCTAACCCTTGGCGGACACCTTAAGCTCAACCCCAATCCTAACCTGACCCTGACGCTATCTCCAACCGTAACAGTGAACCGAAAACTAACAGTAGCTCTAAACTTATTCCCTCAAACTAAGTTCAAACCTAACCTAACCTGAAGCCTAACTCAAACCACAGACCTAACCCTAACCCTAGGCGGACACCTTAAGCTTATCCCCAACCCTAACCTGCCCTCACGCTAACTCCAACCATAACACTGAACCGAAAACTAACAGTAGCCCTAAACTTACTCCCTCAAACTAACTTCAAACCTAACCTAACCTGAAGCCTAAATTAAACCATACACCTAACCCTAACCCTAGGTGGAAACCTTAAGCTCAACCCCAACCCTAACCTGACCTCCAGGCTAACTCCAACCATATCACTGAACCGAAAACTAACAGTAGCCCTAAACTTATTCCCTCAAACTAAGTTCAATCCTAACCTAACCTGAAGCCTAAATAAAACCATTGACCTAACCCTAACCCTAGGCAGACACCTTATGCTTAACCCCCACCCTAACTTGACCCTGATGCTTACTCCAACCGTAACAGTTAAACGAAAACTAACAGTAGCCCTAAACTGTCTCCCACAAACTAAGTTCAAACCTAACCTAACCTGAAGCCTAACTCAAACAATAGACGTAACCCTAACCCTAGGCGGACACCTTAATCTCAACCCCAACCCTAACCTAGCCCTGACGATAACTCCAACAGTAACAGTTACCCGAAAACTAACAGTAGCCCTAAACTTACTCCCTCAAACTAACTTCAAACCTAACCGAACTTGAAGCCTAACTCAAACCATAGACCTAACCCTAACCCTAGGCGGACACCTGAAACTCAACCACAACCCTAACCAGACCCTGACGCTATCTCCAACCGTAACACTGAACCGAAAACTAACAGTAGCCCTAAACTTACTCCCTCAAACTAAGTTCAAACCTACCCTAACCTGGACCTAACTCAAACCATAGACCTAACCCTAACCCTAGGCGGACACCTGAAGCTGAATCACAACCCTAACCTGACCCTGACGCTATCTCCAACCGTAACACTGAACCGAAAACTAACAGTAGCCCTAAACTTACTCCCTCAAACTAAGTTCAAACCTAACCTAACCTGAAGCCTCACTCAAACCACAGACCTAACCCTAACCCTAGGAGGACACCTTAAGCTTGACCCCAACCCTAACCTGACCCTGACGCTTACTCCAACCGTAACAGTTAACCGAAAACTAACAGTAGCCCTAAACTTACTCCCTCAAACTAAGTTCAAACCTAACCTAACCTGAAGCATAAATGAAACCATAGACCTAACCCTAACCCTAGGCGGACACCTTATGCTTAACCCCCACCCTAACCTGACCCTGACGCTTACTCCAACCGTAACAGTTAAATGAAAACTAACAGTAGCCCTAAACTGTCTCCCTCTAACTAAGTTCAAACCTAACCAAACCTGAAGCCTAACTCAAACAATAGACCTAACCCTAACCCTAGGCCGACACCTGAAGCTCAACCACAACCCTAACCTGACCCTGACGCTATCTCCGACCGTAACACTGAACCGAAAACTAACAGTAGCCCTAAACTTACTTCCTCAAACTAAGTTCAAACCTAACCTAACCTGAAGCCTAAATCAAACCATACACCTAACCCTAACCCTAGGCGGACACCTTAAGCTCAACCCCCACCCTAACCTGACCCTGACGCTTACTCCAACTGTAACAGTTAACCGAAAACTAACAGTAGCCCTGAACTTACACCCTCAAACTAACTTCAAACCTAATCTAACCTGAAGCCTAACTCAAACCATAGACCTAACCCTAACCCTAGGCGGACACCTTAAGCTCAACCCCCACCCTAACCTGACCCTGACGCTTACTCCAACTGTAACAGTTAACCGAAAACTAACAGTAGCCCTGAACTTACACCCTCAAACTAACTTCAAACCTAATCTAACCTGAAGCCTAACTCAAACCATAGACCTAACCCTAACCCTAGGCGGACACCTTAAGCTCAACCCCAACCCTAACCTGACCCTGACGCTATCTCCAACCGTAACACTGAACCGAAAACTAACAGTAGCCCTAAACTTACTCCCTCAAACTAACTTCAAACCTAACCTAACCTGAAGCCTAAATTAAACCATACACCTAACCCTAACCCTAGGCGGACACCTTAAGCTCAACCCCAACCCTAACCTGACCTCCAGGCTAACTCCAAACATATCACTGAACCGAAAACGAAGAGTAGTCCTAAACTTACTCCCTCAAACTAAGTTCAATCCTAACCTAACCTGAAGCCTAAATGAAACCATAGACCTAACCGTAACCCTGGGCGGACACCTTATGGTTAACCCCCACCATAACCGGACCCTGACGCTTACTCCAACCATAACAGTTAAACAAAAACTAACAGTAGCCCTAAACTTACTCCCTCAAACTAAGTTCAAATCTAACCTAACCTGAAGCCTCACTCAAACCACAGACCTAACCCTAACCCTAGGAGGACACCTTAAGCTCAACCCCAACCCTAACCTGACCCTCACACTAACTCCAACCGTAACACTGTACCGAAAACTAACAGTAGCCCTAAACTTACTCCCTCAAACTAAGTTCAAACCTAACCTAACCTGAAGCCTAACTCAAACAATAGACCTAACCCTAACCCTAGGCGGACACCTTAAGCTTGACCCCAACCCTAACATGACCCTTACGCTTACTCCAACCGTAACAGTTAAACGAAAACTAACAGTAGCCCTAAATTGTCTCCCTCAAACTAAGTTCAAACCTAACCTTACCTGAAGCCTAACTCAAACAATAGACTTAACCCTAACCCTAGGCGGACACCTTAAGCTTAACCCCAACCCTAACCTGACCCTGAGGCTAAATCCAACCGTAACACTGAATCGAAAACTAACAGTGGCCCTAAACTTACTCCCTCAAACTAAGTTCAATCCTAACCTAACCTGAAGCCTAAATGAAACCATAGACCTAACCCTAACCCTAGGCGGACACCTTATGCTTAACCCCCACCCTAACCTGACCCTGACGCTTACTCCAACCGTAACAGTTAAACAAAAACTAACAGTAGCCCTAAACTTACTCCCTCAAACTAAGTTCAAACCTAACCTAACCTGAAGCCTAAATCAAACCATACACCTAACCCTAACCCTAGGCGGACACCTTAAGCTCAACCCCAAACCTAACCTGACCCTGAAGCTTACTCCAACCGTAACAGTTAACCGAAAACTAACAGTAGCCCTAAACTGACTCCCTAAAACTAAGTTCAAACCTATCCTAACCTGAAGCCTAACTCAAACCATAGACCTAACCCTAACCCTAGGCTGACACCTGAAGCTCAACCCCAACCCTAACCTGACCCTGACGCTATCTCCAACCGTAACACTGAACCGAAAACTAACAGTAGCCCTAAACTTACTCCCTCAAACTAAGTTCAAACCTAACCTAACCTGAAGCCTAACTCAAACCACAGACCTAACCCTAACCCTAGGCGGACACCTTAAGCTCAACCCCAAACCTAACCAGGCCCTGACGCTAACTCCAACAGTAACAGTTACCCGAAAACTAACAGTAGCGCTTAACTTACTCCCTCAAACTAACTTCAAACCTAACCTAACTTGAAGCCTAACTCAAACCATAGACCTAACCCTAACCCTAGGCGGACACCTGAAACTCAACCACAACCCTAAGCAAACCCTGACGCTATCTCCAACCGTAACACTGAACCGAAAACTAACAGTAGCCCTAAACTTACTCCCTCAAACTAAGTTCAAACCTACCCTAACCTGGACCCTAACTCAAACCATAGACCTAACCCTAACCCTAGGCGGACACCTGAAGCTCAATCACAACCCTAACCTGACCCTGACGCTATCTCCAACCGAAACACTGAACCGAAAACTAACAGTAGCCCTAAACTTACTCCCTAAAACTAAGTTCAAACCTAACCTAACCTTAAGCCTAACTCAAACCACAGACCTAACCCTAACCCTAGGCGGACACCTGAAGCTCAACCCCAACCCTAACCGGACCCTCACGCTAACTCCAAACGTAACATTGAACCGAAAACTAACAGTAGCCCTAAACTTACTCCCTCAAACTAAGTTCAATCCTAACCTAACCTGAAGCCTAAATGAAACCATAGACCTAACCCTAACCCTAGGCAGACACCTTATGCTTAACCCCCACCCTAACTTGACCCTGATGCTTACTCCAACCGTAACAGTTAAACGAAAACTAACAGTAGCCCTATACTGTCTCCCACAAACTAAGTTCAAACCTAACATATCCTGAAGCCTAACTCAGACAACAGACCTAACCCTAACCCTAGGCGGACACCTTAATCTCAACCCCAAGCCTAACCTGGCCCTGACGCTAACTCCAACAGTAACAGTTACCCGAAAACTAACAGTAGCCCTAAAGTTACTCCCTCAAACTAACTTCAAACCTATCCTAACTTGAAGCATAACTCAAACCACAGACCTAACCCTAACCCTAGGCGGACACCTTAGCTCAACCCCAACCCTAACCTGACCCTGACGCTAACTCCAACAGTAACAGATACCCGAAAAATAACAGTAGCCCTAAACTTACTCCCTCAAACTAAGTTCAAACCTAACCTAACCTGAAGCCTAACTCAAACCACAGACCTAACCCTAACCCTAGGCGGACACCTGAAGCTCAATCACAACCCTAACCTGACCCTGACGCTATCTCCAACCGTAACACAGAACCGAAAACTAACAGTAGCCCTAAACTTACTCCCTCAAACTAAGTTCAAACCTAACCTATCCTGAAGCCTAACTCAAACAATAGACCTAACCCTAACCCTAGGCGGACACCTTATGCTTAATCCCCACCCTAACCTGACCCTGACGCTTACTCCAACCGTAACAGTTAAACGAAAACTAACAGTAGCCCTAAACTTACTCCCTCAAACTAACTTCAAACCTAACCTAACCTGAAGCCTAAATAAAACCATACACCTAACCCTAACCCTAGGCGGACACCTTAAGCTCAACCACAACCCTAACCTGGCCCTGACGCTAACTCCAACAGTAACAGTTACCCGAAAACTAACAATAGCCCTAAACTTACTCCCTCAAACTAAGTTCAAACCTAACCCAATTTGAAGCCTAACTCAAACCATAGACCTAACCCTAACCCTAGGCGGACACCTCAAACTCAACCACAATCCTAACTGGACCCTGACGCTATCTCCAACCGTAACACTGAACCGAAAACTAACAGTAGCCCTAAACTTATTCCCTCAAACTAAGTTCAAACCTAACCTAACCTGAAGCCTAACTCAAACCACAGACCTAACCCTAACCCTAGGCGGACACCTTAAGCTTATCCCCAACCCTACCCTGACCTCCAGGCTAACTCCAACCATATCACTGAACCTAAAACTAAGAGTAGTCCTAAACTTACTCCCTCAAACTAAGTTCAATCCTAACCTAACCTGAAGCCTAAATGAAACCATAGACCTAACCCTAACCCTAGGCGGACACCTTATGGTTAACCCCCACCATAACCTGACCCTGACGCTTATTCCAACCGTAACAGTTAAACGAAAACTAACAGTAGCCCTAAACTTACTCCCTCAAACTAAGTTCAAACCTAACCTAACCTGAAGCCTAAATCAAACCATACACCTAACCCTAACCCTAGGCGGACACCTTAAGCTCAACCCCAACCCTAACCTGGCTCTGACGCTAACTCCAACAGTAACAGTTACCCGAAAACTAACAGTAGCCCTAAACTTACTCCCTCAAACTAACTTCAAACCTAACCTAACTTGAAGCCTAACTCAAACCATAGACCTAACCCTAACCCTAGGCGGACACCTGAAACTCAACCACAACCCTAACCAGACCCTGACGCTATCTCCAAACGTAATACTGAACCGAAAACTAACAGTAGCCCTAAACTTACTCCCTCAAATTAAGTTCAAACCTAACCTAACCTGAAGCCTAACTCAAACCATAGACCTAACCCTAACCCAAGGCGGACACCTGAAGCTCAACCCCAACCCTAACATGACCCTGACGCTATCTCCAACCGTAACACTGAACCGAAAACTAACAGTAGCCCTAAACTTACTCCCTCAAACTAAGTTCAAACCTAACCTAACCTGAACCCTAACTCAAACCACAGACCTAACCCTAACCCTAGGCGGACACCTTAAGCTCAACCCCAACCCTAACCTGGCCCTGACGCTAACTCCAACCGTAACAGTTACCCGAAAACTAACAGTAGCCCTAAACTTACTGCCTCAAACTAAGTTCCAACCTAACCTAACCTGAAGCCTAAATCAAACCATACACCTAACCCTAACCCTAGGCGGACACCTGAAGTTCAAACCCAACCCTAACCTGACCCTCACGCTAACTCCAACCGTAACACTGAACCGAAAACTAACAGTAGCCCAAAACTTAATCCCTCAAACTAAGTTCAAACCTATCCTAACCTGAAGCCTAACTCAAACCATAGACCTAACCCTAACCTTAGGCTGACACCTGAAGCTCAACCCCAACCCTAACCTGACCCTGACGCTATCTCCAACCGTAACACTGAACCGAAAACTAACAGTAGCCCTAAACTTACTCCCTCAAACTAAGTTCAAACCTAACCTAACCTGAAGCCTAACTCAAACCACAGACCTAACCCTAACCCTAGGCGGACACCTTAAGCTCAACCCCAACCCTAACCCGACCCTCACGCTAACTCCAAACCTAACATTGAACCGAAAACTAACAGTAGCCCTAAACTTACTCCCTCAAACTAAGTTCAATCCTAACCTAACCTGAAGCCTAAATGAAACCATAGACCTAACCCTAACCCTAGGCGGACACCTTATGCTTAACCCCCACCCTAACTTGACCCTGACGCTTACTCCAACCGTAACAGTTAAACGAAAACTAACAGTAGCCCTAAACTGTCTCCCTCAAACTAAGTTAAAACCTAACCTAACCTGAAGCCTAACTCAAACAATAGACCTAACCCTAACCCTAGGCGGACACCTTAAGCTCAACCCCAAACCTAACCAGGCCCTGACGCTAACTCCAACAGTAACAGTTACCCGAAACCTAACAGTAGTGCTTAACTTACTCCCTCAAACTAACTTCAAACCTAACCTAACTTGAAGCCTAACTCAAACCATAGACCTAACCCTAACCCTAGGCGGACACCTGAAACTCAACCACAACCCTAAGCAAACCCTGACGCTATCTCCAACCGTAACACTGAACCGAAAACTAACAGTAGCCCTAAACTTACTCCCTCAAACTAAGTTCAAACCTACCCTAACCTGGACCCTAACTCAAACCATAGACCTAACCCTAACCCTAGGCGGACACCTGAAGTTCAATCACAACCCTAACCTGACCCTGACGCTATCTCCAACCGTAACACTGAACCGAAAACTAACAGTAGCCCTAAACTTACTCCCTCAAACTAAGTTCAAACCTAACCTAACCTTAAGCCTAACTCAAACCACAGACCTAACCCTAACCCTAGGCGGACACCTGAAGCTCAACCCCAACCCTAACCGGACCCTCACGCTAACTCCAAACGTAACATTGAACCGAAAACTAACAGTAGCCCTAAACTTACTCCCTCAAACTAAGTTCAATCCTAACCTAACCTGAAGCCTAAATGAAACCATAGACCTAACCCTAACCCTAGGCAGACACCTTATGCTTAACCCCCACCCTAACTTGACCCTGATGCTTACTCCAACCGTAACAGTTAAACGAAAACTAACAGTAGCCCTATACTGTCTCCCACAAACTAAGTTCAAACCTAACCTATCCTGAAGCCTAACTCAGACAATAGACCTAACCCTAACCCTAGGCGGACACCTTAATCTCAACCCCAACCCTAACCTGGCCCTGACGCTAACTCCAACAGTAACAGTTACCCGAAAACTAACAGTAGCCCTAAACTTACTCCCTCAAACTAACTTCAAACCTATCCTAACTTGAAGCATAACTCAAACCACAGACCTAACCCTAACCCTAGGCGGACACCTTAAGCTCAACCCCAACCCTAACCTGACCCTGACGCTAACACCAACAGTAACAGTTACCCGAAAAATAACAGTAGCCCTAAACTTACTCCCTCAAACTAAGTTCAAACCTAACCTAACCTGAAGCCTAACTCAAACCACAGACCTAACCCTAACCCTAGGCGGACACCTGAAGCTCAATCACAACCCTAACCTGACCCTGACGCTATCTCCAACCGTAACACTGAACCGAAAACTAACAGTAGCCCTAAACTTACTCCCTCAAACTAAGTTCAAACCTAACCTAACCTGAAGCCTAAATCAAACCATACACCTAACCCAAACCCTAGGCGGACACCTTAAGCTCAACCCCAAACCTAACCTGACCCTGACGCTTACTCCAACCGTAACAGTTAACCGAAAACTAACAGTAGCCCTAAACTGACTCCCTAAAACTAAGTTCAAACCTAACCTAACCTGAAGCCTAAATCAAATCATAGACCTAACCCTAACCCTAGGCGGACACCTTATGCTTAACCCCCACCCTAACCTGACCCTGACGCGTACTCCAACTGTAACAGTTAACCGAAAACTAACAGTAGCCCTAAACTTACTCCCTCAAACTAACTTCAAACCTAACCTAACCTGAAGCCTAAATCAAACCATACACCTAACCCTAACCCTAGGCGGACACCTTAAGCTCAACCCCAACCCTAACCTGGCCCTGACACTAACTCCAACAGTAACAGTTACCCGAAAACTAACAGTAGCCCTAAACTTACTCCCTCAAACTAACTTCAAACCTAACCTAACTTGAAGCCTAACTCAAACCATAGACCTAACCCTAACCCTAGGCGGAGACCTGAAACTCAACCACAACCCTAACCAGATCCTGACGCTATCTCCAACCGTAACACTGAACCGAAAACTAACAGTAGCCCTAAACTTACTCCCTCAAACTAAGTTCAAACCTAACCTAACCTGGAGCCTAACTCAAACCACAGACCTAACCCTAACCCTAGGAGGACACCTTAAGCTCAACCCCAACCCTAACCTGACCCTCACGCTAACTCCAACCGTAACACAGAACCGAAAACTAACAGTAGCCCTAAACTTACTCCCTCAAACTAAGTTCAAACCTAACCTATCCTGAAGCCTAACTCAAACAATAGACCTAACCTTAACCCTAGGCGGACACCTTATGCTTAACCCCCACCCTAACCTGACCCTGACGCTTACTCCAACCGTAACAGTTAAACGAAAACTAACAGTAGCCCTAAACTTACTCCCTCAAACTAACTTCAAACCTAACCTAACCTGAAGCCTAAATCAAACCATACACCTAACCCTAACCCTAGGCTGACACCTTAAGCTCAACCCCAACCCTAACCGGACCCTGACGCTATCTCCAACCGTAACACTGAACCGAAAACTAACAGTAGCCCTAAACTTATTCCCTCAAACTAAGTTCAAACCTAACCTAACCTGAAGCCTAACTCAAACCACAGACCTAACCCTAACCCTAGGCGGACACCTTAAGCTTATCCCCAACCCTAACCTGACCCTCACGCTAACTCCAACCATAACACTGAACCGAAAACTAACAGTAGCCCTAAACTTACTCCCTCAAACAACCTTCAAACCTAACCTAACCTGAAGCCTAAATTAAACCATACACCTAACCCTAACCCTAGGCGGACACCTTAAGCTCAACCCCAACCCTACCCTGACCTCCAGGCTAACTCCAACCATATCACTGAACCGAAAACTAAGAGTAGCCCTAAACTTACTCCCTCAAACTAAGTTCAATCCTAACCTAACCTGAAGCCTAAATGAAACCATAGACCTAACCCTAACCCTAGGCGGACACCTTATGGTTAACCCCCACCATAACCTGACCCTGACGCTTACTCCAACCGTAACAGTTAAACGAAAACTAACAGTAGCCCTAAACTTACTCCCTCAAACTAAGTTCAAACCTAACCTAACCTGAAGCCTAAATCAAACCATACACCTAACCCTAACCCTAGGCGGACACCTTAAGCACAACCCCAACCCTAACCTGGCTCTGACGCTAACTCCAACAGTAACAGTTACCCGAAAACTAACAGTAGCCCTAAACTTACTCCCTCAAACTAACTTCAAACCTAACCTAACTTGAAGCCTAACTCAAACCACAGACCTAACCCTAACCCTAGGCGGACACCTGAAGCTCAACCCCAACCCTAACCGGACCCTCACGCTAACTCCAAACGTAACATTGAACCGAAAACTAACAGTAGCCCTAAACTTACTCCCTCAAACTAAGTTCAATCCTAACCTAACCTGAAGCCTAAATGAAACCATAGACCTAACCCTAACCCTAGGCAGACACCTTATGCTTAACCCCCACGCTAACTTGACCCTGATGCTTACTCCAACCGTAACAGTTAAACGAAAACTAACAGTAGCCCTATACTGTCTCCCACAAACTAAGTTCAAACCTAACATATCCTGAAGCCTAACTCAGACAATAGACCTAACCCTAACCCTAGGCGGACACCTTAATCTCAACCCCAAGCCTAACCTGGCCCTGACGCTAACTCCAACAGTAACAGTTACCCGAAAACTAACAGTAGCCCTAAACTTACTCCCTCAAACTAACTTCAAACCTATCCTAACTTGAAGCATAACTCAAACCACAGACCTAACCCTAACCCTAGGCGGACACCTTAAGCTCAACCCCAACCCTAACCTGACCCTGACGCTAACTCCAACAGTAACAGTTACCCGAAAAATAACAGTAGCCCTAAACTTACTCCCTCAAACTAAGTTCAAACCTAACCTAACCTGAAGCCTAACTCAAACCACAGACCTAACCCTAACCCTAGGCGGACACCTGAAGCTCAATCACAACCCTAACCTGACCCTGACGCTATCTCCAACCGTAACACAGAACCGAAAACTAACAGTAGCCCTAAACTTACTCCCTCAAACTAAGTTCAAACCTAACCTATCCTGAAGCCTAACTCAAACAATAGACCTAACCCTAACCCTAGGCGGACACCTTATGCTTAATCCCCACCCTAACCTGACCCTGACGCTTACTCCAACCGTAACAGTTAAACGAAAACTAACAGTAGCCCTAAACTTACTCCCTCAAACTAACTTCAAACCTAACCTAACCTGAAGCCTAAATCAAACCATACACCTAACCCTAACCCTAGGCGGACACCTTAAGCTCAACCACAACCTTAACCTGGCCCTGACGCTAACTCCAACAGTAACAGTTACCCGAAAACTAACAATAGCCCTAAACTTACTCCCTCAAACTAAGTTCAAACCTAACCCAATTTGAAGCCTAACTCAAACCATAGACCTAACCCTAACCCTAGGCGGACACCTCAAACTCAACCACAATCCTAACTGGACCCTGACGCTATCTCCAACCGTAACACTGAACCGAAAACTAACAGTAGCCCTAAACTTATTCCCTCAAACTAAGTTCAAACCTAACCTAACCTGAAGCCTAACTCAAACCACAGACCTAACCCTAACCCTAGGCGGACACCTTAAGCTTATCCCCAACCATACCCTGACCTCCAGGCTAACTCCAACCATATCACTGAACCGAAAACTAAGAGTAGTCCTAAACTTACTCCCTCAAACTAAGTTCAATCCTAACCTAACCTGAAGCCTAAATGAAACCATAGACCTAACCCTAACCCTAGGCGGACACCTTATGGTTAACCCCCACCATAACCTGACCCTGACGCTTACTCCAACCGTAACAGTTAAACGAAAACTAACAGTAGCCCTAAACTTACTCCCTCAAACTAAGTTCAAACCTAACCTAACCTGAAGCCTAAATCAAACCATACACCTAACCCTAACCCTAGGCGGACACCTTAAGCTCAACCCCAACCCTAACCTGGCCCTGACGCTAACTCCAACAGTAACAGTTACCCGAAAACTAACAGTAGCCCTAAACTTACTCCCTCAAACTAAGTTCAAACCTAACCTAACCTGAAGCCTAAATCAAACCATACACCTAACCCTAACCCTAGGCGGACACCTTAAGCTCAACCCCAACCCTAACCTGGCTCTGACGCTAACTCCAACAGTAACAGTTACCCGAAAACTAACAGTAGCCCTAAACTTACTCCCTCAAACTAACTTCAAACCTAACCTAACTTGAAGCCTAACTCAAACCATAGACCTAACCCTAACCCTAGGCGGACACCTGAAACTCAACCACAACCCTAACCAGACCCTGACGCTATCTCCAAACGTAATACTGAACCGAAAACTAACAGTAGCCCTAAACTTACTCCCTCAAATTAAGTTCAAACCTAACCTAACCTGAAGCCTAACTCAAACCATAGACCTAACCCTAACCCAAGGCGGACACCTGAAGCTCAACCCCAACCCTAACATGACCCTGACGCTATCTCCAACCGTAACACTGAACCGAAAACTAACAGTAGCCCTAAACTTACTCCCTCAAACTAAGTTCAAACCTAACCTAACCTGAACCCTAACTCAAACCACAGACCTAACCCTAACCCTAGGCGGACACCTTAAGCTCAACCCCAACCCTAACCTGGCCCTGACGCTAACTCCAACCGTAACAGTTACCCGAAAACTAACAGTAGCCCTAAACTTACTGCCTCAAACTAAGTTCCAACCTAACCTAACCTGAAGCCTAAATCAAACCATACACCTAACCCTAACCCTAGGCGGACACCTGAAGTTCAAACCCAACCCTAACCTGACCCTCACGCTAACTCCAACCGTAACACTGAACCGAAAACTAACAGTAGCCCAAAACTTAATCCCTCAAACTAAGTTCAAACCTATCCTAACCTGAAGCCTAACTCAAACCATAGACCTAACCCTAACCTTAGGCTGACACCTGAAGCTCAACCCCAACCCTAACCTGACCCTGACGCTATCTCCAACCGTAACACTGAACCGAAAACTAACAGTAGCCCTAAACTTACTCCCTCAAACTAAGTTCAAACCTAACCTAACCTGAAGCCTAACTCAAACCACAGACCTAACCCTAACCCTAGGCGGACACCTTAAGCTCAACCCCAACCCTAACCCGACCCTCACGCTAACTCCAAACCTAACATTGAACCGAAAACTAACAGTAGCCCTAAACTTACTCCCTCAAACTAAGTTCAATCCTAACCTAACCTGAAGCCTAAATGAAACCATAGACCTAACCCTAACCCTAGGCGGACACCTTATGCTTAACCCCCACCCTAACTTGACCCTGACGCTTACTCCAACCGTAACAGTTAAACGAAAACTAACAGTAGCCCTAAACTGTCTCCCTCAAACTAAGTTAAAACCTAACCTAACCTGAAGCCTAACTCAAACAATAGACCTAACCCTAACCCTAGGCGGACACCTTAAGCTCAACCCCAAACCTAACCAGGCCCTGACGCTAACTCCAACAGTAACAGTTACCCGAAACCTAACAGTAGTGCTTAACTTACTCCCTCAAACTAACTTCAAACCTAACCTAACTTGAAGCCTAACTCAAACCATAGACCTAACCCTAACCCTAGGCGGACACCTGAAACTCAACCACAACCCTAAGCAAACCCTGACGCTATCTCCAACCGTAACACTGAACCGAAAACTAACAGTAGCCCTAAACTTACTCCCTCAAACTAAGTTCAAACCTACCCTAACCTGGACCCTAACTCAAACCATAGACCTAACCCTAACCCTAGGCGGACACCTGAAGTTCAATCACAACCCTAACCTGACCCTGACGCTATCTCCAACCGTAACACTGAACCGAAAACTAACAGTAGCCCTAAACTTACTCCCTCAAACTAAGTTCAAACCTAACCTAACCTTAAGCCTAACTCAAACCACAGACCTAACCCTAACCCTAGGCGGACACCTGAAGCTCAACCCCAACCCTAACCGGACCCTCACGCTAACTCCAAACGTAACATTGAACCGAAAACTAACAGTAGCCCTAAACTTACTCCCTCAAACTAAGTTCAATCCTAACCTAACCTGAAGCCTAAATGAAACCATAGACCTAACCCTAACCCTAGGCAGACACCTTATGCTTAACCCCCACCCTAACTTGACCCTGATGCTTACTCCAACCGTAACAGTTAAACGAAAACTAACAGTAGCCCTATACTGTCTCCCACAAACTAAGTTCAAACCTAACCTATCCTGAAGCCTAACTCAGACAATAGACCTAACCCTAACCCTAGGCGGACACCTTAATCTCAACCCCAACCCTAACCTGGCCCTGACGCTAACTCCAACAGTAACAGTTACCCGAAAACTAACAGTAGCCCTAAACTTACTCCCTCAAACTAACTTCAAACCTATCCTAACTTGAAGCATAACTCAAACCACAGACCTAACCCTAACCCTAGGCGGACACCTTAAGCTCAACCCCAACCCTAACCTGACCCTGACGCTAACACCAACAGTAACAGTTACCCGAAAAATAACAGTAGCCCTAAACTTACTCCCTCAAACTAAGTTCAAACCTAACCTAACCTGAAGCCTAACTCAAACCACAGACCTAACCCTAACCCTAGGCGGACACCTGAAGCTCAATCACAACCCTAACCTGACCCTGACGCTATCTCCAACCGTAACACTGAACCGAAAACTAACAGTAGCCCTAAACTTACTCCCTCAAACTAAGTTCAAACCTAACCTAACCTGAAGCCTAAATCAAACCATACACCTAACCCAAACCCTAGGCGGACACCTTAAGCTCAACCCCAAACCTAACCTGACCCTGACGCTTACTCCAACCGTAACAGTTAACCGAAAACTAACAGTAGCCCTAAACTGACTCCCTAAAACTAAGTTCAAACATAACCTAACCTGAAGCCTAAATCAAATCATAGACCTAACCCTAACCCTAGGCGGACACCTTATGCTTAACCCCCACCCTAACCTGACCCTGACGCGTACTCCAACTGTAACAATTAACCGAAAACTAACAGTAGCCCTAAACTTACTCCCTCAAACTAACTTCAAACCTAACCTAACCTGAAGCCTATATCAAACCATACACCTAACCCTAACCCTAGGCGGACACCTTAAGCTCAACCCCAACCCTAACCTGGCCCTGACACTAACTCCAACAGTAACAGTTACCCGAAAACTAACAGTAGCCCTAAACTTACTCCCTCAAACTAACTTCAAACCTAACCTAACCTGAAGCCTAACTCAAACCATACACCTAACCCTAACCCTAGGCGGACACCTTAAGCTCAACCCCAACCCTAACCGGACCCTGACGCTATCTCCAACCGTAACACTGAACCGAAAACTAACAGTAGCCCTAAACTTATTCCCTCAAACTAAGTTCAAACCTAACCTAACCTGAAGCCTAACTCAAACCACAGACCTAACCCTAACCCTAGGCGGACACCTTAAGCTTATCCCCAACCCTAACCTGACCCTCACGCTAACTCCAACCATAACACTGAACCGAAAACTAACAGTAGCCCTAAACTTACTCCCTCAAACAACCTTCAAACCTAACCTAACCTGAAGCCTAAATTAAACCATACACCTAACCCTAACCCTAGGCGGACACCTTAAGCTCAACCCCAACCCTACCCTGACCTCCAGGCTAACTCCAACCATATCACTGAACCGAAAACTAAGAGTAGCCCTAAACTTACTCCCTCAAACTAAGTTCAATCCTAACCTAACCTGAAGCCTAAATGAAACCATAGACCTAACCCTAACCCTAGGCGGACACCTTATGGTTAACCCCCACCATAACCTGACCCTGACGCTTACTCCAACCGTAACAGTTAAACGAAAACTAACAGTAGCCCTCAACTTACTCCCTCAAACTAAGTTCAAACCTAACCTAACCTGAAGCCTAAATCAAACCATACACCTAACCCTAACCCTAGGCGGACACCTTAAGCTCAACCCCAACCCTAACCTGGCTCTGACGCTAACTCCAACAGTAACAGTTACCCGAAAACTAACAGTAGCCCTAAACTTACTCCCTCAAACTAACTTCAAACCTAACCTAACTTGAAGCCTAACTCAAACCATAGACCTAACCCTAACCCTAGGCGGACACCTGAAACTCAACCACAACCCTAACCAGACCCTGACGCTATCTCCAACCGTAATACTGAACCGAAAACTAACAGTAGCCCTAAACTTACTCCCTCAAACTAAGTTCAAACCTAACCTAACCTGAAGCCTAACTCAAACCATAGACCTAACCCTAACCCAAGACGGACACCTGAAGCTCAACCCCAACCCTAACATGACCCTGACGCTATCTCCAACCGTAACACTGAACCGAAAACTAACAGTAGCCCTAAACTTACTCCCTCAAACTAAGTTCAAACCTAACGTAACCTGAACCCTAACTCAAACCACAGACCTAACCCTAACCCTAGGCGGACACCTTAAGCTCAACCCCAACCCTAAACTGGCCCTGACGCTAACTCCAACCGTAACAGTTACCCGAAAACTAACAGTAGCCCTAAACTTACTGCCTCAAACTAAGTTCCAACCTAACCTAACCTGAAGCCTAAATCAAACCATACACCTAACCCTAACCCTAGGCGGACACCTGAAGTTCAAACCCAACCCTAACCTGACCCTCACGCTAACTCCAACCGTAACACTGAACTGATAACTAACAGTAGCCCAAAACTTAATCCCTCAAACTAAGTTCAAACCTATCCTAACCTGAAGCCTAACTCAAACCATAGACCTAACCCTAACCTTAGGCTGACACCTGAAGCTCAACCCCAACCCTAACCTGACCCTGACGCTATCTCCAAACCTAACATTGAACCGAAAACTAACAGTAGCCCTAAACTTACTCCCTCAAACTAAGTTCAATCCTAACCTAACCTGAAGCCTAAATGAAACCATAGACCTAACCCTAACCCTAGGCGGACACCTTATGCTTAACCCCCACCCTAACTTGACCGTGACGCTTACTCCAACCGTAACAGTTAAACGAAAACTAACAGTAGCCCTAAACTGTCTCCCACAAACTAAGTTAAAACCTAACCTAACCTGAAGCCTAACTCAAAAAATAGACCTAACCCTAACCCTAGGCGGACACCTTAAGCTCAACCCCAACCCTAACCTAGCCCTGACGCTAACTCCAACAGTAACAGTTACCCGAAAACTAACAGTAGCCCTTAACTTACTCCCTCATACTAACTTCAAACCTAACCTAACTTGAAGCCTAACTCAAACCATAGACCTAACCCTAAGCCTAGGCTGACACCTGAAACTCAACCACAACCCTAAGCAAACCCTGACGCTATCTCCAACCGTAACACTGAACCGAAAACTAACAGTAGCCCTAAACTTACTCCCTCAAACTAAGTTCAAACCTACCCTAACCTGGACCCTAACTCAAACCATAGACCTAACCCTAACCCTAGGCGGACACCTGAAGCTCAATCACAACCCTAACCTGACCCTGACGCTATCTCCAACCGTAACACTGAACCGAAAACTAACAGTAGCCCTAAACTTACTCCCTCAAACTAAGCTCAAACCTAACCTAACCTGAAGCCTAACTCAAACCACAGACCTAAACCTAACCCTAGGCGGACACCTTAAGCTCAACCCCAACCCTAACCGGACCGTCACGCTAACTCCAAACGTAACATTGAACCGAAAACTAACAGTAGCCCTAAACTTACTCCCTCAAACTAAGTTCAATCCTAACCTAACCTGAAGCCTAAATGAAACCATAGAACTAACCCTAACCCTAGGCGGACACCTTATGCTTAACCCCCACCCTAACCTGACCCTGATGCATACTCCAACCATAACAGTTAAACGAAAACTAACAGTAGCCCTAAACTTACTCCCTCAAACTAACTTCAAACCTAACCTAACCTGAAGCCTAAATCATACCATACACCTAACCCTAACCCTAGGCGGACACCTTAAGCTCAACCCCAACCCTAACCTGTCCCTGACTCTAACTCCAACAGTAACAGTTACCCGAAAACTAACAGTAGCCCTAAACTGACTCCCTCAAACTAACTTCAAACCTAACCTAACTTGAAACCTAACTCAAACCATAGACTTAACCCTAACCCTAGGCGGACACCTGAAACTCAACCACAACCCTAACCAGACCCTGACGCTATCTCCAACCGTAACACTGAACCGAAAACTAAGAGTAGCCCTAAACTTACTCCCTCAAACTAAGTTCAAACCTAACCTAACCTGGAGCCTAACTCAAACCACAGACCTAACCCTAACCTTGGAGGACAACTTAAGCTTAACCCCAACCCTAACCTGAACCTCACGCTAACTCCAACCGTAACACTGAACCGAAAACTAACAGTAGCCCTAAACTTACTGCCTCAAACTAAGTTCAAACCTAACCTAACCTGAAGACTAACTCAAACAATAGACCTAACCCTAACCCTAGGCGGACACCTTAAGCTTTACCCCAACCCTAACCTGACCGCCAGGCTAACTCCAACCATATCAATGAACCGAAAACTAAGAGTAGTCCTAAACTTACTCCCTCAAAATAAGTTCAATCCTAACCTAACCTGAAGCCTAAATGAAACCATAGACCTAACCCTAACCCTAGTCGGACACCTTATGCTTAACCCCCACACTAACTTGACCCTGACGCTTACTCCAACCGTAACAGTTAAACGAAAACTAACAGTAGCCCTAAACTGACTCCCTCAAACTAAGTTCAAACCTAACCTAACATGAAGCCTAAATCAAATCATAGACCTAACCCTAACCTTAGGCGGACACCTTATGCTTAACCCCTACCCTAACCTGACCCTGACGCTTACTCCAACTGTAACAGTTAACCGAAAACTAACATTAGCCCTAAACTTACTCCCTCAAACTAAGTTCAAACCTAACCTAACCTGAAGCCTAAATCAAACCATAGACCTAACCCTAACCCTAGGAGGACACCTGAAGCTCAACCCCAACGCTAACCTGACCCTGACGCTATCTCCAACCGTAACACTGAACCGAAAACTAACAGTAGCCCTAAACTTACTCCCTCAAACTAAGTTCAAACCTAACCTAACCTGAAGCCTAAATCAAACCACAGACCTAACCCTAACCCTAGGCGGACACCTTAAGCTTGACCCCAACCCTAACCTGACCCTGACGCTAACTCCAACCATAACAGTTACCCGAAAATTAACAGTAGCCCTAAACTTACTCCTTCAAACTAAGTTCAAACCTAACCTAACCAGAAGCCAAAATCAAACCATACACCTAACCCTAACCCTAGGCGGACACCTTAAGCTCAACCCCAACCCTAACCTGACCCTCACGCGAACTCCAACCGTAACACTGAACCGAAAACTAACAGTAGCCCTAAACTTACTCCCTCAAACTAAGTTGAAACCTAACCTAACCTGAAGCCTAAAACAAACCATAGACCTAACCCTATCCCTAGGCAGACACCTGAAGCTCAACCACAACCCTGACCTGACCCTGACGCTATCTCCAACTGTAACACTGAACCGAAAACTAACAGGAGCCCTAAACTTACTCCCTCAAACTAAGTTCAAACCTAACCTAACCTGAACCCTATCTCAAACCACAGACCTAACCCTAACCCTAGGTTGACACCTTAAGCTCAACCCCAACCCTAACCAGACACTCACGCTAACTCCAAATGTAACACTGAACCAAAAACTAACAGTAGCCCTAAACTTACTCCCTCAAACTAAGTTCAATCCTAACCTAACCTGAAGCCTAAATGAAACCATAGACCTAACCCTAACCCTAGGCGGACACCTTATGCTTAACCCCCACCCTAAGTTGACCCTGACGCTTACTCCAACCGTAACAGTTAAACGAAAACTAACAGTAGCCCTAAACTGTCTCCCACAAACTAAGTTCAAACCTAACCTAACCTGAAGCCTAACTCAAACAATAGACCTAACCCTAACCCTAGGCGGACACCTGAAGCTCAATCACAACCCTAACCTGACCCTGACGCTATCTCCAACCGTAACACTGAACCGAAAACTAACAGTAGCCCTAAACTTACTCCCTCAAACTAAGTTCAAACCTAACCTAACCTGAAGCCTCACTCAAACCACAGACCTAACCCTAACCCTAGGAGGACACCTTAAGCTCAACCCCAACCCTAACCTGACCCTCACGCTAACTCCAACCGTAACACTGTACCGAAAACTAACAGTAGCCCTAAACTTACTCCCTCAAACTAAGTTCAAACCTAACCTAACCTGAAGCCTAAATCAAACCATACACCTAACCCTAACCCTAGGCGGACACCTTAAGCTCAACCCCAACCCTAACCTGGCTCTGACGCTAACTCCAACAGTAACAGTTACCCGAAAACTAACAGTAGCCCTAAACTTACTCCCTCAAACTAACTTCAAACCTAACCTAACTTGAAGCCTAACTCAAACCATAGACCTAACCCTAACCCTAGGCGGACACCTGAAACTCAACCACAACCCTAACCAGACCCTGACGCTATCTCCAACCGTAATACTGAACCGAAAACTAACAGTAGCCCTAAACTTACTCCCTCAAACTAAGTTCAAACCTAACCTAACCTGAAGCCTAACTCAAACCATAGACCTAACCCTAACCCAAGACGGACACCTGAAGCTCAACCCCAACCCTAACATGACCCTGACGCTATCTCCAACCGTAACACTGAACCGAAAACTAACAGTAGCCCTAAACTTACTCCCTCAAACTAAGTTCAAACCTAACGTAACCTGAACCCTAACTCAAACCACAGACCTAACCCTAACCCTAGGCGGACACCTTAAGCTCAACCCCAACCCTAAACTGGCCCTGACGCTAACTCCAACCGTAACAGTTACCCGAAAACTAACAGTAGCCCTAAACTTACTGCCTCAAACTAAGTTCCAACCTAACCTAACCTGAAGCCTAAATCAAACCATACACCTAACCCTAACCCTAGGCGGACACCTGAAGTTCAAACCCAACCCTAACCTGACCCTCACGCTAACTCCAACCGTAACACTGAACTGATAACTAACAGTAGCCCAAAACTTAATCCCTCAAACTAAGTTCAAACCTATCCTAACCTGAAGCCTAACTCAAACCATAGACCTAACCCTAACCTTAGGCTGACACCTGAAGCTCAACCCCAACCCTAACCTGACCCTGACGCTATCTCCAAACCTAACATTGAACCGAAAACTAACAGTAGCCCTAAACTTACTCCCTCAAACTAAGTTCAATCCTAACCTAACCTGAAGCCTAAATGAAACCATAGACCTAACCCTAACCCTAGGCGGACACCTTATGCTTAACCCCCACCCTAACTTGACCGTGACGCTTACTCCAACCGTAACAGTTAAACGAAAACTAACAGTAGCCCTAAACTGTCTCCCACAAACTAAGTTAAAACCTAACCTAACCTGAAGCCTAACTCAAAAAATAGACCTAACCCTAACCCTAGGCGGACACCTTAAGCTCAACCCCAACCCTAACCTAGCCCTGACGCTAACTCCAACAGTAACAGTTACCCGAAAACTAACAGTAGCCCTTAACTTACTCCCTCATACTAACTTCAAACCTAACCTAACTTGAAGCCTAACTCAAACCATAGACCTAACCCTAAGCCTAGGCTGACACCTGAAACTCAACCACAACCCTAAGCAAACCCTGACGCTATCTCCAACCGTAACACTGAACCGAAAACTAACAGTAGCCCTAAACTTACTCCCTCAAACTAAGTTCAAACCTACCCTAACCTGGACCCTAACTCAAACCATAGACCTAACCCTAACCCTAGGCGGACACCTGAAGCTCAATCACAACCCTAACCTGACCCTGACGCTATCTCCAACCGTAACACTGAACCGAAAACTAACAGTAGCCCTAAACTTACTCCCTCAAACTAAGCTCAAACCTAACCTAACCTGAAGCCTAACTCAAACCACAGACCTAAACCTAACCCTAGGCGGACACCTTAAGCTCAACCCCAACCCTAACCGGACCGTCACGCTAACTCCAAACGTAACATTGAACCGAAAACTAACAGTAGCCCTAAACTTACTCCCTCAAACTAAGTTCAATCCTAACCTAACCTGAAGCCTAAATGAAACCATAGAACTAACCCTAACCCTAGGCGGACACCTTATGCTTAACCCCCACCCTAACCTGACCCTGATGCATACTCCAACCATAACAGTTAAACGAAAACTAACAGTAGCCCTAAACTTACTCCCTCAAACTAACTTCAAACCTAACCTAACCTGAAGCCTAAATCATACCATACACCTAACCCTAACCCTAGGCGGACACCTTAAGCTCAACCCCAACCCTAACCTGTCCCTGACTCTAACTCCAACAGTAACAGTTACCCGAAAACTAACAGTAGCCCTAAACTGACTCCCTCAAACTAACTTCAAACCTAACCTAACTTGAAACCTAACTCAAACCATAGACTTAACCCTAACCCTAGGCGGACACCTGAAACTCAACCACAACCCTAACCAGACCCTGACGCTATCTCCAACCGTAACACTGAACCGAAAACTAAGAGTAGCCCTAAACTTACTCCCTCAAACTAAGTTCAAACCTAACCTAACCTGGAGCCTAACTCAAACCACAGACCTAACCCTAACCTTGGAGGACAACTTAAGCTTAACCCCAACCCTAACCTGAACCTCACGCTAACTCCAACCGTAACACTGAACCGAAAACTAACAGTAGCCCTAAACTTACTGCCTCAAACTAAGTTCAAACCTAACCTAACCTGAAGACTAACTCAAACAATAGACCTAACCCTAACCCTAGGCGGACACCTTAAGCTTTACCCCAACCCTAACCTGACCGCCAGGCTAACTCCAACCATATCAATGAACCGAAAACTAAGAGTAGTCCTAAACTTACTCCCTCAAAATAAGTTCAATCCTAACCTAACCTGAAGCCTAAATGAAACCATAGACCTAACCCTAACCCTAGTCGGACACCTTATGCTTAACCCCCACACTAACTTGACCCTGACGCTTACTCCAACCGTAACAGTTAAACGAAAACTAACAGTAGCCCTAAACTGACTCCCTCAAACTAAGTTCAAACCTAACCTAACATGAAGCCTAAATCAAATCATAGACCTAACCCTAACCTTAGGCGGACACCTTATGCTTAACCCCTACCCTAACCTGACCCTGACGCTTACTCCAACTGTAACAGTTAACCGAAAACTAACATTAGCCCTAAACTTACTCCCTCAAACTAAGTTCAAACCTAACCTAACCTGAAGCCTAAATCAAACCATAGACCTAACCCTAACCCTAGGAGGACACCTGAAGCTCAACCCCAACGCTAACCTGACCCTGACGCTATCTCCAACCGTAACACTGAACCGAAAACTAACAGTAGCCCTAAACTTACTCCCTCAAACTAAGTTCAAACCTAACCTAACCTGAAGCCTAAATCAAACCACAGACCTAACCCTAACCCTAGGCGGACACCTTAAGCTTGACCCCAACCCTAACCTGACCCTGACGCTAACTCCAACCATAACAGTTACCCGAAAATTAACAGTAGCCCTAAACTTACTCCTTCAAACTAAGTTCAAACCTAACCTAACCAGAAGCCAAAATCAAACCATACACCTAACCCTAACCCTAGGCGGACACCTTAAGCTCAACCCCAACCCTAACCTGACCCTCACGCGAACTCCAACCGTAACACTGAACCGAAAACTAACAGTAGCCCTAAACTTACTCCCTCAAACTAAGTTGAAACCTAACCTAACCTGAAGCCTAAAACAAACCATAGACCTAACCCTATCCCTAGGCAGACACCTGAAGCTCAACCACAACCCTGACCTGACCCTGACGCTATCTCCAACTGTAACACTGAACCGAAAACTAACAGGAGCCCTAAACTTACTCCCTCAAACTAAGTTCAAACCTAACCTAACCTGAACCCTATCTCAAACCACAGACCTAACCCTAACCCTAGGTTGACACCTTAAGCTCAACCCCAACCCTAACCAGACACTCACGCTAACTCCAAATGTAACACTGAACCAAAAACTAACAGTAGCCCTAAACTTACTCCCTCAAACTAAGTTCAATCCTAACCTAACCTGAAGCCTAAATGAAACCATAGACCTAACCCTAACCCTAGGCGGACACCTTATGCTTAACCCCCACCCTAAGTTGACCCTGACGCTTACTCCAACCGTAACAGTTAAACGAAAACTAACAGTAGCCCTAAACTGTCTCCCACAAACTAAGTTCAAACCTAACCTAACCTGAAGCCTAACTCAAACAATAGACCTAACCCTAACCCTAGGCGGACACCTGAAGCTCAATCACAACCCTAACCTGACCCTGACGCTATCTCCAACCGTAACACTGAACCGAAAACTAACAGTAGCCCTAAACTTACTCCCTCAAACTAAGTTCAAACCTAACCTAACCTGAAGCCTCACTCAAACCACAGACCTAACCCTAACCCTAGGAGGACACCTTAAGCTCAACCCCAACCCTAACCTGACCCTCACGCTAACTCCAACCGTAACACTGTACCGAAAACTAACAGTAGCCCTAAACTTACTCCCTCAAACTAAGTTCAAACCTAACCTAACCTGAAGCCTAACTCAAACAATAGACCTAACCCTAACCCTAGGCGGACACCTTAAGCTTGACCCCAACCCTATCCTGACCCTGACGCTTACTCCAACCGTAACAGTTAACCGAAAACTAACAGTAGCCCTAAACTTACTCCCTCAAACTAAGTTCAAACCTAACCTAACCTGAAGCCTAACTCAAACCACAGACCTAACCCTAACCCTAGGCTGACACCTTAAGCTCAACCCCAACCCTAACCGGACCGTCACGCTAACTCCAAACGTAACATTGAACCGAAAACTAACAGTAGCCCTAAACTTACTCCCTCAAACTAAGTTCAATCCTAACCTAACCTGAAGCCTAAATGAAACCATAGACCTAACCCTAACCCTAGGCGGACACCTTATGCTTAACCCCCACCCTAACCTGACCCTGACGCTTACTCCAACCGTAACAGTTAAACGAAAACTAACAGTAGCCCTAAACTGTCTCCCTCAAACTAAGTTCAAACCTAACCTAACCTGAAGCCTAACTCAAAAAATAGACTTAACCCTAACCCTAGGCGGACACCTTAAGCGTAACCCCAACCCTAACCTGACCCTGAGGCTAAATCCAACCGTAACACTGAACCGAAAACTAACAGTGGCCCTAAACTTACTCCCTCAAACTAAGTTCAATCCTAACCTAACCTGAAGCCTAAATGAAACCATAGACCTAACCCTAACCCTAGGCGGACACCTTATGCTTAACCCCCACCCTAACCTGACCCTGACGCTTACTCCAACCGTAACAGTTAAACGAAAACTAACAGTAGCCCTAAACTTACTCCCTCAAACTAAGTTCAAACCTAACCTAACCTGAAGCTTAAATCAAACCATACACCTAACCCTAACCCTAGGCGGACACCTTAAGCTCAACCCCAAACCTAACCTGACCCTGACGCTTACTCAAACCGTAACAGTTAACCGAAAACTAACAGTAGCCCTAAACTGACTCCCTCAAACTAAGTTCAAACCTATGCTAACCTGAAGCCTAAATCAAATCATAGACCTAACCCTAACCCTAGGAGGACACCTTATGCTTAACCCCCACCCTAACCTGACCCTGACGCTTACTCCAACTGTAACAGTTAACCGAAAACTAACAATAGCCCTAAACTTACTCCCTCAAACTAACTTCAAACCTAACCTAACCTGAAGCCTAAATCAAACCATACACCTAACCCTAACCCTAGGCGGACACCTTAAGCTCAACCCCAACCCTAACCTGGCCCTGACGCTAACTCCAACAGTAACAGTTACCCGAAAACTAACAGTAGCCCTAAACATACTCCCTCAAACTAACTTCAAACCTAACCTAACTTGAAGCCTTACTCAAATCATAGATCTAACCCTAACCCTAGGCGGACACCTGAAACAACCACAACCCTAACCAGACCCTGACGCTATCTCCAACCGTAACACTGAACCGAAAACTAACAGTAGGCCTAAACTTACTCCCTCAAACTAAGTTCAAACCAAACCTAACCTGAAGCCTAAATCAAACCATACACCTAACCCTAACCCTAGGCGGACACCTTAAGCTCAACCCCAAACCTAACCTGACCCTGACGCTTACTCCAACCGTAACAGTTAACCGAAAACTAACAGTAGCCCTAAACTTACTGCCTCAAACTAAGTTCCAACCTAACCTAACCTGAAGCCTAAATCAAACCATACACCTAACCGTAACCCTAGGCGTACACCTGAAGTTCAAACCCAACCCTAACCTGACCCTCACGCTAACTCCAACCGAAACACTGAACCGAAAACTAACAGTAACCCTAAACTTAATCCCTCAAACTAAGTTCAAACCTAACCTAACCTGAAGCCTAACTCAAACCATAGACCTAACCCTAACCCTAGGCGGACACCTGAAGCTCAACCCCAACCCTAACCTGACCCTGACGCTATCTCCAACCGTAACACTGAACCAAAAACTAACAGTAGCCCTAAACTTACTCCCTCAAACTAAGTTCAAACCTAACCTAACCTGAAGCCTAACTCAAACCACAGACCTAACCCTAACCCTAGGCGGACACCTGAAGCTCAATCACAACCCTAACCTGACCCTGACGCTATCTCCAACCGTAACACTGAACCGAAAACTAACAGTAGCCCTAAACTTACTCCCTCAAACTAAGTTCAAACCTAACCTAACCTGAAGACTCACTCAAACCACAGACCTAACCCTAACCCTAGGAGGACACCTTAAGCTCAACCCCAACCCTAACCTGACCCTCACGCTAACTCCAACCGTAACACTGTACCGAAAACTAACAGTAGCCCTAAACTTACTCCCTCAAACTAAGTTCAAATCTATCCTAACCTGAAGCCTAACTCAAACAATAGAACTAACCCTAACCCTAGGCGGACACCTTAAGCTTGACCCCAACCCTAACCTGACCCTGACGTTTACTCCAACCGTAACAGTTAAACGAAAACTAACAGTAGCCCTAAACTGTCTCCCTCAAACTAAGTTCAAACCTAACCTAACCTGAAGCCTAACTCAAACAATAGACTTAACCCTAACCCTAGGCGGACACCTTAAGCTTAACCCCAACCCTAACCTGACCCTGAGGCTAAATCCAACCGTAACACTGAATCGAAAACTAACAGTGGCCCTAAACTTACTCCCTCAAACTAAGTTCAATCCTAACCTAACCTGAAGTCTAAATGAAACCATAGACCTAACCCTAACCCTAGGCGGACACCTTATGCTTAACCCCCACCCTAACCTGACCCTGACGCTTACTCCAACCGTAACAGTTAGACAAAAACTAACAGTAGCCCTAAAATTACTCCCTCAAACTAAGTTCAAACCTAACCTAACCTGAAGCCTAAATCAAACCATACACCTAACCCTAACCCTAGGCGGACACCTTAAGCTCAACCCCAAACCTAACCTGATCCTGACGCTTACTACAACCGTAACAGTTAACCGAAAACTAACAGTAGCCCTAAACTGACTCCCTAAAACTAAGTTCAAACCTAACCTAACCTGAAGCCTAAATCAAATCATAGACCTAACCCCAACCCTAGGCGGACACCTTATGCTTAACCCCCACCCTAACCTGACCCTGACGCTTACTCCAACCGTAACAGTTAAACGAAAACTATCAGTAGCCCTAAACTTACTCCCTCAAACTAAGTTCAAACCTAACCTAACCTGAAGCCTCACTCAAACCACAGACCTAACCCTAACCCTAGGCGGACACTTTATGCTTAACCCCCACCCTAACCTGACCCTGACGCTTACTCCAACCGTAACAGTTAAACGAAAACTAACAGTAGCCCTAAACTGTCTCCCTCAAACTAAGTTCAAACCTAACCTAACCTGAAGCCTAACTCAAAAAGTAGACTTAACCCTAACCCTAGGCGGACACCTTAAGCGTAACCCCAACCCTAACCTGACCCTGAGGCTAAATCCAACCGTAACACTGAACCGAAAACTAACAGTGGCCCTAAACTTACTCCCTCAAACTAAGTTCAATCCTAACCTAACCTGAAGCCTAAATGAAACCATAGACCTAACCCTAACCCTAGGCGGACACCTTATGCTTAACCCCCACCCTAACCTGACCCTGACGCTTACTCCAACCGTAACAGTTAAACGAAAACTAACAGTAGCCCTAAACTTACTCCCTCAAACTAAGTTCAAACCTAACCTAACCTGAAGCCTAAATCAAACCATACACCTAACCCTAACCCTAGGCGGACACCTTAAGCTCAACCCCAAACCTAACCTGACCCTGACGCTTACTCAAACCGTAACAGTTAACCGAAAACTAACAGTAGCCCTAAACTGACTCCCTCAAACTAAGTTCAAACCTATGCTAACCTGAAGCCTAAATCAAATCATAGACCTAACCCTAACCCTAGGAGGACACCTTATGCTTAACCCCCACCCTAACCTGACCCTGACGCTTACTCCAACTGTAACAGTTAACCGAAAACTAACAATAGCCCTAAACTTACTCCCTCAAACTAACTTCAAACCTAACCTAGCCTGAAGCCTAAATCAAACCATACACCTAACCCTAACCCTAGGCGGACACCTTAAGCTCAACCCCAACCCTAACCTGGCCCTGACGCTAACTCCAACAGTAACAGTTACCCGAAAACTAACAGTAGCCCTAAACATACTCCCTCAAACTAACTTCAAACCTAACCTAACTTGAAGCCTTACTCAAATCATAGACCTAACCCTAACCCTAGGCGGACACCTGAAACAACCACAACCCTAACCAGACCCTGACGCTATCTCCAACCGTAACACTGAACCGAAAACTAACAGTAGGCCTAAACTTACTCCCTCAAACTAAGTTCAAACCAAACCTAACCTGAAGCCTAAATCAAACCATACACCTAACCCTAACCCTAGGCGGACACCTTAAGCTCAACCCCAAACCTAACCTGACCCTGACGCTTACTCCAACCGTAACAGTTAACCGAAAACTAACAGTAGCCCTAAACTTACTGCCTCAAACTAAGTTCCAACCTAACCTAACCTGAAGCCTAAATCAAACCATACACCTAACCGTAACCCTAGGCGTACACCTGAAGTTCAAACCCAACCCTAACCTGACCCTCACGCTAACTCCAACCGAAACACTGAACCGAAAACTAACAGTAACCCTAAACTTAATCCCTCAAACTAAGTTCAAACCTAACCTAACCTGAAGCCTAACTCAAACCATAGACCTAACCCTAACCCTAGGCGGACACCTGAAGCTCAACCCCAACCCTAACCTGACCCTGACGCTATCTCCAACCGTAACACTGAACCAAAAACTAACAGTAGCCCTAAACTTACTCCCTCAAACTAAGTTCAAACCTAACCTAACCTGAAGCCTAACTCAAACCACAGACCTAACCCTAACCCTAGGCGGACACGTGAAGCTCAATCACAACCCTAACCTGACCCTGACGCTATCTCCAACCGTAACACTGAACCGAAAACTAACAGTAGCCCTAAACTTACTCCCTCAAACTAAGTTCAAACCTAACCTAACCTGAAGACTCACTCAAACCACAGACCTAACCCTAACCCTAGGAGGACACCTTAAGCTCAACCCCAACCCTAACCTGACCCTCACGCTAACTCCAACCGTATCACTGTACCGAAAACTAACAGTAGCCCTAAACTTACTCCCTCAAACTAAGTTCAAATCTATCCTAACCTGAAGCCTAACTCAAACAATAGAACTAACCCTAACCCTAGGCGGACACCTTAAGCTTGACCCCAACCCTAACCTGACCCTGACGTTTACTCCAACCGTAACAGTTAAACGAAAACTAACAGTAGCCCTAAACTGTCTCCCTCAAACTAAGTTCAAACCTAACCTAACCTGAAGCCTAACTCAAACAATAGACTTAACCCTAACCCTAGGCGGACACCTTAAGCTTAACCCCAACCCTAACCTGACCCTGAGGCTAAATCCAACCGTAACACTGAATCGAAAACTAACAGTGGCCCTAAACTTACTCCCTCAAACTAAGTTCAATCCTAACCTAACCTGAAGTCTAAATGAAACCATAGACCTAACCCTAACCCTAGGCGGACACCTTATGCTTAACCCCCACCCTAACCTGACCCTGACGCTTACTCCAACCGTAACAGTTAGACAAAAACTAACAGTAGCCCTAAAATTACTCCCTCAAACTAAGTTCAAACCTAACCTAACCTGAAGCCTAAATCAAACCATACACCTAACCCTAACCCTAGGCGGACACCTTAAGCTCAACCCCAAACCTAACCTGATCCTGACGCTTACTACAACCGTAACAGTTAACCGAAAACTAACAGTAGCCCTAAACTGACTCCCTAAAACTAAGTTCAAACCTAACCTAACCTGAAGCCTAAATCAAATCATAGACCTAACCCCAACCCTAGGCGGACACCTTATGCTTAACCCCCACCCTAACCTGACCCTGACGCTTACTCCAACCGTAACAGTTAAACGAAAACTATCAGTAGCCCTAAACTTACTCCCTCAAACTAAGTTCAAACCTAACCTAACCTGAAGCCTCACTCAAACCACAGACCTAACCCTAACCCTTGGAGGACACCTTAAGCTCAACCCCAACCCTAACCTGACCCTCACGCTAACTCCAACCGTAACACTGTACCGAAAACTAACAGTAGCCCTAAACTTACTCCCTCAAACTAAGTTCAAATCTATCCTAACCTGAAGCCTAACTCAAACAATAGACCTAACCCTAACCCTAGGCGGACACCTTAAGCTTGACCCCAACCCTAACCTGACCCTGACGTTTACTCCAACCGTAACAGTTAAACGAAAACTAACAGTAGCCCTAAACTGTCTCCCTCAAACTAAGTTGAAACCTAACCTAACCTGAAGCCTAACTCAAACAATAGACTTAACCCTAACCCTAGGCGGACACCTTAAGCTTAACCCCAACCCTAACCTGACCCTGAGGCTAAATCCAACCGTAACACTGAATCGAAAACTAACAGTGGCCCTAAACTTACTCCCTCAAACTAAGTTCAATCCTAACCTAACC
The DNA here is from genome assembly GCA_026018925.1 of Tupaia tana. Taxonomy (NCBI): domain Eukaryota; kingdom Metazoa; phylum Chordata; class Mammalia; order Scandentia; family Tupaiidae; genus Tupaia; species Tupaia tana. The sequence continues at coordinate 287,323 of JAKSZU010000095.1, forward strand.
TGAAGTCTAAATGAAACCATAGACCTAACCCTAACCCTAGGCGGACACCTTATGCTTAACCCCCACCCTAACCTGACCCTGTCGCTTACTCCAACCGTAACAGTTAGACAAAAACTAACAGTAGCCCTAAAATTACTCCCTCAAACTAAGTTCAAACCTAACCTAACCTGAAGCCTAAATCAAACCATACACCTAACCCTAACCCTAGGTGGACACCTTAAGCTCAACCCCAAACCTAACCTGACCCTGACGCTTACTACAACCGTAACAGTTAACCGAAAACTAACAGTAGCCCTAAACTGACTCCCTAAAACTAAGTTCAAACATAACCTAACCTGAAGCCTAAATCAAATCATAGACCTAACCCCAACCCTAGGCGGACACCTTATGCTTAACCACCACCCTAACCTGACCCTGACGCTTACTCCAACCGTAACAGTTAAACGAAAACTATCAGTAGCCCTAAACTTACTCCCTCAAACTAAGTTCAAACCTAACCTAACCTGAAGCGTAAATCAAACCATACACCTAACCCTAACCCTAGGCGGACACCTTAAGCTCAACCCCAACCCTAACCTGGCCCTGACGCTAACTCCAACAGTAACAGTTACCCGAAAACTAACAGTAGCCCTAAACTTACTCCCTCAAACTAACTTCAAACCTAACCCAATTTGAAGCCTAACTCAAACCATAGAACTAACCCTAACCCTAGGCGGACACCTGAAACTCAACCACAACCCTAACCAGATCCTGACGCTATCTCCAACCGTAACACTGAACCGAAAACTAACAGTAGCCCTAAACTGACTCCCTCAAACTAAGTTCAAACCTAACCTAACCTGAAGCCTAAATCAAATCATAGACCTAACCCTAACCCTAGGCGGACAACTTATGCTTAACCCCCACCCTAACCTGACCCTGACGCTTACTCCAACTGTAACAGTTAACCGAAAACTAACAGTAGCCCTGAACTTACACCCTCAAACTACCTTCAAACCTAATCTAACCTGAAGCCTAACTCAAACCATAGACCTAACCCTAACCCTAGGCAGACACCTTAAGCTCAACCCCAATCCTAACCTGACCCTGATGCTATCTCCAACCGTAACAGTGAACCGAAAACTAACAGTAGCCCTAAACTTATTCCCTCAAACTAAGTTCAAACCTAACCTAACCTGAAGCCTAACTCAAACCACAGACCTAACCCTAACCCTAGGCGGACACCTTAAGCTTATCCCCAACCCTAACCTGACCCTCACGCTAACTCCAACCATAACACTGAACCGAAAACTAACAGTAGCCCTAAACTTACTCCCTCAAACTAAGTTCAAACCTAACCTAACCTGAAGCCTAAATCAAACCATACACCTAACCCTAACCCTAGGCGGACACCTTAAGTTCAACCCCAACCCTAACCTGGCCCTGACGCTAACTCCAACAGTAACAGTTACCCGAAAACTAACAGTAGCCCTAAACTTACTCCCTCAAACTAACTTCAAACCTAACCTAATTTGAAGCCTAACTCAAACCATAGACCTAACCCTAACCCTAGGCGGACACCTGAAACTCAACCACAACCCTAACCAGACCCTGACGCTATCTCCAACCGTAACACTGAACCGAAAACTAACAGTAGCCCTAAACTTACTCCCTCAAACTAAGTTCAAACCTACCCTAACCTGGACCCTAACTCAAACCATAGACCTAACCCTAACCCTAAGCGGACACCTGAAGCTCAATCACAACCCTAACCAGACCCTGACGCTATCTCCAACCGTAACACTGAACCGAAAACTAACAGTAGCCCTAAACTTACTCCCTCAAACTAAGTTCAAACCTAACCTAACCTGAAGCCTCACTCAAACCACAGACCTAACCCTAACCCTAGGAGGACACCTTAAGCTTGACCCCAACCCTAACCTGACCCTGACGCTTACTCCAACCGTAACAGTTAACCGAAAACTAACAGTAGCCCTAAACTTACTCCCTCAAACTAAGTTCAAACCTAACCTAACCTGAAGCCTAACTCAAACCACAGACCTAACCCTAACCCTAGGCAGACACCTTAAGCTCAACCCCAACCCTAACCTGGCTCTGACGCTAACTCCAACAGTAACAGTTACCCGAAAACTAACAGTAGCCCTAAACTTACTCCCTCAAACTAACTTCAAACCTAACCTAACTTGAAGCCTAACTCAAACCATAGACCTAACCCTAACCCTAGGCGGACGCCTGAAACTCAACCACAACCCTAACCAGACCCTGACGCTATCTCCAACCGTAATACTGAACCGAAAACTAACAGTAGCCCTAAACTTACTCCCTCAAACTAAGTTCAAACCTAACCTAACCGGAAGCCTAACTCAAACCATAGGCCTAACCCTAACCCAAGGCGGACACCTGAAGCTCAACCCCAACCCTAACATGACCCTGACGCTATCTCCAACCGTAACACTGAACCGAAAACTAACAGTAGCCCTAAACTTACTCCCTCAAACTAAGTTCAAACCTAACCTAACCTGAACCCTAACTCAAACCACAGACCTAACCCTAACCCTAGGCGGACACCTTAAGCTCAACCCCAACCCTAACCTGGACCTGACGCTAACTCCAACCGTAACCGTTACCCGAAAACTAACAGTAGCCATAAACTTACTGCCTCAAACTAAGTTCCAACCTAACCTAACCTGAAGCCTAAATCAAACCACACACCTAACCCTAACCCTAGGCGGACACCTTAAGCTCAACCCCAAACCTAACCTGACCTTGACGCTTACTCCAACCGTAACAGTTACCCGAAAACTAATTGTAGCCCTAAACTGACTCCCTCAAACTAAGTTCAAACCTAACCTAACCTGAAGCCTAAATCAAATCATAGACCTAACCCTAACCCTAGGCGGACACCTTATGCTTAACCCCCACCCTAACCTGACCCTGACGCTTACTCCAACTGTAACAGTTAACCGAAAACTAACAATAGCCCTAAACTTACTCCCTCAAAATAACTTCAAACCTAACCTAACCTGAAGCCTAAATCAAACCATACACCTAACCCTAACCCTAGGCGGACACCTTAAGCTCAACCCCAACCCTAACCTGGCCCTGACGCTAACTCCAACAGTAACAGTTAACCGAAAACTAACAGTAGCCCTAAACTTAATCCCTCAAACTAAGTTCCAACCTAACCTAACCTGAAGCCTAAATCAAACCACACACCTAACCCTAACCCTAGGCGGACACCTGAAGTTCAAACCCAACCCTAACCTGACCCTCACGCTAACTCCAACCGTAACAATGAACCGAAAACTAACAATAGCCCTAAACTTAATCCCTCAAACTAAGTTCAAACCTAACCTAACCTGAAGCCTAACTCAAACCATAGACCTAACCCTAACCCTAGGCTGACACCTGAAGCTCAACCCCAACCCTAACCTGACCCTGACGCTATCTCCAACCGTAACACTGAACCGAAAACTAACAGTACCCCTAAACTTACTCCCTCAAACTAAGTTCAAACCTAACCTAACCTTAAGCCTAACTCAAACCACAGACCTAACCTTAACCCTAGGCGGACACCTGAAGCTCAACCCCAACCCTAACCGGACCCTCACGATAACTCCAAACGTAACATTGAACCGAAAACTAACAGTAGCCCTAAACTTACTCCCTCAAACTAAGTTCAATCCTAACCTAACCTGAAGCCTAAATGAAACCATAGACCTAACCCTAACCCTAGGCAGACACCTTATGCTTAACCCCCACCCTAACTTGACCCTGATGCTTACTCGAACCGTAACAGTTAAACGAAAACTAACAGTAGCCCTATACTGTCTCCCACAAACTAAGTTCAAACCTAACCTATCCTGAAGCCTAACTCAGACAATAGACCTAACCCTAACCCTAGGCGGACACCTTAATCTCAACCCCAACCCTAACCTGGCCCTGACGCTAACTCCAACAGTAACAGTTACCCGAAAACTAACAGTAGCCCTAAACTTACTCCCTCAAACTAACTTCAAACCTATCCTAACTTGAAGCATAACTCAAACCACAAACCTAACCCTAACCCTAGGCGGACACCTTAAGCTCAACCCCAACCCTAACCTGACCCTGACGCTAACTCCAACAGTAACAGTTACCCGAAAAATGACAGTAGCTCTAAACTTACTCCCTCAAACTAAGTTCAAACCTAACCTAACCTGAAGCCTAACTCAAACCACAGACCTAACCCTAACCCTAGGCGGACACCTTAAGCTCAACCCCAACCCTAACCTGACCCTCACGCTAACTCCAACCGTAACACTGTACCGAAAACTAACAGTAGCCCTAAACTTACTCCCTCAAACTAAGTTCAAATCTATCCTAACCTGAAGCCTAACTCAAACAATAGACCTAACCCTAACCCTAGGCGGACACCTTAAGCTTGACCCCAACCCTAACCTGACCCTGACGTTTACTCCAACCGTAACAGTTAAACGAAAACTAACAGTAGCCCTAAACTGTCTCCCTCAAACTAATTTGAAACCTAACCTAACCTGAAGCCTAACTCAAACAATAGACTTAACCCTAACCCTAGGCGGACACCTTAAGCTTAACACCAACCCTAACCTGACCCTGAGGCTAAATCCAACCGTAACACTGAATCGAAAACTAACAGTGGCCCTAAACTTACTCCCTCAAACTAAGTTCAATCCTAACCTAACCTGAAGTCTAAATGAAACCATAGACCTAACCCTAACCCTAGGCGGACACCTTATGCTTAACCCCCACCCTAACCTGACCCTGTCGCTTACTCCAACCGTAACAGTTAGACAAAAACTAACAGTAGCCCTAAAATTACTCCCTCAAACTAAGTTCAAACCTAACCTAACCTGAAGCCTAAATCAAACCATACACCTAACCCTAACCCTAGGTGGACACCTTAAGCTCAACCCCAAACCTAACCTGACCCTGACGCTTACTCCAACCGTAACAGTTAACCGAAAACTAACAGTAGCCCTAAACTGACTCCCTAAAATTAGTTCAAACATAACCTAACCTGAAGCCTAAATCAAATCATAGACCTAACCCCAACCCTAGGCGGACACCTTATGCTTAACCACCACCCTAACCTGACCCTGACGCTTACTCCAACCGTAACAGTTAAACGAAAACTATCAGTAGCCCTAAACTTACTCCCTCAAACTAAGTTCAAACCTAACCTAACCTGAAGCGTAAATCAAACCATACACCTAACCCTAACCCTAGGCGGACACCTTAAGCTCAACCCCAACCCTAACCTGGCCCTGACGCTAACTCCAACAGTAACAGTTACCCGAAAACTAACAGTAGCCCTAAACTTACTCCCTCAAACTAACTTCAAACCTAACCCAATTTGAAGCCTAACTCAAACCATAGAACTAACCCTAACCCTAGGCGGACACCTGAAACTCAACCACAACCCTAACCAGATCCTGACGCTATCTCCAACCGTAACACTGAACCGAAAACTAACAGTAGCCCTAAACTGACTCCCTCAAACTAAGTTCAAACCTAACCTAACCTGAAGCCTAAATCAAATCATAGACCTAACCCTAACCCTAGGCGGACAACTTATGCTTAACCCCCACCCTAACCTGACCCTGACGCTTACTCCAACTGTAACAGTTAACCGAAAAATAACAGTAGCCCTGAACTTACACCCTCAAACTACCTTCAAACCTAATCTAACCTGAAGCCTAACTCAAACCATAGACCTAACCCTAACCCTAGGCGGACACCTTAAGCTCAACCCCAATCCTAACCTGACCCTGATGCTATCTCCAACCGTAACAGTGAACCGAAAACTAACAGTAGCCCTAAACTTACTCCCTCAAACTAAGTTCAAACCTAACCTAACCTGAAGCCTAAATCAAACCATACACCTAACCCTAACCCTAGGCGGACACCTTAAGTTCAACCCCAACCCTAACCTGGCCCTGACGCTAACTCCAACAGTAACAGTTACCCGAAAACTAACAGTAGCCCTAAACTTACTCCCTCAAACTAACTTCAAACCTAACCTAACTTGAAGCCTAACTCAAACCATAGACCTAACCCTAACCCTAGGCGGACACCTGAAACTCAACCACAACCCTAACCAGACCCTGACGCTATCTCCAACCGTAACACTGAACCGAAAACTAACAGTAGCCCTAAACTTACTCCCTCAAACTAAGTTCAAACCTACCCTAACCTGGACCCTAACTCAAACCATAGACCTAACCCTAACCCTAGGCGGACACCTGAAGCTCAATCACAACCATAACCAGACCCTGACGCTATCTCCAACCGTAACACTGAACCGAAAACTAACAGTAGCCCTAAACTTACTCCCTCAAACTAAGTTCAAACCTAACCTAACCTGAAGCCTCACTCAAACCACAGACCTAACCCTAACCCTAGGAGGACACCTTAAGCTTGACCCCAACCCTAACCTGACCCTGACGCTTACTCCAACCGTAACAGTTAACCGAAAACTAACAGTAGCCCTAAACTTACTCCCTCAAACTAAGTTCAAACCTAACCTAACCCGAAGCCTAACTCAAACCACAGACCTAACCCTAACCCTAGGCAGACACCTTAAGCTCAACCCCAACCCTAACCTGGCTCTGACGCTAACTCCAACAGTAACAGTTACCCGAAAAATAACAGTAGCCCTAAACTTACTCCCTCAAACTAACTTCAAACCTAACCTAACTTGAAGCCTAACTCAAACCATAGACCTAACCCTAACCCTAGGCGGACACCTGAAACTCAACCACAACCCTAACCAGACCCTGACGCTATCTCCAACCGTAATACTGAACCGAAAACTAACAGTAGCCCTAAACTTACTCCCTCAAACTAAGTTCAAACCTAACCTAACCGGAAGCCTAACTCAAACCATAGGCCTAACCCTAACCCAAGGCGGACACCTGAAGCTCAACCCCAACCCTAACCTGACCCTGACGCTATCTCCAACCGTAACACTGAACCGAAAACTAACAGTAGCCCTAAACTTACTCCCTCAAACTAAGTTCAAACCTAACCTAACCTGAACCCTAACTCAAACCACAGACCTAACCCTAACCCTAGGCGGACACCTTAAGCTCAACCCCAACCCTAACCTGGACCTGACGCTAACTCCAACCGTAACCGTTACCCGAAAACTAACAGTAGCCATAAACTTACTGCCTCAAACTAAGTTCCAACCTAACCTAACCTGAAGCCTAAATCAAACCACACACCTAACCCTAACCCTAGGCGGACACCTTAAGCTCAACCCCAAACCTAACCTGACCTTGACGCTTACTCCAACCGTAACAGTTACCCGAAAACTAATTGTAGCCCTAAACTGACTCCCTCAAACTAAGTTCAAACCTAACCTAACCTGAAGCCTAAATCAAATCATAGACCTAACCCTAACCCTAGGCGGACACCTTATGCTTAACCCCCACCCTAACCTGACCCTGACGCTTACTCCAACTGTAACAGTTAACCGAAAACTAACAATAGCCCTAAACTTACTCCCTCAAAATAACTTCAAACCTAACCTAACCTGAAGCCTAAATCAAACCATACACCTAACCCTAACCCTAGGCGGACACCTTAAGCTCAACCCCAACCCTAACCTGGCCCTGACGCTAACTCCAACAGTAACAGTTAACCGAAAACTAACAGTAGCCCTAAACTTAATCCCTCAAACTAAGTTCCAACCTAACCTAACCTGAAGCCTAAATCAAACCACACACCTAACCCTAACCCTAGGCGGACACCTGAAGTTCAAACCCAAGCCTAACCTGACCCTCACGCTAACTCCAACCGTAACAATGAACCGAAAACTAACAATAGCCCTAAACTTAATCCCTCAAACTAAGTTCAAACCTAACCTAACCTGAAGCCTAACTCAAACCATAGACCTAACCCTAACCCTAGGCTGACACCTGAAGCTCAACCCCAACCCTAACCTGACCCTGACGCTATCTCCAACCGTAACACTGAACCGAAAACTAACAGTACCCCTAAACTTACTCCCTCAAACTAAGTTCAAACCTAACCTAACCTTAAGCCTAACTCAAACCACAGACCTAACCTTAACCCTAGGCGGACACCTGAAGCTCAACCCCAACCCTAACCGGACCCTCACGATAACTCCAAACGTAACATTGAACCGAAAACTAACAGTAGCCCTAAACTTACTCCCTCAAACTAAGTTCAATCCTAACCTAACCTGAAGCCTAAATGAAACCATAGACCTAACCCTAACCCTAGGCAGACACCTTATGCTTAACCCCCACCCTAACTTGACCCTGATGCTTACTCGAACCGTAACAGTTAAACGAAAACTAACAGTAGCCCTATACTGTCTCCCACAAACTAAGTTCAAACCTAACCTATCTTGAAGCCTAACTCAGACAATAGACCTAACCCTAACCCTAGGCGGACACCTTAATCTCAACCCCAACCCTAACCTGGCCCTGACGCTAACTCCAACAGTAACAGTTACCCGAAAACTAACAGTAGCCCTAAACTTACTCCCTCAAACTAACTTCAAACCTATCCTAACTTGAAGCATAACTCAAACCACAAACCTAACCCTAACCCTAGGCGGACACCTTAAGCTCAACCCCAACCCTAACCTGACCCTGACGCTAACTCCAACAGTAACAGTTACCCGAAAAATGACAGTAGCTCTAAACTTACTCCCTCAAACTAAGTTCAAACCTAACCTAACCTGAAGCCTAACTCAAACCACAGACCTAACCCTAACCCTAGGCGGACACCTGAAGCTCAATCACAACCCTAACCTGACCCTGACGCTATCTCCAACCGTAACACTGAACCGAAAACTAACAGTAGCCCTAAACTTACTCCCTCAAACTAAGTTCAAACCTAACCTAACCTGAAGCCTCACTCAAACCACAGACCTAACCCTAACCCTAGGAGGACACCTAAAGCTCAACCCCAACCCTAACCTGACCCTCACGCTAACTCCAACCGTAACACTGTACCGAAAACTAACAGTAGCCCTAAACTTACTCCCTCAAACTAAGTTCAAATCTATCCTAACCTGAAGCCTAACTCAAACAATAGACCTAACCCTAACCCTAGGCGGACACCTTAAGCTTGACCCCAACCCTAACCTGACCCTGACGCTTACTCCAACCGTAACAGTTAAACGAAAACTAACAGTAGCCCTAAACTGTCTCCCTCAAACTAAGTTCAAACCTAACCTAACCTGAAGCCTAACTCAAACAATAGACTTAACCCTAACCCTAGGCGGACACCTTAAGGTTAACCCCAACCCTAACCTGACCCTGAGGCTAAATCCAACCGTAACACTGAATCGAAAACTAACAGTGGCCCTAAACATACTCCCTCAAACTAAGTTCAATCCTAACCTAACCTGAAGTCTAAATGAAACCAAAGACCTAACCCTAACCCTAGGCGGACACCTTATGCTTAACCCCCACCCTAACCTGACCCTGACGCTTACTCCAACCGTAACAGTTAAACAAAAACTAACAGTAGCCCTAAACTTACTCCCTCAAACTAAGTTCAAACCTAACCTAACCTGAAGCCTAAATCAAACCATACACCTAACCCTAACCCTAGGCGGACACCTTAAGCTCAACCCCAACCCTAACCTGACCCTGACGCTATCTCCAACCGTAACAGTGAACCGAAAACTAACAGTAGCCCTAAACTTATTCCCTCAAACTAAGTTCAAACCTAACCTAACCTGAAGCCTAACTCAAACCACAGACCTAACCCTAACCCTAGGCGGACACCTTAAGCTTATCCCCAACCCTAACCTGACCCTCACGCTAACTCCAACCATAACAGTGAACCGAAAACTAACAGTAGCCCTAAACTTACTCCCTCAAACTAACTTCAAACCTAACCTAACCTGAAGCCTAAATTAAACCATACACCTAACCCTAACCCTAGGTGGAAACCTTAAGCTCAACCCCAACCCTAACCTGACCTCCAGGCTAACTCCAACCATATCACTGAACCGAAAACTAAGAGTAGTCCTAAACTTACTCCCTCAAACTAAGTTCAATCCTAACCTACCCTGAAGCCTAAATGAAACCATAGACCTAACCCTAACCCTAGGCGGACACCTTATGCTTAATCCCCACCCTAACCTGACCCTGACGCTTACTCCAACCGTAACAGATAAACGAAAACTAACAGTAGCCCTAAACTTACTCCCTCAAACTAAGTTCAAACCTAACCTAACCTGAAGCCTAAATCAAACCATACACCTAACCCTAACCCTAGGCGGACACCTTAAGCTCAAACCCAACCCTAACCTGGCCCTAACGCTAACTCCAACTGTAACAGATAAACGAAAACTAACAGTAGCCCTAAACTTACTCCCTCAAACTAAGTTCAAACCTAACCTAACCTGAAGCCTAAATCAAACCATACACCTAACCCTAACCCTAGGCGGACACCTTAAGCTCAACCCCAACCCTAACCTGGCCCTAACGCTAACTCCAACAGTAACAGTTACCCGAAAACTAACAGTAGCCCTAAACTTACTCCCTCAAACTAACTTCAAACCTAACCTAACTTGAAGCCTAACTCAAACCATAGACCTAACCCTAACCCTAGGCGGACACCTGAAACTCAACCACAACCCTAACCAGACCCTGACGCTATCTCCAACCGTAACACTGAACCGAAAACTAACAGTAGCCCTAAACTTACTCCCTCAAACTAAGTTCAAACCTACCCTAACCTGGACCCTAACTCAAACCATAGACCTAACCCTAACCCTAGGCGGACACCTGAAGCTCAATCACAACCCTAACCTGACCCTGACGCTATCTCCAACCGTAACACTGAACCGAAAACTAACAGTAGCCCTAAACTTTCTCCCTCAAACTAAGTTCAAACCTAACCTAACCTGAAGCCTCACTCAAACCACAGACCTAACCCTAACCCTAGGAGGACACCTTAAGCTTGACCCCAACCCTAACCTGACCCTGACGCTTATTCCAACCGTAACAGTTAACCGAAAACTAACAGTAGCCCTAAACTTACTCCCTCAAACTAAGTTCAAACCTAACCTAACCTGAAGCCTAACTCAAACCACAGACCTAACCCTAACCCTAGGCAGACACCTTAAGCTCAACCCCAACCCTAACCGGACCGTCACGCTAACTCCAAACGTAACATTGAACCGAAAACTAACAGTAGCCCTAAACTTACTCCCTCAAACTAAGTTCAATCCTAACCTAACCTGAAGCCTAAATGAAACAATAGACCTAACCCTAAACCTAGGTGGACACCTTATGCTTAACCCCCACCCTAACCTGACCCTGACGCTTACTCCATCCGTAACAGTTAAACGAAAACTAACAGTAGCCCTAAACTGTCTCCCTCAAACTAAGTTCAAACCTAACCTAACCGGATGCCTAACTCAAACAATAGACTTAACCATAACCCTAGGCGGACACCTTAAGCTTAACCCCAACCCTAACCTGACCCTGAGGCTAAATCCAACCGTAACACTGAACCGAAAACTAACAGTGGCCCTAAACTTACTCCCTCAAACTAAGTTCAATCCTAACCTAACCTGAAGCCTAAATGAAACCATAGACCTAACCCTAACCCTAGGGGGACACCTTATGCTTAACCCCCACCCTAACCTGACCCTGACGCTTACTCCAACCGTAACAGATAAACGAAAACTAACAGTAGCCGTAAACTTACTCCCAAAAACTAAGATCAAACCTAACCTAACCTGAAGCCTAAATCTAACCATACACCTAACCCTAACCCTAGGCGGACACCTTAAGCTCAACCCCAAAACCTAACCTGGCCCTGACGCTAACTACAACAGTAACAGTTACCCGAAAACTAACAGTAGCCCTAAACTTACTCCCTCAAAGAAACTTCAAACCTAACCTAATTTGAAGCCTAACTCAAACCATAGACCTAACCCTAACCCTAGGCGGACACCTGAAACTCAACCACAACCCTAACCAGACCCTGACGCTATCGCTAACCGTAACACTGAACCGAAAACTAACAGTAGCCTTAAACTTACTCCCTCAAACTAAGTTCAAACCTAACCTAACCTGAAGCATAACTCAAACCATAGACCTAACCCTAACCCTAGGCGGACACCTGAAGCTCAACCCCAACCCTAACCTGACCCTGACGCTATCTCCAACCGTAACACTGAACCGAAAACTAACAGTAGCCCTAAACTTACTCCCTCAAACTAAGTTCAAACCTAACCTAACCAGAAGACTAACTCAAACCACAGACCTAACCCTAACCCTAGGTGGACACCTTAAGCTCAATCCCAACCCTAACCTGGCCCTGACGCTAACTCCAACAGTAACAGTTACCCGAAAACTAACAGTAGCCCTAAACTTACTCCCTCAAACTAAGTTCAAACCTAACCTAACCTGAAGCCTAACTCAAACCACAGACCTAACCCTAACCCTAGGCGGACACCTTAAGCTCAACACCAACCCTAACCGGACCCTCACGCTAACTCCAAACGTAACATTGAACCGAAAACTAACAGTAGCCCTAAACTTACTCCCTCAAACTACGTTCAATCCTAACCTAACCTGAAGCCTAAATGAAACCATAGACCTAACCCTAACCCTAGGCGGACACCTTATGCTTAACCCCCACCCTAACCTGACCCTGACGCTTACTCCAACCGTAACAGTTAAATGAAAACTAACAGTAGCCCTAAACTGTCTCCCTCAAACTAAGTTCAAACCTAACCTAACCTGAAGCCTAACTCAAACAATAGACTTAACCCTAACCCTAGGCGGACACCTGAAGCTCAACCACAACCCTAACCTGACCCTGACGCTATCTCCAACCGTAACACTGAACCGAAAACTAACAGTAGCCCTAAACTTACTTCCTCAAACTAAGTTCAAACCTAACCTAACCTGAAGCCTAAATCAAACCATACACCTAACCCTAACCCTAGGCGGACACCTTAAGCTCAACCCCAAACCTAACCTGACCCTGACGCTTACTCCAACCGTAACAGTTAACCGAAAACTAACAGTAGACCTAAACTGACTCCCTCAAACTAAGTTCAAACCTAACCTAACCTGAAGCCTAAATCAAATCATAGACCTAACCCTAACCCTAGGCGGACAACTTATGCTTAACCCCCACCCTAACCTGACCCTGACGCTTACTCCAACTGTAACAGTTAACCGAAAACTAACAGTAGCCCTGAACTTACACCCTCAAACTAACTTCAAACCTAATCTAACCTGAAGCCTAACTCTAACCATAGACCTAACCCTAACCCTAGGCGGACACCTTAAGCTCAACCCCAAACCTAACCTGACCCTGACGCTATCTCCAACCGTAACACTTAACGGAAAACTAACAGTAGCCCTAAACTTACTCCCTCAAACTAACTTCAAACCTAACCTAACCTGAAGCCTAAATTAAACCATACACCTAACCCTAACCCTAGGCGGACACCTTAAGCTCAACCCCAACCCTAACCTGACCTCCAGGCTAACTCCAAACATATCACTGAACCGAAAACTAAGAGTAGTCCTAAACTTACTCCCTCAAACTAAGTTCAATCCTAACCTAACCTGAAGCCTAAATGAAACCATAGACCTAACCCTAACCCTAGGCGGACACCTTATGGTTAACCCCCACCATAACCTGACCCTGACGCTTACTCCACCCATAACAGTTAAACGAAAAGTAACAGTAGCCCTAAACTTACTCCCTCAAACTAACTTCAAACCTAACCTAACCTGAAGCCTAAATCAAACCATACACCTAACCCTAACCCTAGGCGGACACCTTAAGCTCAACCCCAACCCTAACCTGGCTCTGACGCTAACTCCAACAGTAACAGTTACCCGAAAACTAACAGTAGCCCTAAACTTACTCCCTCAAACTAACTTCAAACCTAACATAACTTGAAGCCTAACTCAAACCATAGACCTAACCCTAACCCTAGGCGGACACCTGAAACTCAACCACAACCCTAACCAGACCCTGACGCTATCTCCAACCGTAATACTGAACCGAAAACTAACAGTAGCCCTAAACTTACTCCCTCAAACTAAGTTCAAACCTAACCTAACCTGAAGCCTAACTCAAACCATAGGCCTAACCCTAACCCAAGGCGGACACCTGAAGCTCAAACCCAACCCTAACCTGAGCCTGACGCTATCTCCAACCGTAACACTGAACCGAAAACTAACAGTAGCCCTAAACTTACTCCCTCAAACTAAGTTCAAACCTAACCTAACCTGAACACTAACTCAAACCACAGACCTAACCCTAACCCTAGGCGGACACCTTAAGCTCAACCCCAACCCTAACCTGGCCCTGACGCTAACTCCAACCGTAACAGTTACCCGAAAACTAACAGTAGCCCTAAACTTACTGCCTCAAACTAAGTTCCAACCGAACCTAACCTGAAGCCTAAACCAAACCATACACCTAACCCTAACCCTAGGCGGACACCTGAAGTTCAAACCCAACCCTAACCTGACCCTCACGCTAACTCCAACCGTAACACTGAAACGAAAACTAACAGTAGCCCTAAACTTATTCCCTCAAACTAAGTTCAAACCTAACCTAACCTGAAGCCTAACTCAAACCATAGACCTAACCCTAATCCTAGGCTGACACCTGAAGCTCAACCCCAACCCTAACCTGACTCTGACGCTATCTCCAACCGTAACACTGAACCGAAAACTAACAGTAGACCTAAACTTACTCCCTCAAACTAAGTTCAAACCTAACCTAACCTGAAGCCTAACTCATACCACAGACCTAACCCTAACCCTAGGCAGACACCTTAAGCTCAACCACAACCCTAACCGGACCCTCACGCTAACTCCAAATGTAACATTGAACCGAAAACTAACAGTAGCCCTAAATTTACTCCCTCAAACTAAGTTCAATCCTAACCTAACCTGAAGCCTAAATGAAACCATAGACCTAACCCTAACCCTAGGCGGACACCTTATGCTTAATCCCCACCCTAAGTTGACCCTGACGCTTACTCCAACCGTAACAGTTAAACGAAAACTAATAGTAGCCCTAAACTGTCTCCCACAAACTAAGTTCAAACCTAACCTAACCTGAAGCCTAACTCAAACAATAGACCTAACCCTAACCCTAGACGGACACCTGAAGCTCAATCACAACCCTAACCTGACCCTGACGCGATCTCCAACCGTAACACTGAACCGAAAACTAACAGTAGCCCTAAACTTACTCCCTCAAACTAAGTTCAAACCTAACCTAACCTGAAGCCTCACTCAAACCACAGACCTAACCCTAACCCTAGGAGGACACCTTAAGCTCAACCCCAACCCTAACCTGACCCTCACGCTAACTCCAACCGTAACACTGTACCAAAAACTAACAGTAGCCCTAAACTTACTCCCTCAAACTAAGTTCAAACCTAACCTAACCTGAAGCCTAACACAAACAATAGACCTAACCCTAACCCTACGCGAACACCTTAAGCTTGACCCCAACCCTAACCTGACCCTGACGCTTACTCCAATCGTAACAGTTAACCGAAAACTAACAGTAGCCCTAAACTTACTCCCTCAAACTAAGTTCAATCCTAACCTAACCTGAAGCCTAAATAAAACCATTGAACTAACCCTAACCCTAGGCAAACACCTTATGCTTAACCCGCACCCTAACTTGACCCTGATGCTTACTCCAACCGTAACAGTTAAACGAAAACTAACAGTAGCCCTAAACTGTCTCCCACAAACTAAGTTCAAACCTAACGTAACCTGAAGCCTAACTCAAACAATAGACGTAACCCTAACCCTAGGCGGACACCTTAATCTCAACCCCAACCCTAACCTGGCCCTGACGCTAACTCCAACAGTAACAGTTACCCGAAAACTAACAGTAGCCCTAAACTCACTCCCTCAAACTAACTTCAAACCTATCCTAACTTGAAGCATAACTCAAACCACAGACCTACCCCTAACCCTAGGCGGACACCTTAAGCTCAACCCCAACCCTAACCTGGTCCTGACGCTAACTCCAACAGTAACAGTTACCCGAAAAATAACAGTAGCCCTAAACTTACTCCCTCAAACTAAGTTCAAACCTAACCTAACCTGAAGCCTAACTCAAACCACAGACCTAACCCTAACCCTAGGCGGACACCTGAAGCTCAATCACAACCCTAACCTGACCCTGACGCTATCTCCAACCGTAACACTGAACCGAAAACTAACAGTAGCCCTAAACTTACTCCCTCAAACTAAGTTCAAACCTAACCTAACCTGAAGCCTCACTCAAACCACAGACCTAACCCTAACCCTAGGAGGACACCTTAAGCTCAACCCCAACCCTAACCTGACCCTCACACTAACTCCAACCGTAACACTGTACCGAAAACTAACAGTAGCCCTAAACTTACTCCCTCAAACTAAGTTCAAACCTAACCTAACCTTGAAGCCTAACTCAAACAATAGACCTAACCCTAACCCTAGGCGGACACCTTAAGCTTGACCCCAACCCTAACATGACCCTGACGCTTACTCCAACCGTAACAGTTAAACGAAAACTAACAGTAGCCCTAAATTGTCTCCCTCAAACTAAGTTCAAACCTAACCTTACCTGAAGCCTAACTCAAACAATAGACTTAACCCTAACCCTAGGCGGACACCTTAAGCTTAACCCCAACCCTAACCTGACCCTGAGGCTAAATCCAACCGTAACACTGAATCGAAAACTAACAGTGGCCCTAAACTTACTCCCTCAAACTAAGTTCAATCCTAACCTAACCTGAAGCCTAAATGAAACCATAGACCTAACCCTAACCCTAGGCGGACACCTTAAGCTCAACCCCAACCCTAACCGGACCCTGACGCTATCTCCAACCGTAACACTGAACCGAAAACTAACAGTAGCCCTAAACTTATTCCCTCAAACTAAGTTCAAACCTAACCTAACCTGAAGCCTAACTCAAACCACAGACCTAACCCTAACCCTAGGCGGACACCTTAAGCTCAACCCCAACCCTAACCTGGCCCTGACGCTAACTCCAACCGTAACAGTTACCCGAGAACTAACAGTAGCCCTAAACTTACTGCCTCAAACTAAGTTCAAACCTAACCTAACCTTAAGCCTAACTCAAACCACAGACCTAACCCTAACCCTAGGCGGACACCTGAAGCTCAACCCCAACCCTAACCGGACCCTCACGCTAACTCCAAACGTAACATTGAACCGAAAACTAACAGTAGCCCTAAACTTACTCCCTCAAACTAAGTTCAATCCTAACCTAACCTGAAGCCTAAATGAAACCATAGACCTAACCCTAACCCTAGGCGGACACCTTATGCTTAACCCCCACCCTAACTTGACCCTGATGCTTACTACAACCGTAACAGTTAAACGAAAACTAACAGTAGCCCTATACTGTCTCCCACAAACTAAGTTCAAACCTAACCTATCCTGAAGCCTAACTCAGACAATAGACCTAACCCTAACCCTAGGCGGACACCTTAATCTCAACCCGAACCCTAACCTGGCCCTGACGCTAACTCCAACAGTAACAGTTACCCGAAAACTAACAGTAGCCCTAAACTTACTCTCTCAAACTAACTTCAAACCTATCCTAACTTGAAGCATAACTCAAACCACAGACCTAACCCTAACCCTAGGCGGACACCTTAAGCTCAACCCCAACCCTAACCTGACCCTGACGCTAACACCAACAGTAACAGTTACCCGAAAAATAACAGTAGCCCTAAACTTACTCCCTCAAACTAAGTTCAAACCTAACCTAACCTGAAGCCTAACTCAAACCACAGACCTAACCCTAACCCTAGGCGGACACCTGAAGCTCAATCACAACCCTAACCTGACCCTGACGCTATCTCCAACCGTAACACTGAACCGAAAACTAACAGTAGCCCTAAACTTACTCCCTCAAACTAAGTTCAAACCTAACCTAACCTGAAGCCTCACTCAAACCACAGACCTAACCCTAACCCTAGGAGGACACCTTAAGCTCAACCCCAACCCTAACCTGACCCTCACGCTAACTCCAACCGAACACTGTACCGAAAAATAACAGTAGCCCTAAACTTACTCCCTCAAACTAAGTTCAAATCTATCCTAACCTGAAGCCTAACTCAAACAATAGACCTAACCCTAACCCTAGGCGGACACCTTAAGCTTGACCCCAACCCTAACCTGACCCTGACGTTTACTCCAACCGTAACAGTTAAACGAAAACTAACAGTAGCCCTAAACTGTCTCCCTCAAACTAAGTTCAAACCTAACCTAACCTGAAGCCTAACTCAAACAATAGACTTAACCCTAACCCTAGGCGGACACCTTAAGCTTAACCGAACCCTAACCTGACCCTGAGGCTAAATCCAACCGTAACACTGAATCGAAAACTAACAGTGGCCCTAAACTTACTCCCTCAAACTAAGTTCAATCCTAACCTAACCTGAAGTCTAAATGAAACCATAGACCTAACCCTAACCCTAGGCGGACACCTTATGCTTAACCCCCACCCTAACCTGACCCTGACGCTTACTCCAACCGTAACAGTTAAACAAAAACTAACAGTAGCCCTAAACTGACTCCCTAAAACTAAGTTCAAACCTAACCTAACCTGAAGCCTAAATCAAATCATAGACCTAACCCTAACCCTAGGCGGACACCTTATGCTTAACCCCCACCCTAACCTTACCCTGACGCGTACTCCAACTGTAACAGTTAACCGAAAACTAACAGTAGCCCTAAACTTACTCCCTCAAACTAACTTCAAACCTAACCTAACCTGAAGCCTAAATCAAACCATACACCTAACCCTAACCCTAGGCGGACACCTTAAGCTCAACCCCAACCCTAACCTGGCCCTGACACTAACTCCAACAGTAACAGTTACCCGAAAACTAACAGTAGCCCTAAACTTACTCCCTCAAACTAACTTCAAACCTAACCTAACTTGAAGCCTAACTCAAACCATAGACCTAACCCTAACCCTAGGCGGAGACCTGAAACTCAACCACAACCCTAACCAGATCCTGACGCTATCTCCAACCGTAACACTGAACCGAAAACTAACAGTAGCCCTAATCTTACTCCCTCAAACTAAGTTCAAACCTAACCTAACCTGGAGCCTAACTCAAACCACAGACCTAACCCTAACCCTAGGAGGACACCTTAAGCTCAACCCCAACCCTAACCTGACCCTCACGCTAACTCCAACCGTAACACAGAACCGAAAACTAACAGTAGCCCTAAACTTACTCCCTCAAACTAAGTTCAAACCTAACCTATCCTGAAGCCTAACTCAAACAATAGACCTAACCCTAACCCTAGGCGGACACCTTATGCTTAACCCCCACCCTAACCTGACCCTGACGCTTACTCCAACCGTAACAGTTAAACGAAAACTAACAGTAGCCCTAAACTTACTCCCTCAAACTAACTTCAAACCTAACCTAACCTGAAGCCTAAATCAAACCATACACCTAACCCTAACCCTAGGCGGACACCTTAAGCTCAACCACAACCCTAACCTGGCCCTGACGCTAACTCCAACAGTAACAGTTACCCGAAAACTAACAATAGCCCTAAACTTACTCCCTCAAACTAACTTCAAACCTAACCCAATTTGAAGCCTAACTCAAACCATAGACCTAACCCTAACCCTAGGCGGACACCTCAAACTCAACCACAACCCTAACCAGATCCTGACGCTATCTCCAACCGTAACACTGAACCGAAAACTAACAGTAGCCCTAAACTGACTCCCTCAAACTAAGTTCAAACCTAACCTAACCTGAAGCCTAAATCAAATCATAGACCTAACCCTAACCCTAGGCGGACAACTTATGCTTAACCCCCACCCTAACCTGACCCTGACGCTTACTCCAAATGTAACAGTTAACCGAAAACTAACAGTAGCCCTGAACTTACACCCTCAAACTAACTTCAAACCTAATCTAACCTGAAGCCTAACTCAAACCATAGACCTAACCCGAACCCTAGGCTGACACCTTAAGCTCAACCCCAACCCTAACCGGACCCTGACGCTATCTCCAACCGTAAAACTGAACCGAAAACTAACAGTAGCCCTAAACTTATTCCCTCAAACTAAGTTCAAACCTAACCTAACCTGAAGCCTAACTCAAACCACAGACCTAACCCTAACCCTAGGCGGACACCTTAAGCTTATCCCCAACCCTAACCTGACCCTCACGCTAACTCCAACCATAACACTGAACCGAAAACTAACAGTAGCCCTAAACTTACTCCCTCAAACTAACTTCAAACCTAACCTAACCTGAAGCCTAAATTAAACCATACACCTAACCCTAACCCTAGGCGGACACCTTAAGCTCAACCCCAACCCTACCCTGACCTCCAGGCTAACTCCAACCATATCACTGAACCGAAAACTAAGAGTAGTCCTAAACTTACTCCCTCAAACTAAGTTCAATCCTAACCTAACCTGAAACCTAAATGAAACCATAGACCTAACCCTAACCCTAGGCGGACACCTTATGGTTAACCCCCACCATAACCTGACCCTGACGCTTACTCCAACCGTAACAGTTAAACGAAAACTAACAGTAGCCCTAAACTTACTCCCTCAAACTAACTTCAAACCTAACCTAACCTGAAGCCTAAATCAAACCATACACCTAACCCTAACCCTAGGCGGACACCTTAAGCTCAACCCCAACCCTAACCTGGCTCTGACGCTAACTCCAACAGTACCAGTTACCCGAAAACTAACAGTAGCCCTAAACTTACTCCCTCAAACTAACTTCAAACCTAACCTAACTTGAAGCCTAACTCAAACCATAGACCTAACCCTAACCCTAGGCGGACACCTGAAACTCAACCACAACCCTAACCAGACCCTGACGCTATCTCCAACCGTAATACTGAACCGAAAACTAACAGTAGCCCTAAACTTACTCCCTAAAACTAAGTTCAAACCTAACCTAACCTGAAGCCTAACTCAAACCATAGACCTAACCCTAACCCAAGGCGGACACCTGAAGCTCAACCCCAACCCTAACATGACCCTGACGCTATCTCCAACCGTAACACTGAACCGAAAACTAACAGTAGCCCTAAACTTACTCCCTCAAACTAAGTTCAAACCTAACCTAACCTGAAGCCTAACTCAAACCACAGACCTAACCCTAACCCTAGGCGGACACCTTAAGCTCAACCCCAACCCTAACCGGACCCTCACGCTAACTCCAAACCTAACATTGAACCGAAAACTAACAGTAGCCCTAAACTTACTCCCTCAAACTAAGTTCAATCCTAACCTAACCTGAAGCCTAAATGAAACCATAGACCTAACCCTAACCCTAGGCGGACACCTTATGCTTAACCCCCACCCTAACTTGACCCTGACGCTTACTCCAACCGTAACAGTTAAACGAAAACTAACAGTAGCCCTAAACTGTCTCCCACAAACTAAGTTAAAACCTAACCTAACCTGAAGCCTAACTCAGACAATAGACCTAACCCTAACCCTAGGCGGACACCTTAATCTCAACCCCAACCCTAACCTGGCCCTGACGCTAACTCCAACAGTAACAGTTAGCCGAAAACTAACAGTAGCCCTAAACTTACTCCCTCAAACTAACTTCAAACCTATCCTAACTTGAAGCATAACTCAAACCACAGACCTAACCCTAACCCTAGGCGGACACCTTAAGCTCAACCCCAACCCTAACCTGACCCTGACGCTAATTCCAACAGTAACAGTTACCAGAAAAATAACAGTAGCCCTAAACTTACTCCCTCAAACTAAGTTCAAACCTAACCTAACCTGAAGCCTAACTCAAACCACAGACCTAACCCTAACCCTAGGCGGACACCTGAAGCTCAATCACAACCCTAACCTGACCCTGACGCTATCTCCAACCGTAACACTGAACCGAAAACTAACAGTAGCCCTAAACTTACTCCCTCAAACTAAGTTCAAACCTAACCTAACCTGAAGCCTCACTCAAACCACAGACGTAACCCTAACCCTAGGAGGACACCTTAAGCTCAACCCCAACCCTAACCTGACCCTCACGCTAACTCCAACCGTAACACTGTACCGAAAACTAACAGTAGCCATAAACTTACTCCCTCAAACTAAGTTCAAATCTATCCTAACCTGAAGCCTAACTCAAACAATAGACCTAACCCTAACCCTAGGCGGACACCTTAAGCTTGACCCCAACCCTAACCTGACCCTGACGTTTACTCCAACCGTAACAGTTAAACGAAAACTAACAGTAGCCCTAAACTGTCTCCCTCAAACTAAGTTCAAACCTAACCTAACCTGAAGCCTAACTCAAACAATAGACTTAACCCTAACCCTAGGCGGACACCTTAAGCTTAACCCCAACCCTAACCTGACCCTGAGGCTAAATCCAACCGTAACACTGAATCGAAAACTAACAGTGGCCCTAAACTTACTCCCTCAAACTAAGTTCAATCCTAACCTAACCTGAAGTCTAAATGAAACCATAGACCTAACCCTAACCCTAGGCGGACACCTTATGCTTAACCCCCACCCTAACCTGACCCTGACGCTTACTCCAACCGTAACAGTTAAACAAAAACTAACAGTAGCCCTAAACTTACTCCCTCAAACTAAGTTCAAACCTAACCTAACCTGAAGCCTAAATCAAACCATAAACCTAACCCTAACCCTAGGCGGACACCTTAAGCTCAACCCCAAACCTAACCTGACCCTGACGCTTACTCCAACCGTAACAGTTAACCGAAAACTAACAGTAGCCCTAAACTGACTTCCTAAAACTAAGTTCAAACCTAACCTAACCTGAAGCCTAAATCAAATCATAGACCTAACCCTAACCCTAGGCGGACACCTTATGCTTAACCCCCACCCTAACCTGACCCTGACGCGTACTCCAACTGTAACAGTTAACCGAAAACTAACAGTAGCCCTAAACTTACTCCCTCAAACTAAGTTCAAACCTAACCTAACCTGAAGCCTAAATCAAACCATACACCTAACCCTAACCCTAGGCGGACACCTTAAGCTCAACCCCAACCCTAACCTGGCCCTGACACTAACTCCAACAGTAACAGTTACCCGAAAACTAACAGTAGCCCTAAACTTACTCCCTCAAACTAACTTCAAACCTAACCTAACTTGAAGCCTAACTCAAACCATAGACCTAACCCTAACCCTAGGCGGAGACCTGAAACTCAACCACAACCCTAACCTGACCCTGAAGCTTACTCCAACTGTAACAGTTAACCGAAAACTAACAGTAGCCCTGAACTTACACCCTCAAACTACCTTCAAACCTAATCTAACCTGAAGCCTAACTCAAACCATAGACCTAACCCTAACCCTAGGCGGACACCTTAAGCTCAACCCCAACCCTAACCTGAACCTGACGCTATCTCCAACCGTAACAGTGAACCGAAAACTAACATTAGCTCTAAACGTATTCCCTCAAACTAAGTTCAAACCTAACCTAACCTGAAGCCTAACTCAAACCACAGACCTAACCCTAACCCTAGGCGGACACCTTAAGCTTATCCCCAACCCTAACCTGACCCTCACGCTAACTCCAACCATAACACTGAACCGAAAACTAACAGTAGCCCTAAACTTACTCCCTCAAACTAACTTCAAACCTAACCTAACCTGAAGCCTAAATTAAACCATACACCTAACCCTAACCCTAGGTGGAAACCTTAAGCTCAACCCCAACCCTAACCTGACCTCCAGGCTAACTCCAACCATATCACTGAACCGAAAACTAAGAGTAGTCCTAAACTTACTCCCTCAAACTAAGTTCAATCCTAACCTAACCTGAAGCCTAAATGAAACCATAGACCTAACCCTAACCCTAGGCGGACACCTTATGCTTAATCCCCACCCTAACCTGACCCTGACGCTTACTCCAACCGTAACAGATAAACGAAAACTAACAGTAGCCCTAAACTTACTCCCTCAAACTAAGTTCAAACCTAACCTAACCTGAAGCCTAAATCAAACCATACACCTAACCCTAACCCTAGGCGGACACCTTAAGCTCAACCCCAACCCTAACCTGGCCCTGACGCTAACTCCAACAGTAACAGTTACCCGAAAACTAACAGTAGCCCTAAACTTACTCCCTCAAACTAACTTCAAACCTAACCTAACTTGAAGCCTAACTCAAACCATAGACCTAACCCTAACCCTAGGCGGACACCTGAAACTCAACCACAACCCTAACCAGACCCTGACGCTATCTCCAACCGTAACACTGAACCGAAAACTAACAGTAGCCCTAAACTTACTCCCTCAAACTAAGTTCAAACCTACCCTAACCTGGACCCTAACTCAAACCATAGACCTAACCCTAACCCTAGGCGGACACCTGAAGCTCAATCACAACCCTAACCTGACCCTGACGCTATCTCCAACCGTAGCACTGAACCGAAAACTAACAGTAGCCCTAAACTTACTCCCTCAAACTAAGTTCAAACCTAACCTAACCTGAAGCCTCACTCAAACCACAGACCTAACCCTAACCCTAGGAGGATACCTTAAGCTTGACCCCAACCCTAACCTGACCCTGACGCTTACTCCAACCGTAACAGTTAACCGAAAACTAACAGTAGCCCTAAACTTACTCCCTCAAACTAAGTTCAAACCTAACCTAACCTGAAGCCTAACTCAAACCACAGACCTAACCCTAACCCTAGGCAGACAACTTAAGCTCAACCCCAACCCTAACCGGACCGTCACGCTAACTCCAAACGTAACATTGAACCGAAACCTAACAGTAGCCCTAAACTTACTCCCTCAAACTAAGTTCAATCCTAACCTAACCTGAAGCCTAAATGAAACCATAGACCTAACCCTAACCCTAGGTGGACACCTTATGCTAAACCCCCACCCTAACCTGACCCTGACGCTTACTCCATCCGTAACAGTTAAACGAAAACTAACAGTAGCCCTAAACTGTCTCCCTCAAACTAAGTTCAAACCTAACCTAACCTGAAGCCTAACTCAATCAATAGACTTAACCCTAACCCTAGGCGGACACCTTAAGCTTAACCCCAACCCTAACCTGACTCTGAGGCTAAATCCAACCGTAACACTAAACCGAAAACTAACAGTGGCCCTATACTTACTCCCTCAAACTAAGTTCAATCCTAACCTAACCTGAAGCCTAAATGAAACCATAGACCTAACCCTAACCCTAGACGGACACCTTATGCTTAACCCCCACCCTAACCTGACCCTGACGCTTACTCCAACCGTAACAGATAAACGAAAACTAACAGTAGCCCTAAACTTACTCCCTCAAACTAAGTTCAAACCTAACCTAACCTGAAGACTAAATCAAACCATACACCTAACCCTAACCCTAGGCGGACACCTTAAGCTCAACCCCAAACCTAACCTGGCCCTGACGCTAACTACAACAGTAACAGTTACCCGAAAACTAACAGTAGCCCTAAACTTACTCCCTCAAACTAACTTCAAACCTAACCTAATTTGAAGCCTAACTCAAACCATAGACCTAACCCTAACCCTAGGCGGACACCTGAAACTCAACCACAACCCTAACCAGACCCTGACGCTATCTCTAACCGTAACACTGAACCGAAAACTAACAGTAGCCCTAAACTTACTCCCTCAAACTAAGTTCAAACCTAACCTAACCTGAAGCATAACTCAAAGCATAGACCTAACCCTAACCCTAGGCGGACACCTGAAGCTCAACCACAACCCTAACCTGACCCTGACGCTATCTCCAACCGTAACACTGAACCGAAAACTAACAGTAGCCCTAAACTTACTTCCTCAAACTAAGTTCAAACCTAACCTAACCTGAAGCCTAAATCAAACCATACACCTAACCCTAACCCTAGGCGGACACCTTAAGCTCAACCCCAAACCTAACCTGGACCTGACGCTTACTTCAACCGTAACAGTTAACCGAAAACTAACAGTAGCCCTAAACTGACTCCCTCAAACTAAGTTCAAACCTAACCTAACCTGAAGCCTAAATCAAATCATAGACCTAACCCTAACCCTAGGCGGACAACTTATGCTTAACCCCCACCCTAACCTGACCCTGACGCTTACTCCAACTGTAACAGTTAACCGAAAACTAACAGTAGCCCTGAACTTACACCCTCAAACTAACTTCAAACCTAATCTAACCTGAAGCCTAACTCAAACCATAGACCTAACCCTAACCCTAGGCGGACACCTTAAGCTCAACCCCAACCCTAACCTGACCCTGACGCTATCTCCAACCGTAACACTGAACCGAAAACTAACAGTAGCCCTAAACTTACTCCCTCAAATTAACTTCAAACCTAACCTAACCTGAAGCCTAAATTAAACCATACACCTAACCCTAACCCTAGGCGGACACCTTAAGCTCAACCCCAACCCTAACCTGACCTCCAGGCTAACTCCAAACATATCACTGAACCGAAAACTAAGAGTAGTCCTAAACTTACTCCCTCAAACTAAGTTCAATCCTAACCTAACCTGAAGCCTAAATGAAACCATAGACCTAACCCTAGGCGGACACCTTATGGTTAACCCCCACCATAACCTGACCCTGACGCTTACTCCAACCATAACATTTAAACGAAAACTAACAGTAGCCCCAAACTTACTCCCTAAAACTAACTTCAAACCTAACCTAACCTGAAGCCTAAATCAAACCATACACCTAACCCTAACCCTAGGCGGACACCTTAAGCTCAACCCCAACCCTAACCTGGCTCTGACGCTAACTCCAACAGTAACAGTTACCCGAAAACTAACAGTAGCCCTAAACTTACTCCCTCAAACTAACTTCAAACCTAACCTAACTTGAACCCTAACTCAAACCATAGACCTAACCCTAACCCTAGGCGGACACCTGAAACTGAACCACAACCCTAACCAGACCCTGACGCTATCTCCAACCGTAATACTGAACCGAAAACTAACAGTAGCCCTAAACTTACTCCCTCAAACTAAGTTCAAACCTAGCCTAACCTGAAGCCTAACTCAAACCATAGGCCTAACCCTAACCCAAGGCGGACACCTGAAGCTCAACCCCAACCCTAACCTGACCCTGACGCTATCTCCAACCGTAACACTGAACCGAAAACTAACAGTAGCCCTAAACTTACTCCCTCAAACTAAGTTCAAACCTAACCTAACCTGAACCCTAACTCAAACCACAGACCTAACCCTAACCCTAGGCGGACACCTTAAGCTCAACCCCAACCCTAACCTGGCCCAGACGCTAACTCCAACCGTAACAGTTACCCGAAAACTAACAGTAGCCCTAAACTTACTGCCTCAAACTAAGTTCCAACCTAACCTAACCTGAAGCCTAAATCAAACCACACACCTAACCCTAACCCTAGGCGGACACCTTAAGCTCAACCCCAAACCTAACCTGACCCTGACGCTTACTCCAACCGTAACAGTTAACCGAAAACTAACTGTAGCCCTAAACTGACTCCCTCAAACTAAGTTCAAACCTAACCTAACCTGAAGCCTAAATCAAATCATAGACCTAACCCTAACACTAGGCGGACACCTTATGCTTAACCCCCACCCTAACCTGACCCTGACGCTTACTCCAACTGTAACAGTTAACCGAAAACTAACAATAGCCCTAAACTTACTCCCTCAAACTAACTTCAAACCTAACCTAACCTGAAGCCTAAATCAAACCATACACCTAACCCTAACCCTAGGCGGACACCTTAAGCTCAACCCCAACCCTAACCTGGCCCTGAGGCTAACTCCAACAGTAACAGTTACCCGAAAACTAACAGTAGCCCTAAACTTACTGCCTCAAACTAAGTTCCAACCTAACCTAACCTGAAGCCTAAATCAAACCATACACCTAACCCTAACCCTAGGCGGACACCTGAAGTTCAAACCCAACCCTAACCTGACCCTCACGCTAACTCCAACCGAAACACTGAACCGAAAACCTACAGTAACCCTAAACTTAATCCCTCAAACTAAGTTCAAACCTAACCTAACCTGAAGCCTAACTCAAACCATAGACCTAACCCTAACCCTAGGCGGACACCTGAAGCTCAACCCCAACCCTAACCTGACCCTGACGCTATCTCCAACCGTAACACTGAACCGAAAACTAACAGTAGCCCTAAACTTACTCCCTCAAACTAAGTTCAAACCTAACCTAACCTGAAGCCTATCTCAAACCACAGACCTAACCCTAACCCTAGGCGGACACCTTAAGCTCAACCCCAACCCTAACCAGACCCTCACGCTAACTCCAAACGTAACATTGAACCGAAAACTAACAGTAGCCCTAAACTTACTCCCTCAAACTAAGTTCAATCCTAACCTAACCTGAAGCCTAAATAAAATCATTGACCTAACCCTAACCCTAGGCAGACACCTTATGCTTAACCCCCACCCTAACTTGACCCTGATGCTTACTCCAACCGTAACAGTTAAACGAAAACTAACAGTAGCCCTAAACTGTCTCCCACAAACTAAGTTCAAACCTAACCTAACCTGAAGCCTAACTCAAACAATAGACGTAACCCTAACCCTAGGCGGACACCTTAAGCTCAACCCCAAACCTAACCTGACCCTGACGCTTACTCCAACCGTAACAGTTAACCGAAAACTAACTGTAGCCCTAAACTGACTCCCTCAAACTAAGTTCAAACCTAACCTAACCTGAAGCCTAAATCAAATCATAGACCTAACCCTAACACTAGGCGGACACCTTATGCTTAACCCCCACCCTAACCTGACCCTGACGCTTACTCCAACTGTAACAGTTAACCGAAAACTAACAATAGCCCTAAACTTACTCCCTCAAACTAACTTCAAACCTAACCTAACCTGAAGCCTAAATCAAACCATACACCTAACCCTAACCCTAGGCGGACACCTTAAGCTCAACCCCAACCCTAACCTGGCCCTGACGCTAACTCCAACAGTAACAGTTACCCGAAAACTAACAGTAGCCCTAAACTTACTGCCTCAAACTAAGTTCCAACCTAACCTAACCTGAAGCCTAAATCAAACCATACACCTAACCCTAACCCTAGGCGGACACCTGAAGTTCAAACCCAACCCTAACCTGACCCTCACGCTAACTCCAACCGAAACACTGAACCGAAAACTAACAGTAACCCTAAACTTAATCCCTCAAACTAAGTTCAAACCTAACCTAACCTGAAGCCTAACTCAAACCATAGACCTAACCCTAACCCTAGGCGGACACCTGAAGCTCAACCCCAACCCTAACCTGACCCTGACGCTATCTCCAACCGTAACACTGAACCGAAAACTAACAGTAGCCCTAAACTTACTCCCTCAAACTAAGTTCAAACCTAACCTAACCTGAAGCCTATCTCAAACCACAGACCTAACCCTAACCCTAGGCGGACACCTTAAGCTCAACCCCAACCCTAACCAGACCCTCACGCTAACTCCAAACGTAACATTGAACCGAAAACTAACAGTAGCCCTAAACTTACTCCCTCAAACTAAGTTCAATCCTAACCTAACCTGAAGCCTAAATAAAATCATTGACCTAACCCTAACCCTAGGCAGACACCTTATGCTTAACCCCCACCCTAACTTGACCCTGATGCTTACTCCAACCGTAACAGTTAAACGAAAACTAACAGTAGCCCTAAACTGTCTCCCACAAACTAAGTTCAAACCTAACCTAACCTGAAGCCTAACTCAAACAATAGACGTAACCCTAACCCTAGGCGGACACCTTAATCTCAACCGCAACCCTAACCTAGCCCTGACGATAACTCCAACAGTAACAGTTACCCGAAAACTAACAGTAGCCCTAAAATTACTCCCTCAAACTAACCTCAAACCTAACCTAACTTGAAGCCTAACTCAAACCATAGACCTAACCCTAACCCTAGGCGGACACCTGAAACTCAACCACAACCCTAACCAGACCCTGACGCTATCTCCAACCGTAACACTGAACCGAAAACTAACAGTAGCCCTAAACTTACTCCCTCAAACTAAGTTCAAACCTACCCTAACCTGGACCCTAACTCAAACCATAGACCTAACCCTAACCCTAGGCGGACACCTGAAGCTCAATCACAACCCTAACCTGACCCTGACGCTATCTCCAACCGTAACACTGAACCGAAAACTAACAGTAGCCCTAAACTTACTCCCTCAAACTAAGTTCAAACCTAACCTAACCTGAAGCCTCACTCAAACCACAGACCTAACCCTAACCCTAGGAGGACACCTTAAGCTTGACCCCAACCCTAACCTGACCCTGACGCTTACTCCAACCGTAACAGTTAACCGAAAACTAACAGTAGCCCTAAACTTACTCCCTCAAACTAAGTTCAAACCTAACCTAACCTGAAGCCTAACTCAAACTACAGACCTAACCCTAACCCTAGGCAGACACCTTAAGCTCAACCCCAACCCTAACCGGACCGTCACGCTAACTCCAAACGTAACATTGAACCGAAAACTAACAGTGTCCCTAAACTTACTCCCTCAAACTAAGTTCAATCCTAACCTAACCTGAAGCCTAAATGAAACCACAGACCTAACCCTAACCCTAGGCGACACCTTATGCTTAACCCCCACCCTAACCTGACCCTGACGCTTACTCCAACCGTAACAGATAAACGAAAACTAACAGTAGCCCTAAACTTACTCCCTCAAACTAAGTTCAAACCTAACCTAACCTAAAGCCTAACTCAAACAATAGACCTAACCCTAACCCTAGGCGGACACCTGAAGCTCAACCACAACCCTAAGCTGACCCTGACGCTATCTCCGACCGTAACACTGAACCGAAAACTAACAGTAGCCCTAAACTTACTTCCTCAAACTAACTTCAAACCTAACGTAACCTGAAGCCTAAATCAAACCATACACCTAACCCTAACCCTAGGCGGACACCTTAAGCTCAACCCCAAACCTAACCTGACCCTGACGCTTACTCCAACCGTAACAGTTAACCGAAAACTAACAGTAGCCCTAAACTGACTCCCTCAAACTAAGTTCAAACCTAACCTAACCTGAAGCCTAAATCAAATCATAGACCTAACCCTAACCCTAGGCGGACAACTTATGCTTAACCCCCACCCTAACCTGTCCCTGACGCTTACTCCAACTGTAACAGTTAACCGAAAACTAACAGTAGCCCTGAACTTACACCCTCAAACTAACTTCAATCCTAATCTAACCTGAAGCCTAACTCAAACCATAGACCTAACCCTAACCCTAGGCGGACACCTTAAGCTCAACCCCAACCCTAACCTGACCCTGACGCTATCTCCAACCGTAACACTGAACCGAAAACTAACAGTAGCCCTAAACTTACTCCCTCAAACTAAGTTCAAACCTAACCTAACCTGAAGCCTAACTCAAACCACAGACCTAACCCTAACCCTAGGCAGACAACTTAAGCTCAACCCCAACCCTAACCGGACCGTCACGCTAACTCCAAACGTAACATTGAACCGAAACCTAACCGTAGCCCTAAACTTACTCCCTCAAACTAAGTTCAATCCTAACCTAACCTGAAGCCTAAATGAAACCATAGACCTAACCCTAACCCTAGGTGGACACCTTATGCTTAACCCCCACCCTAACCTGACCCTGACGCTTACTCCATCCGTAACAGTTAAACGAAAACTAACAGTAGCCCTAAACTGTCTCCCTCAAACTAAGTTCAAACCTAACCTAACCTGAAGCCTAACTCAATCAATAGACTTAACCCTAACCCTAGGCGGACACCTTAAGCTTAACCCCAACCCTAACCTGACTCTGAGGCTAAATCCAACCGTAACACTAAACCGAAAACTAACAGTGGCCCTATACTTACTCCCTCAAACTAAGTTCAATCCTAACCTAACCTGAAGCCTAAATGAAACCATAGACCGAACCCTAACCCTAGACGGACACCTTATGCTTAACCCCCACCCTAACCTGACCCTGACGCTTACTCCAACCGTAACAGATAAACGAAAACTAACAGTAGCCCTAAACTTACTCCCTCAAACTAAGTTCAAACCTAACCTAACCTGAAGACTAAATCAAACCATACACCTAACCCTAACACTAGGCGGACACCTTAAGCTCAACCCCAAACCTAACCTGGCCCTGACGCTAACTACAACAGTAACAGTTACCCGAAAACTAACAGTAGCCCTAAACTTACTGCCTCAAACTAACTTCAAACCTAACCTAATTTGAAGCCTAACTCAAACCATAGACCTAACCCTAACCCTAGGCGGACACCTGAAACTCAACCACAACCCTAACCAGACCCTGACGCTATCTCTAACCGTAACACTGAACCGAAAACTAACAGTAGCCCTAAACTTACTCCCTCAAACTAAGTTCAAACCTAACCTAACCTGAAGCATAACTCAAAGCATAGACCTAACCCTAACCCTAGGCGGACACCTGAAGCTCAACCACAACCCTAACCTGACCCTGACGCTATCTCCAACCGTAACACTGAACCGAAAACTAACAGTAGCCCTAAACTTACTTCCTCAAACTAAGTTCAAACCTAACCTAACCTGAAGCCTAAATCAAACCATACACCTAACCCTAACCCTAGGCGGACACCTTAAGCTCAACCCCAAACCTAACCTGAACCTGACGCTTACTTCAACCGTAACAGTTAACCGAAAACTAACAGTAGCCCTAAACTGACTCCCTCAAACTAAGTTCAAACCTAACCTAACCTGAAGCCTAAATCAAATCATAGACCTAACCCTAACCCTAGGCGGACAACTTATGCTTAACCCCCACCCTAACCTGACCCTGACGCTTACTCCAACTGTAACAGTTAACCGAAAACTAACAGTAGCCCTGAACTTACACCCTCAAACTAACTTCAAACCTAATCTAACCTGAAGCCTAACTCAAACCATAGACCTAACCCTAACCCTAGGCGGACACCTTAAGCTCAACCCCAACCCTAACCTGACCCTGACGCTATCTCCAACAGTAACACTGAACCGAAAACTAACAGTAGCCCTAAACTTACTCCCTCAAACTAACTTCAAACCTAACCTAACCTGAAGCCTAAATTAAACCATACAACTAACCCTAACCCTAGGCGGACACCTTAAGCTCAACCCCAACCCTAACCTGACCTCCAGGCTAACTCCAAACATATCACTGAACCGAAAACTAAGAGTAGTCCTAAACTTACTCCCTCAAACTAAGTTCAATCCTAACCTAACCTGAAGCCTAAATGAAACCATAGACCTAACCCTAACCCTAGGCGGACACCTTATGGTTAACCCCCACCATAACCTGACCCTGACGCTTACTCCAACCATAACAGTTAAACGAAAACTAACAGTAGCCCCAAACTTACTCCCTCAAACTAACTTCAAACCTAACCTAACCTGAAGCCTAAATCAAACCATACACCTAACCCTAACCCTAGGCGGACACCTTAAGCTCAACCCCAACTCTAACCTGGCTCTGACGCTAACTCCAACAGTAACAGTTACCCCGAAAACTAACAGTAGCCCTAAACTTACTCCCTCAAACTAACTTCAAACCTAACCTAACTTGAAGCCTAACTCAAACCATAGACCTAACCCTAACCCTAGGCGGTCACCTGAAACTGAACCACAACCCTAACCAGACCCTGACGCTATCTCCAACCGTAATACTGAACCGAAAACTAACAGTAGCCCTAAACTTACTCCCTCAAACTAAGTTCAAACCTAGCCTAACCTGAAGCCTAACTCAAACCATAGGCCTAACCCTAACCCAAGGCGGACACCTGAAGCTCAACCCCAACCCTAACCTGACCCTGACGCTATCTCCAACCGTAACACTGAACCGAAAACTAACAGTAGCCCTAAACTTACTCCCTCAAACTAAGTTCAAACCTAACCTAACCTGAACCCTAACTCAAACCACAGACCTAACCCTAACCCTAGGCGGACACCTTAAGCTCAACCCCAACCCTAACCTGGCCCTGACGCTAACTCCAACCGTAACAGTTACCCGAAAACTAACAGTAGCCCTAAACTTACTGCCTCAAACTAAGTTCCAACCTAACCTAACCTGAAGCCTAAATCAAACCACACACCTAACCCTAACCCTAGGCGGACACCTTAAGCTCAACCCCAAACCTAACCTGACCCTGACGCTTACTCCAACCGTAACACTGAAATGAAAACTAACAGTAGCCCTAAACTTAATCCCTCAAACTAAGTTCAAACCTAACCTAACCTGAAGCCTAACTCAAACCATAGACCTAACACTAACCCTAGGCTGACACCTGAAGCTCAACCCCAACCCTAACCTGACCCTGACGCTATCTCCAACCGTAACACTGAACCGAAAACTAACAGTAGACCTAAACTTACTCCCTCAAACTAAGTTCAAACCTAACCTAACCTGAAGCCTAACTCAAACCACAGACCTAACCCTAACCCTAGGCGGACACCTTAAGCTCAACCCCAACCCTAACCGGACCCTCAAGCTAACTCCAAACGTAACATTGAACCGAAAACTAACAGTAGCCCTAAACTTACTCCCTCAAACTAAGTTCAATCCTAACCTAACCTGAAGCCTAAATGAAACCATAGACCTAACCCTAACCATAGGCGGACACCTTATGCTTAACCCCCACCCTAAGTTGACCCTGACGCTTACTCCAACCGTAACAGTTAAACAAAAACTATCAGTAGCCCTAAACTGTCTCCCACAAACTAAGTTCAAACCTAACCTAACCTGAAGCCTAACTCAAACAATAGACCTAACCCTAACCCTAGGCGGACACCTGAAGCTCAATCACAACCCTAACCTGACCCTGACGCTATCTCCAACCGTAACACTGAACCGAAAACTAACAGTAACCCTAAACTTACTCCCTCAAACTAAGTTCAAACCTAACCTAACCTGAAGCCTCACTCAAACCACAGACTAACCCTAACCCTAGGAGGACACCTTAAGCTCAACCCCAACCCTAACCTGACCCTCACGCTAACTCCAACCGTAACACTGTACCGAAAACTAACAGTAGCCCTAAACTTACTCCCTCAAACTAAGTTCAAAACTAACCTAACCTGAAGCCTAACTCAAACAATAGACCTAACCCTAACCCTAGGCGGACACCTGAAGCTCAACCCCAACCCTAACCTGACCCTGACGCTATCTCCAACCGTAACACTGAACCGAAAACTAACAGTAGCCCTAAACTTACTCCCTCAAAACTAAGTTCAAACCTAACCTAACCTGAAGCCTATCTCAAACCACAGACCTAACCCTAACCCTAGGCGGACACCTTAAGCTCAACCCCAACCCTAACCAGACCCTCACGC
The DNA here is from genome assembly GCA_026018925.1 of Tupaia tana. NCBI lineage: Eukaryota > Metazoa > Chordata > Mammalia > Scandentia > Tupaiidae > Tupaia > Tupaia tana. The sequence goes on from JAKSZU010000095.1 coordinate 322,681, forward strand.
TAACTCCAAACGTAACATTGAACCGAAAACTAACAGTAGCCCTAAACTTACTCCCTCAAACTAAGTTCAATCCTAACCTAACCTGAAGCCTAAATAAAATCATTGACCTAACCCTAACCCTAGGCAGACACCTTATGCTTAACCCCCACCCTAACTTGACCCTGATGCTTACTCCAACCGTAACAGTTAAACGAAAACTAACAGTAGCCCTAAACTGTCTCCCACAAACTAAGTTCAAACCTAACCTAACCTGAAGCCTAACTCAAACAATAGACGTAACCCTAACCCTAGGCGGACACCTTAATCTCAACCGCAACCCTAACCTAGCCCTGACGATAACTCCAACAGTAACAGTTACCCGAAAACTAACAGTAGCCCTAAAATTACTCCCTCAAACTAACCTCAAACCTAACCTAATTTGAAGCCTAACTCAAACCATAGACCTAACCCTAACCCTAGGCGGACACCTGAAACTCAACCACAACCCTAACCAGACCCTGACGCTATCTCCAACCGTAACACTGAACCGAAAACTAACAGTAGCCCTAAACTTACTCCCTCAAACTAAGTTCAAACCTACCCTAACCTGGACCCTAACTCAAACCATAGACCTAACCCTAACCCTAGGCGGACACCTGAAGCTCAATCACAACCCTAACCTGACCCTGACGCTATCTCCAACCGTAACACTGAACCGAAAACTAACAGTAGCCCTAAACTTACTCCCTCAAACTAAGTTCAAACCTAACCTAACCTGAAGCCTCACTCAAACCACAGACCTAACCCTAACCCTAGGAGGACACCTTAAGCTTGACCCCAACCCTAACCTGACCCTGACGCTTACTCCAACCGTAACAGTTAACCGAAAACTAACAGTAGCCCTAAACTTACTCCCTCAAACTAAGTTCAAACCTAACCTAACCTGAAGCCTAACTCAAACTACAGACCTAACCCTAACCCTAGGCAGACACCTTAAGCTCAACCCCAACCCTAACCGGACCGTCACGCTAACTCCAAACGTAACATTGAACCGAAAACTAACAGTGTCCCTAAACTTACTCCCTCAAACTAAGTTCAATCCTAACCTAACCTGAAGCCTAAATGAAACCACAGACCTAACCCTAACCCTAGGCGGACACCTTATGCTTAACCCCCACCCTAACCTGACCCTGACGCTTACTCCAACCGTAACAGATAAACGAAAACTAACAGTAGCCCTAAACTTACTCCCTCAAACTAAGTTCAAACCTAACCTAACCTAAAGCCTAACTCAAACAATAGACCTAACCCTAACCCTAGGCGGACACCTGAAGCTCAACCACAACCCTAAGCTGACCCTGACGCTATCTCCGACCGTAACACTGAACCGAAAACTAACAGTAGCCCTAAACTTACTTCCTCAAACTAACTTCAAACCTAACGTAACCTGAAGCCTAAATCAAACCATACACCTAACCCTAACCCTAGGCGGACACCTTAAGCTCAACCCCAAACCTAACCTGACCCTGACGCTTACTCCAACCGTAACAGTTAACCGAAAACTAACAGTAGCCCTAAACTGACTCCCTCAAACTAAGTTCAAACCTAACCTAACCTGAAGCCTAAATCAAATCATAGACCTAACCCTAACCCTAGGCGGACAACTTATGCTTAACCCCCACCCTAACCTGTCCCTGACGCTTACTCCAACTGTAACAGTTAACCGAAAACTAACAGTAGCCCTGAACTTACACCCTCAAACTAACTTCAATCCTAATCTAACCTGAAGCCTAACTCAACCATAGACCTAACCCTAACCCTAGGCGGACACCTTAAGCTCAACCCCAACCCTAACCTGACCCTGACGCTATCTCCAACCGTAACACTGAACCGAAAACTAACAGTAGCCCTAAACTTACTCCCTCAAACTAAGTTCAAACCTAACCTAACCTGAAGCCTAACTCAAACCACAGACCTAACCCTAACCCTAGGCAGACAACTTAAGCTCAACCCCAACCCTAACCGGACCGTCACGCTAACTCCAAACGTAACATTGAACCGAAACCTAACCGTAGCCCTAAACTTACTCCCTCAAACTAAGTTCAATCCTATCCTAACCTGAAGCCTAAATGAAACCATAGACCTAACCCTAACCCTAGGTGGACACCTTATGCTTAACCCCCACCCTAACCTGACCCTGACGCTTACTCCATCCGTAACAGTTAAACGAAAACTAACAGTAGCCCTAAACTGTCTCCCTCAAACTAAGTTCAAACCTAACCTAACCTGAAGCCTAACTCAATCAATAGACTTAACCCTAACCCTAGGCGGACACCTTAAGCTTAACCCCAACCCTAACCTGACTCTGAGGCTAAATCCAACCGTAACACTAAACCGAAAACTAACAGTGGCCCTATACTTACTCCCTCAAACTAAGTTCAATCCTAACCTAACCTGAAGCCTAAATGAAACCATAGACCGAACCCTAACCCTAGACGGACACCTTATGCTTAACCCCCACCCTAACCTGACCCTGACGCTTACTCCAACCGTAACAGATAAACGAAAACTAACAGTAGCCCTAAACTTACTCCCTCAAACTAAGTTCAAACCTAACCTAACCTGAAGACTAAATCAAACCATACACCTAACCCTAACACTAGGCGGACACCTTAAGCTCAACCCCAAACCTAACCTGGCCCTGACGCTAACTACAACAGTAACAGTTACCCGAAAACTAACAGTAGCCCTAAACTTACTGCCTCAAACTAACTTCAAACCTAACCTAATTTGAAGCCTAACTCAAACCATAGACCTAACCCTAACCCTAGGCGGACACCTGAAACTCAACCACAACCCTAACCAGACCCTGACGCTATCTCTAACCGTAACACTGAACCGAAAACTAACAGTAGCCCTAAACTTACTCCCTCAAACTAAGTTCAAACCTAACCTAACCTGAAGCATAACTCAAAGCATAGACCTAACCCTAACCCTAGGCGGACACCTGAAGCTCAACCACAACCCTAACCTGACCCTGACGCTATCTCCAACCGTAACACTGAACCGAAAACTAACAGTAGCCCTAAACTTACTTCCTCAAACTAAGTTCAAACCTAACCTAACCTGAAGCCTAAATCAAACCATACACCTAACCCTAACCCTAGGCGGACACCTTAAGCTCAACCCCAAACCTAACCTGAACCTGACGCTTACTTCAACCGTAACAGTTAACCGAAAACTAACAGTAGCCCTAAACTGACTCCCTCAAACTAAGTTCAAACCTAACCTAACCTGAAGCCTAAATCAAATCATAGACCTAACCCTAACCCTAGGCGGACAACTTATGCTTAACCCCCACCCTAACCTGACCCTGACGCTTACTCCAACTGTAACAGTTAACCGAAAACTAACAGTAGCCCTGAACTTACACCCTCAAACTAACTTCAAACCTAATCTAACCTGAAGCCTAACTCAAACCATAGACCTAACCCTAACCCTAGGCGGACACCTTAAGCTCAACCCCAACCCTAACCTGACCCTGACGCTATCTCCAACAGTAACACTGAACCGAAAACTAACAGTAGCCCTAAACTTACTCCCTCAAACTAACTTCAAACCTAACCTAACCTGAAGCCTAAATTAAACCATACAACTAACCCTAACCCTAGGCGGACACCTTAAGCTCAACCCCAACCCTAACCTGACCTCCAGGCTAACTCCAAACATATCACTGAACCGAAAACTAAGAGTAGTCCTAAACTTACTCCCTCAAACTAAGTTCAATCCTAACCTAACCTGAAGCCTAAATGAAACCATAGACCTAACCCTAACCCTAGGCGGACACCTTATGGTTAACCCCCACCATAACCTGACCCTGACGCTTACTCCAACCATAACAGTTAAACGAAAACTAACAGTAGCCCCAAACTTACTCCCTCAAACTAACTTCAAACCTAACCTAACCTGAAGCCTAAATCAAACCATACACCTAACCCTAACCCTAGGCGGACACCTTAAGCTCAACCCCAACTCTAACCTGGCTCTGACGCTAACTCCAACAGTAACAGTTACCCGAAAACTAACAGTAGCCCTAAACTTACTCCCTCAAACTAACTTCAAACCTAACCTAACTTGAAGCCTAACTCAAACCATAGACCTAACCCTAACCCTAGGCGGTCACCTGAAACTGAACCACAACCCTAACCAGACCCTGACGCTATCTCCAACCGTAATACTGAACCGAAAACTAACAGTAGCCCTAAACTTACTCCCTCAAACTAAGTTCAAACCTAGCCTAACCTGAAGCCTAACTCAAACCATAGGCCTAACCCTAACCCAAGGCGGACACCTGAAGCTCAACCCCAACCCTAACCTGACCCTGACGCTATCTCCAACCGTAACACTGAACCGAAAACTAACAGTAGCCCTAAACTTACTCCCTCAAACTAAGTTCAAACCTAACCTAACCTGAACCCTAACTCAAACCACAGACCTAACCCTAACCCTAGGCGGACACCTTAAGCTCAACCCCAACCCTAACCTGGCCCTGACGCTAACTCCAACCGTAACAGTTACCCGAAAACTAACAGTAGCCCTAAACTTACTGCCTCAAACTAAGTTCCAACCTAACCTAACCTGAAGCCTAAATCAAACCACACACCTAACCCTAACCCTAGGCGGACACCTTAAGCTCAACCCCAAACCTAACCTGACCCTGACGCTTACTCCAACCGTAACACTGAAATGAAAACTAACAGTAGCCCTAAACTTAATCCCTCAAACTAAGTTCAAACCTAACCTAACCTGAAGCCTAACTCAAACCATAGACCTAACACTAACCCTAGGCTGACACCTGAAGCTCAACCCCAACCCTAACCTGACCCTGACGCTATCTCCAACCGTAACACTGAACCGAAAACTAACAGTAGACCTAAACTTACTCCCTCAAACTAAGTTCAAACCTAACCTAACCTGAAGCCTAACTCAAACCACAGACCTAACCCTAACCCTAGGCGGACACCTTAAGCTCAACCCCAACCCTAACCGGACCCTCAAGCTAACTCCAAACGTAACATTGAACCGAAAACTAACAGTAGCCCTAAACTTAATCCCTCAAACTAAGTTCAATCCTAACCTAACCTGAAGCCTAAATGAAACCATAGACCTAACCCTAACCATAGGCGGACACCTTATGCTTAACCCCCACCCTAAGTTGACCCTGACGCTTACTCCAACCGTAACAGTTAAACAAAAACTATCAGTAGCCCTAAACTGTCTCCCACAAACTAAGTTCAAACCTAACCTAACCTGAAGCCTAACTCAAACAATAGACCTAACCCTAACCCTAGGCGGACACCTGAAGCTCAATCACAACCCTAACCTGACCCTGACGCTATCTCCAACCGTAACACTGAACCGAAAACTAACAGTAACCCTAAACTTACTCCCTCAAACTAAGTTCAAACCTAACCTAACCTGAAGCCTCACTCAAACCACAGACTAACCCTAACCCTAGGAGGACACCTTAAGCTCAACCCCAACCCTAACCTGACCCTCACGCTAACTCCAACCGTAACACTGTACCGAAAACTAACAGTAGCCCTAAACTTACTCCCTCAAACTAAGTTCAAAACTAACCTAACCTGAAGCCTAACTCAAACAATAGACCTAACCCTAACCCTAGGCGGACACCTTAAGCTTGACCCCAACCCTAACCTGACCCTGACGCTTACTCCAACCGTAACAGTTAACCGAAAACTAACAGTAGCCCTAAACTTACTCCCTCAAACTAAGTTCAAACCTAACCTAACCTGAAGCCTAACTCAAACCACAGACCTAACCCTAACCCTAAGCAGACACCTTAAGCTCAACCCCAACCCTAACCGGACCATCACGCTAACTCCAAACGTAACATTGAACCAAAAACTAACAGTAGCCCTAAACTTACTCCCTCAAACTAAGTTCAATCCTAACCTAACCTGAAGCCTAAATGAAACCATAGACCTAACCCTAACCCTAGGTGGACACCTTATGCTTAACCCCAACCCTAACCTGACCCTGACGCTTACTCCAACCGTAACAGTTAAACGAAAACTAACAGTAGCCCTAAACTGTCTCCCTCAAACTAAGTTCTAACCTAACCTAACCTGAAGCCTAACTCAAACAATAGACTTAACCCTAACCCTAGGCGGACACCTTAAGCTTAACCCCAACCCTAACCTGACCCTGAGGCTAAATCCAACCGTAACACTGAACCGAAAACTAACAGTGGCCCTAAACTTACTCCCTCAAACTAAGTTCAATCCTAACCTAACCTGAAGCCTAAATGAAACCATAGACCTAACCCTAACCCTAGGCGGACACCTTATGCTTAACCCCCACCCTAAGTTGACCCTGACGCTGACTCCAACGGTAACAGTTAAACGAAAACTAACAGTAGCCCTAAACTTACTCCCTCAAACTAAGTTCAAACCTAACCTAACCTGAAGCCTAACTCAAACAATAGACCTAACCCTAACCCTAGGCGGACACCTTAAGCTCAACCCCAAACCTAACCAGGCCCTGACGCTAACTCCAACAGTAACAGTTACCCGAAAACTAACAGTAGCGCTTAACTTACTCCCTCAAACTAACTTCAAACCTAACCTAACTTGAAGCCTAACTCAAACCATAGACCTAACCCTAACCCTAGACGGACACCTGAACCTCAACCACAACCCTAAGCAAACCCTGACGTTATCTCCAACCGTAACACTGAACCGAAAACTAACAGTAGCCCTAAACTTACTCCCTCAAACTAAGTTCAAACCTACCCTAACCTGGACCCTAACTAAAACCATAGACCTAACCCTAACCCTAGGCGGACACCTGAAGCTCAATCACAACCCTAACCTGACCCTGACGCTATCTCCAACCGTAACACTGAACCGAAAACTAACAGTAGCCCTAAACTTACTCCCTCAAACTAAGTTCAAACCTAACCTAACCTTAAGCCTAACTCAAACCACAGACCTAACCCTAACCCTAGGCGGACACCTGAAGCTCAACCCCATCCCTAACCGGACCCTCACGCTAACTCCAAACGTAACATTGAACCGAAAACTAACAGTAGCCCTAAACTTACTCCCTCAAACTAACTTCAAACCTATCCTAACTTGAAGCATAACTCAAACCACAGACCTAACCCTAACCCTAGGCGGACACCTTAAGCTCAACCCCAACCCTAACCTGACCCTGACGCTAACTCCAACAGTAACAGTTACCCGAAAAATAACAGTAGCCCTAAACTTACTCCCTCAAACTAAGTTCAAACCTAACCTAACCTGAAGCCTAACTCAAACCACAAACCTAACCCTAACCCTAGGCGGACACCTGCAGCTCAATCACAACCCTAACCTGAACCTGACGCTATCTCCAACCGTAACACTTAACCGAAAACTAACAGTAGCCCTAAACTTACTCCCTCAAACTAAGTTCAAACCTAACCTAACCTGAAGCCTCACTCAAACCACAGACCTAACCCTAACCCTAGGAGGACACCTTAAGCTCAACCCCAACCCTAACCTGACCCTCACGCTAACTCCAACCGTAACACTGTACCGAAAACTAACAGTAGCCCTAAACTTACTCCCTCAAACTAAGTTCAAATCTATCCTAACCTGAAGCCTAACTCAAACAATAGACCTAACCCTAACCCTAGGCGGACACCTTAAGCTTGACCCCAACCCTAACCTGACCCTGACGTTTACTCCAACCGTAACAGTTAAACGAAAACTAACAGTAGCCCTAAACTGTCTCCCTCAAACTAAGTTCAAACCTAACCTAACCTGAAGCCTAACTCAAACAATAGACTTAACCCTAACCCTAGGCGGACACCTTAAGCTTAACCCCAACCCTAACCTGACCCTGAGGCTAAATCCAACCGTAACACTGAATCGAAAACTAACAGTGGCCCTAAACTTACTCCCTCAAACTAAGTTCAATCCTAACCTAACCTGAAGACTAAATGAAACCATAGACCTAACCCTAACCCTAGGCGGACACCTTATGCTTAACCCCCACCCTAACCTGACCCTGACGCTTACTCCAACCGTAACAGTTAAACAAAAACTAACAGTAGCCCTAAATGTACTCCCTCAAACTAAGTTCAAACCTAACCTAACCTGAAGCCTAAATCAAACCATACACCTAACCCTAACCCTAGGCGGACACCTTAAGCTCAACCCCAAACCTAACCTGACCCTGACGCTTACTCCAACCGTAACAGTTAACCGAAAACTAACAGTAGCCCTAAACTGACTCCCTAAAACTAAGTTCAAACCTAACCTAACCTGAAGCCTAAATCAAATCATAGACCTAACCCTAACCCTAGGCGGACACCTTATGCTTAACCCCCACCCTAACCTGACCCTGACGCGTACTCCAACTGTAACAGTTAACCGAAAACTAACAGTAGCCCTAAACTTACTCCCTCAAACTAACTTCAAACCTAACCTAACCTGAAGCCTAAATCAAACCATACACCTAACCCTAACCCTAGGCGGACACCTTAAGCTCAACCCCAACCCTAACCTGGCCCTGACACTAACTCCAACAGTAACAGTTACCCGAAAACTAACAGTAGCCCTAAACTTACTCCCTCAAACTAACTTCAAACCTAACCTAACTTGAAGCCTAACTCAAACCATAGACCTAACCCTAACCCTAGGCTGAGACCTGAAACTCAACCACAACCCTAACCAGATCCTGACGCTATCTCCAACCGTAACACTGAACCGAAAACTAACAGTAGCCCTAAACTTACTCCCTCAAACTAAGTTCAAACCTAACCTAACCTGGAGCCTAACTCAAACCACAGACCTAACCCTAACCCTAGGAGGACACCTTAAGCTCAACCCCAACCCTAACCTGACCCTCACGCTAACTCCAACCGTAACACTGTACCGAAAACTAACAGTAGCCCTAAACTTACTCTCTCAAACTAAGTTCAAACCTAACCTAACCTGAAGCCTAACTCAAACAATAGACCTAACCCCAACCCTAGGCGGACACCTTATGCTTAACCCCCACCCTAACCTGACCCTGACGCTTACTCCAACCGTAACAGTTAAACGAAAACTATCAGTAGCCCTAAACTTACTCCCTCAAACTAAGTTCAAACCTAACCTAACCTGAAGCGTAAATCAAACCATACACCTAACCCTAACCCTAGGCAGACACCTTAAGCTCAACCCCAACCCTAACCTGGCCCTGACGCTAACTCCAACAGTAACAGTTAACCGAAAACTAACAGTAGCCCTAAACTTACTCCCTCAAATAACTTCAAACCTAACCCAATTTGAAGCCTAACTCAAACCATAGACCTAACCCTAACCCTAGGCGGACACCTGAAACTCAACAACAACCCTAACCAGATCCTGACGCTATCTCCAACCGTAACACTGAACCGAAAACTAACAGTAGCCCTAAACTGACTCCCTCAAACTAAGTTCAAACCTAACCTAACCTGAAGCCTAAATCAAATCATAGACCTAACCCTAACCCTAGGCGGACAACTTATGCTTAACCCCCACCCTAACCTGACCCTGACGCTTACTCCAACTGTAACAGTTAACCGAAAACTAACAGTAGCCCTGAACTTACACCCTCAAACTACCTTCAAACCTAATCTAACCTGAAGCCTAACTCAAACCATAGACCTAACCCTAACCCTAGGCGGACACCTTAAGCTCAACCCCAACCCTAACCTGACCCTGACGCTACCTCCAACCGTAACAGTGAACCGAAAACTAACAGTAGCCCTAAACTTATTCCCTCAAACTAAGTTCAAACCTAACCTAACCTGAAGCCTAACTCAAACCACAGACCTAACCCTAACCCTAGGCGGACACCTTAAGCTTATCCCCAACCCTAACCTGACCCTCACGCTAACTCCAACCATAACACTGAACCGAAAACTAACAGTAGCCCTAAACTTACTCCCTCAAACTAACTTCAAACCTAACCTAACCTGAAGCCTAAATTAAACCATACACCTAACCCTAACCCTAGGTGGAAACCTTAAGCTCAACCCCAACCCTAACCTGACCTCCAGGCTAACTCCAACCATATCACTGAACCGAAAACTAAGAGTAGTCCTAAACTTACTCCCTCAAACTAAGTTCAATCCTAACCTAACCTGAAGCCTAAATGAAACCATAGACCTAACCCTAACCCTAGGCAGACACCTTATGCTTAACCCTCACCCTAACTTGACCCTGATGCTTACTCCAACCGAAACAGTTAAACGAAAACTAACAGTAGCCCTAAACTTACTCCCTCAAACTAAGTTCAAACCTAACCTAACCTGAAGCCTAAATCAAACCATACACCTAACCCTAACCCTAGGCGGACACCTTAAGCTCAACCCCAAACCTAACCTGGCCCTGAGGCTAACTCCAACAGTAACAGTTACCCGAAAAGTAACAGTAGCCCTAAACTTACTCCCTCAAACTAACTTCAAACCTAACCTAACTTGAAGCCTAACTCAAACCATAGACCTAACCCTAACCCTAGGCGGACACCTGAAACTCAACCACAACCCTAACCAGACCCGGACGCTATCTCCAACCGTAACACTGAACCGAAAACTAACAGTAGCCCTAAACTTACTCCCTCAAACTAAGTTCAAACCTACCCTAACCTGGACCCTAACTCAAACCATAGACCTAACCCTAACCCTAGGCGGACACCTGAAGCTCAATCACAACCCTAACCTGACCCTGACGCTATCTCCAACCGTAACACTGAACCGAAAACTAACAGTAGCCCTTAACTTACTCCCTCAAACTAAGTTCAAACCTAACCTAACCTGAAGCCTCACTCAAACCACAGACCTAACCCTAACCCTAGGAGGACACCTTAAGCTTGACCCCAACCCTAACCTGACCATGACGCTTACTCCAACCGTAACAGTTAACCGAAAACTAACAGTAGCCCTAAACTTACTCCCTCAAACTAAGTTCAAACCTAACCTAACCTGAAGCCTAACTCAAACCACAGACCTAACCCTAACCCTAGGCAGACACCTTAAGCTCAACCCCAACCCTAACCGGACCGTCACGCTAACTCCAAACGTAACATTGAACCGAAAACTAACAGTAGCCCTAAACTTACTCCCTCAAACTAACTTCAAACCTAACCTAACCTGAAGCCTAAATTAAACCATACACCTAACCCTAACCCTAGGCGGACACCTTAAGCTCAACGCCAACCCTAACCTGACCTCCAGGCTAACTCCAAACATATCACTGAACCGAAAACTAAGAGTAGTCCTAAACTTACTCCCTCAAACTAAGTTCAATCCTAACCTAACCTGAAGCCTAAATGAAACCATAGACCTAACCCTAACCCTAGGCGGACACCTTATGGTTAACCCCAACCATAACCTGACCCTGACGCTTACTCCAACCATAACAGTTAAACGAAAACTAACAGTAGCCCTAAACTTACTCCCTCAAACTAACTTCAAACCTAACCTAACCTGAAGCATAAATCAAACCATACACCTAACCCTAACCCTAGGCGGACACCTTAAGCTCAACCCCAACCCTAACCTGGCTCTGACGCTAACTCCAACAGTAACAGTTACCCGAAAACTAACAGTAGCCCTAAACTTACTCCCTCAAACTAACTTCAAACCTAACCTAACTTGAAGCCTAACTCAAACCATAGACCTAACCCTAACCCTAGGCGGACACCTGAAACTGAACCACAACCCTAACCAGACCCTGACGCTATCTCCAACCGTAATACTGAACCGAAAACTAACAGTAGCCCTAAACTTACTCCCTCAAACTAAGTTCAAACCTAACCTAACCTGAAGCCTAACTCAAACCATAGGCCTAACCCTAACCCAAGGCGGACACCTGAAGCTCAACCCCAACCCTAACCTGACCCTGACGCTATCTCCAACCGTAACACTGAACCGAAAACTAACAGTAGCCCTAAACTTACTCCCTCAAACTAAGTTCAAACCTAACCTAACCTCAACCCTAACTCAAACCACAGACCTAACCCTAACCCTAGGCGGACACCTTAAGCTCAACCCCAACCCTATCCTGGCCCTGACGCTAACTCCAACCGTAACAGTTACCCGAAAACTAACAGTAGCCCTAAACTTACTGCCTCAAACTAAGTTCCAACCTAACCTAACCTGAAGCCTAAATCAAAACACACACCTAACCCTAACCCTAGGCGGACACCTTAAGCTCAACCCCAAACCTAACCTGACCCTGACGCTTACTCCAACCGTAACAGTTAACCGAAAACTAACTGTAGCCCTAAACTGACTCCCTCAAACTAAGTTCAAACCTAACCTAACCTGAAGCCTAAATCAAATCATAGACCTAACCCTAACCCTAGGCGGACACCTTATGCTTAACCCCCACCCTAACCTGACCCTGACGCTTACTCCAACTGTAACAGTTAACCGAAAACTAACAATAGCCCTAAACTTACACCCTCAAACTAACTTCAAACCTAACCTAACCTGAAGCCTAAATCAAACCATACACCTAACCCTAACCCTAGGCGGACACCTTAAGCTCAACCCCAACCCTAACCTGGCCCTGACGCTAACTCCAACAGTAACAGTTACCCGAAAACTAACAGTAGCCCTAAACTTACTGCCTCAAACTAAGTTCCAACCTAACCTAACCTGAAGCCTAAATCAAACCATACACCTAACCCTAACCCTAGGCGGACACCTGAAGTTCAAACCCAACCCTAACCTGACCCTCACGCTAACTCCAACCGAAACACTGAACCGAAAACTAACAGTAACCCTAAACTTAATCCCTCAAACTAAGTTCAAACCTAACCTAACCTGAAGCCTAACTCAAACCATAGACTTAACCCTAACCCTAGGCGGACACCTGAAGCTCAACCCCAACCCTAACCTGACCCTGACGCTATCTCCAACCGTAACACTGAACCGAAAACTAACAGTAGCCCTAAACTTACTCCCTCAAACTAAGTTCAAACCTAACCTAACCTGAAGCCTAACTCAAACCACAGACCTAACCCTAACCCTAGGCGGACACCTTAAGCTCAACCCCAACCCTAACCAGACCCTCACGCTAACTCCAAACGTAACATTGAACCGAAAACTAACAGTAGCCCTAAACTTACTCCCTCAAACTAAGTTCAATCCTAACCTAACCTGAAGCCTAAATAAAATCATTGACCTAACCCTAACCCTAGGCAGACACCTTATGCTTAACCCCCACCCTAACTTGACCCTGATGCTTACTCCAACCGTAACAGTTAAACGAAAACTAACAGTAGCCCTAAACTGTCTCCCACAAACTAAGTTCAAACCTAACCTAACCTGAAGCCTAACTCAAACAATAGACGTAACCCTAACCCTAGGCGGACACCTTAATCTCAACCCCAACCCTAACATAGCCCTGACGATAACTCCAACAGTAACAGTTACCCGAAAACTAAGAGTAGCCCTAAAATTACTCCCTCAAACTAACTTCAAACCTAACCTAACTTGAAGCCTAACTCAAACCATAGACCTAACCCTAACCCTAGGCGGACACCTGAAACTCAACCATAACCCTAACCAGACCCTGACGCTATCTCCAACCGTAACACTGAACCGAAAACTAACAGTAGCCCTAAACTTACTCCCTCAAACTAAGTTCAAACCTACCCTAACCTGGACCCTAACTCAAACCATAGACCTAACCCTAACCCTAGGCGGACACCTGAAGCTCAATCACAACCCTAACCTGACCCTGACGCTATCTCCAACCGTAACACTGAACCGAAAACTAACAGTAGCCCTAAACTTACTCCCTCAAACTAAGTTCAAACCTAACCTAACCTGAAGCCTCACTCAAACCACAGACCTAACCCTAACCCTAGGAGGACACCTTAAGCTTGACCCCAACCCTAACCTGACCCTGACGCTTACTCCAACCATAACAGTTAACCGAAAACTAACAGTAGCCCTAAACTTTCTCCCTCAAACTAAGTTCAAACCTAACCTAACCTGAAGCCTAACTCAAACAATACACTTAACCCTATCCCTAGGCGGACACCTTAAGCTTATCCCCAACCCTAACCTGACCCTGAGGCTAAATCCAACCGTAACACTGAACCGAAAACTAACAGTGTCCCTAAACTTACTCCCTCAAACTAAGTTCAATCCTAACCTAACCTGAAGCCTAAATGAAACCATAGACCTAACCCTAACCCTAGGCGGACACCTTATGCTTAACCCCCACCCTAACCTGACCCTGACGCTTACTCCAACCGTAACAGATAAACGAAAATTAACAGTAGCCCTAAACTTACTCCCTCAAACTAAGTTCAAACCTAACCTAACCTGAAGCCTAACTCAAACAATAGACCTAACCCTAACCCTAGGCGGACACCTGAAGCTCAACCACAACCCTAACCTGACCCTGACGCTATCTCCGACCGTAACACTGAACCGAAAACTAACAGTAGCCCTAAACTTACTTCCTCAAACTAAGTTCAAACCTAACCTAACCTGAAGCCTAAATCAAACCATACACCTAACCCTAACCCTAGGCGGACACCTTAAGCTCAACCCCAAACCTAACCTGACCCTGACGCTTACTCCAACCGTAACAGTTAACCGAAAACTAACAGTAGCCCTAAACTGACTCCCTCAAACTAAGTTCAAACCTAACCTAACCTGAAGCCTAAATCAAATCATAGACCTAACCCTAACCCTAGGCGGACAACTTATGCTTAACCCCCACCCTAACCTGACCCTGACGCTTACTCCAACTGTAACAGTTAACTGAAAACTAACAGTAGCCCTGAACTTACACCCTCAAACTAACTTCAAACCTAATCTAACCTGAAGCCTAACTCAAACCATAGACCTAACCCTAACCCTAGGCGGACACCTTAAGCTCAACCCCAACCCTAACCTGACCCTGACGCTATCTCCAACCGTAACACTGAACCGAAAACTAACAGTAGCCCTAAACTTACTCCCTCAAACTAACTTCAAACCTAACCTAACCTGAAGCCTAAATTAAACCATACACCTAACCCTAACCCTAGGCAGACACCTTAAGCTCAACCCCAACCCTAACCTGACCTCCAGGCTAACTCCAAACATATCACTGAACCGAAAACTAAGAGTAATCCTAAACTTACTCCCTCAAACTAAGTTCAATCCTAACCTAACCTGAAGCCTAAATGAAACCATAGACCTAACCCTAACCCTAGGCGGACACCTTATGGTTAACCCCCACCATAACCTGACCCTGACGCTTACTCCAACCATAACAGTTAAACGAAAACTAACAGTAGCCCTAAACTTACTCCCTCAAACTAACTTCACACCTAACCTAACCTGAAGCCTAACACAAACCATAGGCCTAACCCTAACCCAAGGCGGACACCTGAAGCTCAACCCCAACCCTAACCTGACCCTGACGCTATCTCCAACCGTAACACTGAACCGAAAACTAACAGTAGCCCTAAACTTACTCCCTCAAACTAAGTTCAAACCTAACCTAACCTGAACCCTAACTCAAACCACAGACCTAACCCTAACCCTAGGCGGACACCTTAAGCTCAACCCCAACCCTAACCTGTCCCTGACGCTACCTCCAACCGTAACAGTTACCCGAAAACTAACAGTAGCCCTAAACTTACTGCCTCAAACTAAGTTCCAACCTAACCTAACCTGAAGCCTAAATCAAACCATACACCTAACCCTAACCCTAGGCGGACACCTGAAGTTCAAACCCAACCCTAACCTGACCCTCACGCTAACTCCAACCGTAACACTGAAACGAAAACTAACAGTAGCCCTAAACTTAATCCCTCAAACTAAGTTCAAACCTAACCTATCCTGAAGCCTAACTCAAACCATAGACCTAACCCTAACCCTAGGCTGACACCTGAAGCTCAACCCCAACCCTAACCAGACCCTGACGCTATCTCCAACCGTAACACTGAACCGAAAACTAACAGTAGACCTAAACTTACTCCCTCAAACTAAGTTCAAACCTAACCTAACCTGAAGCCTAACTCAAACCACAGACCTAACCCTAACCCTAGGCGGACAACTTAAGCTCAACCCCAACCCTAACCGGACCCTCACGCTAACTCCAAACGTAACATTGAACCGAAAACTAACAGTAGACCTAAACTTACTCCCTCAAACTAAGTTCAATCCTAACCTAACCTGAAGCCTAAATGAAACCATAGACCTAACCCTAACCCTAGGCGGACACCTTATGCTTAACCCCCACCCTAAGTTGACCCTGACGCTTACTCGAACCGTAACAGTTAAACGAAAACTAACAGTAGCCCTAAACTGTCTCCCACAAACTTAGTTCAAACCTAACCTAACCTGAAGCCTAACTCAAACAATAGACCTAACCCTAACCCTAGGCGGACACCTGAAGCTCAATCACAACCCTAACCTGACCCTGACGCTATCTCCAACCGTAACACTGAACCGAAAACTAACAGTAGCCCTAAACTTACTCCCTCAAACTAAGTTCAAACCTAACCTAACCTTAAGCCTAACTCAAACCACAGACCTAACCCTAACCCTAGGCGGACGCCTGAAGCTCAACCCCAACCCTAACCGGACCCTCACGCTAACTCCAAACGTAACATTGAACCGAAAACTAACAGTAGCCCTAAACTTACTCCCTCAAACTAACTTCAAACCTATCCTAACTTGAAGCATAACTCAAACCACAGACCTAACCCTAACCCTAGGCGGACACCTTAAGCTCAACCCCAACCCTAACCTGACCCTGACGCTAACTCCAACAGTAACAGTTACCCGAAAAATAACAGTAGCCCTAAACTTACTCCCTCAAACTAAGTTCAAACCTAACCTAACCTGAAGCCTAACTCAAACCACAGACCTAACCCTAACCCTAGGCAGACACCTGAAGCTCAATCACAACCCTAACCTGACCCTGACGCTATCTCCAACCGTAACACTGAACCGAAAACTAACAGTAGCCCTAAACTTACTCCCTCAAACTAAGTTCAAACCTAACCTAACCTGAAGCCTCACTCAAACCACAGACCTAACCCTAACCCTAGGAGGACACTTTAAGCTCAACCCCAACCCTAACCTGACCCTCACGCTAACTCCAACCGTAACACTGTACCGAAAACTAACAGTAGCCCTAAACTTACTCCCTCAAACTAAGTTCAAATCTATCCTAACCTGAAGCCTAACTCAAACAATAGACCTAACCCTAAACCTAGGCGGACACCTTAAGCTTGACCCCAACCCTAACCTGACCCTGACGTTTACTCCAACAGTAACAGTTAAACGAAAACTAACAGTAGCCCTAAACTGTCTCCCTCAAACTAAGTTCAAACCTAACCTAACCTGAAGCCTAACTCAAACAATAGACTTAACCCTAACCCTAGGCGGACACCTTAAGCTTAACCCCAACCCTAACCTGACCCTGAGGCTAAATCCAACCGTAACACTGAATCGAAAACTAACAGTGGCCCTAAACTTACTCCCTCAAACTAAGTTCAATCCTAACCTAACCTGAAGTCTAAATGAAACCATAGACCTAACCCTAACCCTAGGCGGACACCTTATGCTTAACCCCCACCCTAACCTGACCCTGACGCTTACTCCAACCGTAACAGTTAAACAAAAACTAACAGTAGCCCTAAACTTACTCCCTCAAACTAAGTTCAAACCTAACCTAACCTGAAGCCTAACTCAAACCATACACCTAACCCTAACCCTAGGCGGACACCTTAAGCTCAACCCCAAACCTAACCTGACCCTGATGCTTACTCCAACCGTAACAGTTAACCAAAAACTAACAGTAGCCCTAAACTGACTCCCTAAAACTAAGTTCAAACCTAACCTAACCTGAAGCCTAAATCAAATCATAGACCTAACCCTAACCCTAGGCGGACACCTTATGCTTAACCCCCACCCTAACCTGACCCTGACGCGTACTCCAACTGTAACAGTTAAACGAAAACTAACAGTAGCCCTAAACTTACTCCCTCAAACTAACTTCAAACCTAACCTAACCTGAAGCCTAAATCAAACCATACACCTAACCCTAACCCTAGGCGGACACCTTAAGCTCAACCCCAACCCTAACCTGGCCCTTACACTAACTCCAACAGTAACAGTTACCCGAAAATTAACAGTACCCCTAAACTTACTCCCTCAAACTAACTTCAAACCTAACCTAACTTGAAGCCTAACTCAAACCATAGACCTAACCCTAACCCTAGGCGGAGACCTGAAACTCAACCACAACCCTAACCAGATCCTGACGCTTTCTCCAACCGTAACACTGAACCGAAAACTAACAGTAGCCCTAAACTTACTCCCTCAAACTAAGTTCAAACCTAACCTAACCTGGAGCCTAACTCAAACCACAGACCTAACCCTAACCCTAGGAGGACACCTTAAGCTCAACCCCAACCCTAACCTGACCCTCACGCTAACTCCAACCGTAACACTGTACCGAAAACTAACAGTAGCCCTAAACTTACTCCCTCAAACTAAGTTCAAACCTAACCTAACCTGAAGCCTAACACAAACCATAGGCCTAACCCTAACCCAAGGTGGACACCTGAAGCTCAACCCCAACCCTAACCTGACCCTGACGCTATCTCCAACCGTAACACTGAACCGAAAACTAACAGTAGCCCTAAACTTACTCCCTCAAACTAAGTTCAAACCTAACCTAACCTGAACCCTAACTCAAACCACAGACCTAACCCTAACCCTAGGCGGACACCTTAAGCTCAACCCCAACCCTAACCTGGCCCTGACGCTACCTCCAACCGTAACAGTTACCCGAAAACTAACAGTAGCCCTAAACTTACTGCCTCAAACTAAGTTCCAACCTAACCTAACCTGAAGCCTAAATCAAACCATACACCTAACCCTAACCTTAGGCAGACACCTGAAGTTCAAACCCAACCCTAACCTGACCCTCACGCTAACTCCAACCGTAACACTGAAATGAAAACTAACAGTAGCCCTAAACTTAATCCCTCAAACTAAGTTCAAACCTAACCTAACCTGAAGCCTAACTCAAACCATAGACCTAACCCTAACCCTAGGCTGACACCTGAAGCTCAACCCCAACCCTAACCAGACCCTGACGCTATCTCCAACCGTAACACTGAACCGAAAACTAACAGTAGACCTAAACTTACTCCCTCAAACTAAGTTCAAACCTAACCTAACCTGAAGCCTAACTCAAACCACAGACCTAACCCTAACCCTAGGCGGACAACTTAAGCTCAACCCCAACCCTAACCGGACCCTCACGCTAACTCCAAACGTAACATTGAACCGAAAACTAACAGTAGCCCTAAACTTACTCCCTCAAACTAAGTTCAATCCTAACCTAACCTGAAGCCTAAATGAAACCATAGACCTAACCCTAACCCTAGGCGGACACCTTATGCTTAACCACCACCCTAAGTTGACCCTGACGCTTAATCCAACCGTAACAGTTAAACGAAAACTAACAGTAGCCCTAAACTGTCTCCCACAAACTTAGTTCAAACCTAACCTAACCTGAAGCCTAACTCAAACAATAGACCTAACCCTAACCCTAGGCGGACACCTGAAGCTCAATCACAACCCTAACCTGACCCTGACGCTATCTCCAACCGTAACACTGAACCGAAAACTAACAGTAGCCCTAAACTTACTCCCTCAAACTAACTTCAAACCTAACCTAACCTTAAGCCTAACTCAAACCACAGACCTAACCCTAACCCTAGGCGGACACCTGAAGCTCAACCCCAACCCTAACCGGACCCTCACGCTAACTCCAAACGTAACATTGAACCGAAAACTAACAGTAGCCCTAAACTTACTCCCTCAAACTAACTTCAAACCTATCCTAACTTGAAGCATAACTCAAACCACAGACCTAACCCTAACCCTAGGCGGACACCTTAAGCTCAACCCCAACCCTAACCTGACCCTGACGCTAACTCCAACAGTAACAGTTACCCGAAAACTAACAGTAGCCCTAAACTTACTCCCTCAAACTAACTTCAAACCTAACCTAACCTGAAGCCTAACTCAAACCATAGACCTAACCCTAACCCTAGGCGGACACCTGAAACTCAACCACAACCCTAACCAGATCCTGACGCTATCTCCAACCGTAACACTGAACCGAAAACTAACAGTAGCCCTAAACTGACTCCCTCAAACTAAGTTCAAACCTAACCTAACCTGAAGCCTAAATCAAATCATAGACGTAACCCTAACCCTAGGCGGACAACTTATGCTTAACCCCCACCCTAACCTGACCCTGACGCTTACTCCAACTGTAACAGTTAACCGAAAACTAACAGTAGCCCTGAACTTACACCCTCAAACTACCTTCAAACCTAATCTAACCTGAAGCCTAACTCAAACCATAGACCTAACCCTAACCCTAGGCGGACACCTTAAGCTCAACCCCAACCCTAACCTGACCCTGACGCTACCTCCAACCGTAACAGTGAACCGAAAACTAACAGTAGCCCTAAACTGTCTCCCTAAAACTAAGTTCAAACCTAACCTAACCTGAAGCCTAACTCAAACCACAGACCTAACCCTAACCCTAGGCGGACACCTTAAGCTTATCCCCAACCCTAAACTGACCCTCACGCTAACTCCAACCATAACACTGAACCGAAAACTAACAGTAGCCCTAAACTTACTCCCTCAAACTAACTTCAAACCTAACCTAACCTGAAGCTTAAATTAAACCATACACCTAATCCTAACCCTAGGTGGAAACCTTAAGCTCAACCCCAACCCTAACCTGACCTCCAGGCTAACTCCAACCATATCACTGAACCGAAAACTAAGAGTAGTCCTAAACTTACTCCCTCAAACTAAGTTCAATCCTAACCTAACCTGAAGCCTAAATCAAACCATACACCTAACCCTAACCCTAGGCGGACACCTTAAGCTCAACCCCAACCCTAACCTGGCCCTGACGCTAACTCCAACAGTAACAGTTACCCGAAAACTAACAGTAGCCCTAAACTTACTCCCTCAAACTAACTTCAAACCTACCCTAACCTGGACCCTAACTCAAAACATAGACCTAACCCTAACCCTAGGCGGACACCTGAAGCTCAACCACAACCCTAACCTGACCCTGACGCTATCTCCAACCGTAACACTGAACCGAAAACTAACAGTAGCCCTAAACTTACTCCCTCAAACTAAGTTCAAACTTAACCTAACCTGAAGCCTCACTCAAACCACAGACCTAACCCTAACCCTAGGAGGACACCTTAAGCTTGACCCCAACCCTAACCTGACCATGACGCTTACTCCAACCGTAACAGTTAACCGAAAACTAACAGTAGCCCTAAACTTACTCCCTCAAACTAAGTTCAAACCTAACCTAACCTGAAGCCTAACTCAAACCACAGACCTAACCCTAAACCTAGGCGGACACCTTAAGCTCAACCCCAACCCTAACCGGACCGTCACGCTAACTCCAAACGTAACATTGAACCGAAAACTAACAGTAGCCCTAAACTTACTCCCTCAAACTAAGTTCAATCCTAACCTAACCTGAAGCCTAAATGAAACCATAGACCTAACCCTAACCCTAGGTGGACACCTTATGCTTATCCCCCACCCTAACCTGACCCTGACGCTTACTCCATCCGTAACAGTTAAACGAAAACTAACAGTACCCCTAAACTATCTCCCTCAAACTAAGTTCAAACCTAACCTAACCTGAAGCCTAACTCAAACAATAGACTTAACCCTAACCCTAGGCGGACAGCTTAAGCTTAACCCCAACCCTAACCTGACCCTGAGGCTAAATCCAACCGTAACACTGAACCAAAAACTAACAGTGGCCCTAAACTTACTCCCTCAAACTAAGTTCAATCCTAACCTAACCTGATGCCTAAATGAAACCATAGACCTAACCCTAACCCTAGGCGGACACCTTATGCTTAACCCCCACCCTAACCTGACCCTGACGCTTACTCCAACCGTAACAGATAAACGAAAACTAACAGTAGCCCTAAACTTACTCCCTCAAACTAAGTTCAAACCTAACCTAACCTGAAGCCTAAATCAAACCATACACCTAACCCTAACCCTAGGCGGACACCTTAAGCTCAACCCCAAACCTAACCTGGCCCTGACGCTAACTACAACAGTAACAGTTACCCGAAAAGTAACAGTAGCCCTAAACTTACTCCCTCAAACTAATTTCAAACCTAACCTAATTTGAAGCCTAACTCAAACCATAGACCTAACCCTAACCCTAGGCGGACACCTGAAACTCAACCACAACCCTAACCAGACCCTGACGCTATCTCTAACCGTAACACTGAACCGAAAACTAACAGTAGCCCTAAACTTACTCCCTCAAACTAAGTTCAAACCTAACCTAACCTGAAGCATAACTCAAACCATAGACCTAACCCTAACCCTAGGCGGACACCTGAAGCTCAACCACAACCCTAACCTGACCCTGACGCTATCTCCAACCGTAACACTGAACCGAAAACTAACAGTAGCCCTAAAGTTACTTCCTCAAACTAAGTTCAAACCTAACCTAACCTGAAGCCTAAATCAAACCATACACCTAACCCTAACCCTAGGCGGACACCTTAAGCTCAACGCCAAACCTAACCTGAACCTGAAGCTTATTCCAACCGTAACAGTTAACCGAAAACTAACAGTAGCCCTAAACTGACTCCCTCAAACTAAGTTCAAACCTAACCTAACCTGAAGCCTAAATCAAATCATAGACCTAACCCTAACCCTAGGCGGACAACTTATGCTTAACCCCCTACCTAACCTGACCATGACGCTTACTCCAACTGTAACAGTTAACCGAAAACTAACAGTAGCCCTGAACTTACACCCTCAAACTAACTTCAAACCTAATCTAACCTGAAGCCTAACTCAAACCATAGACCTAACCCTAACCCTAGGCGGACACCTTAAGCTCAACCCCAACCCTAACCTGACCCTGACGCTATCTCCAACCGTAACACTGAACCGAAAACTAACAGTAGCCCTAAACTTACTCCCTCAAACTAACTTCAAACCTAACCTAACCTGAAGCCTAAATTAAACCATACACCTAACCCTAACCCTAGGCGGACACCTTAAGCTCAACCCCAACCCTAACCTGGCCCTGACGCTAACTCCAACAGTAACAGTTACCCGAAAACTAACAGTAGCCCTAAACTTACTCCCTCAAACTAACTTCAAACCTAACCTAACTTGAAGCCTAACTCAAACCATAGACCTAACCCTAACCCTAGGCGGACACCTGAAACTCAACCACAACCCTAACCAGACCCTGACGCTATCTCCAACCGTAACACTGAACCGAAAACTAACAGTAGCCCTAAACTTACTCCCTCAAACTAAGTTCAAACCTACCCTAACCTGGACCCTAACTCAAACCATAGACCTAACCCTAACCCTAGGCGGACACCTGAAGCTCAATCACAACCCTAACCTGACCCTGACGCTATCACCAACCGTAACACTGAACCGAAAACTAACAGTAGCCCTAAACTTACTCCCTCAAACTAAGTTCAAACCTAACCTAACCTGAAGCCTCACTCAAACCACAGACCTAACCCTAACCCTAGGAGGACACCTTAAGATTGACCCCAACCCTAACCTGACCATGACGCTTACTCCAACCGTAACAGTTAACCGAAAACTAACAGTAGCCCTAAACTTACTCCCTCAAACTAAGTTCAAACCTAACCTAACCTGAAGCCTAACTCAAACCACAGACCTAACCCTAACCCTAGGCGGACACCTTAAGCTCAACCCCAACCCTAACCGGACCGTCACGCTAACTCCAAACGTAACATTGAACCGAAAACTAACAGTAGCCCTAAACTTACTCCCTCAAACTAAGTTCAATCCTAACCTAACCTGAAGCCTAAATGAAACCATAGACCTAACCCTAACCCTAGGTGGACACCTTATGCTTATCCCCCACCCTAACCTGACCCTGACGCTTACTCCATCCGTAACAGTTAAACGAAAACTAACAGTAGCCCTAAACTGTCTCCCTCAAACTAAGTTCAAACCTAACCTAACCTGAAGCCTAACTCAAACAATAGACTTAACCCTAACCCTAGGCGGACACCTTAAGCTTAACCCCAACCCTAACCTGACCCTGAGGCTAAATCCAACCGTAACACTGAACCGAAAACTAACAGTGGCCCTAAACTTACTCCCTCAAACTAAGTTCAATCCTAACCTAACCTGAAGCCTAAATGAAACCATAGACCTAACCCTAACCCTAGGCGGACACCTTATGCTTAACCCCCACCCTAACCTGACCCTGACGCTTACTCCAACCGTAACAGATAAACGAAAACTAACAGTAGCCCTAAACTTACTCCCTCAAACTAAGTTCAAACCTAACCTAACCTGAAGCCTAAATCAAACCATACACCTAACCCTAACCCTAGGCGGACACCTTAAGCTCAACCCCAAACCTAAACTGGCCCTGACAATAACTACAACAGTAACAGTTACCCGAAAACTAACAGTAGCCCTAAACTTACTCCCTCAAACTAACTTCAAACCTAACCTAATTTGAAGCCTAACTCAAACCTTAGACCTAACCCTAACCCTAGGCGGAAACCTGAAACTCAACCACAACCCTAACCAGACCCTGACGCTATCTCTAACCGTAACACTGAACCGAAAACTAACAGTAGCCCTAAACTTACTCCCTCAAACTAAGTTCAAACCTAACCTAACCTGAAGCATAACTCAAACCATAGACCTAACCCTAACCCTAGGCGGACACCTTAAGCTCAACCCCAACCCTAACCTGACCTCCAGGCTAACTCCAAACATATCACTGAACCGAAAACTAAGAGTAGTCCTAAACTAACTCCCTCAAACTAAGTTCAATCCTAACCTAACCTGAAGCCTAAATGAAAACATAGACCTAACCCTAACCCTAGGCGGACACCTTATGGTTAACCCCCACCATAACCTGACCCTGACGCTTACTCCAACCATAACAGTTAAACGAAAACTAACAGTAGCCCTAAACTTACTCCCTCAAACTAACTTCAAACCTAACCTAACCTGAAGCCTAAATCAAACCATACACCTAACCCTAACCCTAGGCGGACACCTTAAGCTCAACCACAACCCTAACCTGTCTCTGACGCTAACTCCAACAGTAACAGTTACCCGAAAACTAACAGTAGCCCTAAACTTACTCCCTCAAACTAACTTCAAACCTAACCTAACTTGAAGCCTAACTCAAACCATAGACCTAACCCTAACCCTAGGCGGACACCTGAAACTCAACCACAACCCTAACCAGACCCTGACGCTATCTCCAACCGTAATACTGAACCGAAAACTAACAGTAGCCCTAAACTTACTCCCTCAAACTAAGTTCAAACCTAACCTAACCTGAAGCCTAACTCAAACCATAGACCTAACCCTAACCTTAGGCACACACCTTATGCTTAACCCGCACCCTAACTTGACCCTGATGCTTACTCCAACCGTAACAGTGAAACAAAAACTAACAGTAGCCCTAAACTGTCTCCCACAAACTAAGTTCAAACCTAACCTAACCTGAAGCCGAACTCAAACAAAAGACCTAACCCTAACCCTAGGCGGACACCTTAAGCTTGACCCCAACCCTAACCTGACCCTGACGCTTACTCCAACCGTAACAGTTAAACGAAAACTAACAGTAGCCCTAAATTGTCTCCCTCAAACTAAGTTCAAACCTAACCTTACCTGAAGCCTAACTCAAACAATAGACTTAACCCTAACCCTAGGCGGACACCTTAAGCTTAACCCCAACCCTAACCTGACCCTGGGGCTAAATCCAACCGTAACACTGAATCGAAAACTAACAGTGGCCCTAAACTGACTCCCTAAAACTAAGTTCAAACCTAACCTAACCTGAAGCCTAAATCAAATCATAGACCTAACCCTAACCCTAGGCGGACACCTTATGCTTAACCCGCAACCTAACCTGACCCTGACGCGTACTCCAACTGTAACAGTTGACCGAAAAGTAACAGTAGCCCTAAACTTACTCCCTCAAACTAACTTCAAACCTAACCTAACTTGAAGCCTAACTTAAACCATAGACCTAACCCTAACCCTAGGCGGACACCTGAAACTCAACCACAACCCTAACCAGACCCTGACGCTATCTCCAACCGTAATACTGAACCGAAAACTAACAGTAGCCCTAAACTTACTCCCTCAAACTAAGTTCAAACCTAACCTAACCTGAAGCCTAACTCAAACCATAGACCTAACCCTAACCCAAGGCGGACACCTGAAGCTCAACCCCAACCCTAACGTGACCCTGACGCTATCTCCAACCGTAACACTGAACCGAAAACTAACAGTAGCCCTAAACTTACTCCCTCAAACTAAGTTCAAACCTAACCTAACCTGAACCCTAACTCAAACCACAGACCTAACCCTAACCCTAGGCGGACACCTTAAGCTCAACCCCAACCCTAAACTGGCCCTGACGCTAACTCCAACCGCAAGAGTTACCCGAAAACTAACAGTAGCACTAAACTTACTGCCTCAAACTAAGTTCCAACCTAACCTAATCTGAAGCCTAAATCAAACCATACACCTAACCCTAACCCTAGGCGGACACCTGAAGTTCAAACCCAACCCTAACCTGACCCTCACGCTAACTCCAACCGTAACACTGAACTGAAAACTAACAGTAGCCCAAAACTTAATCCCTCAAACTAAGTTCAAACCTATCCTAACCTGAAGCCTAACTCAAACCATAGACCTAACCCTAACCTTAGGCTGACACCTGAAGCTCAACCCCAACCCTAACCTGACCCTGACGCTATCTCCAACCGTAACACTGAACCGAAAACTAACAGTAGCCCTAAACTTACTCCCTCAAACTAAGTTCAAACCTAACCTAACCTGAAGCCTAACTCAAACCACAGACCTAACCCTAACCCTAGGCGGACACCTTAAGCTCAACCCCAACCCTAACCGGACCCTCACGCTAACTCCAAACCTAACATTGAACCTAAAACTAACAGTAGCCCTAAACTTACTCCCTCAAACTAAGTTCAATCCTAACATAACCTGAAGCCTAAATGAAACCATAGACCTAACCCTAACCCTAGGCGGACACCTTATGCTTAACCCCCACCCTAAGTTGACCCTGACGCTTACTCCAACCATAACAGTTAAACGAAAACTAACAGTAGCCCTAAACTGTCTCCCACAAACTAAGTTCAAACCTAACCTAACCTGAAGCCTAACTCAAACAATAGACCTAACCCTAACCCTAGGCGGACACCTTAATCTCAACCCCAACCCTAACCGAGCCCTGACGCTAACTCCAACAGTAACAGTTACCCGAAAACTAACAGTAGCCCTAAACTTACTCCCTCAAACTAACTTCAAACCTAACCTAACTTGAAGCCTAACTCAAACCATAGACCTAACCCTAACCCTAGGCGGACACCTGAAACTCAACCACAACCCTAACCAGACCCTGACGCTATCTCCAACCGTAACACTGAACCGAAAACTAACAGTAGCCCTAAACTTACTCCCTCAAACTAAGTTCAAACCTACCCTAACCTGGACCCTAACTCAAACCATAGACCTAACCCTAACCCTAGGCGGACACCTGAAGCTCAATCACAACCCTAACCTGACCCTGACGCTATCACCAACCGTAACACTGAACCGAAAACTAACAGTAGTCCTAAACTTACTCCCTCAAACTAAGTTCAAACCTAACCTAACCTGAACCCTAACTCAAACCACAGACCTAACCCTAACCCTAGGCGGACACCTTAAGCTCAACCCCAACCCTAACCTGGCCCTGACGCTAACTCCAACCGTAACAGTTACCCGAAAACTAACAGTAGCCCTAAACTTACTGCCTCAAACTAAGTTCCAACCTAACCTAACCTGAAGCCTAAATCAAACCATACACCTAACCCTAACCCTAGGCGGACACCTGAAGTTCAAACCCAACCCTAACCTGACCCTCACGCTAACTCCAACCGTAACACTGAAACGAAAACTAACAGTAGCCCTAAACTTAATCCCTCAAACTAAGTTCAAACCTAACCTAACCTGAAGCCTAACTCAAACCATAGACCTAACCCTAACCCTAGGCTGACACCTGAAGCTCAACCCCAACCCTAACCTGACCCTGACGCTATCTCCATCCGTAACACTGAACCGAAAACTAACAGTAGACCTAAACTTACTCCCTCAAACTCAGTTCAAACCTAACCTAACCTGAAGCCTAACTCAAACCACAGACCTAACCCTAACCCTAGGCGGACACCTTAAGCTCAACCCCAACCCTAACCGGACCCTCACGCTAACTCCAAACGTAACATTGAACCGAAAACTAACAGTAGCCCTAAACTTACTCCCTCAAACTAAGTTCAATCCTAACCTAACCTGAAGCCTAAATGAAACCATAGACCTAACCCTAACCCTAGGCGGACACCTTATGCTTAACCCCCACCCTAACTTGACCCTGACGCTTACTCCAACCGTAACAGTTAAACGAAAACTAACAGTAGCCCTAAACTGTCTCCCACAAACTAAGTTCAAACCTAACCTAACCTGAAGCCTAACTCAAACAATAGACCTAACCCTAACCATAGGCGGACACCTGAAGCTCAATCACAACCCTAACCTGACCCTGACGCTATCTCCAACCGTAACACTGAACCGAAAACTAACAGTAGCCCTAAACTTACTCCCTCAAACTAAGTTCAAACCTAACCTAACCTGAAGTCTCACTCAAACCACAGACCTAACCCTAACCCTAGGAGGACACCTTAAGCTCAACCCCAACCCTAACCTGACCCTCACGCTAACTCCAACCGTAACACTGTACCGAAAACTAACAGTAGCCCTAAACTTACTCCCTCAAACTAAGTTCAAACCTAACCTAACCTGAAGCCTAACTCAAACAATAGACCTAACCCTAACCCTAGGCGGACACCTTAAGCTTGACCCCAACACTAACCTGACCCTGACGCTTACTCCAACCGTAACAGTTAACCGAAAACTAACAGTAGCACTAAACTTACTCCCTCAAACTAAGTTCAAACCTAACCTAACCTGAAGCCTAACTCAAACAATAGACCTAACCCTAACCCTAGGCGGACACCTTAAGCTTGACCCCAACCCTAACCTGACCCTGACGCTTACTCCAACCGTAACAGTTAACCGAAAACTAACAGTAGCCCTAAACTTACTCCCTCAAACTAAGTTCAAACCTAACCTAACCTGAAGCCTAACTCAAACCACAGACCTAACCCTAACCCTAGGCGGACACCTTAAGCTCAACCCCAACCCTAACCGGACCGTCACGCTAACTCCAAACGTAACATTGAACCGAAAACTAACAGTAGCCCTAAACTTACTCCCTCAAACTAAGTTCAATCCTAACCTAACCTGAAGCCTAAATGAAACCATAGAACTAACCCTAACCCTAGGCGGACACCTTATGCTTAACCCCCACCCTAACCTGACCCTGACGCATACTCCAACCATAACAGTTAAACGAAAACTAACAGTAGCCCTAAACTTACTCCCTCAAACTAACTTCAAACCTAACCTAACCTGAAGCCTAAATCATACCATACACCTAACCCTAACCCTAGGCGGACACCTTAAGCTTAACCCCAGCCCTAACCTGACCCTGAGGCTAAATCCAACCGTAACACTGAACCGAAAACTAACAGTGGCCCTAAACTTACTCCCTCAAACTAAGTTCAATCCTAACCTAACCTGAAGCCTAAATGAAACCATAGACCTAACCCTAACCCTAGGCGGACACCTTATGCTTAACCCCCACCCTAACCTGACCCTGACGCTTACTCCAACCGTAACAGTTAAACGAAAACGAACAGTAGCCCTAAACTTACTCCCTCAAACTAAGTTCAAACCTAACCTAACCTGAAGCCTAAATCAAACCATACACCTAACCCTAACCCTAGTCGGACACCTTAAGCTCAACCCCAAACCTAACCTGACCCTGACGCTTACTCCAACCGTAACAGTTAAACGAAAACTAACAGTAGCCCTAAACTTACTCCCTCAAACTAACTTCAAACCTAACCTAACTTGAAGCCTTACTCAAAACATAGATCTAACCCTAACCCTAGGCGGACACCTGAAACTCAACCACAACCCTAACCAGACCCTGACGCTATCTCCAACCGTAACACTGAACCGAAAACTAACAGTAGGCCTAAACTTACTCCCTCAAACTAAGTTCAAACCTAACCTAACCTGAAGCCTAACTCAAACCATAGACCTAACCCTAACCCAAGGCGGACACCTTAAGCTCAAACCCAACCCTAACCTGACCCTGACGCTATCTCCAACCGTAACACTGAACCGAAAACTAACAGTAGCCCTAAACTTACTCCCTCAAACTAAGTTCAAACCTAACCTAACCTGAACCCTAACTCAAACCACAGACCTAACCCTAACCCTAGGCGGACACCTTAAGCTCAACCCCAACCCTAAACTGGCCCTGACGCTAACTCCAACCGTAACAGTTACCCGAAAAATAACAGTAGCCCTAAACTTACTGCCTCAAACTAAGTTCCAACCTAACCTAACCAGAAGCCTAAATCAAACCATACACCTAACCCTAACCCTAGGCGGACACCTGAAGTTCAAACCCAACCCTAACCTGACCCTCACGCTAACTCCAACCGAAACACTGAACCGAAAACTAACAGTAACCCTAAACTTAATCCCTCAAACTAAGTTCAAACCTAACATAACCTGAAGCCTAACTCAAACCATAGACCTAACCCTAACCCTAGGCGGACACCTGAAGCTCAACCCCAACCCTAACCTGACCCTGACGCTATCTCCAACCGTAACACTGAACCGAAAACTAACAGTAGACCTAAACTTACTCCCTCAAACTAAGTTAAAACCTAACCTAACCTGAAGCCTAATTCAAACCACAGACCTAACCCTAACCCTAGGCGGACACCTTAAGCTCAACCCCAACCCTAACCGGACCCTCACGCTAACTCCAAACGTAACATTGAACCTAAAACTAACAGTAGCCCTAAACTTACTCCCTCAAACTAAGTTCAATCCTAACCTAACCTGAAGCCTAAATGAAACCATAGACCTAACCCTAACCCTAGGCGGACACCTTATGCTTAACCCCCACCCTAAGTTGACCCTGACGCTTACTCCAACCGTAACAGTTAAACGAAAACTAACAGTAGCCCTAAACTGTCTCCCACAAACTAAGTTCAAACCTAACCTAACCTGAAGCCTAACTCAAACAATAGACCTAACCCTAACCCTAGGCGGACACCTTAATCTCAACCCCAACCCTAACCGAGCCCTGACGCTAACTCCAACAGTAACAGTTACCCGAAAACTAACAGTAGCCCTAAACTTACTCCCTCAAACTAACTTCAAACCTAACCTAACTTGAAGCCTAACTCAAACCATAGACCTAACCCTAACCCTAGGCGGACACCTGAAACTCAACCACAACCCTAACCAGACCCTGACGCTATCTCCAACCGTAACACTGAACCGAAAACTAACAGTAGCCCTAAACTTACTCCCTCAAACTAAGTTCAAACCTACCCTAACCTGGACCCTAACTCAAACCATAGACCTAACCCTAACCCTAGGCGGACACCTGAAGCTCAATCACAACCCTAACCTGACCCTGACGCTATCACCAACCGTAACACTGAACCGAAAACTAACAGTAGTCCTAAACTTACTCCCTCAAACTAAGTTCAAACCTAACCTAACCTGAACCCTAACTCAAACCACAGACCTAACCCTAACCCTAGGCGGACACCTTAAGCTCAACCCCAACCCTAACCTGGCCCTGACGCTAACTCCAACCGTAACAGTTACCCGAAAAATAACAGTAGCCCTAAACTTACTGCCTCAAACTAAGTTCCAACCTAACCTAACCTGAAGCCTAAATCAAACCATACACCTAACCCTAACCCTAGGCGGACACCTGAAGTTCAAACCCAACCCTAACCTGACCCTCACGCTAACTCCAACCGTAACACTGAAACGAAAACTAACAGTAGCCCTAAACTTAATCCCTCAAACTAAGTTCAAACCTAACCTAACCTGAAGCCTAACTCAAACCATAGACCTAACCCTAACCCTAGGCTGACACCTGAAGCTCAACCCCAACCCTAACCTGACCCTGACGCTATCTCCATCCGTAACACTGAACCGAAAACTAACAGTAGACCTAAACTTACTCCCTCAAACTCAGTTCAAACCTAACCTAACCTGAAGCCTAACTCAAACCACAGACCTAACCCTAACCCTAGGCGGACACCTTAAGCTCAACCCCAACCCTAACCGGACCCTCACGCTAACTCCAAACGTAACATTGAACCGAAAACTAACAGTAACCCTAAACTTACTCCCTCAAACTAAGTTCAATCCTAACCTAACCTGAAGCCTAAATGAAACCATAGACCTAACCCTAACCCTAGGCGGACACCTTATGCTTAACCCCCACCCTAACTTGACCCTGACGCTTACTCCAACCGTAACAGTTAAACGAAAACTAACAGTAGCCCTAAACTGTCTCCCACAAACTAAGTTCAAACCTAACCTAACCTGAAGCCTAACTCAAACAATAGACCTAACCCTAACCATAGGCGGACACCTGAAGCTCAATCACAACCCTAACCTGACCCTGACGCTATCTCCAACCGTAACACTGAACCGAAAACTAACAGTAGCCCTAAACTTACTCCCTCAAACTAAGTTCAAACCTAACCTAACCTGAAGTCTCACTCAAACCACAGACCTAACCCTAACCCTAGGAGGACACCTGAAGCTCAACCCCAACCCTAACCTGACCCTCACGCTAACTCCAACCGTAACACTGTACCGAAAACTAACAGTAGCCCTAAACTTACTCCCTCAAACTAAGTTCAAACCTAACCTAACCTGAAGCCTAACTCAAACAATAGACCTAACCCTAACCCTAGGCGGACACCTTAAGCTTGACCCCAACACTAACCTGACCCTGACGCTTACTCCAACCGTAACAGTTAACCGAAAACTAACAGTAGCACTAAACTTACTCCCTCAAACTAAGTTCAAACCTAACCTTACCTGAAGCCTAACTCAAACTATAGACTTAACCCTAACCCTAGGCGGACACCTTAAGCTTAACCCCAACCCTAACCTGACCCTGAGACTAAATCCAAACGTAACACTGAATCGAAAACTAACAGTGGCCCTAAACTTACTCCCTCAAACTAACTTCAAACCTAACCTAACCTGAAGCCTAAATTAAACCATACACCTAACCCTAACCCTAGGCGGACACCTTATGCTTAACCCCCACCCTAACCTGACCCTGACGCTTACTCCAACAGTAACAGTTAAACGAAAACTAACAGTAGCCCTAAACTTACTCCCTCAAACTAAGTTCAAACCTAACCTAACCTGAAGCCTAAATCAAACCATACACCTAACCCTAACCCTAGGCGGACACCTTAAGCTCAACCCCAAACCTAACCTGACCCTGACGCTTACTCCAACCGTAACAGTTAACCGAAAACTAACAGTAGCCCTAAACTGACTCCCTCAAACTAAGTTCAAACCTAAGCTAACCTGAAGCCTAAATCAAATCATAGACCTAACCCTAACCCTAGGCGGACACCTTATGCTTAACCCCCACCCTAACCTGACCCTGACGCTTACTCCAACTGTAACAGTTAACCGAAAACTAACAATAGCCCTAAACTTACTCCCTCAAACTAACTTCAAACCTAACCTAACCTGAAGCCTAACTCAAACAATAGACGTAACCCTAACCCTAGGCGGACACCTTAATCTCAACCCCAACCCTAACCTAGCCCTGACGCTAACTCCAACAGTAACAGTTACCCGAAAACTAACAGTAGCCCTAAACTTACTCCCTCAAACTAACTTCAAACCTAACGTAACTTGAAGCCTAACTCAAACCATAGACCTAACCCTAACCCTAGGCGGACACCTGAAACTCAACCACAACCCTAACCAGACCCTGACGCTATCTCCAACCGTAAAACTGAACCGAAAACTAACAGTAGCCCTAAACTTACTCCCTCAAACTAAGTTCCAACCTACCCTAACCTGGACCCTAACTCAAACCATAGACCTAACCCTAACCCTAGGCGGACACCTGAAGCTCAATCACAACCCTAACCTGACCCTGACGCTATCTCCAACCGTAACACTGAACCGAAAACTAACAGTAGCCCTAAACTTACTCCCTCAAACTAAGTTCCAACCTAACCTAACCTGAAGCCTAAATCAAACCATACACCTAACTGTAACCCTAGGCGGACACCTGAAGTTCAAACCCAACCCTAACCTGACCCTCACGCTAACTCCAACCGAAACACTGAACCGAAAACTAACAGTAACCCTAAACTTAATCCCTCAAACTAAGTTCAAACCTAACCTAACCTGAAGCCTAACTCAAACCATAGACCTAACCCTAACCCTAGGCGGACACCTGAAGCTCAACCCCAACCCTAACCTGACCCTGACGCTATCTCCAACCGTAACACTGAACCAAAAACTAACAGTAGCCCTAAACTTACTCCCTCAAACTAAGTTCAAACCTAACCTAACCTGAAGCCTAACTCAAACCACAGACCTAACCCTAACCCTAGGCGGACACCTTAGGCTCAACCCCAACCCTAACCGGACCCTCACGCTAACTCCAAACGTAACATTGAACCGAAAACTAACAGTAGCCCTAAACTTACTCCCTCAAACTAAGTTCAATCCTAACCTAACCTGAAGCCTAAATGAAACCATAGACCTAACCCTAACCCTAGGCAGACACCTTATGCTTAACCCTCACCCTAACTTGACCCTGATGCTTACTCCAACCGAAACAGTTAAACGAAAACTAACAGTAGCCCTAAACTTAATCCCTCAAACTAAGTTCAAACCTAACCTAACCTGAAGCCTAAATCAAACCATACACCTAACCCTAACCCTAGGCGGACACCTTAATCTCAACCCCAAACCTAACCTGGCCCTGACGCTAACTCCAACAGTAACAGTTACCCGAAAACTAACAGGAGCCCTAAACTTACTCCCTCAAACTAACTTCAAACCTAACCTATCTTGAAGCCTAACTCAAACCATAGACCTAACCCTAACCCTAGGCGGACACCTGAAACTCAACCACAACCCTAACCAGACCCTGACGCTATCTCTAACCGTAACACTGAACCGAAAACTAACAGTAGCCCTAAACTTACTCCCTCAAACTAAGTTCAAACCTAACCTAACCTGAAGCCTCACTCAAACCACAGACCTAACCCTAACCCTAGGAGGACACCTGAAGCTCAACCCCAACCCTAACCTGACCCTGACGCTATCTCCAACCGTAACACTGAACCGAAAACTAACAGTAGCCCTAAACTTACTCCCTCAAACTAAGTTCAAACCTAACCTAACCTGAAGCCTAACTCAAACCACAGACCTAACCCTAACCCTAGGTGGACACCTTAAGCTCAACCCCAACCCTAACCTGGCCCTGACGCTAACTCCAACAGTAACAGTTACCCGAAAACTAACAGTAGCCCTAAACTTACTCCCTCAAACTAAGTTCAAACCTAACCTAACCTGAAGCCTAACTCAAACCACAGACCTAACCCTAACCCTAGGCGGACACCGTAAGCTCAACCCCAACCCTAACCGGACCCTCACGCTAACTCCAAACGTAACATTGAACCGAAAACTAACAGTAGCCCTAAACTTACTCCCTCAAACTACGTTCAATCCTAACCTAACCTGAAGCCTAAATGAAACCATAGACCTAACCCTAACCCTAGGCGGACACCTTATGCTTAACCCCCACCCTAACCTGACCCTGACGCTTACTCCAACCGTAACAGTTAAATGAAAACTAACAGTAGCCCTAAACTGTCTCCCTCAAACTAAGTTCAAACCTAACCTAACCTGAAGCCTAACTCAAACAATAGACCTAACCCTAACCCTAGGCAGACACCTGAAGCTCAACCACAACCCTAACCTGACCCTGACGCTATCTCCAACCGTAACACTGAACCGAAAACTAACAGTAGCCCTAAACTTACTTCCTAAAACTAAGTTCAAACCTAACCTAACCTGAAGCCTAAATCAAACCATACACCTAACCCTAACCCTAGGCGGACAACTTAAGCTCAACCCCAAACCTAACCTGACCCTGACGCTTACTCCAACCGTAACAGTTAACCGAAAACTAACAGTAGACCTAAACTGACTCCCTCAAACTAAGTTCAAACCTAACCTAACCTGAAGCCTAAATCAAATCATAGACCTAACCCTAACCCTAGGCGGACAACTTATGCTTAACCCCCACCCTAACCTGACCCTGACGCTTACTCCAACTGTAACAGTTAACCGAAAACTAACAGTAGCCCTGAACTTACACCCTCAAACTAACTTCAAACCTAATCTAACCTGAAGCCTAACTCAAACCATAGACCTAACCCTAACCCTAGGCGGACACCTTAAGCTCAACCCCAACCCTAACCTGACCCTGACGCTATCTCCAACCGTAACACTGAACCGAAAAACTAACAGTAGCCCTAAACTTACTCCCTCAAACTAACTTCAAACCTAACCTAACGTGAAGCCTAAATTAAACCGTACACCTAACCCTAACCCTAGGCGGACACCTTAAGCTCAACCCCAACCCTAACCTGACCTCCAGGCTAACTCCAAACATATCACTGAACCGAAAACTAAGAGTAGTCCTAAACTTACTCCCTCAAACTAAGTTCAATCCTAACCTAACCTGAAGCCTAAATGAAACCATAGACCTAACCCTAACCCTAGGCGGACACCTTATGGTTAACCCCCACCATAACCTTACCCTGACGCTTACTCCAACCATAACAGTTAAACGAAAACTAACAGTAGCCCTAAACTTACTCCCTCAAACTAACTTCAAACCTAACCTAACCTGAAGCCTAAATCAAACCATACACCTAACCCTAACCCTAGGCGGACACCTTAAGCTCAACCCCAACCCTAACCTGGCTCTGACGCTAACTCCAACAGTAACAGTTACCCGAAAACTAACAGTAGCCCTAAACTTACTCCCTCAAACTAACTTCAAACCTAACCTAACTTGAAGCCTAACTCAAACCATAGACCTAACCCTAACCCTAGGCGGACACCTGAAACTCAACCACAACCCTAACCAGACCCTGACGCTATCTCCAACCGTAATACTGAACCGAAAACTAACAGTAGCCCTAAACTTACTCCCTCAAACTAAGTTCAAACCTAACCTAACCTGAAGCCTAACTCAAACCATAGGCCTAACCCTAACCCAAGGCGGACACCTGAAGCTCAACCCCAACCCTAACCTGGCCCTGACGCTAACTCCAACCGTAACACTGAACCGAAAAATAACAGTAGCCCTAAACTTACTGCCTCAAACTAAGTTCAAACCTAACCTAACCTGAAGCCTAAATCAAACCATACACCTAACCCTAACCCTAGGCGGACACCTGAAGTTCAAACCCAACCCTAACCTGACCCTCACGCTAACTCCAACCGTAACACTGAAACGAAAACTAACAGTAGCCCTAAACTTAATCCCTCAAACTAAGTTCAAACCTAACCTAACCTGAAGCCTAACTCAAACCATAGACCTAACCCTAACCCTAGGCTGACACCTGAAGCTCAATCACAACCCTAACCTGACCCTGACGCTATCTCCAACCGTAACACTGAACCGAAAACTAACAGTAGCCCTAAACTTACTCCCTCAAACTAAGTTCAAACCTAACCAACCTGAAGCCTCACTCAAACCACAGACCTAACCCTAACCCTAGGAGGACACCTTAAGCTCAACCCCAACCCTAACCTGACCCTCACGCTAACTCCAACCGTAACACTGTACCGAAAACTAACAGTAGCCCTAAACTTACTCCCTCAAACTAAGTTCAAACCTAACCTAACCTGAAGCCTAACTCAAACAATAGACCTAACCCTAACCCTAGGCGGACACCTTAAGCTTGACCCCAACCCTAACCTGACCCTGACGCTTACTCCAACCTTAACAGTTAACCGAAAACTAACAGTAGCCCTAAACTTACTCCCTCAAACTAAGTTCAAACCTAACCTAACCTGAAGCCTTACTCAAACCACAGACCTAACCCTAACCCTAGGCAGACACCTTAAGCTCAACCCCAACCCTAACCGGACCGTCACGCTAACTCCAAACGTAACAATGAACCGAAAACTAACAGTAGCCCTAAACTTACTCCCTCAAACTAAGTTCAATCCTAACCTAACCTGAAGCCTAAATGAAACCATAGACCTAACCCTAACCCTAGGCGGACACCTTATGCTTAACCCCCACCCTAACCTGACCCTGACGCTTACTCCAACCGTAACAGTTAAACGAAAACTAACAGTAGCCCTAAACTGTCTCCCTCAAACTAAGTTCAAACCTAACCTAACCTGAAGCCTAACTCAAACAATAGACTTAACCTAACCCTAGGCGGACACCTTAAGCTTAACCCCAACCCTAACCTGACCCTGAGGCTAAATCCAACCGTAACACTGAACCGAAAACTAACAGTGGCCCTAAACTTACTCCCTCAAACTAAGTTCAATCCTAACCTAACCTGAAGCCTAAATGAAACCATAGACCTAACCCTAACCCTAGGCGGACACCTTATGCTTAACCCCCACCCTAACCTGACCCTGACGCTTACTCCAACCGTAACAGATAAACGAAAACTAACAGTAGCCCTAAACTTACTCCCTCAAACTAAGTTCAAACCTAACCTAACCTGAAGCCTAAATCAAACCATACACCTAACCCTAACCCTAGGCGGACACCTTAAGCTCAACCCCAAACCTAACCTGGCCCTGACGCTAACTACAACAGTAACAGTTACCCGAAAACTAACAGTAGCCCTAAACTTACTCCCTCAAACTAACTTCAAACCTAACCTAATTTGAAGCCTAACTCAAACCACAGACCTAACCCTAACCCTAGGCGGACACCTGAAACTCAACCACAACCCTAACCAGACCCTGACGCTATCTCTAACCGTAACACTGAACCCAAAACTAACAGTAGGCCTAAACTTACTCCCTCAAACTAAGTTCAAACCTAACCTAACCTGAAGCCTCACTCAAACCACAGACCTAACCCTAACCCTAGGAGGACACCTTAAGCTCAACCCCAACCCTAACCTGACCCTCACGCTAACTCCAACCGTAACACTGTACCGAAAACTAACAGTAGCCCTAAACTTACTCCCTCAAACTAAGTTCAAACCTAACCTAACCTGAAGCTTAACTCAAACAATAGACCTAACCCTAACCCTAGGCGGACACCTTAAGCTTGACCCCAACCCTAACCTGACCCTGACGCTTACTCCAACCGTAACAGTTAACCGAAAACTAACAGTAGCCCTAAACTTACTCCCTCAAACTAAGTTCAAACCTAACCTAACCTGAAGCCTAACTCAAACCACAGACCTAACCCTAACCCTAGGCAGACACCTTAAGCTCAACCCCAACCCTAACCGGACCGTCACACTAACTCCAAACGTAACATTGAACCGAAAACTAACAGTAGCCCTAAACTTACTCCCTCAAACTAAGTTCAATCCTAACCTAACCTGAAGCCTAAATGAAACCATAGACCTAACCCTAACCCTAGGCGGACACCTTATGCTTAACCCCCACCCTAACCTGACCCTGACGCTTACTCCAACCGTAACAGTTAAACGAAAACTAACAGTAGCCCTAAACTGTCTCCCTCAAACTAAGTTCAAACCTAACCTAACCTGAAGCCTAACTCAAACAATAGACTTAACCCTAACCCTAGGCGGACACCTTAAGCTTAACCCCAGCCCTAACCTGACCCTGAGGCTAAATCCAACCGTAACACTGAACCGAAAACTAACAGTGGCCCTAAACTTACTCCCTCAAACTAAGTTCAATCCTAACCTAACCTGAAGCCTAAATGAAACCATAGACCTAACCCTAACCCTAGGCGGACACCTTATGCTTAACCCCCACCCTAACCTGACCCTGACGGTTACTCCAACCGTAACAGTTAAACGAAAACTAACAGTAGCCCTAAACTTACTCCCTCAAACTAAGTTCAAACCTAACCTAACCTGAAGCCTAAATGAAACCATACACCTAACCCTAACCCTAGGCGGACACCTTAAGCTCAACCCCAAACCTAACCTGACCCTGACGCTTACTCCAACCGTAACAGTTAACCGAAAACTAACAGTAGCCCTAAACTTACTCCCTCAAACTAACTTCAAACCTAACCTAACTTGAAGCCTTACTCAAACATAGATCTAACCCTAACCCTAGGCGGACACCTGAAACTCAACCACAACCCTAACCAGACCCTGACGCTATCTCCAACCGTAACACTGAACCGAAAACTAACAGTAGGCCTAAACTTACTCCCTCAAACTAAGTTCAAACCTAACCTAACCTGAAGCCTAACTCAAACCATAGACCTAACCCTAACCCAAGGCGGACACCTTAAGCTCAAACCCAACCCTAACCTGACCCTGACGCTATCTCCAACCGTAACACTGAACCGAAAACTAACAGTAGCCCTAAACTTACTCCCTCAAACTAAGTTCAAACCTAACCTAACCTGAACCCTAACTCAAACCACAGACCTAACCCTAACCCTAGGCGGACACCTTAAGCTCAACCCCAACCCTAAACTGGCCCTGACGCTAACTCCAACCGTAACAGTTACCCGAAAACTAACAGTAGGCCTAAACTTACTGCCTCAAACTAAGTTCCAACCTAACCTAACCAGAAGCCTAAATCAAACCATACACCTAACCCTAACCCTAGGCGGACACCTGAAGTTCAAACCCAACCCTAACCTGACCCTCACGCTAACTCCAACCGAAACACTGAACCGAAAACTAACAGTAACCCTAAACTTAATCCCTCAAACTAAGTTCAAACCTAACCTAACCTGAAGCCTAACTCAAACCATAGACCTAACCCTAACCCTAGGCGGACACCTGAAGCTCAACCCCAACCCTAACCTGACCCTGACGCTATCTCCAACCGTAACACTGAACCGAAAACTAACAGTAGCCCTAAACTTAATCCCGCAAACTAAGTTCAAACCTAACCTAACCTGAAGCCTAATTCAAACAATAGACCTAACCCTAACCCTAGGCGGACACCTTAATCTTGACCCCAACCCTAACCTGACCCTGACGCTTACTCCAACCGTAACAGTTAACCGAAAACTAACAGTAGCCCTAAACTTACTCCCTCAAACTAAGTTCAAACCTAACCTAACCTGAAGCCTAACTCAAACCACAGACCTAACCCTAACCCTAGGCAGACACCTTAAGCTCAACCCCAACCCTAACCGGACCGTCACGCTAACTCCAAACGTAACATTGAACCGAAAACTAACAGTAGCCCTAAACTTACTCCCTCAAACTAAGTTCAATCCTAACCTAACCTGAAGCCTAAATGAAACCATAGAACTAACCCTAACCCTAGGCGGACACCTTATGCTTAACCCCCACCCTAACCTGACCCTGACGCTTACTCCAACCATAACAGTTAAACGAAAACTAACAGTAGCCCTAAACTTACTCCCTCAAACTAACTTCAAACCTAAACTAACCTGAAGCCTAAATCATACCATACACCTAACCCTAACCCTAGGCGGACACCTTAAGCTCAACCCCAACCCTAACCTGGCCCTGACGCTAACTCCAACAGTAACAGTTACCCGAAAACTAACAGTAGCCCTAAACTTACTCCCTCAAACTAAATTCAAACCTAACCTAACTTGAAACCTAACTCAAACCATAGACTTAACCCTAACCCTAGGCGGACACCTGAAACTCAACCACAACCCTAACCAGACCCTGACGCTATCTCCAACCATAACACTGAACCGAAAACTAACAGTAGCCCTAAACTTACTCCCTCAAACTAAGTTCAAACCTAACCTAACCTGGAGCCTAACTCAAACCACAGACCTAACCCTAACCCTAGGAGGACAACTTAAGCTTAACCCCAACCCTAACCTGACCCTCACGCTAACTCCAACCGTAACACTGAACCGAAAACTAACAGTAGCCCTAAACTTACTCCCTCAAACTAAGTTCAAACCTAACCTAACCTGAAGACTAACTCAAACAATAGACCTAACCCTAACCCTAGGCGGACACCTTAAGCTTGACCCCAACCCTAACATGACCTCCAGGCTAACTCCAACCATATCAATGAACCGAAAACTAAGAGTAGTCCTAAACTTACTCCCTCAAACTAAGTTCAATCCTAACCTAACCTGAAGCCTAAATGAAACCATAGACCTAACCCTAACCCTAGTCTGACACCTTATGCTTAATCCCCACACTAACCTGACCCTGACGCTTACTCCAACCGTAACAGTTAAACGAAAGCTGACAGTAGCCCTAAACTGACTCCCTCAAACTAAGTTCAAACCTAACCTAACCTGAAGCCTAAATCAAACCATACACCTAACCCTAACCCTAGGCGGACACCTTAAGATCAA
The DNA here is from genome assembly GCA_026018925.1 of Tupaia tana. Lineage (NCBI taxonomy): Eukaryota > Metazoa > Chordata > Mammalia > Scandentia > Tupaiidae > Tupaia > Tupaia tana. Next base: position 365,322 of record JAKSZU010000095.1, read on the forward strand.
CCCCAACCCGAACCTGGCCCTGACGCTAACTCCAACAGTAACAGTTACCCGAAAACTAACAGTAGCCCTAAACTTACTCCCTCAAACTAACTTCAAACCTAACCTTACTTGAAGCCTAACTCAAACCATAGACCTAACCCTAACCCTAGGCGGACACCTGAAACTCAACCACATCCCTAACCAGACCCTGACGCTATCTCCAACCGTAACACTGAACCGAAAACTAACAGTAGCCCTAAACTTACTCCCTCAAACTAAGTTCAAACCTAACCTAACCTGGACACTAACTCAAACCACAGACCTAACCCTAACCCTAGGCGGACACCTGAAGCTCAATCAGAACCCTAACCTGACCCTGACGCTATCTCCAACCGTAACACTGAACCGAAAACTAACAGTAGCCCTAAACTTACTCCCTCAAACTAAGTTCAAACCTAACCTAACCTGAAGCCTAACTCAAACCACAGACCTAACCCTAACCCTAGGAGGACACCTTAAGCTCAACCCCAACCCTAACCTGACCCTCACGCTATCTCCAACCGTAACACTGAACCGAAAACTAACAGTAGCCCTAAACTTACTCCCTCAAACTAAGTTCAAACCTAAACTAACCTGAAGCCTAACTCAAACAATAGACCTAACCCTAACCCTAGGCGGACACCTTAAGCTTGACCCCAACCTTAACCTGACCCTGACGCTAACTCCAACCGTAACAGTTACCTGAAAATTAACAGTAGCCCTAAACTTACTCCTTCAAACTAAGTTCAAACCTAACCTAACCAGAAGCCAAAATCAAACCATACACCTAACCCTAACCCTAGGCGGACACCTTAAGCTCAACCCCAACCCTAACCTGACCCTCACGCTAAATCCAACTGTAACACTGAACCTAAAACTAACAGTAGCCCTAAACTTACTCCCTCAAACTAAGTTCAAACCTAACCTAACCTGAACCCTATCTCAAACCACAGACCTAACCCTAACCCTAGGTGGACACCTTTAGCTCAACCCCAACCCTAACCTGACCCTCACGCTAACTCCAAACGTAACATTGAACCGAAAACTAACAGTAGCCCTAAACTTACTCCCTCAAACTAAGTTCAATCCTAACCTATCCTGAAGCCTAAATAAAACCATAGACCTAACCCTAAACCTAGGCGGACACCTTATGCTTAACCCCCACCCTAACTTGACCCTGACGCTTACTCCAACCGTAACAGTTAAACGAAAACTAACAGTAGCCCTAAACTGTCTCCCACAAACTAAGTTAAAACCTAACCTAACCTGAAGCCTAACTCAAACAATAGACCTAACCCTAACCCTAGGCGGACACCTTAAGCTCAACCCCAACCCTAACCTGGCCCTGACGCTAACTCCAACAGTAACAGTTACCCGAAAACTAACAGTAGCCCTAAACTTACTCCCTCAAACTAACTTAAAACCTAACCTAACTTGAAGCCTAACTCAAACCATAGACCTAACCCTAACCCTAGGCGGACACCTGAAACTCAACCACAACCCTAACCAGACCCTGACGCTATCTCCAACCGTAACACTGAACCGAAAACTAACAGTAGCCCTAAACTTCCTCCCTCAAACTAACTTCAAACCTACCCTAACCTGGACCCTAACTCAAACCATAGACCTAACCCTAACCCTAGGCGGACACCTGAAGCTCAATCACAACCCTAACCTGACCCTGACGCTATCTCCAACCGTAACACTGAACCGAAAACTAACAGTAGCCCTAAACTTACTCCCTCAAACTGAGTTCAAACCTAACCTAACCTGAAGCCTAACTCAAACAATAGACCTAACCCTAACCCTAGGCGGACACCTTAAGCTTAACCCCAACCCTAACCTGACCCTGACGCTTACTCCAACCGTAACAGTTAACCGAAAACTAACAGTAGCCCTAAACTTACTCCCTCAAACTAAGTTCACACCTAACCTAAACTGAAGCCTAACTCAAACCACAGACCTAACCCTAACCCTAGGCAGACACCTTAAGCTCAACCCCAACTCTAACCGGACCGTCACGGTAACTCCAAACGTAACATTGAACCGAAAACTAACAGTAGCCCTAAACTTACTCCCTCAAACTAATTTCAATCCTAACCTAACCTGAAGCCTAAATGAAACCATAGACCTAACCCTAACCCTAGGCGGACACCTTATGCTTAACCCCCACCCTAACCTGACCCTGACGCTTACTCCAACCGTAACAGTTAAACGAAAACTAACAGTAGCCCTAAACTGTCTCCCTCAAACTAAGTTCAAACCTAACCTAACCTGAAGCCTAACTCAAACAATAGACTTAACCCTAACCCTAGGCGGACACCTTAAGCTTAACCCCAACCCTGACCTGACCCTGAGGCTAAATCCACCCGTAACACTGAACCGAAAACTAACAGTGGGCCTAAACTTACTCCCTCAAACTAAGTTCAATCCTAACCTAACCTGAAGCCTAAATGAAACCATAGACCTAACCCTAACCCTAGGCGGACACCTTATGCTTAACCCCCACCCTAACCTGACCCTGACGCCTACTCCAACCGTAACAGTTAAACGAAAACTAACAGTAGCCCTAAACTTACTCCCTCAAACTAAGTTCAAACCTAACCTAACCTGAAGCCTAAATCAAACCTTACACCTAACCCTAACCCTAGGCGGACACCTTAAGCTCAACCCCAAACCTAACCTGACCCTGACGCTTACTCCAACCGTAACAATTAACCGAAAACTAACTGTAGCCCTAAACTGACTCCCTCAACCTAAGTTCAAACCTAACCTAACCTGAAGCCTAAATCAAATCATAGACCTAACCGTAACCCTAGGCGGACACCTTATGCTTAACCCCCACCCTAACCTGACCCTGACGCTTACTCCAACTGTAACAGTTAACCGAAAACTAACAATAGCCCTAAACTTACTCCCTCAAACTAACTTCAAACCTAACCTAACCTGAAGCCTAAATCAAACCATACACCTAACCCTAACCCTAGGCGGACACCTTAAGCTCAAACCCAACCTTAACCTGGCCCTGACGCTAACTCCAACAGTAACAGTTACCCGAAAACTAACAGTAGCCCTTAACTTACTCCCTCAAACTAAGTTCCAACCTAACCTAACCTGAAGCCTAAATCAAACCACACACCTAACCCTAACCCTAGGCGGACACTGAAGTTCAAACACAACCCTAACCTGACCCTCACGCTAACTCCAACCGTAACACAGAACCGAAAACTAACAGTAGCCCTAAACTTAATCCCTCAAACTAAGTTCAAACCTAACCTAACCTGAAGCCTAACTCAAACCATAGACCTAACCCTAACCCTAGGCTGACACCTGAAGTTCAACCCCAACCCTAACCTGACCCTGACGCTATCTCCAACCGTAAGACTGAACCAAAAACTAACAGTAGCCCTAAACTTACTCCCTCAAACTAAGTTCAAACCTAACCTAACCTGAAGCCTAACTCAAACCATAGACCTAACCCTAACCCTAGGCAGACACCTGAAGCTCAACCCCAACCCTAACCGGACCCTCACGCTAACTCCAAACGTAACATTGAACCGAAAACTAACAGTAGTCCTAAACTTACTCCCTCAAACTAAGTTCGATCCTAACCTAACCTGAAGCCTAAATGAAACCATAGACCTAACCCTAACCCTAGGCGGACACCTTATGCTTAACCCCCACCCTAACTTGACCCTGATGCGTACTCCAACCGTAACAGTTAAACGAAAACTAACAGTAGCCCTATACTGTCTCCCACAAACTAAGTTCAAACCTAACCTATCCTGAAGCCTAACTCAAACCACAGACCTAACCCTAACCCTAGGCGGACACCTTATGCTTAACCCCCACCCTAACTTGACCCTGATGCTTACTCCAACCGTAACAGTTAAACGAAAACTAACAGTAGCCCTAAACTTACTCCCTCAAACTAAGTTCAAACCTAACCTAACCTGAAGCCTAAATCAAATCATAGACCTAACCCTAACCCTAGGCGGACACCTTATGCTTAACCCCCACCCTAACCTGACCCTGACGCGTACTCCAACTGTAACAGTTAACCGAAAACTAACAGTAGCCCTAAACTTACTCCCTCAAACTAACTTCAAACCTAACCTAACCTGAAGCCTAAATCAAACCATACACCTAACCCTAACCCTAGGCGGACACCTTAAGCTCAACCCCAACCCTAACCTGGCCCTGACACTAACTCCAACAGTAACAGTTACCCGAAAACTAACAGTAGCCCTAAATTTACTCCCTCAAACTAACTTCAAACCTAACCTAACTTGAAGCCTAACTCATACCACAGACCTAACCCTAACCCTAGGCGGACACCTGAAACTCAACCACAACCCTAACCACACCCTGACGCTATCTCCAACCGTAACACTAAACCGAAAACTAACAGTAGCCCTAAACTTACTCCCTCAAACTAAGTTTAAACCTAACCTAACCTGGAGCCTAACTCAAACCACAGACCTAACCCTAACCCTAGGAGGACACCTTAAGCTCAACCCCAACCCTAACCTAACCCTCACGCTAACTCCAACCGTAACACAGAACCGAAAACTAACAGTAGCCCTAAACTTACTCCCTCAAACTAAGTGCAAACCTAACCTAACCTGAAGCCTAACTCAAACAATAGACCTAACCCTAACCCTAGGCGGACACCTTATACTTAACCCCCACCCTAACCTGACCCTGACGCTTACTCCAACCGTAACAGTTAAACGAAAACTAACAGTAGCCCTAAACTTACTCCCTCAAACTAAGTTCAATCCTAACCTATCCTGAAGCCTAAATAAAACCATAGACCTAACCCTAAACCTAGGCGGACACCTTATGCTTAACCCCCACCCTAACTTGACCCTGACGCTTACTCCAACCGTAACAGTTAAACGAAAACTAACAGTAGCCCTAAACTGTCTCCCACAAACTAAGTTAAAACCTAACCTAACCTGAAGCCTAACTCAAACAATAGACCTAACCCTAACCCTAGGCGGACACCTTAAGCTCAACCCCAACCCTAACCTGGCCCTGACGCTAACTCCAACAGTAACAGTTACCCGAAAACTAACAGTAGCCCTAAACTTACTCCCTCAAACTAACTTAAAACCTAACCTAACTTGAAGCCTAACTCAAACCATAGACCTAACCCTAACCCTAGGCGGACACCTGAAACTCAACCACAACCCTAACCAGACCCTGACGCTATCTCCAACCGTAACACTGAACCGAAAACTAACAGTAGCCCTAAACTTACTCCCTCAAACTAAGTTCAAACCTATCCTAACCTGGACCCTAACTCAAACCATAGACCTAACCCTAACCCTAGGCGGACACCTGAAGCTCAATCACAACCCTAACCTGACCCTGACGCTATCTCCAACCGTAACACTGAACCGAAAACTAACAGTAGCCCTAAACTTACTCCCTCAAACTAAGTTCAAACCTAACCTAACCTGAAGCCTAACTCAAACAATAGACCTAACCCTAACCCTAGGCGGACACCTTAAGCTTGACCCCAACCCTAACCTGACCCTGACGCTTACTCCAACCGTAACAGTTAACCGAAAACTAACAGTAGCCCTAAACTTACTCCCTCAAACTAAGTTCACACCTAACCTAACCTGAAGCCTAACTCAAACCACGGACCTAACCCTAACCCTAGGCAGACACCTTAAGCTCAACCCCAACCCTAACCGGACCGTCACGCTAACTCCAAACGTAACATTGAACCGAAAACTAACAGTAGCCCTAAACATACTCCCTCAAACTAAGTTCAATCCTAACCTAACCTGAAGCCTAAATGAAACCATAGACCTAACCCTAACCCTAGGCGGACACCTTATGCTTAACCCCCACCCTAACCTGACCCTGACGCTTACTCCAACCGTAACAGTTAAACGAAAACTAACAGTAGCCCTAAACTGTCTCCCTCAAACTAAGTTCAAACCTAACCTAACCTGAAGCCTAACTCAAACAATAGACTTAACCCTAACCCTAGGCGGACACTTAAGCTTAACCCCAACCCTGACCTGACCCTGAGGCTAAATCCAACCGTAACACTGAACCGAAAACTAACAGTGGGCCTAAACTTACTCCCTCAAACTAAGTTCAATCCTAACCTAACCTGAAGCCTAAATGAAACCATAGACCTAACCCTAACCCTAGGCGGACACCTTATGCTTAACCCCCACCCTAACCTGACCCTGACGCCTACTCCAACCGTAACAGTTAAACGAAAACTAACAGTAGCCCTAAACTTACTCCCTCAAACTAAGTTCAAACCTAACCTAACCTGAAGCCTAAATCAAACCTTACACCTAACCCTAACCCTAGGCGGACACCTTAAGCTCAACCCCAAACCTAACCTGACCCTGACGCTTACTCCAACGGTAACAATTAACCGAAAACTAACTGTAGCCCTAAACTGACTCCCTCAACCTAAGTTCAAACCTAACCTAACCTGAAGCCTAAATCAAATCATAGACCTAACCGTAACCCTAGGCGGACACCTTATGCTTAACCCCCACCCTAACCTGACCCTGACGCTTACTCCAACTGTAACAGTTAACCGAAAACTAACAATAGCCCTAAACTTACTCCCTCAAACTAACTTCAAACCTAACCTAACCTGAAGCCTAAATCAAACCATACACCTAACCCTAACCCTAGGCGGACACCTTAAGCTCAAACCCAACCCTAACCTGGCCCTGACGCTAACTCCAACAGTAACAGTTACCCGAAAACTAACAGTAGCCCTTAACTTACTCCCTCAAACTAAGTTCCAACCTAACCTAACCTGAAGCCTAAATCAAACCACACACCTAACCCTAACCCTAGGCGGACACCTGAAGTTCAAACACAACCCTAACCTGACCCTCACGCTAACTCCAACCGTAACACAGAACCGAAAACTAACAGTAGCCCTAAACTTAATCCCTCAAACTAAGTTCAAACCTAACCTAACCTGAAGCCTAACTCAAACCATAGACCTAACCCTAACCCTAGGCTGACACCTGAAGTTCAACCCCAACCCTAACCTGACCCTGACGCTATCTCCAACCGTAAGACTGAACCAAAAACTAACAGTAGCCCTAAACTTACTCCCTCAAACTAAGTTCAAACCTAACCTAACCTGAAGCCTAACTCAAACCACAGACCTAACCCTAACCCTAGGCAGACACCTGAAGCTCAACCCCAACCCTAACCGGACCCTCACGCTAACTCCAAACGTAACATTGAACCGAAAACTAACAGTAGTCCTAAACTTACTCCCTCAAACTAAGTTCAATCCTAACCTAACCTGAAGCCTAAATGAAACCATAGACCTAACCCTAACCCTAGGCGGACACCTTATGCTTAACCCCCACCCTAACTTGACCCTGATGCGTACTCCAACCGTAACAGTTAAACGAAAACTAACAGTAGCCCTATACTGTCTCCCACAAACTAAGTTCAAACCTAACCTATCCTGAAGCCCAACTCAAACCACAGACCTAACCCTAACCCTAGGCGGACACCTTATGCTTAACCCCCACCCTAACTTGACCCTGATGCTTACTCCAACCGTAACAGTTAAACGAAAACTAACAATAGCCCTAAACTTACTCCCTCAAACTAACTTCAAACCTAACCTAACCTGAAGCCTAAATCAAACCATACACCTAACCCTAACCCTAGGCGGACACCTTAAGCTCAACCCCAACGCTAACCTGGCCCTGACGCTAACTCCAACAGTAACAGTTACCCGAAAACTAACAGTAGCCCTAAACTTACTCCCTCAAACTAACTTCAAACCTAACCTAACTTGAAGCCTTACTCAAACCATAGACCTAACCCTAACCCTAGACGGACACCTGAAACTCAACCACAACCCTAACCAGACCCTGACGCTATCTCCAACCGTAACACTGAACCGAAAACTAACAGTAGCCCTAAACTTACTCCCTCAAACTAAGTTCAAACCTAACCTAACCTGAAGCCTAACTCAAACCATAGACCTAACCATAACCCAAGGCGGACACCTTAAGCTCAACCCCAACCCTAACCTGACCCTGACGCTATCTCCAACCATAACACTGAACCGAAAACTAACAGTAGTCCTAAAGTTACTCCCTCAAACTAAGTTCAAACCTAACCTAACCTGAACCCTAACTCAAACCACAGACCTAACCCTAACCTTAGGCGGACACCTTAATCTCAACCCCAACCCTAAACTGGCCCTGACGCTAACTCCAACCGTAACAGTTACCCGAAAACTAACAGTAGCCCTAAACTTACTGCCTCAAACTAAGTTCCAACCTAACCTAACCTGAAGCCTAAATCAAACCATACACCTAACCCTAACCCTAGGCGGACACCGGAAGTTCAAACCCAACCCTAACCTGACCCTCACGCTAACTCCAACCGAAACACTGAACCGAAAACTAACAGTAACCCTAAACTTAATCCCTCAAACTAAGTTCAAACCTAACCTAACCTGAAGCCTAACTCAAACCATAGACCTAACCCTAACCCTAGGCGGACACCTGAAGCTCAACCCCAACCCTAACCTGACCCTGACGCTATCTCCAACGGTAACACTGAACCGAAAACTAACAGTAGCCCTAAACTTACTCCCTCAAACTAAGTTCAAACCTAACCTAACCTGAAGCCTAACTCAAACCACAGACTTAACCCTAACCCTAGGCGGACACCTTAAGCTCAACCCCAACCCTACCCGGATCCTCACGCTAACTCCAAACATAACATTGAACCGAAAACTAACAGTAGCCCTAAACTTACTCCCTCAAACTAAGTTGAAACCTAACCTAACCTGAAGCCTAACTCAAACAATAGACCTAACCCTAACCCTAGGCGGACACCTTATGCTTAACCCCCACCCTAACCTGACCCTGACGCTTACTCCAACCGTAACAGTTAAATGAAAACTAACAGTAGCCCTAAACTGTCTCCCTCAAACTAAGTTCAAACCTAACCTAACCTGAAGCCTAACTCAAACAATACACCTAACCCTAACCCTAGGCGGACACCTGAAGCTCAACCACAACCCCAACCTGACCCTGACGCTATCTCCAACCGTAACACTGAACCGAAAACTAACAGTAGCCCTAAACTTACTTCCTCAAACTAAGTTCAAACCTAACCTAACCTGAAGCCTAAATCAAACCATACACCTAACCCTAACCCTAGGCGGACACCTTAAGCTCAACCCCAAACCTAACCTGACCCTGACGCTTACTCCAACCGTAACAGTTAACCGAAAACTAACAGTAGCCCTAAACTGACTCCCTCAAACTAAGTTCAAACCTAACCTAACCTGAAGCCTAAATCAAATCATAGACCTAACCCTAACCCTAGGCGGACACCTTATGCTTAACCCCCACCCTAACCTGACCCTGACGCGTACTCCAACTGTAACAGTTAACCGAAAACTAACAGTAGCCCTAAACTTACTCCCTCAAACTAACTTCAAACCTAACCTAACCTGAAGCCTAAATCAAACCATACACCTAACCCTAACCCTAGGCGGACACCTTAAGCTCAACCCCAACCCTAACCTGGCCCTGACACTAACTCCAACAGTAACAGTTACCCGAAAACTAACAGTAGCCCTAAACTTACTCCCTCAAACTAAGTTCAAACCTAACCTAACCTGAAGAATAACTAAAACAATAGACCTAACCCTAACCCTAGGCGGACACCTTAAGCTTGACCCCAAACCTAACCTGACCCTGACGCTTACTCCAACCGTAACAGTTAACCGAAAACTAACAGTAGCCCTAAACTTACTCCCTCAAACTAAGTTCAAACCTAACCTAACCTGAAGCCTAAATCAAATCATAGACCTAACCCTAACCCTAGGCGGACACCTTATGCTTAACCCCCACCCTAACCTGACCCTTACGCTTACTCCAACTGTAACAGTTAACCGAAAACTAACAATAGCCCTAAACTTACTCCCTCAAACTACCTTCAAACCTAACCTAACCTGAAGCCTAAATCAAACCATACACCTAACACTAACCCTAGGCGGACACCTTAAGCTCAACCCCAACCCTAACCTGGCCCTGACGCTAACTCCAACAGTAACAGTTACCCGAAAACTAACAGTAGCCCTAAACTTACTCCCTCAAACTAACTTCAAACCTAACGTAACTTGAAGCCTAACTCAAACCATAGACTTAACCCTAACCCTAGGCGGACACCTGAAACTCAACCACAACCCTAACCAGACCCTGACGCTATCTCCAACCGTAACACTGAACCGAAAACTAACAGTAGCCCTAAACTTACTCCCTCAAACTAAGTTCAAACCTAACCTAACCTGAAACCTAACCCAAACCATAGACCTAACCCTAACCCAAGGCGGACACCTGAAGCTCAACCCCAACCCTAACCTGACCCTGACGCTATCTCCAACCGTAACACTGAACCGAAAACTAACAGTAGCCCTAAACTTACTCCCTCAAACTAAGTTCAAACCTAACCTAACCTGAACCCTAAATCAAATCACAGACCTAACCCTAACCCTAGGCGGACACCTTAAGCTCAACCCCAACCCTAACCTGGCCCTGACGCTAACTCCAACCGTAACAGTTACCCGAAAACTAACAGTAGCCCTAAACTTACTGCCTCAAACTAACTTCCAACCTAACCTAACCTAACCTGAAGCCTAAATCAAACCATACACCTAACCCTAACCCTAGGCGGACACCTGAAGTTCAAACCCAACCCTAACCTGACCCTCACGCTAACTCCAACCGTAACACTGAACCGAAAACTAACAGTAGCCCTAAACTTAATCCCTCAAACTAAGTTCAAACCTAACCTAACCTGAAGCCTAACTCAAACCACAGACCTAACCCTAACCCTAGGCGGACACCTTAAGATCAACCCCAACCCTAACCGGACCCTCACGCTAACTCCAAACGTAACATTGAACCGAAAACTCACAGTAGCCCTAAACTTACTCCCTCAAACTAAGTTCAATCCTAACCTAACCTGAAGCCTAAATGAAACCATAGACCTAACCCTAACCCTAGGCGGACACCTTATGCTTAACCCCCACCCTAACTTGACCCTGATGCTTACTCCAACCGTAACAGTTAAACGAAAACTAACAGTAGCACTATACTGTCTCCCACAAACTAAGTTCAAACCTAACCTATCCTGAAGCCTAACTCAAACAATAGACCTAACCCTAACCCTAGGCGGACACCTTAATCTCAACACCAACCCTAACCTGGCCCTGACGCTAACTCCAACAGTAACAGTTACCCGAAAACTAACAGTAGCCCTAAACTTACTCCCTCAAACTAACTTCAAACCTATCCTAACTTGAAGCATAACTCAAACCATAGACCTAACCCTAACCCTAGGCGGAACCTTAAGCTCAACCCCAAACCTAACCTGACCCTGACGCTAACTCCAACAGTAACAGTTACCCGAAAAATAACAGTAGCCCTAAACTTACTCCCTCAAACTAAGTTCAAACCTAACCTAACCTGAAGCCTAACTCAAACCACAGACCTAACCCTAACCCTAGGCGGACACCTGAAGCTCAATCACAACCCTAACCTGACCCTGAGGCTATCTCCAACCATAACACTGAACCGAAAACTAACAGTAGCCCTAAACTTACTCCCTCAAACTAAGTTCAAACCTAACCTAACCTGAAGCCTCACTCAAACCACAGACCTAACCCTAACCCTAGGAGGACACCTTAAGCTCAACCCCAACTCTAACCTGACCCTCACGCTAACTCCAACCGTAACACTGTACCGAAAACTAACAGTAGCCCTAAACTTACTCCATCAAACTAAGTTCAAATCTATCCTAACCTGAAGCCTAACTCAAACAATAGACCTAACCCTAACCCTAGGCGGACACCTTAAGCTTGACCCCAACCCTAACCTGACCCTGACGCTTACTCCAACCGTAACAGTTAAACGAAAACTAACAGTAGCCCTAAACTGTCTCCCTCAAAATAAGTTCAAACCTAACCTAACCTGAAGCCTAACTCAAACAATAGACTTAACACTAACCCTAGGCGGACACCTTAAGCTTAACCCCATCCCTAACCTGACCCTGAGGCTAAATCCAACCGTAACACTGAATCGAAAACTAACAGTGGCCCTAAACTTACTCCCTCAAACTAAGTTCAATCCTAACCTAACCTGAAGCCTAAATGAAACCATAGACCTAACCCTAACCCTAGGCGGACACCTTATGCTTAACCCCCACCCTAACCTGACCCTGACGCTTACTCCAACCGTAACAGTTAAACGAAAACTAACAGTAGCCCTAAACTTACTCCCTCAAACTAAGTTCAAACCTAACCTAACCTGAAGCCTAAATTAAACCATACACCTAACCCTAACCCTAGGCGGACACCTTAAGCTCAACCCCAAACCTAACCTGACCCTGACGCTTACTCCAACCGTAACAGTTAACCGAAAACTAACAGTAGCCCTAAACTGACTCCCTCAAACTAAGTTCAAACCTAACCTAACCTGAAGCCTAAATCAAACAATAGACCTACCCCTAACCCTATGCGGACACCTTATGCTTAACCCCCACCCTAACCTGACCCTGACGCTTACTCCAACCATAACACTGAACCGAAAACTAACAGTAGCCCTAAACTTACTCCCTCAAACTAAGTTCAAACCTAACCAAACCTGAAGCCTAAATCAAACCATACACCTAACCCTAACCCTTGGCGGACACCTTAAGCTCAATCCCAAACCTAACCTGGCCCTGACGCTAACTACAACAGTAACAGTTACCCGAAAACTAACAGTAGCCCTAAACTTACTCCCTCAAACTAACTTCAAACCTAACCCAATTTGAAGCCTAACTCAAACCATACACCTAACCCTAACCCTAGGCGGACACCTGAAACTCAACCACAACCCTAACCAGACCCTGACGCTATCTCCAACCGTAACACTGAACCGAAAACTAACAGTAGCCCTAAACTTACTCCCTCAAACTAAGTTCAAACCTAACCTAACCTGGAGCCTAACTCAAACCACAGACCTAACCCTAACCCTAGGAGGACACCTTAAGCTCAACCCCAACCCTAACCTGACCCTCACGCTAACTCCAACCGTAACACAGAACCGAAAACTAACAGTAGCCCTAAACTTACTCCCTCAAACTAAGTTCAAACCTAACATAACCTGAAGCCTAACTCAAACAATAGACCTAACCCTAACCCTAGGCGGACACCTTATGCTTAACCCCCACCTAACATGACCCTGACGCTTACTCCAACCGTAACAGTTAACCGAAAACTAACAGTAGCCCTAAACTGACTCCCTCAAACTAAGTTCAAACCTAACCTAACCTGAAGCCTAAATCAAATCATAGACCTAACCCTAACCCTAGGCGGACACCTTATGCTTAACCCCCACCCTAACCTGACCCTGACGCTTACTCCAACTGTAACAGTTAACCGAAAACTAACAATAGCCCTAAACTTACTCCCTCAAACTAACTTCAAACCTAACCTAACCTGAAGCCTAAATCAAACCATACACCTAACCCTAACCCTAGGCGGACACCTTAAGCTCAACCCCAACGCTAACCTGGCCCTGACGCTAACTCCAACAGTAACAGTTACCCGAAAACTAACAGTAGCCCTAAACTTACTCCCTCAAACTAACTTCAAACCTAACCTAACTTGAAGCCTTACTCAAACCATAGACCTAACCCTAACCCTAGACGGACACCTGAAACTCAACCACAACCCTAACCAGACCCTGACGCTATCTCCAACCGTAACACTGAACCGAAAACTAACAGTAGCCCTAAACTTACTCCCTCAAACTAAGTTCAAACCTAACCTAACCTGAAGCCTAACTCAAACCATAGACCTAACCCTAACCCAAGGCGGACACCTTAAGCTCAACCCCAACCCTAACCTGACCCTGACGCTATCTCCAACCATAACACTGAACCGAAAACTAACAGTAGTCCTAAAGTTACTCCCTCAAACTAAGTTCAAACCTAACCTAACCTGAACCCTAACTCAAACCACAGACCTAACCCTAACCTTAGGCGGACACCTTAATCTCAACCCCAACCCTAAACTGGCCCTGACGCTAACTCCAACCGTAACAGTTACCCGAAAACTAACAGTAGCCCTAAACTTACTGCCTCAAACTAAGTTCCAACCTAACCTAACCTGAAGCCTAAATCAAACCATACACCTAACCCTAACCCTAGGCGGACACCTGAAGTTCAAACCCAACCCTAACCTGACCCTCACGCTAACTCCAACCGAAACACTGAACCGAAAACTAACAGTAACCCTAAACTTAATCCCTCAAACTAAGTTCAAACCTAACCTAACCTGAAGCCTAACTCAAACCATAGACCTAACCCTAACCCTAGGCGGACACCTGAAGCTCAACCCCAACCCTAACCTGACCCTGACGCTATCTCCAACCGTAACACTGAACCGAAAACTAACAGTAGCCCTAAACTTACTCCCTCAAACTAAGTTCAAACCTAACCTAACCTGAAGCCTAACTCAAACCACAGACTTAACCCTAACCCTAGGCGGACACCTTAAGCTCAACCCCAACCCTACCCGGATCCTCACGCTAACTCCAAACGTAACATTGAACCGAAAACTAACAGTAGCCCTAAACTTACTCCCTCAAACTAAGTTGAAACCTAACCTAACCTGAAGCCTAACTCAAACAATAGACCTAACCCTAACCCTAGGCAGACACCTTATGCTTAACCCCCACCCTAACCTGACCCTGACGCTTACTCCAACCGTAACAGTTAAATGAAAACTAACAGTAGCCCTAAACTGTCTCCCTCAAACTAAGTTCAAACCTAACCTAACCTGAAGCCTAACTCAAACAATACACATAACCCTAACCCTAGGCGGACACCTGAAGCTCAACCACAACCCTAACCTGACCCTGACGCTATCTCCAACCGTAACACTGAACCGAAAACTAACAGTAGCCCTAAACTTACTTCCTCAAACTAAGTTCAAACCTAACCTAACCTGAAGCCTAAATCAAACCATACACCTAACCCTAACCCTAGGCGGACACCTTAAGCTCAACCCCAAACCTAACCTGACCCTGACGCTTACTCCAACCGTAACAGTTAACCGAAAACTAACAGTAGCCCTAAACTGACTCCCTCAAACTAAGTTCAAACCTAACCTAACCTGAAGCCTAAATCAAATCATAGACCTAACCCTAACCCTAGGCGGACACCTTAAGCTTGACCCCAACCCTAACCTGACCCTGACGCTTACTCCAACCGTAACAGTTAAACGAAAACTAACAGTAGCCCTAAACTGTCTCCCTCAAAATAAGTTCAAACCTAACCTAACCTGAAGCCTAACTCAAACAATAGACTTAACCCTAACCCTAGGCGGACACCTTAAGCTTAACCCCAACCCTAACCTGACCCTGAGGCTAAATCCAACCGTAACACTGAATCGAAAACTAACAGTGGCCCTAAACTTACTCCCTCAAACTAAGTTCAATCCTAACCTAACCTGAAATCTAAATGAAACCACAGACCTAACCCTAACCCTAGGCAGACACCTTATGCTTAACCCCCACCCTTACCTGACCCTGACGCTTACTCCAACCGTAACAGTTAAACGAAAACTAACAGTAGCCCTAAACTTACTCCCTCAAATTAAGTTCAAACCTAACCTAACCTGAAGCCTAAATCAAACCATACACCTAACCCTAACCCTAGGCGGACACCTTAAGATCAACCCCAAACCTAACCTGACCCTGACGCTTACTCCAACCGTAACAGTTAACCGAAAACTAACAGTAGCCCTAAACTGACTCCCTAAAACTAAGTTCAAACCTAACCTAACCTGAAGCCTAAATCAAATCATAGACCTAACCCTAACCCTAGGCGGACACCTTATGCTTAACCCCCACCCTAACCTGACCCTGACGCGTACTCCAACTGTAACAGTTAACCGAAAACTAACAGTAGCCCTAAACTTACTCCCTCAAACTAACTTCAAACCTAACCTAACCTGAAGCCTAAATCAAACCATACACCTAACCCTAACCCTAGGCGGACACCTTAAGCTCAACCCCAACCCTAACCTGGCCCTGACACTAACTCCAACAGTAACAGTTACCCGAAAACTAACAGTAGCCCTAAACTTACTCCCTCAAACTAACTTCAAACCTAACCTAACTTGAAGCCTACCTCAAACCATAGACATAACCCTAACCCTAGGCGGACACCTGAAACTCAACCACAACCCTAACCAGACCCTGACGCTATCTCCAACCGTAACACTGAACCGAAAACTAACAGTAGCCCTAAACTTACTCCCTCAAACTAAGTTCAAACCTAACCTAACCTGGAGCCTAACTCAAACCACAGACCTAACCCTAACCCTAGGAGGACACCTTAAGCTCAACCCCAACCCTAACCTGACCCTCACGCTAACTCCAACCGTAACACTGAACCGAAAACTAACAGTAGCCCTAAACTTACTCCCTCAAACTAAGTTCAAACCTAACCTAACCTGAAGCCTAACTCAAACAATAGACCTAACCCTAACCCTAGGCGGACACCTTATGCTTAACCCCCACCCTAACCTGACCCTGACGCTTACTCCAACCGTAACAGTTAAACGAAAACTAACAGTAGCCCTAAACTTACTCCCTCAAACTAAGTTCAAACCTAACCTATCCTGAAGCGTAAATCAAACAATACACCTAACCCTAACCCTAGGCGGACACCTTAAGCTCAACCCCAACCCTAACCTGGCCCTGACGCTAACTCCAACAGTAACAGTTACCCGAAAACTAACAGTAGCCCTAAACTTACTCCCTCAAACTAACTTCAAACCTAACCCAATTTGAAGCCTAACTCAAACCATAGACCTAACCCTAACTCTAGGAGGACACCTGAAACTCAACCACAACCCTAACCAGATCCTTACGCTATCTCCATCCGTAACACTGAACCGAAAACTAACAGTAGCCCTAAACTGACTCCCTCAAACTAAGTTCAAACCTAACCTAACCTGAAGCCTAAATCAAATCATAGACTTAACACTAACCCTAGGCGGACAACTTATGCTTAACCCCCACCCTAACCTGACCCTGACGCTTACTCCAACTGTAACAGTTAAACGAAAACTAACAGTAGCCCTAAACTGTCTCCCACAAACTAAGTTCAAAACTAACCTAACCTGAAGCCTA
Source organism: Tupaia tana (assembly GCA_026018925.1). NCBI lineage: Eukaryota > Metazoa > Chordata > Mammalia > Scandentia > Tupaiidae > Tupaia > Tupaia tana. Next base: position 382,577 of record JAKSZU010000095.1, read on the forward strand.
ACTCAAACAATAGACCTAACCCTAACCCTAGGCGGACACCTGAAGCTCAATCACAACCCTAACCTGACCCTGACGCTATCTCCAACCGTAACACTGAACCGAAAACTAACAGTAGCCCTAAACTTACTCCCTCATACTAAGTTCAAACCTAACCTAACCTGAAGCCTAACTAAAACAATAGACCTAACCCTAACCCTAGGCGGACACCTTAAGCTTGACCCCAACCCTAACCTGACCCTGACGCTTACTCCAACCGTAACAGTTAACCGAAAACTAACAGTAGCCCTAAACTTACTCCCTCAAACTAAGTTCAAACCTAACCTAACCTGAAGCCTAACTCAAACCACAGACCTAACCCTAACCCTAGGCAGACACCTTAAGCTCAACCCCAACCCTAACCGGACCGTCACGCTAACTCCAAACGTAACATTGAACCAAAAACTAACAGTAGCCCTAAACTTACTCCCTCAAACTAAGTTCAATCCTAACCTAAACTGAAGCCTAAATGAAACCATAGACCTAACCCTAACCCTAGGCGGACACCTTATGCTTAACCCCCACCCTAACCTGACCCTGACGCCTACTCCAACCGTAACAGTTAAACGAAAACTAACAGTAGCCCTAAACTGTCTCCCTCAAACTAAGTTCAAACCTAACCTAACCTGAAGCCTCACTCAAACAATAGACTTAACCCTAACCCTAGGCGGACACCTTAAGCTTAAACCCAACCCTAACCTGACCCTGAGGCTAAATCCAACCGTAACACTGAACCGAAAACTAACAGTGGCCCTAAACTTACTCCCTCAAACTAAGTTCAATCCTAACCTAACCTGAAGCCTAAATGAAACCATAGACCTAACCCTAACCCTAGGCGGACACCTTAAGCTCAACCCCAACCCTAACCTGGCCCTGACGCTAACTCCAACCGTAACAGTTACCCGTAAACTAACAGTAGCCCTAAACTTACTGCCTCAAACTAACTTCCAACCTAACCTAACCTAACCTGAAGCCTAAATCAAACCATACACCTAACCCTAACCCTAGGCGGACACCTGAAGTTCAAACCCAACCCTAACCTGACCCTCACGCTAACTCCAACCGTAACACTGAACCGAAAACTAACAGTAGCCCTAAACTTAATCCCTCAAACTAAGTTCAAACCTAACCTAACCTGAAGCCTAACTCAAACCACAGACCTAACCCTAACCCTAGGCGGACACCTTAAGATCAACCCCAACCCTAACCGGACCCTCACGCTAACTCCAAACGTAACATTGAACCGAAAACTAACAGTAGCCCTAAACTTACTCCCTCAAACTAAGTTCAATCCTAACCTAACCTGAAGCCTAAATGAAACCATAGACCTAACCCTAACCCTAGGCGGACACCTTATGCTTAACCCCCACCCTAACTTGACCCTGATGCTTACTCCAACCGTAACAGTTAAACGAAAACTAACAGTAGCCCTATACTGTCTCCCACAAACTAAGTTCAAACCTAACCTATCCTGAAGCCTAACTCAAACAATAGACCTAACCCTAACCCTAGGCGGACACCTTAATCTCAACTCCAACCCTAACCTGGCCCTGACGCTAACTCCAACAGTAACAGTTACCCGAAAACTAACAGTAGCCCTAAACTTACTCCCTCAAACTAACTTCAAACCTATCCTAACTTGAAGCATAACTCAAACCACAGACCTAACCCTAACCCTAGGCGGACAACTTAAGCTCAACCCCAAACCTAACCTGACCCTGACGCTAACTCCAACAGTAACAGTTACCCGAAAAATAACAGTAGCCCTAAACTTACTCCCTCAAACTAAGTTCAAACCTAACCTAACCTGAAGCCTAACTCAAACCACAGACCTAACCCTAACCCTAGGAGGACACCTGAAGCTCAATCACAACCCTAACCTGACCCTGACGCTATCTCCAACCGTAACACTGAACCGAAAACTAACAGTAGCCCTAAACTGTCTCCCTCAAACTAAGTTCAAACCTAACCTAACCTGAAGCCTCACTCAAACCAGAGACCTAACCCTAACCCTAGGAGGACACCTTAAGCTCAACCCCAACCCTAACCTGACCCTCACGCTAACTCCAACCGTAACACTGTACCGAAAACTAACAGTAGCCCTAAACTTACTCCCTCAAACTAAGTTCAAATCTATCCTAACCTGAAGCCTAACTCAAACAATAGACCTAACCCTAACCCTAGGCGGACACCTTAAGATGACCCCAACCCTAACCTGACCCTGACGCTTACTCCAACCGTAACAGTTAAACGAAAACTAACAGTAGCCCTAAACTGTCTCCCTCAAAATAAGTTCAAACCTAACCTAACCTGAATCCTAACTCAAACAATAGACTTAACCCTAACCCTAGGCGGACACCTTAAGCTTAACCCCAACCCTAACCTGACCCTGAGGCTAAATCCAACCGTAACACTGAATCGAAAACTAACAGTGGCCCTAAACTTACTCCCTCAAACTAAGTTCAATCCTAACCTAACCTGAAGTCTAAATGAAACCATAGACCTAACCCTAACCCTAGGCGGACACCTTATGCTTAACCCCCACCCTATCCTGACCCTGACGCTTACTCCAACCGTAACAGTTAAACAAAAACTAACAGTAGCCCTAAACTTACTCCCTCAAACTAAGTTCAAACCTAACCTAACCTGAAGCCTAAATCAAACCATACACCTAACCCTAACCCTAGGCGGACACCTTAAGCTCAACCCCAACCCTAACCTGGCCCTGACGCTAACTCCAACAGTAAAAGTTACCCGAAAACTAACAGTAGCCCTAAACTTACTCCCTCAAACTAACTTCAAACCTAACCCAATTTGAAGCCTAACTCAAACCATAGACCTAACCCTAACCCTAGGCGGACACCTGAAACTCAACCACAACCCTAACCAGATCCTGACGCTATCTCCAACCGTAACTCTGAACCGAAAACTAACAGTAGCCCTAAACTGACTCCCTCAAACTAAGTTCAAACCTAACCTAACCTGAAGCCTAAATCAAATCATAGACCTAACCCTAACCCTAGGCAGACAACTTATGCTTAACCCCCACCCTAACCTGACCCTGACGCTTACTCCAACCGTAACACTGAACCGAAAACTAACAGTAGCCCTAAACTTACTCCCTCAAACTAAGTTCAAACCTAACCTCACCTGAACCCTAGCTCAAACCACAGACCTAACCCTAACCCTAGGTGGACACCTTAAGCTCAACCCCAACCCTAACCTGGCCCTGACGCTAACTCCAACCGTAACAGTTACCCGAAAACTAACAGTAGCCCTATACTTACTGCCTCAAACTAAGTTCCAACCTAACCTAACCTGAAGCCTAAATCAAACCACACACCTAACCCTAACCCTAGGCGGACACCTGAAGTTCAAACCCAACCCTAACCTGACCCTCACGCTAACTCCAACCGTAACACTGAACCGAAAACTAACAGTAGCCCTAAACTTAATCCCTCAAACTAAGTTCAAACCTAACCTAACCTGAAGCCTAACTCAAACCATAGACCTAACCCTAACCCTAGGCTGACACCTGAAGCTCAACCCCAACCCTAACCTGACCCTGACGCTATCTCCAACCGTAACACTGAACCGAAAACTAACAGTAGCCCAAAACTTACTCCCTCAAACTAAGTTCAAACCTAAACTAACCTGAAGCCTAACTCAAACCACAGACCTAACCCTAACCCTAGGCGGACACCTTAAGCTCAACCCCAATCCTAACCGGACCCTCACGCTAACTCCAAACGTAACATTGAACCGAAAACTAACAGTAGCCCTAAACTTACTCCCTCAAACTAAGTTCAATCCTAACCTAACCTGAAGCCTAAATGAAACCATAGACCTAACCCTAACCCTAGGCGGACACCTTAAGCTCAACCCCAACCCTAACCTGGCCCTGACGCTAACTCCAACAGTAACAGTTACCCGAAAACTAACAGTAGCCCTAAACTTACTCCCTCAAACTAACTTCAAACCTAACCTAACTTGAAGCCTAACTCAAACCATAGACCTAACCCTAACCCTAGGCGGACACCTGAAACTCAACCACAACCCTAACCAGACCCTGACGCTATCTCCAACCGTAACACTGAACCGAAAACTAACAGTAGCCCTAAACTTACTCCCTCAAACTAAGTTCAAACCTAACCTAACCTGAACCCTAGCTCAAACCACAGACCTAACCCTAACCCTAGGCGGACACCTTAAGCTCAACCCCAACCCTAACCTGGCCCTGACGCTAACTCCAACCGTAACAGTTACCCGAAAACTAACAGTAGCCCTATACTTACTGCCTCAAACTAAGTTCCAACCTAACCTAACCTGAAGCCTAAATCAAACCACACACCTAACCCTAACCCTAGGCGGACACCTGAAGTTCAAACCCAACCCTAACCTGACCCTCACGCTAACTCCAACCGTAACACTGAACCGAAAACTAACAGTAGCCCTAAACTTAATCCCTCAAACTAAGTTCAAACCTAACCTAACCTGAAGCCTCACTCAAACCACAGACCTAACCCTAACCCTAGGAGGACACCTTAAGCTTGACCCCAACCCTAACCTGACCCTGACGCTTACTTCAACCGTAACAGTTAACCGAAAACTAACAGTAGCCCTAAACTTACTCCCTCAAACTAAGTTCAAACCTAACCTAACCTGAAGCCTAACTCAAACCACAGACCTAACCCTAACCCTAGGCAGACACCTTAAGCTCAACCCCAACCCTAACCGGACCATCACGCTAACACCAAACGTAACATTGAACCGAAAACTAACAGTAGCCCTAAACTTACACCCTCAAACTAAGTTCAATCCTAACCTAACCTGAAGCCTAAATGAAACCATAGACCTAACCCTAACCCTAGGTGGACACCTTATGCTTAACCCCCACCCTAACCTGACCCTGACGCTTACTCCAACCGTAACAGTTAAATGAAAACTAACAGTAGCCCTAAACTGTCTCCCTCAAACTAAGTTCAAACCTAACCTAACCTGAAGCCTAACTCAAACAATAGACTTAACCCTAACCCTAGGCGGACACCTTAAGCTTAACCCCAACCCTAACCTGACCCTGAGGCTAAATCCAACCGTAACACTGAACCGAAAACTAACAGTGGCCCTAAACTTACTCCCTCAAACTAAGTTCAATCCTAACCTAACCTGAAGCCTAAATGAAACCATAGACCTAACCCTAACCCTAGGCGGACACCTTATGCTTAACCCCGACCCTAACCTGACCCTGACGCTTACTCCAACCGTAACAGATTAATGAAAACTAACAGTAGCCCTAAACTTACTCCCTCAAACTAAGTTCAAACCTAACCTAACCTGAAGCCTAAATCAAACCATACACCTAACCCTAACCCTTGGCGGACACCTTAAGCTCAACCCCAAACCTAACCTGGCCCTGACGCTAACTACAACAGTAACAGTTACCCAAAAACTAACAGTAGCCCTAAACTTACTCCCTCAAACTAACTTCAAACCTAACCCAATTTGAAGCCTAACTCAAACCATACACCTAACCCTAACCCTAGGCGGACACCTGAAACTCAACCACAACCCTAACCAGATCCTGACGCTATCTCCAACCGTAACACTGAACCGAAAACTAACAGTAGCCCTAAACTTACTCCCTCAAACTAAGTTCAATCCTAACCTAACCTGAAGCCTAAATGAAACCATAGACATAACCCTAACCCTAGGCGGACACCTTAAGCTCTACCCCAACCCTAACCTGGCCCTGACGCTAACTCCAACAGTAACAGTTACCCGAAAACTAACAGTAGCCCTAAACTTACTCCCTCAAACTAACTTCAAACCTAACCTAACTTGAAGCCTAACTCAAACCATAGACCTAACCCTAACCCTAGGCGGACACCTGAAACTCAACCACAACCCTAACCAGACCCTGACGCTATCTCCAACCGTAACACTGAACCGAAAACTAACAGTAGCCCTAAACTTACTCCCTCAAACTAAGTTCAAACCTACCCTAACCTGGACCCTAACTCAAACCATAGACCTAACCCTAACCCTAGGCGGACACCTGAAGCTCAATCACAACCCTAACCTGACCCTGAAGCTCTCTCCAACCGTAACACTGAACCGAAAACTAACAGTAGCCCTAAACTTACTCCCTCAAACTAAGTTCAAACCTAACCTAACCTGAAGCCTCACTCAAACCACAGACCTAACCCTAACCCTAGGAGGACACCTTAAGCTTGACCCCAACCCTAACCTGACCCTGACGCTTACTTCAACCGTAACAGTTAACCGAAAACTAACAGTAGCCCTAAACTTACTCCCTCAAACTAAGTTCAAACCTAACCTAACCTGAAGCCTAACTCAAACCACAGACCTAACCCTAACCCTAGGCAGACACCTTAAGCTCAACCCCAACCCTAACCGGACCGTCACACTAACTCCAAACGTAACATTGAACCGAAAACTAACAGTAGCCCTAAACTTACTCCCTCAAACTAAGTTCAATCCTAACCTAACCTGAAGCCTAAATGAAACCATAGACCTAACCCTAACCCTAGGTGGACACCTTATGCTTAACCCCCACCCTAACCTGACCCTGACGCTTACTCCAACCGTAACAGTTAAACGAAAACTAACAGTAGCCGTAAACTGTCTCCCTCAAACTAAGTTCAAACCTAACCTAACCTGAAGCCTAACTCAAACAATAGACTTAACCCTAACCCTAGGCGGACACCTTAAGCTTAACCCCAACCCTAACCTGACCCTGAGGCTAAATCCAACCGTAACACTGAACCGAAAACTAACAGTGGCCCTAAACTTACTCCCTCAAACTAAGTTCAATCCTAACCTAACCTGAAGCCTAAATGAAACCATAGAACTAACCCTAACCCTAGGCGGACACCTTATGCTTAAACCCGACCCTAACCTGACCCTGACGCTTACTCCAACCGTAACAGATAAACGAAAACTAACAGTAGCCCTAAACTTACTCCCTCAAACTAAGTTCAAACCTAACCTAACCTGAAGCCTAAATCAAACCATACACCTAACCCTAACCCTTGGCGGACACCTTAAGCTCAACCCCAAACCTAACCTGGCCCTGACGCTAACTACAACAGTAACAGTTACCCGAAAACTAACAGTAGCCCTAAACTTACTCCCTCAAACTAACTTCAAACCTAACCCAATTTGAAGCCTAACTCAAACCATACACCTAACCCTAACCCTAGGCGGACACCTGAAACTCAACCACAACCCTAACCAGATCCTGACGCTATCTCCAACCGTAACACTGAACCGAAAACTAACAGTAGCCCTAAACTTACTCCCTCAAACTAAGTTCAAACCTAACCTAACCTGAAGCCTAAATCAAACCATACACCTAACCCTAACCCTAGGCGGACACCTTAAGCTCAACCCCAACCCTAACCTGGCCCTGACGCTAACTACAACAGTAACAGTTACCCGAAAACTAACAGTAGCCCTAAACTTACTCCCTCAAACTAAGTTCAAACCTAACCTAACCTGAACCCTAACTCAAACCACAGACCTAACCCTAACCCTAGGCGGACACCTGAAACTCAACCACAACCCTAACCAGACCCTGACGCTATCTCCAACCGTAATGCTGAACCGAAAACTAACAGTAGCCCTAAACTTACTCGCTCAAACTAAGTTCAAACCTAACCTAACCTGAAGCCTAACTCAAACCATAGACCTAACCCTAACCCAAGGCGGACACCTGAAGCTCAACCCCAACCCTAACCTGACCCTGACGCTATCTCCAACCGTAACACTGAACCGAAAACTAACAGTAGCCCTAAACTTACTCCCTCAAACTAAGTTCAAACCTAACCTAACCTGAACCCTAACTCAAACCACAGAACTAACCCTAACCCTAGGTGGACACCTTAAGCTCAACCCCAACCCTAACCTGGCCCTGACGCTAAATCCAACCGTAACAGTTACCCGAAAACTAACAGTAGCCCTAAACTTACTGCCTCAAACTAAGTTCCAACCTAACCTAACCTGAAGCCTAAATCAAACCACACACCTAACCCTAACCCTAGGCGGACACCTGAAGTTCAAACCCAACCCTAACCTGACCCTCACGCTAACTCCAACCGTAACACTGAACCGAAAACTAACAGTAGCCCTAAACTTAATCCCTCAAACTAAGTTCAAACCTAACCTAACCTGAAGCCTAACTCAAACCATAGACCTAACCCTAACCCTAGGCTGACACCTGAAGCTCAACCCCAACCCTAACCTGACCCTGACGCTATCTCCATCCGTAACACTGAACCGAAAACTAACAGTAGCCCTAAACTTACTCCCTCACACTAAGTTCAAACCTAACCTAACCTGAAGCCTAACTCAAACCACAGACCTAACCCTAACCCTAGGAGGACACCTTAAGCTTGAACCCAACCCTAACCTGACCCTGACGCTTACTCCAGCCGTAACAGTTAACCGAAAACTAACAGTAGCCCTAAACTTACTCCCTCAAACTAAGTTCAAACCTAACCTAACCTGAAGCCTAACTCAAACCACAGACCTAACCCTAACCCTAGGCAGACACCTTAAGCTCAACCCCAACCCTAACCGGACCGTCACGCTAACTCCAAACGTAACATTGAACCGAAAACTAACAGTAGCCCTAAACTTACTCCCTCAAACTAAGTTCAAACCTAACCTAACCTGAAGCCTAACTCAAACCATAGACCTAACCCTAACCCTAGGCGGACACCTGAAACTCAACCACAACCCTAACCAGATCCTGACGCTATCTCCAACCGTAACACTGAACCGAAAACTAACAGTAGCCCTAAACTTACTCCCTCAAACTAAGTTCAAACCTAACCTATCCTGAAGCCTAACCCAAACCATAGACCTAACCCTAACCCAAGGCGGACACCTGAAGCTCAACCCCAACCCTAACCTGAGCCTGACGCTATCTCCAACCGTAACACTGAACCGAAAACTAACAGTAGCCCTAAACTTACTCCCTCAAACTAAGTTCAAACCTAACCTAACCTGAACCCTAAATCAAATCACAGACCTAACCCTAACCCTAGGAGGACACCTTAAGCTCAACCCCAACCCTAACCTGGCCCTGACGCTAACTCCAACCGTAACAGTTACCCGAAAACTAACAGTAGCCCTAAACTTACTGTCTCAAACTAACTTCCAACCTAACCTAACCTAACCTGAAGCCTAAATCAACCCATACACCTAACCCTAACCCTAGGCGGACACCTGAAGTTCAAACCCAACCCTAACCTGACCCTCACGCTAACTCCAAACGTAACTCTGAACCGAAAACTAACAGTAGCCCTAAACTGTCTCCCTCAAACTAAGTTAAACCTAACCTAACCTGAAGCCTAACTCAAACCATAGACCTAACCCTAACCCTAGGCGGACACCTGAAGCTCAAACCCAACCATAACCTGACCCTGACGCTATCTCCAACCGTAACACTGAACCGAAAACTAACAGTAGCCCTAAACTTACTTCCTCAAACTAAGATCAAACCTAACCTAACCTGAAGCCTAACTCAAACCACAGACCTAACCCTAACCCTAGGCGGACACCTTAAGATCAACCCCAACCCTAACCGGACCCTCACGCTAACTCCAAACGTAACATTGAACCGAAAACTAACAGTAGCCCTAAACTTACTCCCTCAAACTAAGTTCAATCCTAACCTAACCTGAAGCCTAAATGAAACCATAGAACTAACCCTAACCCTAGGCGGACACCTTATGCTTAACCCCCACCCTAACTTGACCCTGACGCTTACTCCAACCTTAACAGTTAAACGAAAACTAACAGTAGGCCTAAACTTACTCCCTCAAACTAACTTCAAACCTAACCTAACTTGAAGCCTAACTCAAACCATAGACCTAACCCTAACCCTAGGCGGACACCTGAAACTCAACCACAACCCTAACCAGACCCTGACGCTATCTCGAACCGTAACACTGAAACGAAAACTAACAGTAGCCCTAAACTTACTCCCTCAAACTAAGTTCAAACCTACCCTCACCTGGACCCTAACTCAAACCATAGACCTAACCCTAAACCTAGGCGGACACCTGAAGCTCAATCACAACCCTAACCTGACCCTGACGCTATCTCCAACCGTAACACTGAACCGAAAAATTAACAGTAGACCTAAACTTACTCCCTCAAACTAAGTTCAAACCTAACCTAACCTGAAGCCTAACTCATACCACAGACCTAACCCTAACCCTAGGAGGACACCTTAAGCTCAACCCCAACCCTAACCTGACCCTCACGCTAACTCCAACCGTAACACTGTACCGAAAACTAACAGTAGCCCTAAACTTACTCCCTCAAACTAAGTTCAAACCTACCCTAACCTGAAGCCTAACTCAAACAATAGACCTAACCCTAACCCTAGGCGGACACCTTAAGCTTGACCCCAACCCTAACCTGATCCTGACGCTTACTCCAACCGTAACAGTTAACAGAAAACTAACAGTAGCCCTAAACTGACTCCCTCAAACTAAGTTCAAACCTAACCTAACCTGAAGCCTAAATCAAATCATAGACCTAACCCTAACAATAGGCGGACACCTGAAGCTCAACCCCAACCCTAACCTGACCCTGACGCTATCTCCAACGGTAACACTGAACCGAAAACTAACAGTAGCCCTAAACTTACTCCCTCAAACTAAGTTCAAACCTAACCTAACCTGAAGCCTATCTCAAACCACAGACCTAACCCTAACCCTAGGTGGACACCTTAAGCTCAACCCCAACCCTAACCAGACACTCACGCTAACTCCAAATGTAACACTGAACCAAAAACTAACAGTAGCCCTAAACTTACTCCCTCAAACTAAGTTCAAACCTAACCTAACCTGAAGCCTAAATCAAACCATACACCTAACCCTAACCCTAGGCGGACACCTTAAGCTCAACCCCAAACCTAACCAGTCCCTGACGCTTATTCCAACCGTAACACTGAACCGAAAACTAACAGTGGCCCTAAACTTACTCCCTCAAACTAAGTTCAATCCTAACCTAACCTGAAGCCTAAATGAAACCATAGACCTAACCCTAATCCTAGGCGGACACCTTATGCTTAACCCCCACCCTAACCTGACCCTGACGCTTACTCCAAACGTAACAGTTAAATGAAAACTAACAGTAGCCCTAAACTGTCTCCCTCAAACTAAGTTCAAACCTAACCTAACCTGAAGCCTAACTCAAACAATAGACCTAACCCTAACCCTAGGCGGACACCTTAAGCTTATCCCCAACCCTAACCTGACCCTGAGGCTAAATCCAACCGTAACACTGAACCGAAAACTAACAGTGGCCCTAAACTTACTCCCTCAAACTAAGTTCAATCCTAACCTAAACTGAAGCCTAAATGAAACCATAGACCTAACCCTAACCCTAGGCGGACACCTTATGCTTAACCCCCACCCTAACCTGACCCTGACGCTTACTCCAACCGTAACAGTTAAACGAAAACTAACAGTATCCCTAAACTTACTCCCTCAAACTAAGTTCAAACCTAACCTAACCTGAAGCCTCACTCAAACCACAGACCTAACCCTAACCCTAGGAGGACACCTTAAGCTCAACCCCAACCCTAACCTGACCCTCACGCTAACTCCAACCGTAACACTGTACTGAAAACTAACAGTAGCCCTAAACTTACTCCCTCAAACTAAGTTCAAACCTAACCTAACCTGAAGCCTAACTCAAACAATAGACCTAACCCTAACCCTAGGCGGACAACTTAAGCTTGACCCCAAACCTAACCTGACCCTGACGCTTACTCCAACCGTAACAGTTAAACGAAAACTAACAGTAGCCCTAAATAGTCTCCCTCAAACTAAGTTCAAACCTAACCTTACCTGAAGCCTAACTCAAACAATAGACTTAACCCTAACACTAGGCGGACACCTTAAGCTTAACCCCAACCCTAACCTGACCCTGAGGTTAAATCCAACCGTAACACAGAATCGAAAACTAACAGTGGCCCTAAACTTACTCCCTCAAACTAAGTTCAATCCTAACCTAACCTGAAGCCTAAATGAAACCATAGACCTAACCCTAACCCTAGGCGGACACCTTATGCTGAACCCCCACCCTAACCTGACCCTGACGCTTACTCCAACCGTAACAGTTAAACAAAAACTAACAGTAGCCCTAAACTTACTCCCTCAAACTAAGTTCAAACCTAACCTAACCTGAAGCCTAAATCAAACCATACACCTAACCCTAGGCGGACACCTTAAGCTCAACCCCAAACCTAACCTGACCCTGACGCTTACTCCAACCGTAACAGTTAACCGAAAACTAACAGTAGACCTAAACTGACTCCCTAAAACTAAGTTCAAACCTAACCTAACCTGAAGCCTAAATCAAATCATAGACCTAACCCTAACCCTAGGCGGACACCTTATGCTTAACCCCCACCCTAACCTGACCCTGACGCGTACTCCAACTGTAACAGTTAACCAAAAACTAACAGTAGCCCTAAATTTACTCCCTCAAACTAACTTCAAACCTAACCTAACCTGAAGCCTAAATCAAACCATAGACCTAACCCTAACCCTAGGCGGACACCTTATGGTTAACCCCCACCATAACCTGACCCTGACGCTTACTCCAACCGTAACAGTTAAACGAAAACTAACAGTAGCCCTAAACTTACTCCCTCAAACTAAGTTCAAACCTATCCTAACCTGAAGACTAAATCAAACCATACACCTAACCCTAACCCTAGGCGGACACCTTAAGCTCAACCCCAACCCGAACTTGGCCCTGACGCTAACTCCAACAGTAACAGTTACCCGAAAACTAACAGTAGCCCTAAACTTACTCCCTCAAACTAACTTCAATCCTAACCTAACTTGAAGCCTAACTCAAACCATACACCTAACCCTAACCCTAGGCGGACACCGGAAGTTCAAACCCAACCCTAACCTGACCCTCACGCTAACTCCAACCGAAACACTGAACCGAAAACTAACAGTAACCCTAAACTTAATCCCTCAAACTAAGTTCAAACCTAACCTAACCTGAAGCCTAACTCAAACCACAGACTTAACCCTAACCCTAGGCGGACACCTTAAGCTCAACCCCAACCCTACCCGGACCCTCACGCTAACTCCAAACGTAACATTGAACCGAAAACTAACAGTAGCCCTAAACTTACTCCCTCAAACTAAGTTCAAACCTAACCTAACCTGAAGCCTAACTCAAACAATAGACCTAACCCTAACCCTAGGCGGACACCTTATGCTTAACCCCCACCCTAACGTGACCCTGACGCTTACTCCAACCGTAACAGTTAAATGAAAACTAACAGTAGCCCTAAACTGTCTCCCTCAAACTAAGTTCAAACCTAACCTAACCTGAAGCCTAACTCAAACAATAGACCTAACCCTAACCCTAGGCGGACACCTGAAGCTCAACCACAACCCTAACCTGACCCTGACGCTATCTCCAACCGTAACAGTTAACAGAAAACTAACAGTAGCCCTAAACTGACTCCCTCAAACTAAGTTCAAACCTAACCTAACCTGAAGCCTAAATCAAATCATAGACCTAACCCTAACAATAGGCGGACACCTGAAGCTCAACCCCAACCCTAACCTGACCCTGACGCTATCTCCAACGGTAACACTGAACCGAAAACTAACAGTAGCCCTAAACTTACTCCCTCAAACTAAGTTCAAACCTAACCTAACCTGAAGCCTATCTCAAACCACAGACCTAACCCTAACCCTAGGTGGACACCTTAAGCTCAACCCCAACCCTAACCAGACACTCACGCTAACTCCAAATGTAACACTGAACCAAAAACTAACAGTAGCCCTAAACTTACTCCCTCAAACTAAGTTCAAACTTAACCTATCCTGAAGCCTAAATCAAACCATACACCTAACCCTAACCCTAGGCGGACACCTTAAGCTCAACCCCAAACCTAACCAGTCCCTGACGCTTACTCCAACCGTAACACTGAACCGAAAACTAACAGTGGCCCTAAACTTACTCCCTCAAACTAAGTTCAATCCTAACCTAACCTGAAGCCTAAATGAAACCATAGACCTAACCCTAATCCTAGGCGGACACCTTATGCTTAACCCCCACCCTAACCTGACCCTGACGCTTACTCCAAACGTAACAGTTAAATGAAAACTAACAGTAGCCCTAAACTGTCTCCCTCAAACTAAGTTCAAACCTAACCTAACCTGAAGCCTAACTCAAACAATAGACCTAACCCTAACCCTAGGCGGACACCTTAAGCTTATCCCCAACCCTAACCTGACCCTGAGGCTAAATCCAACCGTAACACTGAACCGAAAACTAACAGTGGCCCTAAACTTACTCCCTCAAACTAAGTTCAATCCTAACCTAAACTGAAGCCTAAATGAAACCATAGACCTAACCCTAACCCTAGGCGGACACCTTATGCTTAACCCCCACCCTAACCTGACCCTGACGCTTACTCCCACCGTAACAGTTAAACGAAAACTAACAGTATCCCTAAACTGTCTCCCTCAAACTAAGTTCAAACCTAACCTAACCTGAAGCCTAACTCAAACAATACACCTAACCCTAACCCTAGGCGGACACCTGAAGCTCAACCACAACCCTAACCTGACCCTGACGCTATCTCCAACCGTAACACTGAACCGAAAACTAACAGTAGCCCTAAACTTACTTCCTCAAACTAAGTTTAAACCTAACCTAACCTGAAGCCTAAATCAAACCATACACCTAACCCTAACCCTAGGCGGACACCTTAAGCTCAACCCCAAACCTAACCTGACCCTGACGCTTACTCCAACCGTAACAGTTAACCGAAAACTAACAGTAGCCCTAAACTGACTCCCTCAAACTAAGTTCAAACCTAACCTAACCTGAAGCCTAAATCAAATCATAGACCTAACCCTAACCCTAGGCGGACACCTTATGCTTAACCCCCACCCTAACCTGACCCTGACGCTTACTCCAACTGTAACAGTTAACTGAAAACTAACAATAGCCCTAAACTTACTCCCTCAAACTAACTTCAAACCTAACCTAACCTGAAGCCTAAATCAAACCATACACCTAACCCTAACCCTAGGCGGACACCTTAAGCTCAACCCCAACTCTTACCTGGCCCTGACGCTAACTCCAACAGTAACAGTTACCCGAAAACTAACAGTAGCCCTAAACTTACTCCCTCAAACTAACTTCAAACCTAACCTTACTTGACGCCTAACTCAAACCATAGACCTAACCCTAACCCTAGGAGGACACCTGAAACTCAACCACAACCCTAACCATACCCTGACGCTATCTCCAACCGTAACACTGAACCGAAAACTAACAGTAGCCCTAAACTTACTCCCTCAAACTAAGTTCAAACCTAACCTAACCTGAAGCCTAACCCAAACCATAGACCTAACCCTAACCCAAGGCAGACACCTGAAGTTCAACCCCAACCCTAACCTGACCCTGACGCTATCTCCAACCGTAACACTGAACCGAAAACTAACAGTAGCCCTAAACTTACTCCCTCAAACTAAGTTCAAACCTAACCTAACCTGAAGCCTCACTCAAACCACAGACCTAACCCTAACCCTAGGAGGACACCTTAAGCTCAACCCCAACCCTAACCTGACCCTCACGCTAACTCCAACCGTAACACTGTACCGAAAACTAACAGTAGCCCTAAACTTACTCCCTCAAACTAAGTTCAAACCTAACCTAACCTGAAGCCTAACTCAAACAATAGACCTAACCCTAACCCTAGGCGGACACCTTAAGCTTGACCCCAACCCTAACCTGACCCTGACGCTTACTCCAACCGTAACAGTTAACCGAAAACTAACAGTAGCCCTAAACTTACTCCCTCAAACTAAGTTCAAACCTAACCTAACCTGAAGCCTAACTCAAACCACAGACCTAACCCTAACCCTAGGCAGACACCTTAAGCTCAACCCCAACCCTAACCGGACCGTCACGCTAACTCCAAACGTAACATTGAACCGAAAACTAACAGTAGCCCTAAACTTACTCCCTCAAACTATGTTCAATCCTAACCTAAACTGAAGCCTAAATGAAACCATAGACCTAACCCTAACCCTAGGCGGAAACCTTATGCTTAACCCCCACCCTAACCTGACCCCGACGCTTACTCCAACCGTAACAGTTAAACGAAAACTAACAGTAGCCCTAAACTGTCTCTCTCAAACTAAGTTCAAACCTAACCTAACCTGAAGCCTAACTCAAACAATAGACTTAACCCTAACCCTAGGCGGACACCTTAAGCTTAACCCCAACCATAACCTGACCCTGAGGCTAAATCCAACCGTAACACTGAACCGAAAACTAACAATGGCCCTAAACTTACTCCCTCAAACTAAGTTCAATCCTAACCTAACCTGAAGCCTAAATGAAACCATAGACCTAACCCTAACCCTAGGCGGACACCTTATGCTTAACCCCCACACTAACCTGACCCTGACGCTTACTCCAACTGTAACAGTTAACCGAAAACTAACAATAGCCCTAAACTTACTCCCTCAAACTAACTTCAAACCTAACCTAACCTGAAGCCTAAATCAAACCATACACCTAACCCTAACCCTAGGCGGACACCTTAAGCTCAACCCCAACGCTAACCTGGCCCTGAAGCTAACTCCAACAGTAACAGTTACCCGAAAAATAACAGTAGCCCTAAACTTACTCCCTCAAACTAACTTCAAACCTAACCTAACCTGAAGCCTAACTCAAACCATAGACCTAACCCTAACCCAAGGCGGACAACTTAAGCTCAACCCCAACCCTAACCTGACCCTGACGCTATCTCCAACCATAACACTGAACCGAAAACTAACAGTAGTCCTAAACTTACTCCCTCAAACTAAGTTCAAACCTAACCTAACCTGAACCCTAACTCAAACCACAGACCTAACCCTAACCTTAGGCGGACACCTTAATCTCAACCCCAACCCTAAACTGGCCCTGACGCTAACTCCAACCGTAACAGTTACCCGAAAACTAACAGTAGCCCTAAACTTACTGCCTCAAACTAAGTTCCAACCTAACCTAACCTGAAGCCTAAATCAAACCATACACCTAACCCTAACCCTAGGCGGACACCGGAAGTTCAAACCCAACCCTAACCTGACCCTCACGCTAACTCCAACCGAAACACTGAACCGAAAACTAACAGTAACCCTAAACTTAATCCCTCAAACTAAGTTCAAACCTAACCTAACCTGAAGCCTAACTCAAACCATAGACCTAACCCTAACCCTAGGCGGACACCTTATGCTTAACCCCCACCCTAACCTGACCCTGACGCTTACTCCAACTGTAACAGTTAACTGAAAACTAACAATAGCCCTAAACTTACTCCCTCAAACTAAGTTCAAACCTAACCTAACCTGAAGCCTAACTCAAACCACAGACTTAACCCTAACCCTAGGCGGACACCTTAAGCTCAACCCCAACCCTACCCGGACCCTCACGCTAACTCCAAACGTAACATTGAACCGAAAACTAACAGTAGCCCTAAACTTACTCCCTCAAACTAAGTTCAAACCTAACCTAACCTGAAGCCTAACTCAAACAATAGACCTAACCCTAACCCTAGGCGGACACCTTATGCTTAACCCCCACCCTAACCTGACCCTGACGCTTACTCCAACCGTAACAGTTAAATGAAAACTAACAGTAGCCCTAAACTGTCTCCCTCAAACTAAGTTCAAACCTAACCTAACCTGAAGCCTAACTCAAACAATAGACCTAACCCTAACCCTAGGCGGACACCTGAAGCTCAACCACAACCCTAACCTGACCCTGACGCTATCTCCAACCGTAACACTGAACCGAAAACTAACAGTAGCCCTAAACTTACTTCCTCAAACTAAGTTCAAACCTAACCTAACCTGAAGCCTAAATCAAACCATACACCTAACCCTAACCCTAGGCGGACACCTTAAGCTCAACCCCAAACCTAACCTGACCCTGACGCTTACTCCAACCGTAACAGTTAACCGAAAACTAACAGTAGCCCTAAACTTACTCCCTCAAACTAAGTTCAAACCTAACCTAACCTGAAGCCTAAATCAAATCATAGACCTAACCCTAACCCTAGGCGGACACCTTATGCTTAACCCCCACCCTAACCTGACCCTGACGCTTACTCCAACTGTAACAGTTAACTGAAAACTAACAATAGCCCTAAACTTACTCCCTCAAACTAAGTTCAAACCTAACCTAACCTGAAGCCTAACCCAAACCATAGACCTAACCCTAACCCAAGGCAGACACCTGAAGTTCAACCCCAACCCTAACCTGACCCTGACGCTATCTCCAACCGTAACACTGAACCGAAAACTAACAGTAGCCCTAAACTTACTCCTTCAAACTAAGTTCAAACCTAACCTAACCTGAACCCTAAATCAAATCACAGACCTAACCCTAACCCTAGGCGGACACCTTAAGCTCAACCCCAACCCTAACCTGGCCCTGACGCTAACTCCAACCGTAACAGTTACCCGAAAACTAACAGTAGCCCTAAACTTACTGCCTCAAACTAACTTCCAACCTAACCTAACCTAACTTGAAGCCTAAATCAAACCATACACCTAACCCTAACCCTAGGCGGACACCTGAAGTTCAAACCCAACCCTAACCTGACCCTCACGCTTTCTCCAACCGTAACACTGAACCGAAAACTAACAGTAGCCCTAAACTTAATCCCTCAAACTAAGTTCAAACCTAACCTAACCTGAAGCCTAACTCAAACCATAGACCTAACCCTAACCCTAGGCGGACACCTGAAGCTCAAACCCAACCCTAACCTGACCCTGACGCTATCTCCAACCGTAACACTGAACCGAAAACTAACAGTAGCCCTAAACTTACTTCCTCAAACTAAGTTCAAACCTAACCTAACCTGAAGCCTAACTCAAACCACAGACCTAACCCTAACCCTAGGCGGACACCTTAAGATCAACCCCAACCCTACCCGGACCCTCACGCTAACTCCAAACGTAACATTGAACCGAAAACTAACAGTAGCCCTAAACTTACTCCCTCAAACTAAGTTCAATCCTAACCTAACCTGAAGCCTAAATGAAACCATAGAACTAACCCTAACCCTAGGCGGACACCTTATGCTTAACCCCCACCCTAACTTGACCCTGATGCTTACTCCAACCGTAACAGTTAAACGAAAACTAACAGTAGCCCTATACTGTCTCCCACAAACTAAGTTCAAACCTAACCTATCCTGAAGCCTAACTCAAACAATAGACCTAACCCTAACCCTAGGCGGACACCTTAATCTCAACCCCAACCCTAACCTGGCCCTGACGCTAACTCCAACAGTAACAGTAACCCGAAAACTAACAGTAGCCCTAAACTTACTCCCTCAAACTAACTTCAAACCTATCCTAACTTGAAGCATAACTCAAACCACAGACCTAACCCTAACCCTAGGCGGACACCTTAAGATCAACCCCAAACCTAACCTGACCCTGACGCTAACTCCAACAGTAACAGTTACCCGAAAAATAACAGTAGCCCTAAACTTACTCCCTCAAACTAACTTCAAACCTAACCTAACCTGAAGCCTAACTCAAACCACAGACCTAACCCTAACCCTAGGCGGACACCTAAAGCTCAATCACAACCCTAACCTGACCCTGACGCTATCTACAACCGTAACACTGAACCGAAAACTAACAGTAGCCCTAAACTTACTCCCTCAAACTAAGTTCAAACCTAACCTAACCTGAAGCCTCACTCAAACCACAGACCTAACCCTAACCCTAGGAGGACACCTTCAGCTCAACCCCAACCCTAACCTGACCCTCACGCTAACTCCAACCGTAACACTGTACCGAAAACTAACAGTAGCCCTAAACTTACTCCCTCAAACTAAGTTCAAATCTATCCTAACCTGAAGCCTAACTCAAACAATAGACCTAACCCTAACCCTAGGCGGACACCTTAAGCTTGACCCCAACCCTAACCTGACCCTGACGCTTACTCCAACCGTAACAGTTAAACGAAAACTAACAGTAGCCCTAAACTGTCTCCCTCAAAATAAGTTCAAACCTAACCTAACCTGAAGACTAACTCAAACAATAGACTTAACCCTAACCCTAGGCGGACACCTTAAGCTTAACCCCAACCCTAACCTGACCCTGAGGCTAAATCCAACCGTAACACTGAATCGAAAACTAACAGTGGCCCTAAACTTACTCCCTCAAACTAAGTTCAATCCTAACCTAACCTGAAGTCTAAATGAAACCGCAGACCTCACCCTAACCCTAGGCGGACACCTTAAGCTCAACCCCAACCCTAACCTGACCCTGACGCGTACTCCAACTGTAACAGTTAACCGAAAACTAACAGTAGCCCTAAACTTACTCCCTCAAACTAACTTCAAACCTAACCTAACCTGAAGCCTAAATCAAACCATACACCTAACCCTAACCCTAGGCGGACACCTTAAGCTCAACCCCAACCCTAACCTGGCCCTGACGCTAACTCCAACAGTAACAGTTACCCGAAAACTAACAGTAGCCCTAAACTTACTCCCTCAAACTAACTTCAAACCTAACCTAACTTGAAGCCTAACTCAAACCATAGACCTAACCCTAACCCTAGGCGGACACCTGAAACTCAACCACAACCCTAACCAGACCCTGACGCTATCTCCAACCGTAACACTGAACCGAAAACTAACAGTAGCCCTAAACTTACTCCCTCAAACTAAGTTCAAACCTAACCTAACCTGGAGCCTAACTCAAAACACAGACCTAACCCTAACCCTAGGAGGACACCTTAAGCTCAACCCCAACCCTAACCTGACCCTCACGCTAACTCCAACCGTAACACTGAACCGAAAACTAACAGTAGCCCTAAACTTACTCCCTCAAACTAAGTTCAAACCTAACCTAACCTGAACCCTAACTCAAACCACAGACCTAACCCTAACCCTAGGTGGACACCTTAAGCTCAACCCCAACCCTAACCTGGCCCTGACGCTAAATCCAACCGTAACACTTACCCGAAAACTAACAGTAGCCCTAAACTTACTGCCTCAAACTAAGTTCCAACCTAACCTAACCTGAAGCCTAAATCAAACCACACACCTAACCCTAACCCTAGGCGGACACCTGAAGTTCAAACCCAACCCTAACCTGACCCTCACGCTAACTCCAACCGTAACACTGAACCGAAAACTAACAGTAGCCCTAAACTTAATCCCTCAAACTAAGTTCAAACCTAACCTAACCTGAAGCCTAACTCAAACCATAGACCTAACCCTAACCCTAGGCTGACACCTGAAGCTCAACCCCAACCCTAACCTGACCCTGACGCTATCTCCATCCGTAACACTGAACCGAAAACTAACAGTAGCCCTAAACTTACTCCCTCACACTAAGTTCAAACCTAACCTAACCTGAAGCCTAACTCAAACCACAGACCTAACCCTAACCCTAGGAGGACACCTTAAGCTTGAACCCAACCCTAACCTGACCCTGACGCTTACTCCAACCGTAACAGTTAACCGAAAACTAACAGTAGCCCTAAACTTACTCCCTCAAACTAAGTTCAAACCTAACCTAACCTGAAGCCTAACTCATACCACAGACCTAACCCTAACCCTAGGCAGACACCTTAAGCTCAACCCCAACCCTAACCGGACCGTCACGCTAACTCCAAACGTAACATTGAACCGAAAACTAACAGTAGCCCTAAACTTACTCCCTCAAACTAAGTTCAAACCTAACCAAACCTGAAGCCTAACTCAAACCATAGACCTAACCCTAACCCTAGGCGGACACCTGAAACTCAACCACAACCCTAACCAGATCCTGACGCTATCTCCAACCGTAACACTGAACCGAAAACTAACAGTAGCCCTAAACTTACTCCCTCAAACTAAGTTCAAACCTAACCTAACCTGAAGCCTAACCCAAACCATAGACCTAACCCTAACCCAAGGCGGACACCTGAAGCTCAACCCCAACCCTAACCTGACCCTGACGCTATCTCCAACCGTAACACTGAACCGAAAACTAACAGTAGCCCTAAACTTACTCCCTCAAACTAAGTTCAAACCTAACCTAACCTGAACCCTAAATCAAATCACAGACCTAACCCTAACCCTAGGAGGACACCTTAAGCTCAACCCCAACCCTAACCTGGCCCTGACGCTAACTCCAACCGTAACAGTTACCCGAAAACTAACAGTAGCCCTAAACTTACTGTCTCAAACTAACTTCCAACCTAACCTAACCTAACCTGAAGCCTAAATCAAACCATACACCTAACCCTAACCCTAGGCGGACACCTGAAGTTCAAACCCAACCCTAACCTGACTCTCACGCTAACTCCAACCGTAACTCTGAACCGAAAACTAACAGTAGCCCTAAACTTAATCCCTCAAACTAAGTTCAAACCTAACCTAACCTGAAGCCTAACTCAAACCATAGACCTAACCCTAACCCTAGGCGGACACCTGAAGCTCAAACCCAACCCTAACCTGACCCTGACGCTATCTCCAACTGTAACACTGAACCGAAAACTAACAGTATCCCTAAACTTACTTCCTCAAACTAAGTTCAAACCTAACCTAACCTGAAGCCTAACTCAAACCACAGACCTAACCCTAACCCTAGGCGGACACCTTAAGATCAACCCCAACCCTAACCGGACCCTCACGCTAACTCCAAACGTAACATTGAACCGAAAACTAACAGTAGCCCTAAACTTACTCCCTCAAACTAACTTCAATCCTAACCTAACCTGAAGCCTAAATGAAACCATAGAACTAACCCTAACCCTAGGCGGACACCTTATGCTTAACCCCCACCCTAACTTGACCCTGACGCTTACTCCAACCGTAACAGTTAAATGAAAACTAACAGTAGCCCTAAACTTACTCCCTCAAACTAACTTCAAACCTAACCTAACTTGAAGCCTAACTCAAACCATAGACCTAATCCTAACCCTAGGCGGACACCTGAAACTCAACCACAACACTAACCAAACCCTGACGCTATCTCGAACCGTAACACTGAAACGAAAACTAACAGTAGCCCTAAACTTACTCCCTCAAACTAAGTTCAAACCTACCCTCACCTGGACCCTAACTCAAACCATAGACCTAACCCTAAACCTAGGCGGACACCTGAAGCTCAATCACAACCCTAACCTGACCCTGACGCTATCTCCAACCGTAACACTGAACCGAAAAATTAACAGTAGACCTAAACTTACTCCCTCAAACTAAGTTCAAACCTAACCTAACCTGAAGCCTAACTCATACCACAGACCTAACCCTAACCCTAGGAGGACACCTTAAGCTCAACGCCAACCCTAACCTGACCCTCACGCTAACTCCAACCGTAACACTGTACCGAAAACTAACAGTAGCCCTAAACTTACTCCCTCAAACTACGTTCAAACCTAACCTAACCTGAAGCCTAACTCATACCACAGACCTAACCCTAACCCTAGACAGACACCTTAAGCTCAACCCCAACCCTAACCGGACCGTCACGCTAACTCCAAACGTAACATTGAACCGAAAACTAACAGTAGCCCTAAACTTACTCCCTCAAACTAAGTTCAAACCTAACCAAACCTAAAGCCTAACTCAAACCATAGACCTAACCCTAACCCTAGGCGGACACCTGAAACTCAACCACAACCCTAACCAGATCCTGACGCTATCTCCAACCGTAACACTGAACCGAAAACTAACAGTAGCCCTAAACTTACTCCCTCAAACTAAGTTCAAACCTAACCTAACCTGAAGCCTAACCCAAACCATAGACCTAACCCTAACCCAAGGCGGACACCTGAAGCTCAACCCCAACCCTAACCTGACCCTGACGCTATCTCCAACCGTAACACTGAACCGAAAACTAACAGTAGCCCTAAACTTACTCCCTCAAACTAAGTTCAAACCTAACCTAACCTGAACCCTAAATCAAATCACAGACCTAACCCTAACCCTAGGAGGACACCTTAAGCTCAACCCCAACCCTAACCTGGCCCTGACGCTAACTACAACCGTAACAGTTACCCGAAAACTAACAGTAGCCCTAAACTTACTGTCTCAAACTAACTTCCAACCTAACCTAACCTAACCTGAAGCCTACATCAAACCATACACCTAACCCTAACCCTAGGCGGACACCTGAAGTTCAAACCCAACCCTAACCTGACCCTCACGCTAACTCCAACCGTAACTCTGAACCGAAAACTAACAGTAGCCCTAAACTTAATCCCTCAAACTAAGTTCAAACCTAACCTAACCTGAAGCCTAACTCAAACCATAGACCTAACCCTAACCCTAGGCGGACACCTGAAGCTCAAACCCAACCCTAACCTGACCCTGACGCTATTTCCAACCGTAACACTGAACCGAAAACTAACAGTAACCCTAAACTTACTTCCTCAAACTAAGTTCAAACCTAACCTAACCTGAAGCCTAACTCAAACCACAGACCTAACCCTAACCCTAGGCGGACACTTTAAGATCAACCCCAACCCTAACCGGACCCTCACGCTAACTCCAAACGTAACATTGAACCGAAAACTAACAGTAGCCCTAAACTTACTCCCTCAAACTAACTTCAATCCTAACCTAACCTGAAGCCTAAATGAAACCATAGAACTAACCCTAACCCTAGGCGGACACCTTATGCTTAACCCCCACCCTAACTTGACCCTGACGCTTACTCCAACCGTAACAGTTAAATGAAAACTAACAGTAGCCCTAAACTTACTCCCTCAAACTAACTTCAAACCTAACCTAACTTGAAGCCTAACTCAAACCATAGACCTAACCCTAACCCTAGGCGGACACCTGAAACTCAACCACAACCCTAACCAAACCCTGACGCTATCTCGAACCGTAACACTGAAACGAAAACTAACAGTAGCCCTAAACTTACTCCCTCAAACTAAGTTCAAACCTACCCTCACCTGGACCCTAACTCAAACCATAGACCTAACCCTAAACCTAGGCGGACACCTGAAGCTCAATCACAACCCTAACCTGACCCTGACGCTATCTCCAACCGTAACACTGAACCGAAAAATTAACAGTAGACCTAAACTTACTTCCTCAAACTAAGTTCAAACCTAACCTAACCTGAAGCCTAACTCATACCACAGACCTAACCCTAACCCTAGGAGGACACCTTAAGCTCAACCCCAACCCTAACCTGACCCTCACGCTAACTCCAACCGTAACACTGTACCGAAAACTAACAGTAGCCCTAAACTTACTCCCTCAAACTAAGTTCAAACCTACCCTAACCTGAAGCCTAACTCAAACAATAGACCTAACCCTAACCCTAGGCGGACACCTTAAGCTTGACCCCAACCCTAACCTGATCCTGACGCTTACTCCAACCGTAACAGTTAACAGAAAACTAACAGTAGCCCTAAACTGACTCCCTCAAACTAAGTTCAAACCTAACCTAACCTGAAGCCTAAATCAAATCATAGACCTAACCCTAACAATAGGCGGACACCTGAAGCTCAACCCCAACCCTAACCTGACCCTGACGCTATCTCCAACCGTAACACTGAACCGAAAACTAACAGTAGCCCTAAACTTACTGCCTCAAACTAAGTTCAAACCTAACCTAACCTGAAGCCTATCTCAAACCACAGACCTAACCCTAACCCTAGGTGGACACCTTAAGCTCAACCCCAACCCTAACCAGACACTCACGCTAACTCCAAATGTAACACTGAACCAAAAACTAACAGTAGCCCTAAACTTACTCCCTCAAACTAAGTTCAAACCTAACCTAACCTGAAGCCTAAATCAAACCATACACCTAACCCTAACCCTAGGCGGACACCTTAAGCTCAACCCCAAACCTAACCAGTACCTGACGCTTACTCCAACCGTAACACTGAACCGAAAACTAACAGTGGCCCTAAACTTACTCCCTCAAACTAAGTTCAATCCTAACCTAACCTGAAGCCTAAATGAAACCATAGACCTAACCCTAACCCTAGGCGGACACCTTATGCTTAACCCCCACCCTAACCTGACCCTGACGCTTACTCCAAACGTAACAGTTTAATGAAAACTAACAGTAGCCCTAAACTGTCTCCCTCAAACTAAGTTCAAACCTAACCTAACCTGAAGCCTAACTCAAACAATAGACCTAACCCTAACCCTAGGCGGACACCTTAAGCTTATCCCCAACCCTAACCTGACCCTGAGGCTAAATCCAACCGTAACACTGAACCGAAAACTAACAGTGGCCCTAAACTTACTCCCTCAAACTAAGTTCAATCCTAACCTAACCTGAAGCCTAAATCAAACCATACACCTAACCCTAACCCTAGGCGGACACCTTATGCTTAACCCCCACCCTAACCTGACCCTGACGCTTACTCCAACCGTAACAGTTAAACGAAAACTAACAGTAGCCCTAAACTTACTCCCTCAAACTAAGTTCAAAACTAACCTAACCTGAAGACTAAATCAAACCATACACCTAACCCTAACCCTAGGCGGACACCTTAAGCTCAACCCCAAACCTAACCTGACCCTGACGCTTACTCCAACCGTAACAGTTAACCGAAAACTAACAGTAGCCCTAAACTGACTCCCTCAAACTAAGTTCAAACCTAACCTAACCTGAAGCCTAAATCAAATCATAGACCTAACCCTAACCCTAGGCGGACACCTTATGCTTAACCCCCACCCTAACCTGACCCTGACGATTACTCCAACTGTAACAGTTAACTGAAAACTAACAGTAGCCCTAAACTTACTCCCTCAAACTAACTTCAATCCTAACCTAACCTGAAGCCTAAATCAAACCATACACCTTACCCTAACCCTAGGCGGACACCTTAAGCTCAACCCCAACCCTAACTTGGCCCTGACGCTAACTCCAACAGTAACAGTTACCCGAAAACTAACAGTAGCCGTAAACTTAATCCCTCAAACTAAGTTCATTCCTAACCTAACCTGAATCCTAAATGAAACCATAGACCTAACCCTAACCCTATGCGGACACCTTATGCTTAACCCCCACCCTAACCTGACCCTGACGCTTACTCCAACTGTAACAGTTAACCGAAAACTAACAGTAGCCCTAAACTTACTCCCTCAAACTAACTTCAAACCTAACCTAACCTGAAGCCTAAATCAAACCATACACCTAACCCTAACCCTAGGCGGACACCTTAAGCTCAACCCCAACCCGAACCTGGCCCTGACGCTAACTCCAACAGTAACAGTTACCCGAAAACTAACAGTAGCCCTAAACTTACTCCCTCAAACTAACTTCAAACCTAACCTAAATTGAAGCCTAACTCAAACCATAGACCTAACCCTAACCCTAGGCGGACACCTGAAACTCAACCACAACCCTAACCAGACCATGACGCTATCTCCAACCGTAACACTGAACCGAAAACTAACAGTAGCCCTAAACTTACTCCCTCAAACTAAGTTCAAACCTAACCTAACCTGGACCCTAACTCAAACCATAGACCTAACCCTAACCCTAGGCGGACACCTGAAGCTCAATCACAACCCTAACCTGACCCTGACGCTATCTCGAACCGTAACACTGAACCGAAAACTAACAGTAGCCCTAAACTTACTCCCTCAAACTAAGTTCAAACCTAACCTAACCTGAAGCCTAACTCATACCACAGACCTAACCCTAACCCTAGGAGGACACCTTAAGCTCATCCCCAACCCTAACCTGACCCTCACGCTATCTCCAACCGTAACACTGAACTGAAAACTAACAGTAGCCCTAAACTTACTCCCTCAGACTAAGTTCAAACCTAACCTAACCTGAAGACTAACTCAAACAATAGACCTAACCCTAACCCTAGGCAGACACCTTAAGCTTGACCACAACCCTAACCTGACCCTGACGCTTACTCCAACAGTAACAGTTAACCGAAAACTAACAGTAGCCCTAAACTTACTCCCTCAAACTAAGTTCAAACCTAACCTAACCTGAAGCCTAACTCAAACAATAGACCTAACCCTAACCCTAGGCGGACACCTTACGCTTGACCCCAACCCTAACCTGACCCTGAGGCTAAATTCAACCGTAACACTGAACCAAAAAATACAATAGGCCTAAACTTACTCCCTCAAACTAAGTTCAAACCTAACCTAACCTGAAGCCTAACTCAAACCATAGACCTAACCCTAACCCTAGGCGGACACCTGAATCTCAAACCCAACCCTAACTTGACCATGACGCTATATCTAACCATAACACTGAACCGAAAACTAACAGTAGCCCTAAACTTACTCGCTCAAACTAAGTTCAAACCTAACCTAACCTGAAGCCTAAATCAAATCATAGACCTAACCCTAACAATAGGCGGACACCTAAAGCTCAACCCCAACCCTAACCTGACCCTGACGCTATCTCCAACCGTAACACTGAACCGAAAACTAACAGTAGCCCTAAACTTACTCCCTCAAACTAAGTTCAAACCTAACCTAACCTGAACCCTATCTCAAACAACAGACCTAACCCTAACCCTAGGTGGACACCTTAAGCTCAATCCCAACCCTAACCAGACACTCACGCTAACAACAAATGTAACACTGAACCAAAAACAAACAGTAGCCCTAAACTTACTCCCTCAAACTAAGTTCAAACCTAACCTAACCTGAAGCCTAAATCAAACCATACACCTAACCCTAACCCTAGGCGGACACCTTAAGCTCAACCCCAAACCTAACCTGACCCTGATGCTTACTCCAACCGTAACAGTTAACCGAAAACTAACAGTAGCCCTAAACTGACTCCCTCAAACTAAGTTCAAACCTAACCTAACCTGAAGCCTAAATCAAATCATAGACCTAACCCTAACCCTATGCGGACACCTTAAGTTCAACCCCAAACCTAAGCTGACCTCCAGGCTAACTCCAACCATATCACTGAACCGAAAACTAAGAGTAGCCCTAAACTTACTCCCTCAAACTAAGTTCAATCCTAACCTAACCTGAAGCCTAAATGAAACCATAGACCTAACCCTAACCCTAGGCGGACACCTTAAGCTCAACCCCAAACCGAACCTGGCCCTGACGCTAACTCCAACAGTCACAGTTACCCGAAAACTAACAGTAGCCCTAAACTTACTCCCTCAAACTAACTTCAAACCTAACCTAACTTGAAGCCTAACTCAAACCATAGACCTAACCCTAACCCTAGGCAGACACCTGAAACTCAACCACAACCCTAACCAGACCCTGACGCTATCTCCAACCGTAACACTGAACCGAAAACAAACAGTAGCCCTAAACTTACTCCCTCAAACTAAGTTCAAACCTAACCTAACCTGGACCCTAACTCAAACCATAGACCTAACCCTAACCCTAGGCGGACACCTGGAGCTCAATCACAACCCTAACCTGACCCTGACGCTATATCCAACCGTAACACTGAACCGAAAACTAACAGTAGCCCTAAACTTACTCCCTCAAACTAAGTTCAAACAAAACCTAACCTAAAGCCTAACTCAAACAATAGACCTAACCCTAACCCTAGGCGGACACCTTAAGCTTGACCCCAACCCTAACCTGACCCTGAGACTAAATTCAACCGTAACACTGAACCAAAAAATACAATAGGCCTAAACTTACTCCCTCAAACTATGTTCAAACCTAACCTAACCTGAAGCCTAACTCAAACCATAGACCTAACCCTAACCCTACGCGGACACCTGAATCTCAACCCCAACCCTAACTTGACCATGACGCTATCTCCAACCATAACACTGAACCGAAAACTAACAGTAGCCCTAAACTTACTCGCTCAAACTAAGTTCAAACCTAACCTAACCTGAAGCCTAACTCAAATCATAGACCTAACCCTAACAATAGGCGGACACCTGAATCTCAACCCCAACCCTAACCTGACCCTGACGCTATCTCCAACCATAACACTGAACCGAAAACTAACAGTAGCCCTAAACTTACTCACTCAAACTAAGCTCAAACCTAACCTAACCTGAACCCTATCTCAAAGCACAGACCTAACCCTAACCCTAGGTGGACAACTTAAGCTCAACCCCAACCCTAACCAGACACTCACACTAACTCCAAATGTAACACTGAACCAAAAACTAACATTAGCCCTAAACTTACTCCCTCAAACTAAGTTCAAACCTAACCTAACCTGAAGCCTCACTCAAACCACAGACCTAACCCTAACCCTAGGAGGACACCTTAAGCTCAACCCCAACCCTAACCTGACCCTCACGCTAACTCCAACCGTAACACTGTACTGAAAACTAACAGTAGCCCTAAACTTACTCCCTCAAACTAAGTTCAAACCTAACCTAACCTGAAGCCTAACTCAAACAATAGACCTAACCCTAACCCTAGGCGGACAACTTAAGCTTGACCCCAAACCTAACCTGACCCTGACGATTACTCCAACCGTAACAGTTAAACGAAAACTAACAGTAGCCCTAAATTGTCTCCCTCAAACTAAGTTCAAACCTAACCTTACCTGAAGCCTAACTCAAACAATAGACTTAACCCTAACACTAGGCGGACACCTTAAGCTTAACCCCAACCCTAACCTGACCCTGAGGCTAAATCCAACCGTAACACTGAATCGAAAACTAACAGTGGCCCTAAACTTACTCCCTCAAACTAAGTTCAATCCTAACCTAACCTGAAGCCTAAATGAAACCATAGACCTAACCCTAACCCTAGGCGGACACCTTATGCTTAACCCCCACCCTATCCTGACCCTGACGCTTACTCCAACCGTAACAGTTAAACAAAAACTAACAGTAGCCCTAAACTTACTCCCTCAAACTAAGTTCAAACCTAACCTAACCTGAAGCCTAAATCAAACCATACACCTAACCCTAGGCGGACACCTTAAGCTCAACCCCAAACCTAACCTGACCCTGACGCTTACTCCAACCGTAACAGTTAACCGAAAACTAACAGTAGCCCTAAACTGACTCCCTAAAACTAAGTTCAAACCTAACCTAACCTGAAGCCTAAATCAAATCATAGACCTAACCCTAACCCTAGGCGGACACCTTATGCTTAACCCCCACCCTAACCTGACCCTGACGCGTACTCCAACTGTAACAGTTAACCGAAAACTAACAGTAGCCCTAAACTTACTCCCTCAAACTAACTTCAAACCTAACCTAACCTGAAGCCTAAATCAAACCATAGACCTAACCCTAACCCTAGGCGGACACCTTATGGTTAACCCCCACCTTAACCTGACCCTGACGCTTACTCCAACCGTAACAGTTAAACGAAAACTAACAGTAGCCCTAAACTTACTCCCTCAAACTAAGTTCAAACCTATCCTAACCTGAAGACTAAATCAAACCATACACCTAAACCTAACCCTAGGCGGACACCTTAAGCTCAACCCCAACCCGAACTTGGCCCTGACGCTAACTCCAACAGTAACAGTTACCCGAAAACTAACAGTAGCCCTAAACTTACTCCCTCAAACTAACTTCAATCCTAACCTAACTTGAAGCCTAACTCAAACCATACACCTAACCCTAACCCTAGGCGGACACCGGAAGTTCAAACCCAACCCTAACCTGACCCTCACGCTAACTCCAACCGAAACACTGAACCGAAAACTAACAGTAACCCTAAACTTAATCCCTCAAACTAAGTTCAAACCTAACCTAACCTGAAGCCTAACTCAAAGCATAGACCTAACCCTAACCCTAGGCGGACACCTGAAGCTCAACCCCAACCCTAACCTGACCCTGACGCTATCTCCAACCGTAACACTGAACCGAAAACTAACAGTAGCGCTAAACTTACTCCCTCAAACTAAGTTCAAACCTAACCTAACCTGAAGCCTAACTCAAACCACAGACTTAAACCTAACCCTAGGCGGACACCTTAAGCTCAACCCCAACCCTACCCGGACCCTCACGCTAACTCCAAACGTAACATTGAACCGAAAACTAACAGTAGCCCTAAACTTACTCCCTCAAAATAAGTTCAAACCTAACCTAACCTGAAGCCTAACTCAAACAATAGACCTAACCCTAACCCTAGGCGGACACCTGAAGCTCAACCACAACCCTAACCTGACCCTGACGCTATCTCCAACCGTAACACTGAACCGAAAACTAACAGTAGCCCTAAACTTACTTCCTCAAACTAAGTTCAAACCTAACCTAACCTGAAGCCTAAATCAAACCATACACCTAACCCTAACCCTAGGCGGACACCTTAAGCTCAACCCCAAACCTAACCTGACCCTGACGCTTACTCCAACCGTAACAGTTAACCGAAAACTAACAGTAGCCCTAAACTGACTCCCTCAAACTAACTTCAAACCTAACCTAACCTGAAGCCTAAATCAAATCATAGACCTAACCCTAACCCTAGGCGGACACCTTATGCTTAACCCCCACCCTAACCTGACCCTGACGCTTACTCCAACTGTAACAGTTAACTGAAAACTAACAATAGCCCTAAACTTACTCCCTCAAACTAACTTCAAACCTAACCTAACCTGAAGCCTAAATCAAACCATACACCTAACCCTAACCCTAGGCGGACACCTTAAGCTCAACCCCAACCCTAACCTGGCCCTGACGCTAACTCCAACAGTAACAGTTACCCGAAAACTAACAGTAGCCATAAACTTACTGCCTCAAACTAACTTCCAACCTAACCTAACCTAACTTGAAGCCTAAATCAAACCATACACCTAACCCTAACCCTAGGCGGACACCTGAAGTTCAAACCCAACCCTAACCTGACCCTCACGCTTTCTCCAACCGTAACACTGAACCGAAAACTAACAGTAGCCCTAAACTTAATCCCTCAAACTAAGTTCAAACCTAACCTAACCTGAAGCCTAACTCAAACCATAGACCTAACCCTAACCCTAGGCGGACACCTGAAGCTCAAACCCAACCCTAACCTGACCCTGACGCTATCTCCAACCGTAACACTGAACCGAAAACAAACAGTAGCCCTAAACTTACTTCCTCAAACTAAGTTCAAACCTAACCTAACCTGAAGCCTAACTCAAACCACAGACCTAACCCTAACCCTAGGCGGACACCTTAAGATCAACCCCAACCCTACCCGGACCCTCACGCTAACTCCAAACGTAACATTGAACCGAAAACTAACAGTAGCCCTAAACTTACTCCCTCAAACTAAGTTCAATCCTAACCTAACCTGAAGCCTAAATGAAACCATAGAACTAACCCTAACCCTAGGCGGACACCTTATGCTTAACCCCCACCCTAACTTGACCCTGATGCTTACTCCAACCGTAACAGTTAAACGAAAACTAACAGTAGCCCTATACTGTCTCCCACAAACTAAGTTCAAACCTAACCTATGCTGAAGCCTAACTCAAACAATAGACCTAACCCTAACCCTAGGCGGAAACCTTAATCTCAACCCCAACCCTAACCTGGCCCTGACGCTAACTCCAACAGTAACAGTAACCCAAAAACTAACAGTAGCCCTAAACTTACTCCCTCAAACTAACTTCAAACCTATCCTAACTTGAAGCATAACTCAAACCACAGACCTAACCCTAACCCTAGGCGGACACCTTAAGCTCAACCCCAAACCTAACCTGACCCTGACGCTAACTCCAACAGTAACAGTTACCCGAAAAATAACAGTAGCCCTAAACTTACTCCCTCAAACTAACTTCAAACCTAACCTAACCTGAAGCCTAACTCAAACCATAGACCTAACCCTAACCCTAGGCGGACACCTGAAGCTCAATCACAACCCTAACCTGACCCTGACGCTATCTCCAACCGTAACACTGAACCGAAAACTAACAGTAGCCCTAAACTTACTCCCTCAAACTAAGTTCAAACCTAACCTAACCTGAAGCCTCACTCAAACCACAGACCTAACCCTAACCCTAGGAGGACACCTTAAGCTCAACCCCAACCCTAACCTGACCCTCACGCTAACTCCAACCGTAACACTGTACCGAAAACTAACAGTAGCCCTAAACTTACTCCCTCAAAATAAGTTCAAATCTATCCTAACCTGAAGCCTAACTCAAACAATAGACCTAACCCTAACCCTAGGCGGACACCTTAAGCTTGACCCCAACCCTAACCTGACCCTGAGGCTAAATTCAACCGTAACACTGAACCAAAAAATACAATAGGCCTAAACTTACTCCCTCAAACTAAGTTCAATCCTAACCTAACCTGAAGCCTAACTCAAATCATAGACCTCACCCTAACAATAGGCGGACACCTGAAGCTCAACCCCAACCCTAACCTGACCCTGACGCTATCTCCAACCATAACACTGAACCGAAAACTAACAGTAGCCCTAAACTTACTCCCTCAAACTAAGTTCAAACCTAACCTAACCTGAACCCTATCTCAAACCACAGACCTAACCCTAACCCTAGGTGGACACCTTAAGCTCAACCCCAACCCTAACCAGACACTCACGCTAACTCCAAATGTAACACTGAACCAAAAATTAACAGTAGCCCTAAACTTACTCCCTCAAACTAACTTCAAACCTAACCTAACCTGAAGCCTAAATCAAACCATACACCTAACCCTAACCCTAGGCGGACACCTTAAGCTCAACCCCAAACCTAACCTGACCCTGACGCTTACTCCAACTGTAACAGTTAAAGGAAAACTAACAGTAGCCCTAAACTGACTCCCTCAAACTAAGTTCAAACCTATCCTAACCTGAAGACTAAATCAAACCATACACCTAACTCTAACCCTAGGCGGACACCTTAATCTCAACCCCAACCCTAACCTTGCCCTGACGCTAACTCCAACCATAACAGTTTCCCGAAAATTAACAGTAGCCCTAAACTTACTGCCTCAAACTAAGTTCCAACCTAACCTAACCTGAAGCCTAAATCAAACCATACACCTAACCCTAACCCTAGGCGGACACCTGAAGTTCAAACCCAACCCTAACCTGACCCTCACGCTAACTCCAACCGTAACACTGAAACGAAAACTAACAGTAGCCCTAAACTTAATCCCTCAAACTAAGTTCAAACCTAACCTAACCTGAAGCCTAACTCAAACCATAGACCTAACCCTAACCCTAGGCTGACACCTGAAGCTCAACCCCAACCCTAACCTGACCCTGACGCTATCTCCA
Source organism: Tupaia tana (assembly GCA_026018925.1). Taxonomy (NCBI): domain Eukaryota; kingdom Metazoa; phylum Chordata; class Mammalia; order Scandentia; family Tupaiidae; genus Tupaia; species Tupaia tana. The sequence goes on from JAKSZU010000095.1 coordinate 417,789, forward strand.
ACCGTAACACTGAACCGAAAACTAACAGTAGACCTAAACTTACTCCCTCAAACTAAGTTCAAACCTACCCTAACCTGAAGCCTAACTCAAACCCCAGACCTATCCCTAACCCTAGGCGGACACCTTAAGCTCAACCCCAACCCTAACCGGACCCTCACGCTAACTCCAAACGTAACATTGAACCGAAAACTAACAGTAGCCCTAAACTTACTCCCTCAAACTAAGTTCAATCCTAACCTAACCTGAAGCCTAAATGAAACCATAGACCTAACCCTAACCCTAGGCGGACACCTTATGCTTAACCCCCACCCTAACTTGACCCTGACGCTTACTCCAACTGTAACAGTTAAACGAAAACTAACAGTAGCCCTAAACTGTCTCCCACAAACTAAGTTCAAACCTAACCTAACCTGAAGCCTAACTCAAACAATAGACCTAACCCTAACCCTAGGCGGACACCTGAAGCTCAATCACAACCCTAACCTGACCCTGACGCTATCTCCAACCGTAACACTGAACCGAAAACTAACAGTAGCCCTAAACTTACTCCCTCAAACTAAGTTCAAACCTAACCTAACCTGAAGCCTCACTCAAACCACAGACCTAACCCTAACCCTAGGAGGACACCTTAAGCTCAACCCCAACCCTAACCTGACCCTCACGCTAACTCCAACCGTAACACTGTACCGAAAACTAACAGTAGCCCTAAACTTACTCCCTCAAACTAAGTTCAAACCTAACATAACCTGAAGCCTAACTCAAACAATAGACCTAACCCTAACCCTAGGCGGACACCTTAAGCTTGACCCCAACCCTAACCTGACCCTGACGCTTACTCCAACCGTAACAGTTAACCGAAACCTAACAGTAGCCCTAAACTTACTCCCTCAAACTAAGTTCAAACCTAACCTAACCTGAAGCCTAACTCAAACCACAGACCTAACCCTAACCCTAGGCAGACACCTTAAGCTCAACCCCAACCCTAACCGGACCGTCACGCTAACTCCAAACGTAACATTGAACCGAAAACTAACAGTAGCCCTAAACTTACTCCCTCAAACTAACTTCAAACCTAACCTAACCTGAAGCCTAAATCAAACCATACACCTAACCCTAACGCTAGGCGGACACCTTAAGCTCAACAACAACGCTAACCTGGCCCTGACGCTAACTCCAACAGTAACAGTTACCCGAAAACTAACAGTAGCCCTAAACTTACTCCCTCAAACTAACTTCAAACCTAACCTAACTTGAAGCCTTACTCAAACCATAGACCTAACCCTAACCCTAGGCGGACACCTGAAACTCAACCACAACCCTAACCAGACCCTGACGCTATCTCCAACCGTAACACTGAACCGAAAACTAACAGTAGACCTAAACTTACTCCCTCAAACTAAGTTCAAACCTACCCTAACCTGAAGCCTAACTCAAACCACAGACCTAACCCTAACCCTAGGCGGACACCTTAAGCTCAACCCCAACCCTAACCGGACCCTAACGCTAACTCCAAACGTAACATTGAACCGAAAACTAACAGTAGCCCTAAACTTACTCCCTCAAACTAAGTTCAATCCTAACCTAACCTGAAGCCTAAATGAAACCATAGACCTAACCCTAACCCTAGGCGGACACCTTATGCTTAACCCCCACCCCTAACTTGACCGTGACGCTTACTCCAACTGTAACAGTTAAACGAAAACTAACAGTAGCCCTAAACTGTCTCCCACAAACTAAGTTCAAACCTAACCTAACCTGAACCCTAACTCAAACAATAGACCTAACCCTAACCCTAGGCGGACACCTGAAGCTCAATCACAACCCTAACCTGACCCTGACGCTATCTCCAACCGTAACACTGAACCGAAAACTAACAGTAGCCCTAAACTTACTCCCTCAAACTAAGTTCAAACCTAACCTAACCTGAAGCCTCACTCAAACCACAGACCTAACCCTAACCCTAGGAGGACACCTTAAGCTCAACCCCAACCCTAACCTGACCCTCACGCTAACTCCAACCGTAACACTGTACCGAAAACTAACAGTAGCCCTAAACTTACTCCCTCAAACTAAGTTCAAACCTAACCTAACCTGAAGCCTAACTCAAACAATAGACCTAACCCTAACCCTAGGCGGACACCTTAAGCTTGACCCCAACCCTAACCTGACCCTGACGCTTACTCCAACCGTAACAGTTAACCGAAAACTAACAGTAGCCCTAAACTTACTCCCTCAAACTAAGTTCAAACCTAACCTAACCTGAAGCCTAACTCAAACCACAGACCTAACCCTAATCCTAGGCAGACACCTTAAGCTCAACCCGAACCCTAACCGGACCGTCACGCTAACTCCAAACGTAACATTGAACCGAAAACTAACAGTAGCCCTAAACTTACTCCCTCAAACTAAGTTCAAACCTAACCTAACCTGAAGCCTAACTCAAACAATAGACCTAACCCTAACCCTAGGCGGACACCTTATGCTTAACCCCCACCCTAACCTGACCCTGACGCTTACTCCAACCGTAACAGTTAAATGAAAACTAACAGTAGCCCTAAACTGTCTCCCTCAAACTAAGTTCAAACCTAACCTAACCTGAAGCCTAACTCAAACAATAGACCTAACCCTAACCCTAGGCGGACACCTGAAGCTCAACCACAACCCTAACCTGACCCTGACGCTATCTCCAACCGTAACACTGAACCGAAAACTAACAGTAGCCCTAAACTTACTTCCTCAAACTAAGTTCAAACCTAACCAAACCTGAAGCCTAAATCAAACCATACACCTAACCCTAACCCTAGGCGGACACCTTAAGCTCAACCCCAAACCTAACCTGACCCTGACGCTTACTCCAACCGTAACAGTTAACCGAAAACTAACAGTAGCCCTAAACTGACTCCCTCAAACTAAGTTCAAACCTAACCTAACCTGAAGCCTAAATCAAATCATAGACCTAACCCTAACCCTAGGCGGACACCTTATGCTTAACCCCCACCCTAACCTGACCCTGACGCTTACTCCAACTGTAACAGTTAACCGAAAACTAACAATAGCCCTAAACTTACTCCCTCAAACTAACTTCAAACCTAACCTAACCTGAAGCCTAAATCAAACCATACACCTAACCCTAACCCTAGGCGGACACCTTAAGCTCAACCCCAACGCTAACCTGGCCCTGACGCTAACTCCAACCGTAACAGTTACCCGAAAACTAACAGTAGCCCTAAACTTACTCCCTCAAATTAACTTCAAACCTAACCTAACTTGAAGCCTTACTCAAACCATAGACCTAACCCTAACCCTAGACGGACACCTGAAACTCAACCACAACCCTAACCAGACCCTGACGCTATCTCCAACCGTAACACTGAACCGAAAACTAACAGTAGCCCTAAACTTACTCCCTCAAACTAAGTTCAAACCTAACCTAACCTGAAGACTAACTCAAGCCATAGACCTAACCCCAACCCAAGGCGGACACCTTAAGCTCAACCCCAACCCTAACCTGACCCTGACGCTATCTCCAACCATAACACTGAACCGAAAAACTAACAGTAGTCCTAAACTTACTCCCTCAAACTAAGTTCAAACCTAACCTAACCTGAACCCTAACTCAAACCACAGACCTAACCCTAACCTTAGGCGGACACCTTAATCTCAACCCCAACCCTAAACTGACCCTGACGCTAACTCCAACCGTAACAGTTACCCGAAAACTAACAGTAGCCCTAAACTTACTGCCTCAAACTAGGTTCCAACCTAACCTAACCTGAAGCCTAAATCAAACCATACACCTAACCCTAACCCTAGGCGGACACCGGAAGTTCAAACCCAACCCTAACCTGACCCTCACGCTAACTCCAACCGAAACACTGAACCGAAAACTAACAGTAACCCTAAACTTAATCCCTCAAACTAAGTTCAAACCTAACCTAACCTGAAGCCTAACTCAAACCATAGACCTAACCCTAACCCTAGGCGGACACCTGAAGCTCAACCCCAACCCTAACCTGACCCTGACGCTATCTCCAACCGTAACACTGAACCGAAAACTAACAGTAGCCCTAAACTTACTCCCTCAAACTAAGTTCAAACCTAACCTAACCTGAAGCCTAACTCAAACCACAGACTTAACCCTAACCCTAGGCGGACACCTTAAGCTCAACCCCAACCCTACCCCGGACCCTCACGCTAACTCCAAACGTAACATTGAACCGAAAACTAACAGTAGCCCTAAACTTACTCCCTCAAACTAAGTTCAAACCTAACCTAACCTGAACCCTAACTCAAACAATAGACCTAACCCTAACCCTAGGCGGACACCTTAATCTCAACCCCAACCCTAAACTGACCCTGACGCTAACTCCAACCGTAACAGTTACCCGAAAACTAACAGTAGCCCTAAACTTACTGCCTCAAACTAAGTTCCAACCTAACCTAACCTGAAGCCTAAATCAAACCATACACCTAACCCTAACCCTAGGCGGACACCGGAAGTTCAAACCCAACCCTAACCTGACCCTCACGCTAACTCCAACCGAAACACTGAAGCGAAAACTAACAGTAACCCTAAACTTAATCCCTCAAACTAAGTTCAAACCTAACCTAACCTGAAGCCTAACTCAAACCATAGACCTAACCCTAACCCTAGGCGGACACCTGAAGCTCAACCCCAACCCTAACCTGACCCTGACGCTATCTCCAACCGTAACACTGAACCGAAAACTAACAGTAGCCCAAAACTTACTCCCTCAAACTAAGTTCAAACCTAACCTAACCTGAAGCCTAACTCAAACCACAGACTTAACCCTAACCCTAGGCGGACACCTTAAGCTCAACCCCAACCCTACCCGGACCCTCACGCTAACTCCAAACGTAACATTGAACCGAAAACTAACAGTAGCCCTAAACTTACTCCCTCAAACTAAGTTCAAACCTAACCTAACCTGAACCCTAACTCAAACAATAGACCTAACCCTAACCCTAGGCGGACACCTTATGCTTAACCCCCACCCTAACCTGACCCTGACGCTTACTCCAACCGTAACAGTTAAATGAAAACTAACAGTAGCCCTAAACTGTCTCCCTCAAACTAAGTTCAAACCTAACCTAACCTGAAGCCTAACTCAAACAATAGACCTAACCCTAACCCTAGGCGGACACCTGAAGCTCAACCACAACCCTAACCTGACCCTGACGCTATCTCCAACCGTAACACTGAACCGAAAACTAACAGTAGCCCTAAACTTACTTCCTCAAACTAAGTTCAAACCTAACCTAACCTGAAGCCTAAATCAAACCATACACCTAACCCTAACCCTAGGCGGACACCTTAAGCTCAACCCCAAACCTAACCTGACCCTGATGCTTACTCCAACCGTAACAGTTAACCCAAAACTAACAGTAGCCCTAAACTGACTCCCTCAAACTAAGTTCAAACCTAACCTAACCTGAAGCCTAAATCAAATCATAGACCTAACCCTAACCCTAGGCGGACACCTTATGCTTAACCCCCACCCTAACCTGACCCTGATGCTTACTCCAACTGTAACAGTTAACTGAAAACTAACAATAGCCCTAAACTTACTCCCTCAAACTAACTTCAAACCTAACCTAACCTGAAGCCTAAATCAAACCATACACCTAACCCTAACCCTAGGCGGACACCTTAAGCTCAACCCCAACCCTAACCTGGCCCTGACGCTAACTCCAACAGTAACAGTTACCCGAAAACTAACAGTAGCCCTAAACTTACTCCCTCAAACTAACTTCAAACCTAACCTAACTTGACGCCTAACTCAAACCATAGACCTAACCCTAACCCTAGGAGGACACCTGAAACTCAACAACAACCCTAACCAGACCCTGACGCTATCTCCAACCGTAACACTGAACCGAAAACTAACAGTAGCCCTAAACTTACTCCCTCAAACTAAGTTCAAACCTAACCTAACCTGAAGCCTAACCCAAACCATAGACCTAACCCTAACCCAAGGCAGACACCTGAAGTTCAACCCCAACCCTAACCTGACCCTGACGCTATCTCCAACCGTAACACTGAACCGAAAACTAACAGTAGCCCTAAACTTACTCCCTCAAACTAAGTTCAAACCTAACCTAACCTGAACCCTAAATCAAATCACAGACCTAACCCTAACCCTAGACGGACACCTTAAGCTCAACCCCAACCCTAACCTGGCCCTGACGCTAACTCCAACGGTAACAGTTACCCGAAAACTAACAGTAGCCCTAAACTTACTGCCTCAAACTAACTTCCAACCTAACCTAACCTAACTTGAAGCCTAAATCAAACCATACACCTAACCCTAACCCTAGGCGGACACCTGAAGTTCAAACCCAACCCTAACCAGACCCTCACACTTTCTCCAACCGTAACACTGAACCGAAAACTAACAGTAGCCCTAAACTTAATCCCTCAAACTAAGTTCAAACCTAACCTAACCTGAAGCCTAACTCAAACCATAGACCTAACCCTAACCCTAGGCGGACACCTGAAGCTCAAACCCAACCCTAACCTGACCCTGACGCTATCTCCAACCGTAACACTGAACCGAAAACTAACAGTAGCCCTAAACTTACTTCCTCAAACTAAGTTCAATCCTAACCTAACCTGAAGCCTAAATGAAACCATAGAACTAACCCTAACCCTAGGCGGACACCTTATGCTTAACCCCCACCCTAACTTGACCCTGATGCTTACTCCAACCGTAACAGTTAAACGAAAACTAACAGTAGCCCTATACTGTCTCCCACAAACTAAGTTCAAACCTAACCTATCCTGAAGCCTAACTCAAACAATAGACCTAACCCTAACCCTAGGCGGACACCTTAATCTCAACCCCAACCCTAACCTGGCCCTGACGCTAACTCCAACAGTAACAGTAACCCGAAAACTAACAGTAGCCCTAAACTTACTCCCTCGAACTAACTTCAAACCTATCCTAACTTGAAGCATAACTCAAACCACAGACCTAACCCTAACCCTAGGCGGACACCTGAAGCTCAACCCCAAACCTAACCTGACCCTGACGCTAACTCCAACAGTAACAGTTACCCGAAAAATAACAGTAGCCCTAAACTTACTCCCTCAAACTAACTTCAAACCTAACCTAACCTGAAGCCTAACTCAAACCACAGACCTAACCCTAACCCTAGGCGGACACCTGAAGCTCAATCACAACCCTAACCTGACCCTGACGCTATCTCCAACCGTAACACTGAACCGAAAACTAACAGTAGCCCTAAACTTACTCCCTCAAACTAAGTTCAAACCTAACCTAACCTGAAGCCTCACTCAAACCACAGACCTAACCCTAACCCTAGGAGGACACCTTAAGCTCAACCCCAACCCTAACCTGACCCTCACGCTAACTCCAACCGTAACACTGTACCGAAAACTAACAGTAGCCCTAAACTTACTCCCTCAAACTAAGTTCAAATCTATCCTAACCTGAAGCCTAACTCAAACAATAGACCTAACCCTAACCCTAGGCGGACACCTTAAGCTTGACCCCAACCCTAACCTGACCCTGACGCTTACTCCAACCGTAACAGTTAAACGAAAACTAACAGTAGCCCTAAACTGTCTCCCTCAAAATAAGTTCAAACCTAACCTAACCTGAAGCCTAACTCAAACAATAGACTTAACCCTAACCCTAGGCGGACACCTTAAGCTTAACCCCAACCCTAACCTGACCCTGAGGCTAAATCCAACAGTAACACTGAATCGAAAACTAACAGTGGCCCTAAACTTACTCCCTCAAACTAAGTTCAATCCTAACCTAACCTGAAGTCTAAATGAAACCACAGACCTAACCCTAACCCTAGGCGGACACCTTATGCTTAACCCCCACCCTAACCTGACCCTGACGCTTACTCCAACCGTAACAGTTAAACAAAAACTAACAGTAGCCCTAAACTTACTCCCTCAAACTAAGTTCAAACCTAACTTAACCTGAAGCCTAAATCAAACCATACACCTAACCCTAACCCTAGGCGGACACCTTAAGCTCAACCCCAACCCTAACCTGACCCTGACGCTATCTCCAACCATAACACTGAACCGAAAACTAACAGTAGCCCTAAACTTACTCCCTCAAACTAAGTTCAAACCTAACCTAACCTGAACCCTATCTCAAACCACAGACCTAACCCTAACCCTAGGTGGACACCTTAAGCTCAACCCCAACCCTAACCAGACACTCACGCTAACTCCAAATGTAACACTGAACCAAAAATTAACAGTAGCCCTAAACTTACTCCCTCAAACTAACTTCAAACCTAACCTAACCTGAAGCCTAAATCAAACCATACACCTAACCCTAACCCTAGGCGGACACCTTAAGCTCAACCCCAAACCTAACCTGACCCTGACGCTTACTCCAACTGTAACAGTTAAAGGAAAACTAACAGTAGCCCTAAACTGACTCCCTCAAACTAAGTTCAAACCTATCCTAACCTGAAGACTAAATCAAACCATACACCTAACTCTAACCCTAGGCGGACACCTTAATCTCAACCCCAACCCTAACCTTGCCCTGACGCTAACTCCAACCATAACAGTTTCCCGAAAATTAACAGTAGCCCTAAACTTACTGCCTCAAACTAAGTTCCAACCTAACCTAACCTGAAGCCTAAATCAAACCATACACCTAACCCTAACCCTAGGCGGACACCTGAAGTTCAAACCCAACCCTAACCTGACCCTCACGCTAACTCCAACCGTAACACTGAAACGAAAACTAACAGTAGCCCTAAACTTAATCCCTCAAACTAAGTTCAAACCTAACCTAACCTGAAGCCTAACTCAAACCATAGACCTAACCCTAACCCTAGGCTGACACCTGAAGCTCAACCCCAACCCTAACCTGACCCTGACGCTATCTCCAACCGTAACACTGAACCGAAAACTAACAGTAGACCTAAACTTACTCCCTCAAACTAAGTTCAAACCTACCCTAACCTGAAGCCTAACTCAAACCCCAGACCTATCCCTAACCCTAGGCGGACACCTTAAGCTCAACCCCAACCCTAACCGGACCCTCACGCTAACTCCAAACGTAACATTGAACCGAAAACTAACAGTAGCCCTAAACTTACTCCCTCAAACTAAGTTCAATCCTAACCTAACCTGAAGCCTAAATGAAACCATAGACCTAACCCTAACCCTAGGCGGACACCTTATGCTTAACCCCCACCCTAACTTGACCCTGACGCTTACTCCAACTGTAACAGTTAAACGAAAACTAACAGTAGCCCTAAACTGTCTCCCACAAACTAAGTTCAAACCTAACCTAACCTGAAGCCTAACTCAAACAATAGACCTAACCCTAACCCTAGGCGGACACCTGAAGCTCAATCACAACCCTAACCTGACCCTGACGCTATCTCCAACCGTAACACTGAACCGAAAACTAACAGTAGCCCTAAACTTACTCCCTCAAACTAAGTTCAAACCTAACCTAACCTGAAGCCTCACTCAAACCACAGACCTAACCCTAACCCTAGGAGGACACCTTAAGCTCAACCCCAACCCTAACCTGACCCTCACGCTAACTCCAACCGTAACACTGTACCGAAAACTAACAGTAGCCCTAAACTTACTCCCTCAAACTAAGTTCAAACCTAACATAACCTGAAGCCTAACTCAAACAATAGACCTAACCCTAACCCTAGGCGGACACCTTAAGCTTGACCCCAACCCTAACCTGACCCTGACGCTTACTCCAACCGTAACAGTTAACCGAAACCTAACAGTAGCCCTAAACTTACTCCCTCAAACTAAGTTCAAACCTAACCTAACCTGAAGCCTAACTCAAACCACAGACCTAACCCTAACCCTAGGCAGACACCTTAAGCTCAACCCCAACCCTAACCGGACCGTCACGCTAACTCCAAACGTAACATTGAACCGAAAACTAACAGTAGCCCTAAACTTACTCCCTCAAACTAACTTCAAACCTAACCTAACCTGAAGCCTAAATCAAACCATACACCTAACCCTAACGCTAGGCGGACACCTTAAGCTCAACAACAACGCTAACCTGGCCCTGACGCTAACTCCAACAGTAACAGTTACCCGAAAACTAACAGTAGCCCTAAACTTACTCCCTCAAACTAACTTCAAACCTAACCTAACTTGAAGCCTTACTCAAACCATAGACCTAACCCTAACCCTAGGCGGACACCTGAAACTCAACCACAACCCTAACCAGACCCTGACGCTATCTCCAACCGTAACACTGAACCGAAAACTAACAGTAGACCTAAACTTACTCCCTCAAACTAAGTTCAAACCTACCCTAACCTGAAGCCTAACTCAAACCACAGACCTAACCCTAACCCTAGGCGGACACCTTAAGCTCAACCCCAACCCTAACCGGACCCTAACGCTAACTCCAAACGTAACATTGAACCGAAAACTAACAGTAGCCCTAAACTTACTCCCTCAAACTAAGTTCAATCCTAACCTAACCTGAAGCCTAAATGAAACCATAGACCTAACCCTAACCCTAGGCGGACACCTTATGCTTAACCCCCACCCTAACTTGACCGTGACGCTTACTCCAACTGTAACAGTTAAACGAAAACTAACAGTAGCCCTAAACTGTCTCCCACAAACTAAGTTCAAACCTAACCTAACCTGAACCCTAACTCAAACAATAGACCTAACCCTAACCCTAGGCGGACACCTGAAGCTCAATCACAACCCTAACCTGACCCTGACGCTATCTCCAACCGTAACACTGAACCGAAAACTAACAGTAGCCCTAAACTTACTCCCTCAAACTAAGTTCAAACCTAACCTAACCTGAAGCCTCACTCAAACCACAGACCTAACCCTAACCCTAGGAGGACACCTTAAGCTCAACCCCAACCCTAACCTGACCCTCACGCTAACTCCAACCGTAACACTGTACCGAAAACTAACAGTAGCCCTAAACTTACTCCCTCAAACTAAGTTCAAACCTAACCTAACCTGAAGCCTAACTCAAACAATAGACCTAACCCTAACCCTAGGCGGACACCTTAAGCTTGACCCCAACCCTAACCTGACCCTGACGCTTACTCCAACCGTAACAGTTAACCGAAAACTAACAGTAGCCCTAAACTTACTCCCTCAAACTAAGTTCAAACCTAACCTAACCTGAAGCCTAACTCAAACCACAGACCTAACCCTAATCCTAGGCAGACACCTTAAGCTCAACCCGAACCCTAACCGGACCGTCACGCTAACTCCAAACGTAACATTGAACCGAAAACTAACAGTAGCCCTAAACTTACTCCCTCAAACTAAGTTCAAACCTAACCTAACCTGAAGCCTAACTCAAACAATAGACCTAACCCTAACCCTAGGCGGACACCTTATGCTTAACCCCCACCCTAACCTGACCCTGACGCTTACTCCAACCGTAACAGTTAAATGAAAACTAACAGTAGCCCTAAACTGTCTCCCTCAAACTAAGTTCAAACCTAACCTAACCTGAAGCCTAACTCAAACAATAGACCTAACCCTAACCCTAGGCGGACACCTGAAGCTCAACCACAACCCTAACCTGACCCTGACGCTATCTCCAACCGTAACACTGAACCGAAAACTAACAGTAGCCCTAAACTTACTTCCTCAAACTAAGTTCAAACCTAACCAAACCTGAAGCCTAAATCAAACCATACACCTAACCCTAACCCTAGGCGGACACCTTAAGCTCAACCCCAAACCTAACCTGACCCTGACGCTTACTCCAACCGTAACAGTTAACCGAAAACTAACAGTAGCCCTAAACTGACTCCCTCAAACTAAGTTCAAACCTAACCTAACCTGAAGCCTAAATCAAATCATAGACCTAACCCTAACCCTAGGCGGACACCTTATGCTTAACCCCCACCCTAACCTGACCCTGACGCTTACTCCAACTGTAACAGTTAACCGAAAACTAACAATAGCCCTAAACTTACTCCCTCAAACTAACTTCAAACCTAACCTAACCTGAAGCCTAAATCAAACCATACACCTAACCCTAACCCTAGGCGGACACCTTAAGCTCAACCCCAACGCTAACCTGGCCCTGACGCTAACTCCAACCGTAACAGTTACCCGAAAACTAACAGTAGCCCTAAACTTACTCCCTCAAATTAACTTCAAACCTAACCTAACTTGAAGCCTTACTCAAACCATAGACCTAACCCTAACCCTAGACGGACACCTGAAACTCAACCACAACCCTAACCAGACCCTGACGCTATCTCCACCGTAACACTGAACCGAAAACTAACAGTAGCCCTAAACTTACTCCCTCAAACTAAGTTCAAACCTAACCTAACCTGAAGCCTAACTCAAGCCATAGACCTAACCCCAACCCAAGGCGGACACCTTAAGCTCAACCCCAACCCTAACCTGACCCTGACGCTATCTCCAACCATAACACTGAACCGAAAACTAACAGTAGTCCTAAACTTACTCCCTCAAACTAAGTTCAAACCTAACCTAACCTGAACCCTAACTCAAACCACAGACCTAACCCTAACCTTAGGCGGACACCTTAATCTCAACCCCAACCCTAAACTGACCCTGACGCTAACTCCAACCGTAACAGTTACCCGAAAACTAACAGTAGCCCTAAACTTACTGCCTCAAACTAGGTTCCAACCTAACCTAACCTGAAGCCTAAATCAAACCATACACCTAACCCTAACCCTAGGCGGACACCGGAAGTTCAAACCCAACCCTAACCTGACCCTCACGCTAACTCCAACCGAAACACTGAACCGAAAACTAACAGTAACCCTAAACTTAATCCCTCAAACTAAGTTCAAACCTAACCTAACCTGAAGCCTAACTCAAACCATAGACCTAACCCTAACCCTAGGCGGACACCTGAAGCTCAACCCCAACCCTAACCTGACCCTGACGCTATCTCCAACCGTAACACTGAACCGAAAACTAACAGTAGCCCTAAACTTACTCCCTCAAACTAAGTTCAAACCTAACCTAACCTGAAGCCTAACTCAAACCACAGACTTAACCCTAACCCTAGGCGGACACCTTAAGCTCAACCCCAACCCTACCCGGACCCTCACGCTAACTCCAAACGTAACATTGAACCGAAAACTAACAGTAGCCCTAAACTTACTCCCTCAAACTAAGTTCAAACCTAACCTAACCTGAACCCTAACTCAAACAATAGACCTAACCCTAACCCTAGGCGGACACCTTAATCTCAACCCCAACCCTAAACTGACCCTGACGCTAACTCCAACCGTAACAGTTACCCGAAAACTAACAGTAGCCCTAAACTTACTGCCTCAAACTAAGTTCCAACCTAACCTAACCTGAAGCCTAAATCAAACCATACACCTAACCCTAACCCTAGGCGGACACCGGAAGTTCAAACCCAACCCTAACCTGACCCTCACGCTAACTCCAACCGAAACACTGAAGCGAAAACTAACAGTAACCCTAAACTTAATCCCTCAAACTAAGTTCAAACCTAACCTAACCTGAAGCCTAACTCAAACCATAGACCTAACCCTAACCCTAGGCGGACACCTGAAGCTCAACCCCAACCCTAACCTGACCCTGACGCTATCTCCAACCGTAACACTGAACCGAAAACTAACAGTAGCCCAAAACTTACTCCCTCAAACTAAGTTCAAACCTAACCTAACCTGAAGCCTAACTCAAACCACAGACTTAACCCTAACCCTAGGCGGACACCTTAAGCTCAACCCCAACCCTACCCGGACCCTCACGCTAACTCCAAACGTAACATTGAACCGAAAACTAACAGTAGCCCTAAACTTACTCCCTCAAACTAAGTTCAAACCTAACCTAACCTGAACCCTAACTCAAACAATAGACCTAACCCTAACCCTAGGCGGACACCTTATGCTTAACCCCCACCCTAACCTGACCCTGACGCTTACTCCAACCGTAACAGTTAAATGAAAACTAACAGTAGCCCTAAACTGTCTCCCTCAAACTAAGTTCAAACCTAACCTAACCTGAAGCCTAACTCAAACAATAGACCTAACCCTAACCCTAGGCGGACACCTGAAGCTCAACCACAACCCTAACCTGACCCTGACGCTATCTCCAACCGTAACACTGAACCGAAAACTAACAGTAGCCCTAAACTTACTTCCTCAAACTAAGTTCAAACCTAACCTAACCTGAAGCCTAAATCAAACCATACACCTAACCCTAACCCTAGGCGGACACCTTAAGCTCAACCCCAAACCTAACCTGACCCTGATGCTTACTCCAACCGTAACAGTTAACCCAAAACTAACAGTAGCCCTAAACTGACTCCCTCAAACTAAGTTCAAACCTAACCTAACCTGAAGCCTAAATCAAATCATAGACCTAACCCTAACCCTAGGCGGACACCTTATGCTTAACCCCCACCCTAACCTGACCCTGATGCTTACTCCAACTGTAACAGTTAACTGAAAACTAACAATAGCCCTAAACTTACTCCCTCAAACTAACTTCAAACCTAACCTAACCTGAAGCCTAAATCAAACCATACACCTAACCCTAACCCTAGGCGGACACCTTAAGCTCAACCCCAACCCTAACCTGGCCCTGACGCTAACTCCAACAGTAACAGTTACCCGAAAACTAACAGTAGCCCTAAACTTACTCCCTCAAACTAACTTCAAACCTAACCTAACTTGACGCCTAACTCAAACCATAGACCTAACCCTAACCCTAGGAGGACACCTGAAACTCAACAACAACCCTAACCAGACCCTGACGCTATCTCCAACCGTAACACTGAACCGAAAACTAACAGTAGCCCTAAACTTACTCCCTCAAACTAAGTTCAAACCTAACCTAACCTGAAGCCTAACCCAAACCATAGACCTAACCCTAACCCAAGGCAGACACCTGAAGTTCAACCCCAACCCTAACCTGACCCTGACGCTATCTCCAACCGTAACACTGAACCGAAAACTAACAGTAGCCCTAAACTTACTCCCTCAAACTAAGTTCAAACCTAACCTAACCTGAACCCTAAATCAAATCACAGACCTAACCCTAACCCTAGACGGACACCTTAAGCTCAACCCCAACCCTAACCTGGCCCTGACGCTAACTCCAACGGTAACAGTTACCCGAAAACTAACAGTAGCCCTAAACTTACTGCCTCAAACTAACTTCCAACCTAACCTAACCTAACTTGAAGCCTAAATCAAACCATACACCTAACCCTAACCCTAGGCGGACACCTGAAGTTCAAACCCAACCCTAACCAGACCCTCACACTTTCTCCAACCGTAACACTGAACCGAAAACTAACAGTAGCCCTAAACTTAATCCCTCAAACTAAGTTCAAACCTAACCTAACCTGAAGCCTAACTCAAACCATAGACCTAACCCTAACCCTAGGCGGACACCTGAAGCTCAAACCCAACCCTAACCTGACCCTGACGCTATCTCCAACCGTAACACTGAACCGAAAACTAACAGTAGCCCTAAACTTACTTCCTCAAACTAAGTTCAAACCTAACCTAACCTGAAGGCTAACTCAAACCACAGACCTAACCCTAACCCTAGGCGGACACCTTAAGATCAACCCCAACCCTACCCGGACCCTCACGCTAACTCCAAACGTAACATTGAACCGAAAACTAACAGTAGCCCTAAACTTACTCCCTCAAACTAAGTTCAATCCTAACCTAACCTGAAGCCTAAATGAAACCATAGAACTAACCCTAACCCTAGGCGGACACCTTATGCTTAACCCCCACCCTAACTTGACCCTGATGCTTACTCCAACCGTAACAGTTAAACGAAAACTAACAGTAGCCCTATACTGTCTCCCACAAACTAAGTTCAAACCTAACCTATCCTGAAGCCTAACTCAAACAATAGACCTAACCCTAACCCTAGGCGGACACCTTAATCTCAACCCCAACCCTAACCTGGCCCTGACGCTAACTCCAACAGTAACAGTAACCCGAAAACTAACAGTAGCCCTAAACTTACTCCCTCGAACTAACTTCAAACCTATCCTAACTTGAAGCATAACTCAAACCACAGACCTAACCCTAACCCTAGGCGGACACCTGAAGCTCAACCCCAAACCTAACCTGACCCTGACGCTAACTCCAACAGTAACAGTTACCCGAAAAATAACAGTAGCCCTAAACTTACTCCCTCAAACTAACTTCAAACCTAACCTAACCTGAAGCCTAACTCAAACCACAGACCTAACCCTAACCCTAGGCGGACACCTGAAGCTCAATCACAACCCTAACCTGACCCTGACGCTATCTCCAACCGTAACACTGAACCGAAAACTAACAGTAGCCCTAAACTTACTCCCTCAAACTAAGTTCAAACCTAACCTAACCTGAAGCCTCACTCAAACCACAGACCTAACCCTAACCCTAGGAGGACACCTTAAGCTCAACCCCAACCCTAACCTGACCCTCACGCTAACTCCAACCGTAACACTGTACCGAAAACTAACAGTAGCCCTAAACTTACTCCCTCAAACTAAGTTCAAATCTATCCTAACCTGAAGCCTAACTCAAACAATAGACCTAACCCTAACCCTAGGCGGACACCTTAAGCTTGACCCCAACCCTAACCTGACCCTGACGCTTACTCCAACCGTAACAGTTAAACGAAAACTAACAGTAGCCCTAAACTGTCTCCCTCAAAATAAGTTCAAACCTAACCTAACCTGAAGCCTAACTCAAACAATAGACTTAACCCTAACCCTAGGCGGACACCTTAAGCTTAACCCCAACCCTAACCTGACCCTGAGGCTAAATCCAACAGTAACACTGAATCGAAAACTAACAGTGGCCCTAAACTTACTCCCTCAAACTAAGTTCAATCCTAACCTAACCTGAAGTCTAAATGAAACCACAGACCTAACCCTAACCCTAGGCGGACACCTTATGCTTAACCCCCACCCTAACCTGACCCTGACGCTTACTCCAACCGTAACAGTTAAACAAAAACTAACAGTAGCCCTAAACTTACTCCCTCAAACTAAGTTCAAACCTAACTTAACCTGAAGCCTAAATCAAACCATACACCTAACCCTAACCCTAGGCGGACACCTTAAGCTCAACCCCAAACCTAACCTGACCCTGACGCTTACTCCAACCGTAACAGTTAACCGAACACTAACAGTAGCCCTAAACTGACTCCCTAAAACTAAGTTCAAACCTAACCTAACCTGAAGCCTAAATCAAATCATAGACCTAACCCTAACCCTAGGCGGACACCTTATGCTTAACCCCCACCCTAACCTGACCCTGACGCGTACTCCAACTGTAACAGTTAACCGAAAACTAACAGTAGCCCTAAACTTACTCCCTCAAACTAACTTCAAACCTAACCTAACCTGAAGCCTAAATCAAACCATACACCTAACCCTAACCCTAGGCGGACACCTTAAGCTCAACCCCAACCCTAACCTGGCCCTGACACTAACTCCAACAGTAACAGTTACCCGAAAACTAACAGTAGCCCTAAACTTACTCCCTCAAACTAACTTCAAACCTAACCTAACTTGAAGCCTAACTCAAACCACAGACCTAACCCTAACCCTAGGCGGACACCTGAAACTCAACCACAACCCTAACCAGACCCTGACGCTATCTCCAACCGTAACACTGAACCGAAAACTAACAGTAGCCCTAAACATACTCCCTCAAACTAAGTTCAAACCTAACCTAACCTGGAGCCTAACTCAAAACACAGACCTAACCCTAACCCTAGGAGGACACCTTAAGCTCAACCCCAAGCCTAACCTGACCCTCACGCTAACTCCAACCGTAACACTGAACCGAAAACTAACAGTAGCCCTAAACTTACTCCCTCAAACTAAGTTCAAACCTAACCTAACCTGAAGCCTAACTCAAACCATAGACCTAACCCTAACCCTAGGCGGACACCTGAAACTCAACCACAACCCTAACCAGATCCTGACGCTATCTCCAACCGTAACACTGAACCGAAAACTAACAGTAGCCCTAAACTTACTCCCTCAAACTAAGTTCAAACCTCACCTAACCTGAAGCCTAACTCAAACCATAGACCTAACCCTAACCCAAGGCGGACAATTGAAGCTCAACCCCAACCCTAACCTGACCCTGACGCTATCTCCAACCATAACACTGAACCGAAAATTAACAGTAGCCCTAAACTTACTCCCTCAAACTAAGTTCAAACCTAACCTAACCTGAACCCTAACTCAAACCACAGACCTAACCCTAACCCTAGGCGGACACCTTAAGCTCAACCCCAACCCTAAACTGGCCCTGACGCTAACTCCAACCGTAACAGTTACCCGAAAACTAACAGTAGCCCTAAACTTACTGCCTCAAACTAAGTTCCAACCTAACCTAACCTGAAGCCTAAATCAAACCATACACCTAACCCTAACCCTAGGCGGACACCTGAAGTTCAAACCCAACCCTAACCTGACCCTCACGCTAACTCCAACCGAAACACTGAACCGAAAACTAACAGTAACCCTAAACTTAATCCCTCAAACTAAGTTCAAACCTAACCTAACCTGAAGCCTAACTCAAACCATAGACCTAACCCTAACCCTAGGCGGACACCTGAAGCTCAACCCCAACCCTAACCTGACCCTGACGCTATCTCAAACCGTAACACTGAACCGAAAACTAACAGTAGCCCTAAACTTACTCCCTCAAACTAAGTTCAAACCTAACCTAACCTGAAGCCTAACTCAAACCACAGGCTTAACCCTAACCCTAGGCGGACACCTTAAGCTCAACCCCAACCCTACCCGGACCCTCACGCTAACTCCAAACGTAACATTGAACCGAAAACTAACAGTAGCCCTGAACTTACTCCCTCAAACTAAGTTCAAACCTAACCTAACCTGAAGCCTAACTCAAACAATAGACCTAACCCTAACCCTAGGCGGACACCTTATGCTTAACCCCCACCCTAACCTGACCCTAACGCTTACTCCAACCGTAACAGGTAAATGAAAACTAACAGTAGCCCTAAACTGTCTCCCTCAAACTAAGTTCAAACCTAACCTAACCTGAAGCCTAACTCAAACAATAGACCTAACCCTAACCCTAGGCGGACACCTGAAGCTCAACCACAACCCTAACCTGACCCTGACGCTATCTCCAACCGTAACACTGAACCGAAAACTAACAGTAGCCCTAAACTTACTTCCTCAAACTAAGTTCAAACCTAACCTAACCTGAAGCCTAAATCAAACCATACACCTAACCCTAACCCTAGGCGGACACCTTAAGTCAACCCCAAACCTAACCTGACCCTGACGCTTACTCCAACCGTAACAGTTAACCGAAAACTAACAGTAGCCCTAAACTGACTCCCTCAAACTAAGTTCAAACCTAACCTAACCTGAAGCCTAAATCAAATCATAGACCTAACCCTAACCCTAGGCGGACACCTTATGCTTAACCCCCACCCTAACCTGACCCTTACGCTTACTCCAACTGTAACAGTTAACCGAAAACTAACAATAGCCCTAAACTTACTCCCTCAAACTACCTTCAAACCTAACCTAACCTGAAGCCTAAATCAAACCATACACCTAACACTAACCCTAGGCGGACACCTTAAGCTCAACCCCAACCCTAACCTGGCCCTGACGCTAACTCCAACAGTAACAGTTACCCGAAAACTAACAGTAGCCCTAAACTTACTCCCTCAAACTAACTTCAAACCTAACGTAACTTGAAGCCTAACTCAAACCATAGACCTAACCCTAACCCTAGGCCGACACCTGAAACTCAACCACAACCCTAACCAGACCCTGACGCTATCTCCAACCGTAACAATGAACCGAAAACTAACAGTAGCCCTAAACTTACTCCCTCAAACTAAGTTCAAACCTAACCTAACCTGAAGCCTAACCCAAACCATAGACCTAACCCTAACCCAAGGCGGACACCTGAAGCTCAACCTCAACCCTAACCTGACCCTGACGCTATCTCCAACCGTAACACTGAACCGAAAACTAACAGTAGCCCTAAACTTACTCCCTCAAACTAAGTTCAAACCTAACCTAACCTGAACCCTAAATCAAATCACAGACCTAACCCTAACCCTAGGCGGACACCTTAAGCTCAACCCCAACCCTAACCTGGCCCTGACGCTAACTCCAACCGTAACAGTTACCCGAAAACTAACAGTAGCCCTAAACTTACTGCCTCAAACTAACTTCCAACCTAACCTAACCTAACCTGAAGCCTAAATCAAACCATACACCTAACCCTAACCCTAGGCGGACACCTGAAGTTCAAACCCAACCCTAACCTGACCCTCACGCTAACTCCAACCGTAACACTGAACCGAAAACTAACAGTAGCAATAAACTTAATCCCTCAAACTAAGTTCAAACCTAACCTAACCTGAAGCCTAACTCAAACCACAGACCTAACCCTAACCCTAGGCGGACACCTTAAGATCAACCCCAACCCTAACCGGACCCTCACGCTAACTCCAAACGTAACATTGAACCGAAAACTAACAGTAGCCCTAAACTTACTCCCTCAAACTAAGTTCAATCCTAACCTAACCTGAAGCCTAAATGAAACCATAGACCTAACCCTAACCCTAGGCGGACACCTTATGCTTAACCCCCAACCTAACTTGACCCTGACGCTTACTCCAACCGTAACAGTTAAACGAAAACTAACAGTAGCCCTATACTGTCTCCCACAAACTAAGTTCAAACCTAACCTATCCTGAAGCCTAACTCAAACAATAGACCTAACCCTAACCCTAGGCGGACACCTTAATCTCAACTCCAACCCTAACCTGGCCCTGACGCTAACTCCAACAGTAACAGTTACCCGAAAACTAACAGTAGCCCTAAACTTACTCCCTCAAACTAACTTCAAACCTATCCTAACTTGAAGCATAACTCAAACCACAGACCTAACCCTAACCCTAGGCGGACACCTTAAGCTCAACCCCAAACCTAACCTGACCCTGACGCTAACTCCAACAGTAACAGTTACCCGAAAAATAACAGTAGCCCTAAACTTACTCCCTCAAACTAAGTTCAAACCTAACCTAACCTGAAGCCTAACTCAAACCACAGACCTAACCCTAACCCTAGGCGGACACCTGAAGCTCAATCACAACCCTAACCTGACCCTGACGCTATCTCCAACCGTAACACTGAACCGAAAACTAACAGTAGCCCTAAACTTACTCCCTCAAACTAAGTTCAAACCTAACCTAACCTGAAGCCTCACTCAAACCACAGACCTAACCCTAACCCTAGGAGGACACCTTAAGCTCAACCCCAACCCTAACCTGACCCTCACGCTAACTCCAACCGTAACACTGTACCGAAAACTAACAGTAGCCCTAAACTTACTCCCTCAAACTAAGTTCAAATCTATCCTAACCTGAAGACTAACTCAAACAATAGACCTAACCCTAACCCTAGGCGGACACCTTAAGCTTGACCCCAACCCTAACCTGACCCTGACGCTTACTCCAACCGTAACAGTTAAACGAAAACTAACAGTAGCCCTAAACTGTCTCCCTCAAAATAAGTTCAAACCTAACCTAACCTGAAGCCTAACTCAAACAATAGACTTAACCCTAACCCTAGGCGGACACCTTAAGCTTAACCCCAACCCTAACCTGACCCTGAGGCTAAATCCAACCGTAACACTGAATCGAAAACTAACAGTGGCCCTAAACTTACTCCCTCAAACTAAGTTCAATCCTAACCTAACCTGAAGTCTAAATGAAACCGTAGACCTAACCCTAACCCTAGGCGGACACCTTATGCTTAACCCCCACGCTAACCTGACCCTGACGCTTACTCCAACCGTAACAGTTAAACAAAAACTAACAGTAGCCCTAAACTTACTCCCTCAAACTAAGTTCAAACCTAACCTAACCTGAAGCCTAAATCAAACCATACACCTAACCCTAACCCTAGGCGGACACCTTAAGCTCAACCCCAAACCTAACCTGACCCTGACGCTTACTCCAACCGTAACAGTTAACCGAAAACTAACAGTAGCCCTAAACTGACTCCCTCAAACTAAGTTCAAACCTAACCTAACCTGAAGCCTAAATCAAATCATAGACCTAACCCTAACCCTAGGCGGACACCTTATGCTTAACCCCCACCCTAAACTGACCCTGACGCTTACTCCAACTGTAACAGTTAACCGAAAACTAACAATAGCCCTAAACTTACTCCCTCAAACTAACTTCAAACCTAACCTAACCTGAAGCCTAAATCAAACCATACACCTAACCCTAACCCTAGGCGGACACCTTAAGCTCAACCCCAACCCGAACCTGGCCCTGACGCTAACTCCAACCGTAACAGTTACCCGAAAACTAACAGTAGCCCTAAACTTACTGCCTCAAACTAAGTTCAAACCTAACCTAACCTGAAGCCTAACTCAAACCATAGACCTAACCCTAACCCTAGGCTGACACCTGAAGCTCAACCCCAACCCTAACCTGACCCTGACGCTATCTCCAACCGTAACACTGAACCGAAAACTAACAGTAGCCCAAAACTTACTCCCTCAAACTAAGTTCAAACCTAACCTAACCTGAAGCCTAACTCAAACCACAGACCTAACCCTAACCCTAGGCGGACACCTTAAGCTCAACCCCAATCCTAACCGGACCCTCACGCTAACTCCAAACGTAACATTGAACCGAAAACTAACAGTAGCCCTAAACTTACTCCCTCAAACTAAGTTCATTCCTAACCTAACCTGAAGCCTAAATGAAACCATAGACCTAACCCTAACCCTAGGCGGACACCTTAAGCTCAACCCCAACCCTAACCTGGCCCTGACGCTAACTCCAACAGTAACAGTTACCCGAAAACTAACAGTAGCCCTAAACTTACTCCCTCAAACTAACTTCAAACCTAACCTAACTTAAAGCCTAACTCAAACCATAGACCTAACCCTAACCCTAGGCGGACACCTGAAACTCAACCACAACCCTAACCTGACCCTGAGGCTAAATCCAACCGTAACACTGAACCGAAAACTAACAATGGCCCTAAACTTACTCCCTCAAACTAAGTTCAATCCTAACCTAACCTGAAGCCTAAATGAAACCATAGACCTAACCCTAACCCTAGGCGGACACCTTATGCTTAACCCCGACCCTAACATGACCCTGACGCTTACTCCAACCGTAACAGATAAACGAAAACTAACAGTAGCCCTAAACTTACTCCCTCAAACTAAGTTCAAACCTAACCTAACCTGAAGCCTAAATCAAACCATACACCTAACCCTAACCCTTGGCGGACACCTTAAGCTCAACCCCAAACCTAACCTGGCCCTGACACTAACTACAACAGTAACAGTTACCCGAAAACTAACAGTAGCCCTAAACTTACTCCCTCAAACTAACTTCAAACCTAACCTAATTTGAAGCCTAACTCAAACCATAGACCTAACCCTAACCCTAGGCGGACACCTGAAACTCAACCACAACCCTAACCAGACCCTGACGCTATCTCTAACCGTAACACTGAACCGAAAACTAACAGTAGCCCTAAACTTACTCCCTCAAACTATGTTCAAACCTAACCTAACCTGAAGCATAACTCAAACCATAGACCTAACCCTAACCCTAGGCAGACACCTGAAGCTCAACCCCAACCCTAACCTGACCCTGACGCTATCTCAAACCGTAACACTGAACCGAAAACTAACAGTAGCCCTAAACTTACTCCCTCAAACTAAGTTCAAACCTAACCTAACCTGAAGCCTAACTCAAACCACAGACTTAACCCTAACCCTAGGCGGACACCTTAAGCTCAACCCCAACCCTACCCGGACCCTCACGCTAACTCCAAACGTAACATTGAACCGAAAACTAACAGTAGCCCTAAACTTACTCCCTCAAACTAAGTTCAAACCTAACCTAACCTGAAGCCTAACTCAAACAATAGACCTAACCCTAACCCTAGGCGGACACCTTATGCTTAACCCCCACCCTAACCTGACCCTGACGATTACTCCAACCGTAACAGGTAAATGAAAACTAACAGTAGCCCTAAACTGTCTCCCTCAAACTAAGTTCAAACCTAACCTAACCTGAAGCCTAACTCAAACAATAGACCTAACCCTAACCCTAGGCGGACACCTGAAACTCAACCACAACCCTAACCAGATCCTGACGCTATCTCCAACCGTAACACTGAACCGAAAACTAACAGTAGCCCTGAACTTACACCCTCAAACTAACTTCAAACCTAATCTAACCTGAAGCCTAACTCAAACCATAGACCTAACCCTAACCCTAGGCGGACACCTTAAGCTCAACCCCAACCCTAACCTGACCCTGACGCTATCTCCAACCGTAACAGTGAACCGAAAACTAACAGTAGCCCTAAACTTATTCCCTCAAACTAAGTTCAAACCTAACCTAACCTGAAGCCTAACTCAAACCACAGACCTAACCCTAACCCTAGGCGGACACCTTAAGCTTATCCCCAACCCTAACCTGACCCTCACGCTAACTCCAACGATAACACTGAACCGAAAACTAACAGTAGCCCTAAACTTACTCCCTCAAACTAACTTCAAACCTAACCTAACCTGAAGCCTAAATTAAACCATACACCTAACCCTAACCCTAGGCGGACACCTTAAGCTCAACCCCAACCCTAACCTGACCTCCAGGCTAACTCCAACCATATGACTGAACCGAAAACTAAGAGTAGTCCTAAACTTACTCCCTCAAACTAAGTTCAATCCTAACCTAACCTGAAGCCTAAATGAAACGATAGACGTAACCCTAACCCTAGACGGACACCTTATGGTTAATCCCCACCATAACCTGACCTGACGCTTACTCCAACCGTAACAGTTAAAGGAAAACTAACAGTAGCCCTAAACTTACTCCCTCAAACTAAGTTCAAACCTATCCTAACCTGAAGACTAAATCAAACCATACACCTAACTCTAACCCTAGGCGGACACCTTAATCTCAACCCCAACCCTAACCTTGCCCTGACGCTAACTCCAACCATAACAGTTTCCCGAAAACTAACAGTAGCCTTAAACTTACTGCCTCAAACTAAGTTCCAACCTAACCTAACCTGAAGCCTAAATCAAACCATACACCTAACCCTAACCCTAGGCGGACACCTGAAGTTCAAACCCAACCCTAACCTGACCCTCACGCTACCTCCAACCGTAACACTGAAACGAAAACTAACAGTAGCCCTAAACTTATTCCCTCAAACTAAGTTCAATCCTAACCTAACCTGAAGCCTAAATGAAACCATAGACCTAACCCTAACCCTAGGCGGACACCTTATGCTTAACCCCCACCCTAACTTGACCCTGACGTTACTCCAACTGTAACAGTTAAACGAAAACTAACAGTAGCCCTAAACTGTCTCCCACAAACTAAGTTCAAACCTAACCTAACCTGAAGCCTAACTCAAACAATAGACCTAACCCTAACCCTAGGCCGACACCTGAAGCTCAATCACAACCCTAACCTGACCCTGACGCTATCTCCAACCGTAACACTGAACCGAAAACTAACAGTAGCCCTAAACTTACTCCCTCAAACTAAGTTCAAACCTAACCTAACCTGAAGCCTCACTCAAACCACAGACCTAACCCTAACCCTAGGAGGACACCTTAAGCTCAACCCCAACCCTAACCTGACCCTCACGCTAACTCCAACCGTAACACTGTACCGAAAACTAACAGTAGCCCTAAACTTACTCCCTCAAACTAAGTTCAAACCTAACCTAACCTGAAGCCTAACTCAAACAATAGACCTAACCCTAACCCTAGGCGGACACCTTAAGCTTGACCCCAACCCTAACCTGACCCTGACGCTTACTCCAACCGTAACAGTTAACCGAAAACTAACAGTAGCCCTAAACTTACTCCCTCAAACTAAGTTCAAACCTAACCTAACCTGAAGCCTAACTCAAACCACAGACCTAACCCTAACCCTAGGCAGACACCTTAAGCTCAACCCCAACCCTAACCGGACCGTCACGCTAACTCCAAACGTAACATTGAACCGAAAACTAACAGTAGCCCTAAACTTACTCCCTCAAACTAAGTTCAATCCTAACCTAAACTGAAGCCTAAATGAAACCATAGACCTAACCCTAACCCTAGGCGGACACCTTATGCTTAACCCCCACCCTAACCTGACCCTGACGCTTACTCCAACCGTAACAGTTAACCGAAAACTAACAGTAGCCCTAAACTGTCTCCCTCAAACTAAGTTCAAACCTAACCTAACCTGAAGCCTAACTCAAACAATAGACTTAACCCTAACCCTAGGCGGACACCTTAAGCTTAACCCCAACCCTAACCTGACCCTGAGGCTAAATCCAACCGTAACACTGAACCGAAAACTAACAGTGGCCCTAAACTTACTCCCTCAAACTAAGTTCAATCCTAACCTAACCTGAAGCCTAAATGTAACCATAGACCTAACCCTAACCCTAGGCGGACACCTTATGCTTAACCCCGACCCTAACATGACCCTGACGCTTACTCCAACCGTAACAGATAAACGAAAACTAACAGTAGCCCTAAACTTACTCCCTCAAACTAAGTTCAAACCTAACCTAACCTGAAGCCTAAATCAAACCATACACCTAACCCTAACCCTTGGCGGACACCTTAAGCTCAACCCCAAACCTAACCTGGCCCTGACGCTAACTACAACAGTAACAGTTACCCGAAAACTAACAGTAGCCCTAAACTTACTCCCTCAAACTAACTTCAAACCTAACCTAATTTGAAGCCTAACTCAAACCATAGACCTAACCCTAACCCTAGGCGGACACCTGAAACTCAACCACAACCCTAACCAGACCCTGACGCTATCTCTAACCGTAACACTGAACCGAAAACTAACAGTAGCCCTAAACTTACTCCCTCAAACTAAGTTCAAACCTAACCTAACCTGAAGCATAACTCAAACCATAGACCTAACCCTAACCCTAGGCGGACACCTGAAGCTCAACCCCAACCCTAACCTGACCCTGACGCTATCTCAAACCGTATCACTGAACCGAAAACTAACAGTAGCCCTAAACTTACTCCCTCAAACTAAGTTCAAACCTAACCTAACCTGAAGCCTAACTCAAACCACAGACTTAACCCTAACCCTAGGCGGACACCTTAAGCTCAACCCCAACCCTACCCGGACCCTCACGCTAACTCCAAACGTAACATTGAACCGAAAACTAACAGTAGCCCTAAACTTACTCCCTCAAACTAAGTTCAAACCTAACCTAACCTGAAGCCTAACTCAAACAATAGACCTAACCCTAACCCTAGGCGGACACCTTATGCTTAACCCCCACCCTAACCTGACCCTGACGCTTACTCCAACCGTAACAGGTAAATGAAAACTAACAGTAGCCCTAAACTGTCTCCCTCAAACTAAGTTCAAACCTAACCTAACCTGAAGCCTAACTCAAACAATAGACCTAACCCTAACCCTAGGCGGATACCTGAAACTCAACCACAACCCTAACCAGATCCTGACGCTATCTCCAACCGTAACACTGAACCGAAAACTAAGAGTAGCCCTAAACTGACTCCCTCAAACTAAGTTCAAACCTAACCTAACCTGAAGCCTAAATCAAATCATAGACCTAACCCTAACCCTAGGCGGACAACTTATGCTTAACCCCCACCCTAACCTGACCCTGACGCTTACTCCAACTGTAACAGTTAACCGAAAACTAACAGTAGCCCTAAACTTACTCCCTCAAACTAACTTCAAACCTAACCTAACCTGAAGCCTAAATTAAACCATACACCTAACCCTAACCCTAGGCGGACACCTTAAGCTCAACCCCAACCCTAACCTGACCTCCAGGCTAACTCCAACCATATGACTGAACCGAAAACTAAGAGTAGTCCTAAACTTACTCCCTCAAACTAAGTTCAATCCTAACCTAACCTGAAGCCTAAATGAAACGATAGACGTAACCCTAACCCTAGACGGACACCTTATGGTTAATCCCCACCATAACCTGACCTGACGCTTACTCCAACCGTAACAGTTAAAGGAAAACTAACAGTAGCCCTAAACTTACTCCCTCAAACTAAGTTCAAACCTATCCTAACCTGAAGACTAAATCAAACCATACACCTAACTCTAACCCTAGGCGGACACCTTAATCTCAACCCCAACCCTAACCTTGCCCTGACGCTAACTCCAACCATAACAGTTTTCCGAAAACTAACAGTAGCCTTAAACTTACTGCCTCAAACTAAGTTCCAACCTAACCTAACCTGAAGCCTAAATCAAACCATACACCTAACCCTAACCCTAGGCGGACACCTGAAGTTCAAACCCAACCCTAACCTGACCCTCACGCTACCTCCAACCGTAACACTGAAATGAAAACTAACAGTAGCCCTAAACTTATTCCCTCAAACTAAGTTCAATCCTAACCTAACCTGAAGCCTAAATGAAACCATAGACCTAACCCTAACCCTAGGCGGACACCTTATGCTTAACCCCCACCCTAACTTGACCCTGACGTTACTCCAACTGTAACAGTTAAACGAAAACTAACAGTAGCCCTAAACTGTCTCCCACAAACTAAGTTCAAACCTAACCTAACCTGAAGCCTAACTCAAACAATAGACCTAACCCTAACCCTAGGCCGACACCTGAAGCTCAATCACAACCCTAACCTGACCCTGACGCTATCTCCAACCGTAACACTGAACCGAAAACTAACAGTAGCCCTAAACTTACTCCCTCAAACTAAGTTCAAACCTAACCTAACCTGAAGCCTCACTCAAACCACAGACCTAAGCCTAACCCTAGGAGGACACCTTAAGCTCAACCCCAACCCTAACCTGACCCTCACGCTAACTCCAACCGTAACACTGTACCGAAAACTAACAGTAGCCCTAAACTTACTCCCTCAAACTAAGTTCAAACCTAACCTAACCTGAAGCCTAACTCAAACAATAGACCTAACCCTAACCCTAGGCGGACACCTTAAGCTTGACCCCAACCCTAACCTGACCCTGACGCTTACTCCAAACGTAACAGTTAACCGAAAACTAACAGTAGCCCTAAACTTACTCCCTCAAACTAAGTTCAAACCTAACCTAACCTGAAGCCTAACTCAAACCACAGACCTAACCCTAACCCTAGGCAGACACCTTAAGCTCAACCCCAACCCTAACCGGACCGTCACGCTAACTCCAAACGTAACATTGAACCGAAAACTAACAGTAGCCCTAAACTTACTCCCTCAAACTAAGTTCAATCCTAACCTAAACTGAAGCCTAAATGAAACCATAGACCTAACCCTAACCCTAGGCGGACACCTTAAGCTTATCCCCAACCCTAACCTGACCCTCACGCTAACTCCAACCATAACACTGAACCGAAAACTAACAGTAGCCCTAAACTTACTCCCTCAAACTAACTTCAAACCTAACCTAACCTGAAGCCTAAATTAAACCATACACCTAACCCTAACCCTAGGCGGACACCTTAAGCTCAACCCCAACCCTAACCTGACCTCCAGGCTAACTCCAACCATATGACTGAACCGAAAACTAAGAGTAGTCCTAAACTTACTCCCTCAAACTAAGTTCAATCCTAACCTAACCTGAAGCCTAAATGAAACGATAGACGTAACCCTAACCCTAGACGGACACCTTATGGTTAATCCCCACCATAACCTGACCTGACGCTTACTCCAACCGTAACAGTTAAAGGAAAACTAACAGTAGCCCTAAACTTACTCCCTCAAACTAAGTTCAAACCTATCCTAACCTGAAGACTAAATCAAACCATACACCTAACTCTAACCCTAGGCGGACACCTTAATCTCAACCCCAACCCTAACCTTGCCCTGACGCTAACTCCAACCATAACAGTTTCCCGAAAACTAACAGTAGCCTTAAACTTACTGCCTCAAACTAAGTTCCAACCTAACCTAACCTGAAGCCTAAATCAAACCATACACCTAACCCTAACCCTAGGCGGACACCTGAAGCTCAAACCCAACCCTAACCTGACCCTCACGCTACCTCCAACCGTAACACTGAAACGAAAACTAACAGTAGCCCTAAACTTATTCCCTCAAACTAAGTTCAATCCTAACCTAACCTGAAGCCTAAATGAAACCATAGACCTAACCCTAACCCTAGGCGGACACCTTATGCTTAACCCCCACCCTAACTTGACCCTGACGTTACTCCAACTGTAACAGTTAAACGAAAACTAACAGTAGCCCTAAAGTGTCTCCCACAAACTAAGTTCAAACCTAACCTAACCTGAAGCCTAACTCAAACAATAGACCTAACCCTAACCCTAGGCCGACACCTGAAGCTCAATCACAACCCTAACCTGACCCTGACGCTATCTCCAACCGTAACACTGAACCGAAAACTAACAGTAGCCCTAAACTTACTCCCTCAAACTAAGTTCAAACCTAACCTAACCTGAAGCCTCACTCAAACCACAG
Source organism: Tupaia tana (assembly GCA_026018925.1). Classification (NCBI taxonomy): domain Eukaryota; kingdom Metazoa; phylum Chordata; class Mammalia; order Scandentia; family Tupaiidae; genus Tupaia; species Tupaia tana. The sequence goes on from JAKSZU010000095.1 coordinate 448,304, forward strand.
ACCTAACCCTAACCCTAGGAGGACACCTTAAGCTCAACCCCAACCCTAACCTGACCCTCACGCTAACTCCAACCGTAACACTGTACCGAAAACTAACAGTAGCCCTAAACTTACTCCCTCAAACTAAGTTCAAACCTAACCTAACCTGAAGCCTAACTCAAACAATAGACCTAACCCTAACCCTAGGCGGACACCTTAAGCTTGACCCCAACCCTAACCTGACCCTGACACTTACTCCAACCGTAACAGTTAACCGAAAACTAACAGTAGCCCTAAACTTACTCCCTCAAACTAAGTTCAAACCTAACCTAACCTGAAGCCTAACTCAAACCACAGACCTAACCCTAACCCTAGGCAGACACCTTAAGCTCAACCCCAACCCTAACCGGACCGTCACGCTAACTCCAAACGTAACATTGAACCGAAAACTAACAGTAGCCCTAAACTTACTCCCTCAAACTAAGTTCAATCCTAACCTAAACTGAAGCCTAAATGAAACCATAGACCTAACCCTAACCCTAGGCGGACACCTTATGCTTAACCCCCACCCTAACCTGACCCTGACGCTTACTCCAACCGTAACAGTTAACCGAAAACTAACAGTAGCCCTAAACTGTCTCCCTCAAACTAAGTTCAAACCTAACCTAACCTGAAGCCTAACTCAAACAATAGACTTAACCCTAACCCTAGGCGGACACCTTAAGCTTAACCCCAACCCTAACCTGACCCTGAGGCTAAATCCAACCGTAACACTGAACCGAAAACTAACAGTGGCCCTAAACTTACTCCCTCAAACTAAGTTCAATCCTAACCTAACCTGAAGCCTAAATGAAACCATAGACCTAACCCTAACCCAAGGCGGACACCTTATGCTTAATCACAACCCTAACCAGACCCTGACGCTTACTCCAACCGTAACACTGAACCGAAAACTAACAGTAGCCCTAAACTTACTCCCTCAAACTAAGTTCAAACCTAACCTAACCTGGAGCCTAACTCAAACCACAGACCTAACCCTAACCCTAGGAGGACACCTTAAGCTCAACCCCAACCCTAACCTGACCCTCACGCTAACTCCAACCGTAACACTGAACCGAAAACTAACAGTAGCCCTAAACTTACTCCCTCAAACTAAGTTCAAACCTAACCTAACCTGAAGCCTAAATGAAACCATAGACCTAACCCTAACCCTAGGCGGACACCTTATGCTTAACCCCCACCCTAACCTGACCCTGACGCTTACTCCAACTGTAACAGTTAACCGAAAACTAACAGTAGCCCTAAACTTACTCCCTCAAACTAACTTCAAACCTAACCTAACCTGAAGCCTAAATCAAACCATACACCTAACCCTAACCCTAGGCGGACACCTTAAGCTCAACCCCAACCCGAACCTGGCCCTGACGCTAACTCCAACAGTAACAGTTACCCGAAAACTAACAGTAGCCCTAAACTTACTCCCTCAAACTAACTTCAAACCTAACCTAAATTGAAGCCTAACTCAAACCATAGACCTAACCCTAACCCTAGGCGGACACCTGAAACTCAACCACAACCCTAACCAGACCATGACGCTATCTCCAACCGTAACACTGAACCGAAAACTAACAGTAGCCCTAAACTTACTCCCTCAAACTAAGTTCAAACCTAACCTAACCTGTACCCTAACTCAAACCATAGACCTAACCCTAAACCTAGGCGGACACCTGAAGCTCAATCACAACCCTAACCTGACCCTCACGCTATCTCCAACCGTAACACTGAACTGAAAACTAACAGTAGCCCTAAACTTACTCCCTCAGACTAAGTTCAAACTTAACCTAACCTGAAGACTAACTCAAACAATAGACCTAACCCTAACCCTAGGCAGACACCTTAAGCTTGACCACAACCCTAACCTGACCCTGACGCTTACTCCAACAGTAACAGTTAACCGAAAACTAACAGTAGCCCTAAACTTACTCCCTCAAACTAAGTTCAAACCTAACCTAACCTGAAGCCTAACTCAAACAATAGACCTAACCCTAACCCTAGGCGGACACCTTACGCTTGACCCCAACCCTAACCTGACCCTGAGGCTAAATTCAACCGTAACACTGAACCAAAAAATACAATAGGCCTAAACTTACTCCCTCAAACTAAGTTCAAACCTAACCTAACCTGAAGCCTAACTCAAACCATAGACCTAACCCTAACCCTACGCGGACACCTGAATCTCAAACCCAACCCTAACTTGACCATGACGCTATATCTAACCATAACACTGAACCGAAAACTAACAGTAGCCCTAAACTTACTCGCTCAAACTAAGTTCAAACCTAACCTAACCTGAAGCCTAAATCAAATCATAGACCTAACCCTAACAATAGGCGGACACCTAAAGCTCAACCCCAACCCTAACCTGACCCTGACGCTATCTCCAACCGTAACACTGAACCGAAAACTAACAGTAGCCCTAAACTTACTCCCTCAAACTAAGTTCAAACCTAACCTAACCTGAACCCTATCTCAAACCACAGACCTAACCCTAACCCTAGGCAGACACCTTAAGCTCAACCCCAACCCTAACCGGACCGTCACGCTAACTCCAAACGTAACATTGAACCGAAAACTAACAGTACCCCTAAACTTACTCCCTCAAACTAAGTTCAATCCTAACCTAACCTGAAGCCTAAATGAAACCATAGACCTAACCCTAACCCTAGGTGGACACCTTATGCTTAACCCCCACCCTAACCTGACCCTGACGCTTACTCCAACCGTAACAGTTAAACGAAAACTAACAGTAGCCCTAAACTGTCTCCCTCAAACTAAGTTCAAACCTAACCTAACCTGAAGCCTAACTCAAACAATAGACTTAACCCTAACCCTAGGCGGACACCTTAAGCTTAACCCCAACCCTAACCTGACCCTGAGGCTAAATCCAACCGTAACACTGAACCGAAAACTAACAGTGGCCCTAAACTTACTCCCTCAAACTAAGTTCAATCCTAACCTAACCTGAAGCCTAAATGAAACCATAGACCTAACCCTAACCCTAGGCGGACACCTTATGCTTAACCCCGACCCTAACCTGACCCTGACCCTTATTCCAACCGTAACAGATAAACGAAAACTAACAGTAGCCCTAAACTTACTCCCTCAAACTAAGTTCAAACCTAACCTAACCTGAAGCCTAAATCAAACCATACACCTAACCCTAACCCTAGGCGGACACCTTAAGCTCAACCCCAAACCTAACCTGGCCCTGACGCTAACTACAACAGTAACAGTTACCCGAAAACTAACAGTAGCCCTAAACTTACTCCCTCAAACTAACTTCAAACCTAACCTAATTTGAAGCCTAACTCAAACCATAGACCTAACCCTAACCCTAGGCGGACACCTGAAACTCAACCACAACCCTAACCAGACCCTGACGCTATCTCTAACCGTAACACTGAACCGAAAACTAACAGTAGCCCTAAACTTACTCCCTCAAACTAACTTCAAACCTATCCTAACTTGAAGCATAACTCAAACCACAGACCTAACCCTAACCCTAGGCGGACACCTTAAGCTCAACCCCAAACCTAACCTGACCCTGACGCTAACTCCAACAGTAACAGTTACCCGAAAAATAACAGTAGCCCTAAACTTACTCCCTCAAACTAACTTCAAACCTAACCTAACCTGAAGCCTAACTCAAACCACAGACCTAACCCTAACCCTAGGCGGACACCTGAAGCTCAATCACAACCCTAACCTGACCCTGACGCTATCTCCAACCGTAACACTGAACCGAAAACTAACAGTAGCCCTAAACTTACTCCCTCAAACTAAGTTCAAACCTAACCTAACCTGAAACCTCACTCAAACCACAGACCTAACCCTAACCCTAGGAGGACACCTTAAGCTCAACCCCAACCCTAACCTGACCCTCACGCTAACTCCAACCGTAACACTGTACCGAAAACTAACAGTAGCCCTAAACTTACTCCCTCAAACTAAGTTCAAATCTATCCTAACCTGAAGCCTAACTCAAACAATAGACCTAACCCTAACCCTAGGCGGACACCTTATGCTTAACCCCCACCCTAACCTGATCCTGACGCTTACTCCAACCGTAACAGTTAAATGAAAACTAACAGTAGCCCTAAACTGTCTCCCTCAAACTAAGTTCAAACCTAACCTAACCTGAAGCCTAACTCAAACATTAGACCTAACCCTAACCCTAGGCGGACACCTGAAGCTCAACCACAACCCTAACCTGACCCTGACGCTATCTCCAACCGTAACACTGAACCGAAAACTAACAGTAGCCCTAAACTTACTTCCTCAAACTAAGTTCAAACCTAACCTAACCTGAAGCCTAAATCAAACCATACACCTAACCCTAACCCTATGCGGACATCTTAAGCTCAACCCCAAACCTAACCTGACCCTGACGCTTACTCCAACCGTAACAGTTAACCGAAAACTAACAGTAGCCCTAAACTGACTCCCTCAAACTAAGTTCAAACCTAACCTAACCTGAAGCCTAAATCAAATCATAGACCTAACCCTAACCCTAGGCGGACACCTTATGCTTAACCCCCACCCTAACCAGACCCTGACGCTTACTCCAACTATAACAGTTAACCGAAAACTAACATTAGCCCTAAACTTACTCCCTCAAACTAACTTCAAACCTAACCTAACCTGAAGCCTAAATCAAACCATACACCTAACCCTAACCCTAGGCGGACACCTTAAGATCAACCCCAACCCTAACCTGGCCCTGACGCTAACTCCAACAGTAACAGTTACCCGAAAACTAACAGTAGCCCTAAACTTACTCCCTCAAACTAACTTCAAACCTAACCTAACTTGAAGCCTAACTCAAACCATAGACCTAACCCTAACCCTAGGCGGACACCTGAAACTCAACCACAACCCTAACCAGACCCTGACGCTATCTCCAACCGTAACACTGAACCGAAAACTAACAGTAGCCCTAAACTTACTCCCTCAAACTAAGTTCAAACCTACCCTAACCTGGACCCTAACTCAAACCATAGACCTAACCCTAACCCTAGGCGGACACCTGAAGCTCAATCACAACCCTAACCTGACCCTGACGCTATCTCCAACCGTAACACTGAACCGAAAACTAACAGTAGCCCTAAACTTACTCCCTCAAACTAAGTTCAAATCTAACCTAACCTGAACCCTAAATCAAATCACAGACCTAACCCTAACCCTAGGAGGACACCTTAAGCTCAACCCCAACCCTAACCTGGCCCTGACGCTAACTCCAACCGTAACAGTTACCCGAAAACTAACAGTAGCCCTAAACTTACTGCCTCAAACTAACTTCCAACCTAACCTAACCTAACCTGAAGCCTAACTCAAACCATAGACCTAACCCTAACCCTAGGCGGACACCTGAAGCTCAACCCCAACCCTAACCTGACCCTGACGCTATCTCCAACCGTAACACTGAACCGAAAACTAACAGTAGCCCTAAACTTACTCCCTCAAACTAAGTTCAAACCTAACCTAACCTGAAGCCTAACTCAAACCACAGACCTAACCCTAACCCTAGGCGGACACCTTAAGCTCAACCCCAACCCTAACCTGGACCTGACGCTAACTCCAACAGTAACAGTTACCCGAAAACTAACAGTAGCCCTAAACTTAATCCCTCAAACTAAGTTCAAACCTAACCTAACCTGAAGCCTAACTCAAACCACAGACCTAACCCTAACCCTAGGCGGACACCTTAAGCTCAACCCCAACCCTAACCGGACCCTCACGCTAACTCCAAACGTAACATTGAACCGAAAACTAACAGTAGCCCTAAACTTACTCCCTCAAACTACGTTCAATCCTAACCTAACCTGAAGCCTAAATGAAACCATAGACCTAACCCTAACCCTAGGCGGACACCTTATGCTTAACCCCCACCCTAACCTGACCCTGACGCTTACTCCAACCGTAACAGTTAAATGAAAACTAACAGTAGCCCTAAACTGTCTCCCTCAAACTAAGTTCAAACCTAACCTAACCTGAAGCCTAACTCAAACAATAGACCTAACGCTAACCCTAGGCGGACACCTGAAGCTCAACCACAATCCTAACCTGACCCTGACGCTATCTCCAACCGTAACACTGAACCGAAAACTAACAGTAGCCCTAAACTTACTCCCTCAAACTAAGTTCAAACCTAACCTAACCTGAAGCCTAAATCAAACCATACACCTAACCCTAACCCTAGGCGGACACCTTAAGCTCAACCCCAAACCTAACCTGACCCTGACGCTTACTCCAACCGTAACAGTTAACGGAAAACTAACAGTAGCCCTAAACTGACTCCCTCAAACTAAGTTCAAACCTAACCTAACCTGAAGCCTAAATCAAATCATAGACCTAACCCTAACCCTAGGCGGACACCTTAGTCTTAACCCACACCCTAACCTGACCCTGACGCTTACTCCAACTGTAACAGTTAACCGAAAACTAACAGTAGCCCTGAACTTACACCCTCAAACTAACTTCAAACCTAATCTAACCTGAAGCCTAACTCAAACCATAGACCTAACCCTAGGCGGACACCTTAAGCTCAACCCCAACCCTAACCTGACCCTGATGCTATCTCCAACCGTAACACTGAACCGAAAACTAACAGTAGCCCTAAACTTATTCCCTCAAACTAAGTTCAAACCTAACCTAACCTGAAGCCTAACTCAAACCACAGACCTAACCCTAACCCTAGGCGGACACCTTAAGCTTATCCCCAACCCTAACCTGACCCTCACGCTAACTCCAACCATAACACTGAACCGAAAACTAACAGTAGCCCTAAACTTACTCCCTCAAACTAACTTCAAACCTAACCTAACCTGAAGCATAAATTAAACCATACACCTAACCCTAACCCTAGGCGGACACCTTAAGCTCAACACCAACCCTAACCTGACCTCCAGGCTAACTCCAACCATATCACTGAACCGAAAACTAAGAGTAGTCCTAAACTTACTCCCTCAAACTAAGTTCAATCCTAACCTAACCTGAAGCCTAAATGAAACCATAGACCTAACCCTAACCCTAGGCGGACACCCTATGCTTAATCCCCACCCTAACCTGACCCTGACGCTTACTCCAACCGTAACAGATAAACGAAAACTAACACTAGCCCTAAACTTACTCCCTCAAACTAAGTTCAAACCTAACCTAACCTGAAGCCTAAATCAAACCATACACCTAACCCTAACCCTAGGCGGACACCTTAAGCTCAACCCCAACCCTAACCTGGCCCTGACGCTAACTACAACAGTAACAGTTACCCGAAAACTAACAGTAGCCCTAAACTTACTCCCTCAAACTAACTTCAAACCTAACCTAACTTGAAGCCTAACTCAAACCATAGACCTAACCCTAACCCTACGCGGACACCTGAAACTCAACCACAACCCTAACCAGACCCTGACGCTACCTCCAACCGTAATACTGAACCGAAAACTAACAGTAGCCCTAAACTTACTCCCTCAAACTAAGTTCAAACCTAACCTAACCTGAAGCCTAACTCAAAGCATAGACCTAACCCTAACCCAAGGCGGACACCTGAAGCTCAACCCCAACCCTAACCTGACCCTGACGCTATCTCCAACCGTAACACTGAACCGAAAACTAACAGTAGCCCTAAACTTACTCCCTCAAACTAAGTTCAAACCTAACCTAACCTGAACCCTAACTCAAACCACAGACCTAACCCTAACCCTAGGCCGACACCTTAAGCTCAACCCCAACCCTAACCTGGCCCTGACGCTAACTCCAACCGTAACAGTTACCCGAAAACTAACAGTAGCCCTAAACTTACTGCCTCAAACTAAGTTCCAACCTAACCTAACCTGAAGCCTAAATCAAACCACACACCTAACCCTAACCCTAGGCGGACACCTGAAGTTCAAACCCAACCCTAACCTGACCCTCACGCTAACTCCAACCGTAACACTGAACCGAAAACTAACAGTAGCCCTAAATTTAATCCCTCAAACTAAGTTCAAACCTAACCTAACCTGAAGCCTAACTCAAACCATAGACCTAACCCTAACCCTAGGCTGACACCTGAAGCTCAACCCCAACCCTAACCTGACCCTGACGCTATCTCCAACCGTAACACTGAACCGAAAACTAACAGTACCCCTAAACTTACTCCCTCAAACTAAGTTCAAACCTAACCTAACCTGAAGCCTAACTCAAACCACAGACCTAACCCTAACCCTAGGCGGACACCTTAAGCTCAACCCCAACCCTAACCGGACCCTCACGCTAACTCCAAACGTAACATTGAACCGAAAACTAACAGTAGCCCTAAACTTACTCCCTCAAACTAAGTTCAATCCTAACCTAACCTGAAGCCTAAATGAAACCATAGACCTAACCCTAACCCTAGGCGGACACCTTAAGCTCAACCCCATCCCTAACCTGGCCCTGACGCTAACTCCAACAGTAACAGTTACCCGAAAACTAACAGTAGCCCTAAACTTACTCCCTCAAACTAACTTCAAACCTAACCTAACTTGAAGCCTAACTCAAACCATAGACCTAACCCTAACCCTAGGCGGACACCTGAAACTCAACCACAACCCTAACCAGACCCTGACGCTATCTCCAACCGTAACACTTAACCGAAAACTAACAGTAGCCCTAAACTTACTCCCTCAAACTAAGTTCAAACCTACCCTAACCTGGACCCTAACTCAAACCATAGACCTAACCCTAACCCTAGGCGGACACCTGAAGCTCAATCACAACCCTAACCTGACCCTGACGCTATCTCCAACCGTAACACTGAACCGAAAACTAACAGTAGCCCTAAACTTACTCCCTCAAACTAAGTTCAAACCTAACCTAACCTGAAGCCTCACTCAAACCACAGACCTAACCCTAACCCTAGGCGGACACCTTAAGCTCAACCCCAAACCTAACCTGACCCTGACGCTTACTCCAACCGTAACACTGAACCGAAAACTAACAGTAGCCCTAAACTGACTCCCTCAAACTAAGTTCAAACCTAACCTAACCTGAAGCCTAAATCAAATCATAGACCTAACCCTAACCCTAGGCGGACACCTTATGCTTAAACCCCACCCTAACCTGACCCTGACGCTTACTCCAACTGTAACAGTTAACCGAAAACTAACAGTAGAGCTGAACTTACACCCTCAAACTAACTTCAAACCTAATCTAACCTGAAGCCTAACTCAAACCATAGACCTAACCCTAACCTTAGGCGGACACCTTAAGCTCAACCCCAATCCTAACCTGACCCTGACGCTATCTCCAACCGTAACACTGAACCGAAAACTAACAGTAGCCCTAAAATTATTCCCTCAAACTAAGTTCAAACCTAACCTAACCTGAAGCCTAACTCAAACCACAGACCTAACCCTAACCCTAGGCGGACACCTTAAGCTTATCCCCAACCCTAACCTGACCCTCACGCTAACTCCAACCATAACACTGAACCGAAAACTAACAGTAGCCCTAAACTTACTCCCTCAAACTAACTTCAAACCTAACCTAACCTGAAGCATAAATTAAACCATACACCTAACCCTAACCCTAGGCGGACACCTTAAGCTCAACCCCAACCCTAACCTGACCTCCAGGCTAACTCCAACCATATCACTGAACCGAAAACTAAGAGTAGTCCTAAACTTACTCCCTCAAACTAAGTTCAATCCTAACCTAACCTGAAGCCTAAATGAAACCATAGAACTAACCCTAACACTAGGCGGACACCCTATGCTTAATCCCCACCCTAACCTGACCCTGACGCTTACTCCAACCGTAACAGATAAACGAAAACTAACAGTAGCCCTAAACTTACTCCCTCAAACTAAGTTCAAACCTAACCTAACCTGAAGCCGAAATCAAAACATACACCTAACCCTAACCCTAGGCGGACACCTTAAGCTCAACCCCAACCCTAACCTGGCCCTGACGCTAACTACAACAGTAACAGTTACCCGAAAACTAACAGTAGCCCTAAACTTACACCCTCAAACTAACTTCAAACCTAACCTAACTTGAAGCCTAACTCAAACCATAGACCTAACCCTAACCCTAGGCTGACACCTGAAACTCAACCACAACCCTAACCAGACCCTGACGCTATCTCCAACCGTAATACTGAACCGAAAACTAACAGTAGCCCTAAACTTACTCCCTCAAACTAAGTTCAAACCTAACCTAACCTGAAGCCTAACTCAAACCATAGACCTAACCCTAACCCAAGGCGGACCCCTGAAGCTCAACCCCAACCCTAACCTGACCCTGACGCTATCTCCAACCGTAACACTGAACCGAAAACTAACAATAGCCCTAAACTTACTCCCTCAAACTAAGTTCAAACCTAACCTAACCTGAACCCTAACTCAAACCACAGACCTAACCCTAACCCTAGGCGGACACCTTAAGCTCAACCCCAACCCTAACCTGGCCCTGACGCTAACTCCAACCGTAACAGTTACCCGAAAACTAACAGTAGTCCTAAACTTACTGCCTCAAGCTAAGTTCCAACCTAACCTAACCTGAAGCCTAAATCAAACCACACACCTAACCCTAACCCTAGGCGGAAACCTGAAGTTCAAACCCAACCCTAACCTGACCCTCACGCTAACTCCAACCGTAACACTGAACCGAAAACTAACAGTAGCCCTAAACTTAATCCCTCATACTAAGTTCAAACCTAACCTAACCTGAAGCCTAACTCAAACCATAGACCTAACCCTAACCCTAGGCTGACACCTGAAGCTCAACCCCAACCCTAACCTGACCCTGACGCTATCTCCAACCGTAACACTGAACCGAAAACTAATAGTAGCCCTAAACTTACTCCCTCAAACTAAGTTCAAACCTAACCTAACCTGAAGCCTAACTCAAACCACAGACCTAACCCTAACCCTAGGCGGACACCTTAAGCTCAACCCCAACCCTAACCGGACCCTCACGCTAACTCCAAACGTAACATTGAACCGAAAACTAACAATAGCCCTAAACTTAATCCCTCAAACCAACTTCAAACCTAACCTAACTTGAAGCCTAACTCAAACCATAGACCTAACCCTAACCCTAGGCGGACACCTGAAACTCAACCACAACCCTAACCAGACCCTGACGCTATCTCCAACCGTAACAATGAACCGAAAACTAACAGTAGCCCTAAACTTACTCCCTCAAACTAAGTTCAAACTTACCCTAACCTGGACCCTAACTCAAACCATAGACCTAACCCTAACCCTAGGCGGACACCTGAAGCTCAATCACAACCCCAACCTGACCCTGACGCTATCTCCAACCGTAACACTGAACCGAAAACTAACAGTAGCCCTAAACTTACTCCCTCAAACTAAGTTCAAACCTACCCTAACCTGGACCCTAACTCAAACCATAGACCTAACCCTAACCCTAGGCGGACACCTTAAGCTCAACACCTACCCTAACCTGGCCCTGACGCTAACTCCAACAGTAACAGTTACCCGAAAACTAACAGTAGCCCTAAACTTACTCCCTCAAACTAAGTTCAAACCTAACCTAACCTGAAGCCTAACTCAAACCACAGACCTAACCCTAACCCTAGGCGGACACCTTAAGCTCAACCCCAACCCTAACCGGACCCTCACGCTAACTCCAAACGTAACATTGAACCGAAAACTAACAGTAGCCCTAAACTTACTCCCTCAAACTACGTTCAATCCTAACCTAACCTGAAGCCTAAATGAAACCATAGACCTAACCCTAACCCTAGGCAGACACCTTATGCTTAACCCCCACCCTAACCTGATCCTGACGCTTACTCCAACCGTAACAGTTAAATGAAAACTAACAGTAGCCCTAAACTGTCTCCCTCAAACTAAGTTCAAACCTAACCTAACCTGAAGCCTAACTCAAACAATAGACCTAACCCTAAACCTAGGCGGACACCTGAAGCTCAACCACAACCCTAACCTGACCCTGACGCTATCTCCAACCGTAACACTGAACCGAAAACTAACAGTAGCCCTAAACTTACTTCCTCAAACTAAGTTCAAACCTAACCTAACCTGAAGCCTAAATCAAACCATACACCTAACCCTAACCCTAGGCGGACACCTTAAGCTCAACCCCAAACCTAACCTGACCCTGACGCTTACTCCAACTGTAACAGTTAACCGAAAACTAACAGTAGCCCTAAACTTACTCCCTCAAACTAACTTCAAACCTAACCTAACCTGAAGCCTAAATCAAACCATACACCTAACCCTAACCCTAGGCGGACACCTTAAGCTCAACCCCAACCCGAACCTGGCCCTGACGCTAACTCCAACAGTAACAGTTACCCGAAAACTAACAGTAGCCCTAAACTTACTCCCTCAAACTAACTTCAAACCTAACCTAAATTGAAGCCTAACTCAAACCATAGACCTAACCCTAACCCTAGGCGGACACCTGAAACTCAACCACAACCCTAACCAGACCCTGACGCTATCTCCAACCGTAACACTGAACCGAAAACTAACAGTAGCCCTAAACTTACTCCCTCAAACTAAGTTCAAACCTAACCTAACCTGTACCCTAACTCAAACCATAGACCTAACCCTAAACCTAGGCGGACACCTGAAGCTCAATCACAACCCTAACCTGACCCTGACGCTATCTCCAACCGTAACACTGAACCGAAAACTAACAGTAGCCCTAAACTTACTCCCTCAAACTAAGTTCAAACCTAACCTAACCTGAAGCCTAACTCATACCACAGACCTAACCCTAACCCTAGGAGGACACCTTAAGCTCATCCCCAACCCTAACCTGACCCTCACGCTATCTCCAACCGTAACACTGAACTGAAAACTAACAGTAGCCCTAAACTTACTCCCTCAGACTAAGTTCAAACCTAACCTAACCTGAAGACTAACTCAAACCATAGACCTAACCCTAACCCTAGGCGGACACCTGAAACTCAACCACAACCCTAACCAGACCCTGACGCTATCTCCAACCGTAACAATGAACCGAAAACTAACAGTAGCCCTAAACTTACTCCCTCAAACTAAGTTCAAACCTACCCTAACCTGGACCCTAACTCAAACCATAGACCTAACCCTAACCCTAGGCGGACACCTGAAGCTCAATCACAACCCCAACCTGACCCTGACGCTATCTCCAACCGTAACACTGAACCGAAAACTAACAGTAGCCCTAAACTTACTCCCTCAAACTAAGTTCAAACCTACCCTAACCTGGACCCTAACTCAAACCATAGACCTAACCCTAACCCTAGGCGGACACCTTAAGCTCAACACCTACCCTAACCTGGCCCTGACGCTAACTCCAACAGTAACAGTTACCCGAAAACTAACAGTAGCCCTAAACTTACTCCCTCAAACTAAGTTCAAACCTAACCTAACCTGAAGCCTAACTCAAACCACAGACCTAACCCTAACCCTAGGCGGACACCTTAAGCTCAACCCCAACCCTAACCGGACCCTCACGCTAACTCCAAACGTAACATTGAACCGAAAACTAACAGTAGCCCTAAACTTACTCCCTCAAACTACGTTCAATCCTAACCTAACCTGAAGCCTAAATGAAACCATAGACCTAACCCTAACCCTAGGCAGACACCTTATGCTTAACCCCCACCCTAACCTGATCCTGACGCTTACTCCAACCGTAACAGTTAAATGAAAACTAACAGTAGCCCTAAACTGTCTCCCTCAAACTAAGTTCAAACCTAACCTAACCTGAAGCCTAACTCAAACAATAGACCTAACCCTAACCCTAGGCGGACACCTGAAGCTCAACCACAACCCTAACCTGACCCTGACGCTATCTCCAACCGTAACACTGAACCGAAAACTAACAGTAGCCCTAAACTTACTTCCTCAAACTAAGTTCAAACCTAACCTAACCTGAAGCCTAAATCAAACCATACACCTAACCCTAACCCTAGGCGGACACCTTAAGCTCAACCCCAAACCTAACCTGACCCTGACGCTTACTCCAACTGTAACAGTTAACCGAAAACTAACAGTAGCCCTAAACTTACTCCCTCAAACTAACTTCAAACCTAACCTAACCTGAAGCCTAAATCAAACCATACACCTAACCCTAACCCTAGGCGGACACCTTAAGCTCAACCCCAACCCGAACCTGGCCCTGACGCTAACTCCAACAGTAACAGTTACCCGAAAACTAACAGTAGCCCTAAACTTACTCCCTCAAACTAACTTCAAACCTAACCTAAATTGAAGCCTAACTCAAACCATAGACCTAACCCTAACCCTAGGCGGACACCTGAAACTCAACCACAACCCTAACCAGACCATGACGCTATCTCCAACCGTAACACTGAACCGAAAACTAACAGTAGCCCTAAACTTACTCCCTCAAACTAAGTTCAAACCTAACCTAACCTGTACCCTAACTCAAACCATAGACCTAACCCTAAACCTAGGCGGACACCTGAAGCTCAATCACAACCCTAACCTGACCCTGACGCTATCTCCAACCATAACACTGAACCGAAAACTAACAGTAGCCCTAAACTTACTCCCTCAAACTAAGTTCAAACCTAACCTAACCTGAAGCCTAACTCATACCACAGACCTAACCCTAACCCTAGGAGGACACCTTAAGCTCATCCCCAACCCTAACCTGACCCTCACGCTATCTCCAACCGTAACACTGAACTGAAAACTAACAGTAGCCCTAAACTTACTCCCTCAGACTAAGTTCAAACCTAACCTAACCTGAAGACTAACTCAAACAATAGACCTAACCCTAACCCTAGGCAGACACCTTAAGCTTGACCACAACCCTAACCTGACCCTGACGCTTACTCCAACAGTAACAGTTAACCGAAAACTAACAGTAGCCCTAAACTTACTCCCTCAAACTAAGTTCAAACCTAACCTAACCTGAAGCCTAACTCAAACAATAGACCTAACCCTAACCCTAGGCGGACACCTTACGCTTGACCCCAACCCTAACCTGACCCTGAGGCTAAATTCAACCGTAACACTGAACCAAAAAATACAATAGGCCTAAACTTACTCCCTCAAACTAAGTTCAAACCTAACCTAACCTGAAGCCTAACTCAAACCATAGACCTAACCCTAACCCTACGCGGACACCTGAATCTCAAACCCAACCCTAACTTGACCATGACGCTATATCTAACCATAACACTGAACCGAAAACTAACAGTAGCCCTAAACTTACTCGCTCAAACTAAGTTCAAACCTAACCTAACCTGAAGCCTAAATCAAATCATAGACCTAACCCTAACAATAGGCGGACACCTAAAGCTCAACCCCAACCCTAACCTGACCCTGACGCTATCTCCAACCGTAACACTGAACCGAAAACTAACAGTAGCCCTAAACTTACTCCCTCAAACTAAGTTCAAACCTAACCTAACCTGAACCCTATCTCAAACCACAGACCTAACCCTAACCCTAGGCAGACACCTTAAGCTCAACCCCAACCCTAACCGGACCGTCACGCTAACTCCAAACGTAACATTGAACCGAAAACTAACAGTAGCCCTAAACTTACTCCCTCAAACTAAGTTCAATCCTAACCTAACCTGAAGCCTAAATGAAACCATAGACCTAACCCTAACCCTAGGTGGACACCTTATGCTTAACCCCCACCCTAACCTGACCCTGACGCTTACTCCAACCGTAACAGTTAAACGAAAACTAACAGTAGCCCTAAACTGTCTCCCTCAAACTAAGTTCAAACCTAACCTAACCTGAAGCCTAACTCAAACAATAGACTTAACCCTAACCCTAGGCGGACACCTTAAGCTTAACCCCAACCCTAACCTGACCCTGAGGCTAAATCCAACCGTAACACTGAACCGAAAACTAACAGTAGCCCTAAACTTACTCCCTCAAACTAAGTTCAATCCTAACCTAACCTGAAGCCTAAATGAAACCATAGACCTAACCCTAACCCTAGGCGGACACCTTATGCTTAACCCCGACCCTAACCTGACCCTGACCCTTATTCCAACCGTAACAGATAAACGAAAACTAACAGTAGCCCTAAACTTACTCCCTCAAACTAAGTTCAAACCTAACCTAACCTGAAGCCTAAATCAAACCATACACCTAACCCTAACCCTAGGCGGACACCTTAAGCTCAACCCCAAACCTAACCTGGCCCTGACGCTAACTACAACAGTAACAGTTACCCGAAAACTAAAAGTAGCCCTAAACTTACTCCCTCAAACTAACTTCACACCTAACCTAATTTGAAGCCTAACTCAAACCATAGACCTAACCCTAACCCTAGGCGGACACCTGAAACTCAACCACAACCCTAACCAGACCCTGACGCTATCTCTAACCGTAACACTGAACCGAAAACTAACAGTAGCCCTAAACTTACTCCCTCAAACTAACTTCAAACCTATCCTAACTTGAAGCATAACTCAAACCACAGACCTAACCCTAACCCTAGGCGGACACCTTAAGCTCAACCCCAAACCTAACCTGACCCTGACGCTAACTCCAACAGTAACAGTTACCCGAAAAATAACAGTAGCCCTAAACTTACTCCCTCAAACTAACTTCAAACCTAACCTAACCTGAAGCCTAACTCAAACCACAGACCTAACCCTAACCCTAGGCGGACACCTGAAGCTCAATCACAACCCTAACCTGACCCTGACGCTATCTCCAACCGTAACACTGAACCGAAAACTAACAGTAGCCCTAAACTTACTCCCTCAAACTAAGTTCAAACCTAACCTAACCTGAAACCTCACTCAAACCACACACCTAACCCTAACCCTAGGCGGAAACCTGAAGTTCAAACCCAACCCTAACCTGACCCTCACGCTAACTCCAACCGTAACACTGAACCGAAAACTAACAGTAGCCCTAAACTTAATCCCTCAAACTATGTTCAAACCTAACCTAACCTGAAGCCTAACTCAAACCATAGACCTAACCCTAACCCTAGGCTGACACCTGAAGCTCAACCCCAACCCTAACCTGACCCTGACGCTATCTCCAACCGTAACACTGAACCGAAAACTAACAGTAGCCCTAAACTTACTCCCTCAAACTAAGTTCAAACCTAACCTAACCTGAAGCCTAACTCAAACCACAGACCTAACCCTAACCCTAGGCGGACACCTTAAGCTCAACCCCAACCCTAACCGGACCCTCACGCTAACTCCAAACGTAACATTGAACCGAAAACTAACAATAGCCCTAAACTTAATCCCTCAAACCAACTTCAAACCTAACCTAACTTGAAGCCTAACTCAAACCATAGACCTAACCCTAACCCTAGGCGGACACCTGAAACTCAACCACAACCCTAACCAGACCCTGACGCTATCTCCAACCGTAACAATGAACCGAAAACTAACAGTAGCCCTAAACTTACTCCCTCAAACTAAGTTCAAACTTACCCTAACCTGGACCCTAACTCAAACCATAGACCTAACCCTAACCCTAGGCGGACACCTGAAGCTCAATCACAACCCCAACCTGACCCTGACGCTATCTCCAACCGTAACACTGAACCGAAAACTAACAGTAGCCCTAAACTTACTCCCTCAAACTAAGTTCAAACCTACCCTAACCTGGACCCTAACTCAAACCATAGACCTAACCCTAACCCTAGGCGGACACCTTAAGCTCAACACCTACCCTAACCTGGCCCTGACGCTAACTCCAACAGTAACAGTTACCCGAAAACTAACAGTAGCCCTAAACTTACTCCCTCAAACTAAGTTCAAACCTAACCTAACCTGAAGCCTAACTCAAACCACAGACCTAACCCTAACCCTAGGCGGACACCTTAAGCTCAACCCCAACCCTAACCGGACCCTCACGCTAACTCCAAACGTAACATTGAACCGAAAACTAACAGTAGCCCTAAACTTACTCCCTCAAACTACGTTCAATCCTAACCTAACCTGAAGCCTAAATGAAACCATAGACCTAACCCTAACCCTAGGCAGACACCTTATGCTTAACCCCCACCCTAACCTGATCCTGACGCTTACTCCAACCGTAACAGTTAAATGAAAACTAACAGTAGCCCTAAACTGTCTCCCTCAAACTAAGTTCAAACCTAACCTAACCTGAAGCCTAACTCAAACAATAGACCTAACCCTAAACCTAGGCGGACACCTGAAGCTCAACCACAACCCTAACCTGACCCTGACGCTATCTCCAACCGTAACACTGAACCGAAAACTAACAGTAGCCCTAAACTTACTTCCTCAAACTAAGTTCAAACCTAACCTAACCTGAAGCCTAAATCAAACCATACACCTAACCCTAACCCTAGGCGGACACCTTAAGCTCAACCCCAAACCTAACCTGACCCTGACGCTTACTCCAACTGTAACAGTTAACCGAAAACTAACAGTAGCCCTAAACTTACTCCCTCAAACTAACTTCAAACCTAACCTAACCTGAAGCCTAAATCAAACCATACACCTAACCCTAACCCTAGGCGGACACCTTAAGCTCAACCCCAACCCGAACCTGGCCCTGACGCTAACTCCAACAGTAACAGTTACCCGAAAACTAACAGTAGCCCTAAACTTACTCCCTCAAACTAACTTCAAACCTAACCTAAATTGAAGCCTAACTCAAACCATAGACCTAACCCTAACCCTAGGCGGACACCTGAAACTCAACCACAACCCTAACCAGACCATGACGCTATCTCCAACCGTAACACTGAACCGAAAACTAACAGTAGCCCTAAACTTACTCCCTCAAACTAAGTTCAAACCTAACCTAACCTGTACCCTAACTCAAACCATAGACCTAACCCTAAACCTAGGCGGACACCTGAAGCTCAATCACAACCCTAACCTGACCCTGACGCTATCTCCAACCGTAACACTGAACCGAAAACTAACAGTAGCCCTAAACTTACTCCCTCAAACTAAGTTCAAACCTAACCTAACCTGAAGCCTAACTCATACCACAGACCTAACCCTAACCCTAGGAGGACACCTTAAGCTCATCCCCAACCCTAACCTGACCCTCACGCTATCTCCAACCGTAACACTGAACTGAAAACTAACAGTAGCCCTAAACTTACTCCCTCAGACTAAGTTCAAACCTAACCTAACCTGAAGACTAACTCAAACAATAGACCTAACCCTAACCCTAGGCAGACACCTTAAGCTTGACCACAACCCTAACCTGACCCTGACGCTTACTCCAACAGTAACAGTTAACCGAAAACTAACAGTAGCCCTAAACTTACTCCCTCAAACTAAGTTCAAACCTAACCTAACCTGAAGCCTAACTCAAACAATAGACCTAACCCTAACCCTAGGCGGACACCTTACGCTTGACCCCAACCCTAACCTGACCCTGAGGCTAAATTCAACCGTAACACTGAACCAAAAAATACAATAGGCCTAAACTTACTCCCTCAAACTAAGTTCAAACCTAACCTAACCTGAAGCCTAACTCAAACCATAGACCTAACCCTAACCCTACGCGGACACCTGAATCTCAAACCCAACCCTAACTTGACCATGACGCTATATCTAACCATAACACTGAACCGAAAACTAACAGTAGCCCTAAACTTACTCGCTCAAACTAAGTTCAAACCTAACCTAACCTGAAGCCTAAATCAAATCATAGACCTAACCCTAACAATAGGCGGACACCTAAAGCTCAACCCCAACCCTAACCTGACCCTGACGCTATCTCCAACCGTAACACTGAACCGAAAACTAACAGTAGCCCTAAACTTACTCCCTCAAACTAAGTTCAAACCTAACCTAACCTGAACCCTATCTCAAACCACAGACCTAACCCTAACCCTAGGCAGACACCTTAAGCTCAACCCCAACCCTAACCGGACCGTCACGCTAACTCCAAACGTAACATTGAACCGAAAACTAACAGTAGCCCTAAACTTACTCCCTCAAACTAAGTTCAATCCTAACCTAACCTGAAGCCTAAATGAAACCATAGACCTAACCCTAACCCTAGGTGGACACCTTATGCTTAACCCCCACCCTAACCTGACCCTGACGCTTACTCCAACCGTAACAGTTAAACGAAAACTAACAGTAGCCCTAAACTGTCTCCCTCAAACTAAGTTCAAACCTAACCTAACCTGAAGCCTAACTCAAACAATAGACTTAACCCTAACCCTAGGCGGACACCTTAAGCTTAACCCCAACCCTAACCTGACCCTGAGGCTAAATCCAACCGTAACACTGAACCGAAAACTAACAGTAGCCCTAAACTTACTCCCTCAAACTAAGTTCAATCCTAACCTAACCTGAAGCCTAAATGAAACCATAGACCTAACCCTAACCCTAGGCGGACACCTTATGCTTAACCCCGACCCTAACCTGACCCTGACCCTTATTCCAACCGTAACAGATAAACGAAAACTAACAGTAGCCCTAAACTTACTCCCTCAAACTAAGTTCAAACCTAACCTAACCTGAAGCCTAAATCAAACCATACACCTAACCCTAACCCTAGGCGGACACCTTAAGCTCAACCCCAAACCTAACCTGGCCCTGACGCTAACTACAACAGTAACAGTTACCCGAAAACTAAAAGTAGCCCTAAACTTACTCCCTCAAACTAACTTCACACCTAACCTAATTTGAAGCCTAACTCAAACCATAGACCTAACCCTAACCCTAGGCGGACACCTGAAACTCAACCACAACCCTAACCAGACCCTGACGCTATCTCTAACCGTAACACTGAACCGAAAACTAACAGTAGCCCTAAACTTACTCCCTCAAACTAACTTCAAACCTATCCTAACTTGAAGCATAACTCAAACCACAGACCTAACCCTAACCCTAGGCGGACACCTTAAGCTCAACCCCAAACCTAACCTGACCCTGACGCTAACTCCAACAGTAACAGTTACCCGAAAAATAACAGTAGCCCTAAACTTACTCCCTCAAACTAACTTCAAACCTAACCTAACCTGAAGCCTAACTCAAACCACAGACCTAACCCTAACCCTAGGCGGACACCTGAAGCTCAATCACAACCCTAACCTGACCCTGACGCTATCTCCAACCGTAACACTGAACCGAAAACTAACAGTAGCCCTAAACTTACTCCCTCAAACTAAGTTCAAACCTAACCTAACCTGAAACCTCACTCAAACCACACACCTAACCCTAACCCTAGGCGGAAACCTGAAGTTCAAACCCAACCCTAACCTGACCCTCACGCTAACTCCAACCGTAACACTGAACCGAAAACTAACAGTAGCCCTAAACTTAATCCCTCAAACTATGTTCAAACCTAACCTAACCTGAAGCCTAACTCAAACCATAGACCTAACCCTAACCCTAGGCTGACACCTGAAGCTCAACCCCAACCCTAACCTGACCCTGACGCTATCTCCAACCGTAACACTGAACCGAAAACTAACAGTAGCCCTAAACTTACTCCCTCAAACTAAGTTCAAACCTAACCTAACCTGAAGCCTAACTCAAACCACAGACCTAACCCTAACCCTAGGCGGACACCTTAAGCTCAACCCCAACCCTAACCGGACCCTCACGCTAACTCCAAACGTAACATTGAACCGAAAACTAACAATAGCCCTAAACTTAATCCCTCAAACCAACTTCAAACCTAACCTAACTTGAAGCCTAACTCAAACCATAGACCTAACCCTAACCCTAGGCGGACACCTGAAACTCAACCACAACCCTAACCAGACCCTGACGCTATCTCCAACCGTAACAATGAACCGAAAACTAACAGTAGCCCTAAACTTACTCCCTCAAACTAAGTTCAAACTTACCCTAACCTGGACCCTAACTCAAACCATAGACCTAACCCTAACCCTAGGCGGACACCTGAAGCTCAATCACAACCCCAACCTGACCCTGACGCTATCTCCAACCGTAACACTGAACCGAAAACTAACAGTAGCCCTAAACTTACTCCCTCAAACTAAGTTCAAACCTACCCTAACCTGGACCCTAACTCAAACCATAGACCTAACCCTAACCCTAGGCGGACACCTTAAGCTCAACACCTACCCTAACCTGGCCCTGACGCTAACTCCAACAGTAACAGTTACCCGAAAACTAACAGTAGCCCTAAACTTACTCCCTCAAACTAAGTTCAAACCTAACCTAACCTGAAGCCTAACTCAAACCACAGACCTAACCCTAACCCTAGGCGGACACCTTAAGCTCAACCCCAACCCTAACCGGACCCTCACGCTAACTCCAAACGTAACATTGAACCGAAAACTAACAGTAGCCCTAAACTTACTCCCTCAAACTACGTTCAATCCTAACCTAACCTGAAGCCTAAATGAAACCATAGACCTAACCCTAACCCTAGGCAGACACCTTATGCTTAACCCCCACCCTAACCTGATCCTGACGCTTACTCCAACCGTAACAGTTAAATGAAAACTAACAGTAGCCCTAAACTGTCTCCCTCAAACTAAGTTCAAACCTAACCTAACCTGAAGCCTAACTCAAACAATAGACCTAACCCTAAACCTAGGCGGACACCTGAAGCTCAACCACAACCCTAACCTGACCCTGACGCTATCTCCAACCGTAACACTGAACCGAAAACTAACAGTAGCCCTAAACTTACTTCCTCAAACTAAGTTCAAACCTAACCTAACCTGAAGCCTAAATCAAACCATACACCTAACCCTAACCCTAGGCGGACACCTTAAGCTCAACCCCAAACCTAACCTGACCCTGACGCTTACTCCAACTGTAACAGTTAACCGAAAACTAACAGTAGCCCTAAACTTACTCCCTCAAACTAACTTCAAACCTAACCTAACCTGAAGCCTAAATCAAACCATACACCTAACCCTAACCCTAGGCGGACACCTTAAGCTCAACCCCAACCCGAACCTGGCCCTGACGCTAACTCCAACAGTAACAGTTACCCGAAAACTAACAGTAGCCCTAAACTTACTCCCTCAAACTAACTTCAAACCTAACCTAAATTGAAGCCTAACTCAAACCATAGACCTAACCCTAACCCTAGGCGGACACCTGAAACTCAACCACAACCCTAACCAGACCCTGACGCTATCTCCAACCGTAACACTGAACCGAAAACTAACAGTAGCCCTAAACTTACTCCCTCAAACTAAGTTCAAACCTAACCTAACCTGTACCCTAACTCAAACCATAGACCTAACCCTAAACCTAGGCGGACACCTGAAGCTCAATCACAACCCTAACCTGACCCTGACGCTATCTCCAACCGTAACACTGAACCGAAAACTAACAGTAGCCCTAAACTTACTCCCTCAAACTAAGTTCAAACCTAACCTAACCTGAAGCCTAACTCATACCACAGACCTAACCCTAACCCTAGGAGGACACCTTAAGCTCATCCCCAACCCTAACCTGACCCTCACGCTATCTCCAACCGTAACACAGAACTGAAAACTAACAGTAGCCCTAAACTTACTCCCTCAGACTAAGTTCAAACCTAACCTAACCTGAAGACTAACTCAAACCATAGACCTAACCCTAACCCTAGGCGGACACCTGAAACTCAACCACAACCCTAACCAGACCCTGACGCTATCTCCAACCGTAACAATGAACCGAAAACTAACAGTAGCCCTAAACTTACTCCCTCAAACTAAGTTCAAACCTACCCTAACCTGGACCCTAACTCAAACCATAGACCTAACCCTAACCCTAGGCGGACACCTGAAGCTCAATCACAACCCCAACCTGACCCTGACGCTATCTCCAACCGTAACACTGAACCGAAAACTAACAGTAGCCCTAAACTTACTCCCTCAAACTAAGTTCAAACCTACCCTAACCTGGACCCTAACTCAAACCATAGACCTAACCCTAACCCTAGGCGGACACCTTAAGCTCAACACCTACCCTAACCTGGCCCTGACGCTAACTCCAACAGTAACAGTTACCCGAAAACTAACAGTAGCCCTAAACTTACTCCCTCAAACTAAGTTCAAACCTAACCTAACCTGAAGCCTAACTCAAACCACAGACCTAACCCTAACCCTAGGCGGACACCTTAAGCTCAACCCCAACCCTAACCGGACCCTCACGCTAACTCCAAAAGTAACATTGAACCGAAAACTAACAGTAGCCCTAAACTTACTCCCTCAAACTACGTTCAATCCTAACCTAACCTGAAGCCTAAATGAAACCATAGACCTAACCCTAACCCTAGGCAGACACCTTATGCTTAACCCCCACCCTAACCTGATCCTGACGCTTACTCCAACCGTAACAGTTAAATGAAAACTAACAGTAGCCCTAAACTGTCTCCCTCAAACTAAGTTCAAACCTAACCTAACCTGAAGCCTAACTCAAACAATAGACCTAACCCTAACCCTAGGCGGACACCTGAAGCTCAACCACAACCCTAACCTGACCCTGACGCTATCTCCAACCGTAACACTGAACCGAAAACTAACAGTAGCCCTAAACTTACTTCCTCAAACTAAGTTCAAACCTAACCTAACCTGAAGCCTAAATCAAACCATACACCTAACCCTAACCCTAGGCGGACACCTTAAGCTCAACCCCAAACCTAACCTGACCCTGACGCTTACTCCAACTGTAACAGTTAACCGAAAACTAACAGTAGCCCTAAACTTACTCCCTCAAACTAACTTCAAACCTAACCTAACCTGAAGCATAAATCAAACCATACACCTAACCCTAACCCTAGGCGGACACCTTAAGCTCAACCCCAACCCGAACCTGGCCCTGACGCTAACTCCAACAGTAACAGTTACCCGAAAACTAACAGTAGCCCTAAACTTACTCCCTCAAACTAACTTCAAACCTAACCTAAATTGAAGCCTAACTCAAACCATAGACCTAACCCTAACCCTAGGCGGACACCTGAAACTCAACCACAACCCTAACCAGACCATGACGCTATCTCCAACCGTAACACTGAACCGAAAACTAACAGTAGCCCTAAACTTACTCCCTCAAACTAAGTTCAAACCTAACCTAACCTGTACCCTAACTCAAACCATAGACCTAACCCTAAACCTAGGCGGACACCTGAAGCTCAATCACAACCCTAACCTGACCCTGACGCTATCTCCAACCGTAACACTGAACCGAAAACTAACAGTAGCCCTAAACTTACTCCCTCAAACTAAGTTCAAACCTAACCTAACCTGAAGCCTAACTCATACCACAGACCTAACCCTAACCCTAGGAGGACACCTTAAGCTCATCCCCAACCCTAACCTGACCCTCACGCTATCTCCAACCGTAACACTGAACTGAAAACTAACAGTAGCCCTAAACTTACTCCCTCAGACTAAGTTCAAACCTAACCTAACCTGAAGACTAACTCAAACAATAGACCTAACCCTAACCCTAGGCAGACACCTTAAGCTTGACCACAACCCTAACCTGACCCTGACGCTTACTCCAACAGTAACAGTTAACCGAAAACTAACAGTAGCCCTAAACTTACTCCCTCAAACTAAGTTCAAACCTAACCTAACCTGAAGCCTAACTCAAACAATAGACCTAACCCTAACCCTAGGCGGACACCTTACGCTTGACCCCAACCCTAACCTGACCCTGAGGCTAAATTCAACCATAACACTGAACCAAAAAATACAATAGGCCTAAACTTACTCCCTCAAACTAAGTTCAAACCTAACCTAACCTGAAGCCTAACTCAAACCATAGACCTAACCCTAACCCTACGCGGACACCTGAATCTCAAACCCAACCCTAACTTGACCATGACGCTATATCTAACCATAACACTGAACCGAAAACTAACAGTAGCCCTAAACTTACTCGCTCAAACTAAGTTCAAACCTAACCTAACCTGAAGCCTAAATCAAATCATAGACCTAACCCTAACAATAGGCGGACACCTAAAGCTCAACCCCAACCCTAACCTGACCCTGACGCTATCTCCAACCGTAACACTGAACCGAAAACTAACAGTAGCCCTAAACTTACTCCCTCAAACTAAGTTCAAACCTAACCTAACCTGAACCCTATCTCAAACCACAGACCTAACCCTAACCCTAGGCAGACACCTTAAGCTCAACCCCAACCCTAACCGGACCGTCACGCTAACTCCAAACGTAACATTGAACCGAAAACTAACAGTAGCCCTAAACTTACTCCCTCAAACTAAGTTCAATCCTAACCTAACCTGAAGCCTAAATGAAACCATAGACCTAACCCTAACCCTAGGTGGACACCTTATGCTTAACCCCCACCCTAACCTGACCCTGACGCTTACTCCAACCGTAACAGTTAAACGAAAACTAACAGTAGCCCTAAACTGTCTCCCTCAAACTAAGTTCAAACCTAACCTAACCTGAAGCCTAACTCAAACAATAGACTTAACCCTAACCCTAGGCGGACACCTTAAGCTTAACCCCAACCCTAACCTGACCCTGAGGCTAAATCCAACCGTAACACTGAACCGAAAACTAACAGTGGCCCTAAACTTACTCCCTCAAACTACGTTCAATCCTAACCTAACCTGAAGCCTAAATGAAACCATAGACCTAACCCTAACCCTAGGCGGACACCTTATGCTTAACCCCGACCCTAACCTGACCCTGACCCTTATTCCAACCGTAACAGATAAACGAAAACTAACAGTAGCCCTAAACTTACTCCCTCAAACTAAGTTCAAACCTAACCTAACCTGAAGCCTAAATCAAACCATACACCTAACCCTAACCCTAGGCGGACACCTTAAGCTCAACCCCAAACCTAACCTGGCCCTGACGCTAACTACAACAGTAACAGTTACCCGAAAACTAAAAGTAGCCCTAAACTTACTCCCTCAAACTAACTTCACACCTAACCTAATTTGAAGCCTAACTCAAACCATAGACCTAACCCTAACCCTAGGCGGACACCTGAAACTCAACCACAACCCTAACCAGACCCTGACGCTATCTCTAACCGTAACACTGAACCGAAAACTAACAGTAGCCCTAAACTTACTCCCTCAAACTAACTTCAAACCTATCCTAACTTGAAGCATAACTCAAACCACAGACCTAACCCTAACCCTAGGCGGACACCTTAAGCTCAACCCCAAACCTAACCTGACCCTGACGCTAACTCCAACAGTAACAGTTACCCGAAAAATAACAGTAGCCCTAAACTTACTCCCTCAAACTAACTTCAAACCTAACCTAACCTGAAGCCTAACTCAAACCACAGACCTAACCCTAACCCTAGGCGGACACCTGAAGCTCAATCACAACCCTAACCTGACCCTGACGCTATCTCCAACCGTAACACTGAACCGAAAACTAACAGTAGCCCTAAACTTACTCCCTCAAACTAAGTTCAAACCTAACCTAACCTGAAACCTCACTCAAACCACAGACCTAACCCTAACCCTAGGAGGACACCTTAAGCTCAACCCCAACCCTAACCTGACCCTCACGCTAACTCCAACCGTAACACTGTACCGAAAACTAACAGTAGCCCTAAACTTACTCCCTCAAACTAAGTTCAAATCTATCCTAACCTGAAGCCTAACTCAAACAATAGACCTAACCCTAACCCTAGGCGGACACCTTATGCTTAACCCCCACCCTAACCTGATCCTGACGCTTACTCCAACCGTAACAGTTAAATGAAAACTAACAGTAGCCCTAAACTGTCTCCCTCAAACTAAGTTCAAACCTAACCTAACCTGAAGCCTAACTCAAACATTAGACCTAACCCTAACCCTAGGCGGACACCTGAAGCTCAACCACAACCCTAACCTGACCCTGACGCTATCTCCAACCGTAACACTGAACCGAAAACTAACAGTAGCCCTAAACTTACTTCCTCAAACTAAGTTCAAACCTAACCTAACCTGAAGCCTAAATCAAACCATACACCTAACCCTAACCCTATGCGGACATCTTAAGCTCAACCCCAAACCTAACCTGACCCTGACGCTTACTCCAACCGTAACAGTTAACCGAAAACTAACAGTAGCCCTAAACTGACTCCCTCAAACTAAGTTCAAACCTAACCTAACCTGAAGCCTAAATCAAATCATAGACCTAACCCTAACCCTAGGCGGACACCTTATGCTTAACCCCCACCCTAACCAGACCCTGACGCTTACTCCAACTATAACAGTTAACCGAAAACTAACATTAGCCCTAAACTTACTCCCTCAAACTAACTTCAAACCTAACCTAACCTGAAGCCTAAATCAAACCATACACCTAACCCTAACCCTAGGCGGACACCTTAAGATCAACCCCAACCCTAACCTGGCCCTGACGCTAACTCCAACAGTAACAGTTACCCGAAAACTAACAGTAGCCCTAAACTTACTCCCTCAAACTAACTTCAAACCTAACCTAACTTGAAGCCTAACTCAAACCATAGACCTAACCCTAACCCTAGGCGGACACCTGAAACTCAACCACAACCCTAACCAGACCCTGACGCTATCTCCAACCGTAACACTGAACCGAAAACTAACAGTAGCCCTAAACTTACTCCCTCAAACTAAGTTCAAACCTACCCTAACCTGGACCCTAACTCAAACCATAGACCTAACCCTAACCCTAGGCGGACACCTGAAGCTCAATCACAACCCTAACCTGACCCTGACGCTATCTCCAACCGTAACACTGAACCGAAAACTAACAGTAGCCCTAAACTTACTCCCTCAAACTAAGTTCAAATCTAACCTAACCTGAACCCTAAATCAAATCACAGACCTAACCCTAACCCTAGGAGGACACCTTAAGCTCAACCCCAACCCTAACCTGGCCCTGACGCTAACTCCAACCGTAACAGTTACCCGAAAACTAACAGTAGCCCTAAACTTACTGCCTCAAACTAACTTCCAACCTAACCTAACCTAACCTGAAGCCTAACTCAAACCATAGACCTAACCCTAACCCTAGGCGGACACCTGAAGCTCAACCCCAACCCTAACCTGACCCTGACGCTATCTCCAACCGTAACACTGAACCGAAAACTAACAGTAGCCCTAAACTTACTCCCTCAAACTAAGTTCAAACCTAACCTAACCTGAAGCCTAACTCAAACCACAGACCTAACCCTAACCCTAGGCGGACACCTTAAGCTCAACCCCAACCCTAACCTGGACCTGACGCTAACTCCAACAGTAACAGTTACCCGAAAACTAACAGTAGCCCTAAACTTACTCCCTCAAACTAAGTTCAAACCTAACCTAACCTGAAGCCTAACTCAAACCACAGACCTAAACCTAACCCTAGGCGGACACCTTAAGCTCAACCCCAACCCTAACCGGACCCTCACGCTAACTCCAAACGTAACATTGAACCGAAAACTAACAGTAGCCCTAAACTTACTCCCTCAAACTACGTTCAATCCTAACCTAACCTGAAGCCTAAATGAAACCATAGACCTAACCCTAACCCTAGGCGGACACCTTATGCTTAACCCCCACCCTAACCTGACCCTGACGCTTACTCCAACCGTAACACTTAAATGAAAACTAACAGTAGCCCTAAACTGTCTCCCTCAAACTAAGTTCAAACCTAACCTAACCTGAAGCCTAACTCAAACAATAGACCTAACGCTAACCCTAGGCGGACACCTGAAGCTCAACCACAATCCTAACCTGACCCTGACGCTATCTCCAACCGTAACACTGAACCGAAAACTAACAGTAGCCCTAAACTTACTCCCTCAAACTAAGTTCAAACCTAACCTAACCTGAAGCCTAAATCAAACCATACACCTAACCCTAACCCTAGGCGGACACCTTAAGCTCAACCCCAAACCTAACCTGACCCTGACGCTTACTCCAACCGTAACAGTTAACCGAAAACTAACAGTAGCCCTAAACTGACTCCCTCAAACTAAGTTCAAACCTAACCTAACCTGAAGCCTAAATCAAATCATAGACCTAACCCTAACCCTAGGCGGACACCTTATGCTTAACCCCCACCCTAACCTGACCCTGACGCTTACTCCAACTGTAACAGTTAACCGAAAACTAACAGTAGCCCTGAACTTACACCCTCAAACTAACTTCAAACCTAATCTAACCTGAAGCCTAACTCAAACCATAGACCTAACCCTAGGCGGACACCTTAAGCTCAACCCCAACCCTAACCTGACCCTGATGCTAACTCCAACCGTAACACTGAACTGAAAACTAACAGTAGCCCTAAACTTATTCCCTCAAACTAAGTTCAAACCTAACCTAACCTGAAGCCTAACTCAAACCACAGACCTAACCCTAACCCTAGGCGGACACCTTAAGCTTATCCCCAACCCTAACCTGACCCTCACGCTAACTCCAACCATAACACTGAACCGAAAACTAACAGTAGCCCTAAACTTACTCCCTCAAACTAACTTCAAACCTAACCTAACCTGAAGCATAAATTAAACCATACACCTAACCCTAACCCTAGGCGGACACCTTAAGCTCAACACCAACCCTAACCTGACCTCCAGGCTAACTCCAACCATATCACTGAACCGAAAACTAAGAGTAGTCCTAAACTTACTCCCTCAAACTAAGTTCAATCCTAACCTAACCTGAAGCCTAAATGAAACCATAGACCTAACCCTAACCCTAGGCGGACACCCTATGCTTAATCCCCACCCTAACCTGACCCTGACGCTTACTCCAACCGTAACAGATAAACGAAAACT
Organism: Tupaia tana; assembly: GCA_026018925.1. Taxonomy (NCBI): domain Eukaryota; kingdom Metazoa; phylum Chordata; class Mammalia; order Scandentia; family Tupaiidae; genus Tupaia; species Tupaia tana. Next base: position 478,968 of record JAKSZU010000095.1, read on the forward strand.
AACAGTAGCCCTAAACTTACTCCCTCAAACTAAGTTCAAACCTAACCTAACCTGAAGCCTAAATCAAACCATACACCTAACCCTAACCCTAGGCGGACACCTTAAGCTCAACCCCAACCCTAACCTGCCCCTGACGCTAACTACAACAGTAACAGTTACCCGAAAACTAACAGTAGCCCTAAACTTACTCCCTCAAACTAACTTCAAACCTAACCTAACTTGAAGCCTAACTCAAACCATAGACCTAACCCTAACCCTACGCGGACACCTGAAACTCAACCACAACCCTAACCAGACCCTGACGCTATCTCCAACCGTAATACTGAACCGAAAACTAAGAGTAGCCCTAAACTTACTCCCTCAAACTAAGTTCAAACCTAACCTAACCTGAAGCCTAACTCAAAGCATAGACCTAACCCTAACCCAAGGCGGACACCTGAAGCTCAACCCCAACCCTAACCTGACCCTGACGCTATCTCCAACCGTAACACTGAACCGAAAACTAACAGTAGCCCTAAACTTACTCCCTCAAACTAAGTTCAAACCTAACCTAACCTGAACCCTAACTCAAACCACAGACCTAACCCTAACCCTAGGCGGACACCTTAAGCTCAACCCCAACCCTAACCGGACCCTCACGCTAACTCCAAACGTAACATTGAACCGAAAACTAACAGTAGCCCTAAACTTACTCCCTCAAACTACGTTCAATCCTAACCTAACCTGAAGCCTAAATGAAACCATAGACCTAACCCTAACCCTAGGCGGACACCTTATGTTTAACCCCCACCATAACCTGACCCTGACGCTTACTCCAACCGTAACAGTTAAATGAAAACTAACAGTAGCCCTAAACTGTCTCCCTCAAACTAAGTTCAAACCTAACCTAACCTGAAGCCTATCTCAAACAATAGACCTAACCCTAACCCTAGGCGGACACCTGAAGCTCAACCACAACCCTAACCTGACCCTGACGCCATCTCCAACCGTAACACTGAACCGAAAACTAACAGTAGCCCTAAACTTACTTCCTCAAACTAAGTTCAAACCTAACCTAACCTGAAGCCTAAATCAAACCATACACCTAACCCTAACCCTAGGCGGACACCTTAAGCTCAACCCCAAACCTAACCTGACCCTGACGCTTACTCCAACCGTAACACTGAACCGAAAACTAACAGTAGCCCTAAACTGACTCCCTCAAACTAAGTTCAAACCTAACCTAACCTGAAGCCTAAATCAAATCATAGACCTAACCCTAACCCTAGGCGGACACCTTATGCTTAAACCCCACCCTAACCTGACCCTGACGCTTACTCCAACTGTAACAGTTAACCGAAAACTAACAGTAGAGCTGAACTTACACCCTCAAACTAACTTCAAACCTAATCTAACCTGAAGCCTAACTCAAACCATAGACCTAACCCTAACCTTAGGCGGACACCTTAAGCTCAACCCCAATCCTAACCTGACCCTGACGCTATCTCCAACCGTAACACTGAACCGAAAACTAACAGTAGCCCTAAAATTATTCCCTCAAACTAAGTTCAAACCTAACCTAACCTGAAGCCTAACTCAAACCACAGACCTAACCCTAACCCTAGGCGGACACCTTAAGCTTATCCCCAACCCTAACCTGACCCTCACGCTAACTCCAACCATAACACTGAACCGAAAACTAACAGTAGCCCTAAACTTACTTCCTCAAACTAAGTTCAAACCTAACCTAACCTGAACCCTAACTCAAACCACAGACCTAACCCTAACCCTAGGCGGACACCTTAAGCTCAACCCCAACCCTAACCTGGCCCTGACGCTAACTCCAACCGTAACAGTTACCCGAAAACTAACAGTAGCCCTAAACTTACTGCCTCAAGCTAAGTTCCAACCTAACCTAACCTGAAGCCTAAATCAAACCACACACCTAACCCTAACCCTAGGCGGAAACCTGAAGTTCAAACCCAACCCTAACCTGACCCTCACGCTAACTCCAACCGTAACACTGAACCGAAAACTAACAGTAGCCCTAAACTTAATCCCTCAAACTAAGTTCAAACCTAACCTAACCTGAAGCCTAACTCAAACCATAGACCTAACCCTAACCCTAGGCTGACACCTGAAGCTCAACCCCAACCCTAACCTGACCCTGACGCTATCTCCAACCGTAACACTGAACCGAAAACTAACAGTAGCCCTAAACTTACTCCCTCAAACTAAGTTCTAACCTAACATAACCTGAAGCCTAACTCAAACCACAGACCTAACCCTAACCCTAGGCGGACACCTTAAGCTCAACCCCAACCCTAACCGGACCCTCACGCTAACTCCAAACGTAACATTGAACCGAAAAATAACAATAGCCCTAAACTTAATCCCTCAAACCAACTTCAAACCTAACCTAACTTGAAGCCTAACTCAAACCATAGACCTAACCCTAACCCTAGGCGGACACCTGAAACTCAACCACAACCCTAACCAGACCCTGACGCTATCTCCAACCGTAACAATGAACCGAAAACTAACAGTAGCCCTAAACTTACTCCCTCAAACTAAGTTCAAACCTACCCTAACCTGGACCCTAACTCAAACCATAGACCTAACCCTAACCCTAGGCGGACACCTGAAGCTCAATCACAACCCCAACCTGACCCTGACGCTATCTCCAACCGTAACACTGAACCGAAAACTAACAGTAGCCCTAAACTTACTCCCTCAAACTAAGTTCAAACCTACCCTAACCTGGACCCTAACTCAAACCATAGACCTAACCCTAACCCTAGGCGGACACCTTAAGCTCAACACCTACCCTAACCTGGCCCTGACGCTAACTCCAACAGTAACAGTTACCCGAAAACTAACAGTAGCCCTAAACTTACTCCCTCAAACTAAGTTCAAACCTAACCTAACCTGAAGCCTAACTCAAACCACAGACCTAACCCTAACCCTAGGCGGACACCTTAAGCTCAACCCCAACCCTAACCGGACCCTCACGCTAACTCCAAACGTAACATTGAACCGAAAACTAACAGTAGCCCTAAACTTACTCCCTCAAACTACGTTCAATCCTAACCTAACCTGAAGCCTAAATGAAACCATAGACCTAACCCTAACCCTAGGCAGACACCTTATGCTTAACCCCCACCCTAACCTGATCCTGACGCTTACTCCAACCGTAACAGTTAAATGAAAACTAACAGTAGCCCTAAACTGTCTCCCTCAAACTAAGTTCAAACCTAACCTAACCTGAAGCCTAACTCAAACAATAGACCTAACCCTAACCCTAGGCGGACACCTGAAGCTCAACCACAACCCTAACCTGACCCTGACGCTATCTCCAACCGTAACACTGAACCGAAAACTAACAGTAGCCCTAAACTTACTTCCTCAAACTAAGTTCAAACCTAACCTAACCTGAAGCCTAAATCAAACCATACACCTAACCCTAACCCTAGGCGGACACCTTAAGCTCAACCCCAAACCTAACCTGACCCTGACGCTTACTCCAACCGTAACAGTTAACCGAAAACTAACAGTAGCCCTAAACTGACTCCCTCAAACTAAGTTCAAACCTAACCTAACCTGAAGCCTAACTCAAACCATAGACCTAACCCTAACCCTAGGCGGACACCTTAAGCTCAACCCCAACCCTAACCTGGCCCTGACGCTAACTCCAACAGTAACAGTTACCCGAAAACTAACAGTAGCCCTAAACTTACTCCCTCAAACTAACTTCAAACCTAACCTAACTTGAAGCCTAACTCAAACCATAGACCTAACCCTAACCCTAGGCGGACACCTGAAACTCAACCACAACCCTAACCAGACCCTGACGCTATCTCCAACCGTAACACTGAACCGAAAACTAACAGTAGCCCTAAACTTACTCCCTCAAACTAAGTTCAAACCTACCCTAACCTGGACCCTAACTCAAACCATAGACCTAACCCTAACCCTAGGCGGACACCTGAAGCTCAATCACAACCCTAACCTGACCCTGACGCTATCTCCAACCGTAACACTGAACCGAAAACTAACAGTAGCCCAAAACTTACTCCCTCAAACTAAGTTCAAACCTAACCTAACCTGAAGCCTCACTCAAACCACAGACCTAACCCTAACCCTAGGAGGACACCTTAAGCTTGACCCCAACCCTAACCTGACCCTGACGCTTACTCCAACCGTAACAGTTAACCGAGAACTAACAGTAGCCCTAAACTTACTCCCTCAAACTAAGTTCAAACCTAACCTAACCTGAAGCCTAACTCAAACCACAGACCTAACCCTAACCGAAGGCAGACACCTTAAGCTCAACCCCAACCCTAACCGGACCGTCACGCTAATTCCAAACGTAACATTGAACCGAAAACTAACAGTAGCCCTAAACTTACTCCCTCAAACTAAGTTCAATCCTAACCTAACCTGAAGCCTAAATGAAACCATAGACCTAACCCTAACCCTAGGTGGACACCTTATGCTTAAGCCCCACCCAAACCTGACACTGACGCTTACTCCAACCGTAACAGTTAAACGAAAACTAACAGTAGCCCTAAACTGTCTCCCTCAATCTAAGTTCAAACCTAACCTAACCTGAAGCCTAACTCAAAAAATAGACTTAACCCTAACCCTAGGCGGACACCTTAAGCTTAACCCCAACCCTAACCTGACCCTGAGGCTAAATCCAACCGTAACACTGAACCGAAAAATAACAGTGGCCCTAAACTTACTCCCTCAAACTAAGTTCAATCCTAACCTAACCTGAAGCCTAAATGAAACCATAGACCTAACCCTAACCCTAGGCGGACACCTTATGCTTAACCCCGACCCTAACCTGACCCTGACGCTTACTCCAACCGTAACAGATAAACGAAAACTAACAGTAGCCCTAAACTTACTCCCTCAAACTAAGTTCAAACCTAACCTAACCTGAAGCCTAAATCCAACCATACACCTAACCCTAACCCTAGTCGGACACCTTAAGCTCAACCCCAAACCTAACCTGGCCCTGACGCTAACTACAACAGTAACAGTTACCCGAAAACTAACAGTAGCCCTAAACTTACTCCCTCAAACTAACTTCAAACCTAACCTAATTTGAAGCCTAACTCAAACCATAGACCTAACCCTAACCCTAGGCGGACACCTGAAACTCAACCACAACCCTAACCAGACCCTGACGCTATCTCTAACCGTAACACTGAACCGAAAACTAACAGTAGCCCTAAACTTACTCCCTCAAACTAAGTTCAAACCTAACCTAACCTGAAGCATAACTCAAACCATAGACCTAAACCTAATCCTAGGCGGACACCTGAAGCTCAACCCCAACCCTAACCTGACCCTGACGCTATCTCCAACCGTAACACTGAACCGAAAACTAACAGTAGCCCTAAACTTACTCCCTCAAACTAAGTTCAAACCTAACCTAACCTGAAGCCTAACTCAAACCACAGACCTAACCCTAACCCTAGGCGGACACCTTAAGCTCAACGCCAACCCTAACCTGGCCCTGACGCTAACTCCAACAGTAACAGTTACCCGAAAACTAACAGTAGCCCTAAACTTACTCCCTCAAACTAAGTTCAAACCTAACCTAACCTGAAGCCTAACTCAAACCACAGACCTAACCCTAACCCTAGGCGGACACCTTAAGCTCAACCCCAACCCTAACCGGACCCTCACGCTAACTCCAAATGTAACATTTAACCGAAAAGTAACAGTAGCCCTAAACTTACTCCCTCAAACTACGTTCAATCCTAAGCTAACCTGAAGCCTAAATGAAACCATAGACCTAACCCTAACCCTAGGCGGACACCTTATGCTTAACCCCCACCCTAACCTGATCCTGACGCTTACTCCAACCGTAACAGTTAAACGAAAACTAACAGTAGCCCTAAACTGTCTCCCTCAAACTAAGTTCAAACCTAACCTAACCTGAAGCCTAACTCAAACCACAGACCTAACCCTAACCCTAGGCAGACACCTTAAGCTCAACCCCAACCCTAACCGGACCGTCACGCTAACTCCAAACGTAACATTGAACCGAAAACTAACAGTAGCCCTAAACTTACTCCCTCAAACTAAGTTCAATCCTAACCTAACCTGAAGCCTAAATGAAACCATAGACCTAACCCTAACCCTAGGTGGACACCTTATGCTTAACCCCCACCCTAACCTGACCCTGACGCTTACTCCAACCGTAACAGTTAAACGAAAACTAACAGTAGCCCTAAACTGTCTCCCTCAAACTAAGTTCAAACCTAACCTAACCTGAAGCCTAACTCAAACAATAGACCTAACCCTAACCCTAGGCGGACACCTGAAGCTCAACCACAACCCTAACCTGACCCTGACGCTATCTCCAACCGTAACACTGAACCGAAAACTAACAGTAGCCCTAAACTTACTTCCTCAAACTAAGTTCAAACCTAACCTAACCTGAAGCCTAACTCAAACCATAGACCTAACCCTAACCCTAGGCGGACACCTGAAGCTCAATCACAACCCTAACCTGACCCTGACGCTATCTCCAACCGTAACACTGAACCGAAAACTAACAGTAGCCCAAAACTTACTCCCTCAAACTAAGTTCAAACCTAACCTAACCTGAAGCCTCACTCAAACCACAGACCTAACCCTAACCCTAGGAGGACACCTTAAGCTTGACCCCAACCCTAACCTGACCCTGACGCTTACTCCAACCGTAACAGTTAACCGAGAACTAACAGTAGCCCTAAACTTACTCCCTCAAACTAAGTTCAAACCTAACCTAACCTGAAGCCTAACTCAAACCACAGACCTAACCCTAACCGAAGGCAGACACCTTAAGCTCAACCCCAACCCTAACCGGACCATCACGCTAATTCCAAACGTAACATTGAACCGAAAACTAACAGTAGCCCTAAACTTACTCCCTCAAACTAAGTTCAATCCTAACCTAACCTGAAGCCTAAATGAAACCATAGACCTAACCCTAACCCTAGGTGGACACCTATGCTTAAGCCCCACCCAAACCTGACCCTGACGCTTACTCCAACCGTAACAGTTAAACGAAAACTAACAGTAGCCTAAACTGTCTCCCTCAATCTAAGTTCAAACCTAACCTAACCTGAAGCCTAACTCAAAAAATAGACTTAACCCTAACCCTAGGCGGACACCTTAAGCTTAACCCCCAACCCTAACCTGACCCTGAGGCTAAATCCAACCGTAACACTGAACCGAAAAATAACAGTGGCCCTAAACTTACTCCCTCAAACTAAGTTCAATCCTAACCTAACCTGAAGCCTAAATGAAACCATAGACCTAACCCTAACCCTAGGCGGACACCTTATGCTTAACCCCGACCCTAACCTGACCCTGACGCTTACTCCAACCGTAACAGATAAACGAAAAACTAACAGTAGCCCTAAACTTTACTCCCTCAAAACTAAGTTCAAACCTAACCTAACCTGAAGCCTAAATCCAACCATACACCTAACCCTAACCCTAGTCGGACACCTTAAGCTCAACCCCAAACCTAACCTGGCCCTGACGCTAACTACAACAGTAACAGTTACCCGAAAACTAACAGTAGCCCTAAACTTACTCCCTCAAACTAACTTCAAACCTAACCTAATTTGAAGCCTAACTCAAACCATAGACCTAACCCTAACCCTAGGCGGACACCTGAAACTCAACCACAACCCTAACCAGACCCTGACGCTATCTCTAACCGTAACACTGAACCGAAAACTAACAGTAGCCCTAAACTTACTCCCTCAAACTAAGTTCAAACCTAACCTAACCTGAAGCATAACTCAAACCATAGACCTAACCCTAATCCTAGGAGGACACCTGAAGCTCAACCCCAACCCTAACCTGACCCTGACGCTATCTCCAACCGTAACACTGAACCGAAAACTAACAGTAGCCCTAAACTTACTCCCTCAAACTAAGTTCAAACCTAACCTAACCTGAAGCCTAACTCAAACCACAGACCTAACCCTAACCCTAGGCGGACACCTTAAGCTCAACGCCAACCCTAACCTAGCCCTGACGCTAACTCCAACAGTAACAGTTACCCGAAAACTAACAGTAGCCCTAAACTTACTCCCTCAAACTAAGTTCAAACCTAACCTAACCTGAAGCCTAACTCAAACCACAGACCTAACCCTAACCCTAGGCGGACACCTTAAGCTCAACCCCAACCCTAACCGGACCCTCACGCTAACTCCAAATGTAACATTTAACCGAAAACTAACAGTAGCCCTAAACTTACTCCCTCAAACTACGTTCAATCCTAAGCTAACCTGAAGCCTAAATGAAACCATAGACCTAACCCTAACCCTAGGCGGACACCTTATGCTTAACCCCCACCCTAACCTGATCCTGACGCTTACTCCAACCGTAACAGTTAAACGAAAACTAACAGTAGCCCTAAACTGTCTCCCTCAAACTAAGTTCAAACCTAACCTAACCTGAAGCCTAACTCAAACCACAGACCTAACCCTAACCCTAGGCAGACACCTTAAGCTCAACCCCAACCCTAACCGGACCGTCACGCTAACTCCAAACGTAACATTGAACCGAAAACTAACAGTAGCCCTAAACTTACTCCCTCAAACTAAGTTCAATCCTAACCTAACCTGAAGCCTAAATGAAACCATAGACCTAACCCTAACCCTAGGTGGACACCTTATGCTTAACCCCCACCCAAACCTGACCCTGACGCTTACTCCAACCGTAACAGTTAAACGAAAACTAACAGTAGCCCTAAACTGTCTCCCTCAAACTAAGTTCAAACCTAACCTAACCTGAAGCCTAACTCAAACAATAGACCTAACCCTAACCCTAGGCGGACACCTGAAGCTCAACCACAACCCTAACCTGACCCTGACGCTATCTCCAACCGTAACACTGAACCGAAAACTAACAGTAGCCCTAAACTTACTTCCTCAAACTAAGTTCAAACCTAACCTAACCTGAAGCCTAAATCAAACCATACACCTAACCCTAACCCTAGGCGGACACCTTAAGCTCAACCCCAAACCTAACCTGACCCTGACGCTTACTCCAACCGTAACAGTTAACCGAAAACTAACAGTAGCCCTAAACTGACTCCCTCAAACTAAGTTCAAACCTAACCTAACCTGAAGCCTAACTCAAACCATAGACCTAACCCTAACCCTAGGCGGACACCTTAAGCTCAACCCCAACCCTAACCTGGCCCTGACGCTAACTCCAACAGTAACAGTTAAACGAAAACTAACAGTAGCCCTAAACTTACTCCCTCAAACTAACTTCAAACCTAACCTAACTTGAAGCCTAACTCAAACCATAGACCTAACCCTAACCCTAGGCGGACACCTGAAACTCAACCACAACCCTAACCAGACCCTGACGCTATCTCCAACCGTAACACTGAACCGAAAACTAACAGTAGCCCTAAACTTACTCCCTCAAACTAAGTTCAAACCTACCCTAACCTGGACCCTAACTCAAACCATAGACCTAACCCTAACCCTAGGCGGACACCTGAAGCTCAATCACAACCCTAACCTGACCCTGACGCTATCTCCAACCTTAACACTGAACCGAAAACTAACAGTAGCCCAAAACTTACTCCCTCAAACTAAGTTCAAACCTAACCTAACCTGAAGCCTCACTCAAACCACAGACCTAACCCTAACCCTAGGAGGACACCTTAAGCTTGACCCCAACCCTAACCTGACCCTGACGCTTACTCCAACCGTAACAGTTAACCGAGAACTAACAGTAGCCCTAAACTTACTCCCTCAAACTAAGTTCAAACCTAACCTAACCTGAAGCCTAACTCAAACCACAGACCTAACCCTAACCGAAGGCAGACACCTTAAGCTCAACCCCAACCCTAACCGGACCGTCACGCTAACTCCAAACGTAACATTGAACCGAAAACTAACAGTAGCCCTAAACTTACTCCCTCAAACTAAGTTCAATCCTAACCTAACCTGAAGCCTAAATGAAACCATAGACCTAACCCTAACCCTAGGTGGACACCTTATGCTTAAGCCCCCCCAAACCTGACCCTGACGCTTACTCCAACCGTAACAGTTAAACGAAAACTAACAGTAGCCCTAAACTGTCTCCCTCAATCTAAGTTCAAACCTAACCTAACCTGAAGCCTAACTCAAAAAATAGACTTAACCCTAACCCTAGGCGGACACCTTAAGCTTAACCCCAACCCTAACCTGACCCTGAGGCTAAATCCAACCGTAACACTGAACCGAAAAATAACAGTGGCCCTAAACTTACTCCCTCAAACTAAGTTCAATCCTAACCTAACCTGAAGCCTAAATGAAACCATAGACCTAACCCTAACCCTAGGCGGACACCTTATGCTTAACCCCGACCCTAACCTGACCCTGACGCTTACTCCAACCGTAACAGATAAACGAAAACTAACAGTAGCCCTAAACTTACTCCCTCAAACTAAGTTCAAACCTAACCTAACCTGAAGCCTAAATCCAACCATACACCTAACCCTAACCCTAGTCGGACACCTTAAGCTCAACCCCAAACCTAACCTGGCCCTGACGCTAACTACAACAGTAACAGTTACCCGAAAACTAACAGTAGCCCTAAACTTACTCCCTCAAACTAACTTCAAACCTAACCTAATTTGAAGCCTAACTCAAACCATAGACCTAACCCTAACCCTAGGCGGACACCTGAAACTCAACCACAACCCTAACCAGAACCTGACGCTATCTCTAACCGTAACACTGAACCGAAAACTAACAGTAGCCCTAAACTTACTCCCTCAAACTAAGTTCAAACCTAACCTAACCTGAAGCATAACTCAAACCATAGACCTAACCCTAATCCTAGGCGGACACCTGAAGCTCAACCCCAACCCTAACCTGACCCTGACGCTATCTCCAACCGTAACACTGAACCGAAAACTAACAGTAGCCCTAAACTTATTCCCTCAAACTAAGTTCAAACCTAACCTAACCTGAAGCCTAACTCAAACCACAGACCTAACCCTAACCCTAGGCGGACACCTTAAGCTCAACGCCAACCCTAACCTGGCCCTGACGCTAACTCCAACAGTAACAGTTACCCGAAAACTAACAGTAGCCCTAAACTTACTCCCTCAAACTAAGTTCAAACCTAACCTAACCTGAAGCCTAACTCAAACCACAGACCTAACCCTAACCCTAGGCGGACACCTTAAGCTCAACCCCAACCCTAACCGGAACCTCACGCTAACTCCAAATGTAACATTTAACCGAAAACTAACAGTAGCCCTAAACTTACTCCCTCAAACTACGTTCAATCCTAAGCTAACCTGAAGCCTAAATGAAACCATAGACCTAACCCTAACCCTAGGCGGACACCTTATGCTTAACCCCCACCCTAACCTGATCCTGACGCTTACTCCAACCGTAACAGTTAAACGAAAACTAACAGTAGCCCTAAACTGTCTCCCTCAAACGAAGTTCAAACCTAACCTAACCTGAAGCCTAACTCAAACCACAGACCTAACCCTAACCCTAGGCAGACACCTTAAGCTCAACCCCAACCCTAACCGGACCGTCACACTAACTCCAAACGTAACATTGAACCGAAAACTAACAGTAGCCCTAAACTTACTCCCTCAAACTAAGTTCAATCCTAACCTAACCTGAAGCCTAAATGAAACCATAGACCTAACCCTAACCCTAGGTGGACACCTTATGCTTAACCCCCACCCTAACCTGACCCTGACGCTTACTCCAACCGTAACAGTTAAACGAAAACTAGCAGTAGCCCTAAACTGTCTCCCTCAAACTAAGTTCAAACCTAACCTAACCTGAAGCCTAACTCAAACAATAGACCTAACCCTAACCCTAGGCGGACACCTGAAGCTCAACCACAACCCTAACCTGACCCTGACGCTATCTCCAACCGTAACACTGAACCGAAAACTAACAGTAGCCCTAAACTTACTTCCTCAAACTAAGTTCAAACCTAACCTAACCTGAAGCCTAAATCAAACCATACACCTAACCCTAACCCTAGGCGGACACCTTAAGCTCAACCCCAAACCTAACCTGACCCTGACGCTTACTCCAACCGTAACAGTTAACCGAAAACTAACAGTAGCCCTAAACTGACTCCCTCAAACTAAGTTCAAACCTAACCTAACCTGAAGCCTAACTCAAACCATAGACCTAACCCTAACCCTAGGCGGACACCTTAAGCTCAACCACAACCCTAACCTGGCCCTGACGCTAACTACAACAGTAACAGTTACCCGAAAACTAACAGTAGCCCTAAACTTACTCCCTCAAACTAACTTCAAACCTAACCTAACTTGAAGCCTAACTCAAACCATAGACCTAACCCTAACCCTAGGCGGACACCTGAAACTCAACCACAACCCTAACCAGACCCTGACGCTATCTCCAACCGTAACACTGAACCGAAAACTAACAGTAGCCCTAAACTTACTCCCTCAAACTAAGTTCAAACCTACCCTAACCTGGACCCTAACTCAAACCATAGACCTAACCCTAACCCTAGGCGGACACCTGAAGCTCAATCACAACCCTAACCTGACCCTGACGCTATCTCCAACCGTAACACTGAACCGAAAACTAACAGTAGCCCAAAACTTACTCCCTCAAACTAAGTTCAAACCTAACCTAACCTGAAGCCTCACTCAAACCACAGACCTAACCCTAACCCTAGGAGGACACCTTAAGCTTGACCCCAACCCTAACCTGACCCTGACGCTTACTCCAACCGTAACAGTTAACCGAGAACTAACAGTAGCCCTAAACTTACTCCCTCAAACTAAGTTCAAACCTAACCTAACCTGAAGCCTAACTCAAACCACAGACCTAACCCTAACCGAAGGCAGACACCTTAAGCTCAACCCCAACCCTAACCGGACCGTCACGCTAACTCCAAACGTAACATTGAACCGAAAACTAACAGTAGCCCTAAACTTACTCCCTCAAACTAAGTTCAATCCTAACCTAACCTGAAGCCTAAATGAAACCATAGACCTAACCCTAACCCTAGGTGGACACCTTATGCTTAAGCCCCACCCAAACCTGACCCTGACGCTTACTCCAACCGTAACAGTTAAACGAAAACTAACAGTAGCCCTAAACTGTCTCCCTCAATCTAAGTTCAAACGTAACCTAACCTGAAGCCTAACTCAAAAAATAGACTTAACCCTAACCCTAGGCGGACACCTTAAGCTTAACCCCAACCCTATCCTGACCCTGAGGCTAAATCCAACCGTAACACTGAACCGAAAAATAACAGTGGCCCTAAACTTACTCCCTCAAACTAAGTTCAATCCTAACCTAACCTGAAGCCTAAATGAAACCATAGACCTAACCCTAACCCTAGGCGGACACCTTATGCTTAACCCCGACCCTAACCTGACCCTGACGCTTACTCCAACCGTAACAGATAAACGAAAACTAACAGTAGCCCTAAACTTACTCCCTCAAACTAAGTTCAAACCTAACCTAACCTGAAGCCTAAATCCAACCATACACCTAACCCTAACCCTAGTCGGACACCTTAAGCTCAACCCCAAACCTAACCTGGCCCTGACTCTAACTACAACAGTAACAGTTACCCGAAAACTAACAGTAGCCCTAAACTTACTCCCTCAAACTAACTTCAAACCTAACCTAATTTGAAGCCTAACTCAAACCATAGACCTAACCCTAACCCTAGGCGGACACCTGAAACTCAACCACAACCCTAACCAGACCCTGACGCTATCTCTAACCGTAACACTGAACCGAAAACTAACAGTAGCCCTAAACTTACTCCCTCAAACTAAGTTCAAACCTAACCTAACCTGAAGCATAACTCAAACCATAGACCTAACCCTAATCCTAGGCGGACACCTGAAGCTCAACCCCAACCCTAACCTGACCCTGACGCTATCTCCAACCGTAACACTGAACCGAAAACTAACAGTAGCCCTAAACTTACTCCCTCAAACTAAGTTCAAACCTAACCTAACCTGAAGCCTAACTCAAACCACAGACCTAACCCTAACCCTAGGCGGACACCTTAAGCTCAACGCCAACCCTAACCTGGCCCTGACGCTAACTCCAACAGTAACAGTTACCCGAAAACTAACAGTAGCCCTAAACTTACTCCCTCAAACTAAGTTCAAACCTAACCTAACCTGAAGCCTAACTCAAACCACAGACCTAACCCTAACCCTAGGCGGACACCTTAAGCTCAACCCCAACCCTAACCGGACCCTCACGCTAACTCCAAATGTAACATTTAACCGAAAACTAACAGTAGCCCTAAACATACTCCCTCAAACTACGTTCAATCCTAAGCTAACCTGAAGCCTAAATGAAACCATAGACCTAACCCTAACCCTAGGCGGACACCTTATGCTTAACCCCCACCCTAACCTGATCCTGACGCTTACTCCAACCGTAACAGTTAAACGAAAACTAACAGTAGCCCTAAACTGTCTCCCTCAAACTAAGTTCAAACCTAACCTAACCTGAAGCCTAACTCAAACCACAGACCTAACCCTAACCCTAGGCAGACACCTTAAGCTCAACCCCAACCCTAACCAGACCGTCACGCTAACTCCAAACGTAACATTGAACCGAAAACTAACAGTAGCCCTAAACTTACTCCCTCAAACTAAGTTCAATCCTAACCTAACCTGAAGCCTAAATGAAACCATAGACCTAACCCTAACCCTAGGTAGACACCTTATGCTTAACCCCCACCCTAACCTGACCCTGACGCTTACTCCAACCGTAACAGTTAAACGAAAACTAACAGTAGCCCTAAACTGTCTCCCTCAAACTAAGTTCAAACCTAACCTAACCTGAAGCCTAACTCAAACAATAGACTTAACCCTAACCCTAGGCGGACACCTTAAGCTTAACCCCAACCCTAACCTGACCCTGAGGCTAAATCCAACCGTAACACTGAACCGAAAACTAACAGTGGCCCTAAACTTACTCCCTCAAACTAAGTTCAATCCTAACCTAACCTGAAGCCTAAATGAAACCATAGACCTAACCCTAACCCTAGGCGGACACCTTATGCTTAACCCCCACCCTAACCTGACCCTGACGCTTACTCCAACCGTAACAGATAAACGAAAACTAACAGTAGCCCTAAACTTACTCCCTCAAACTAAGTTCAAACCTAACCTAACCTGAAGCCTAAATCAAACCATACACCTAACCCTAACCCTAGGCGGACACCTTAAGCTCAACCCCAAACCTAACCTGGCCCTGACGCTAACTACAACAGTAACAGTTACCCGAAAACTAACAGTAGCCCTAAACTTACTCCCTCAAACTAACTTCAAACCTAACCTAATTTGAAGCCTAACTCAAACCATAGACCTAACCCTAACCCTAGGCGGACACCTGAAACTCAACCACAACCCTAACCAGACCCTGACGCTATCTCTAACCGTAACACTGAACCGAAAACTAACAGTAGCCCTAAACTTACTCCCTCAAACTAAGTTCAAACCTAACCTAACCTGAAGCATAACTCAAACCATAGACCTAACCCTAACCCTAGGCGGACACCTGAAGCTCAACCCCAACCCTAACCTGACCCTGACGCTATCTCCAACCGTAACACTGAACCGAAAACTAACAGTAGCCCTAAAATTACTCCCTCAAACTAAGTTCAAACCTAACCTAACCTGAAGCCTAACTCAAACCACAGACCTAACCCTAACCCTAGGCGGACACCTTAAGCTCAACCCCAACCCTAACCTGGCCCTGACGCTAACTCCAACAGTAACAGTTACCCGAAAACTAACAGTAGCCCTAAACTTACTCCCTCAAACTAAGTTCAAACCTAACCTAACCTGAAGCCTAACTCAAACCACAGACCTAACCCTAACCCTAGGCGGACACCTTAAGCTCAACCCCAACCCTAACCGGACCCTCACGCTAACTCCAAACGTAACATTGAACCGAAAACTAACAGTAGCCCTAAACTTACTCCCTCAAACTACGTTCAATCCTAACCTAACCTGAAGCCTAAATGAAACCATAGACCTAACCCTAACCCTAGGCGGACACCTTATGCTTAATCCCCACCCTAACCTGATCCTGACGCTTACTCCAACCGTAACAGTTAAATGAAAACTAACAGTAGCCCTAAACTGTCTCCCTCAAACTAAGTTCAAACCTAACCTAACCTGAAGCCTAACTCAAACAATAGACCTAACCCTAACCCTAGGCGGACACCTGAAGCTCAACCACAACCCTAACCTGACCCTGACGCTATCTCCAACCGTAACACTGAACCGAAAACTAACAGTAGCCCTAAACTTACTTCCTCAAAGTTCAAACCTAACCTAACCTGAAGCCTAAATCAAACCATACACCTAACCCTAACCCTAGGCGGACACCTTAAGCTCAACCCCAAACCTAACCTGACCCTGACGCTTACTCCAACCGTAACAGTTAACCGAAAACTAACAGTAGCCCTAAACTGTCTCCCTAAAACTAAGTTCAAACCTAACCTAACCTGAAGCCTAACTCAAACAATAGACCTAACCCTAACCCTAGGCGGACACCTGAAGCTCAACCACAACCCTAACCTGACCCTGACGCTATCTCCAACCGTAACACTGAACCGAAAACTAACAGTAGCCCTAAACTTACTTCCTCAAACTAAGTTCAAACCTAACCTAACCTGAAGCCTAAATCAAACCATACACCTAACCCTAACCCTAGGCGGACACCTTAAGCTCAACCCCAAACCTAACCTGGCCCTGACGCTAACTACAACAGTAACAGTTACCCGAAAACTAACAGTAGCCCTAAACTTACTCCCTCAAACTAACTTCAAACCTAACCTAATTTGAAGCCTAACTCAAACCATAGACCTAACCCTAACCCTAGGCGGACACCTGAAACTCAACCACAACCCTAACCAGACCCTGACGCTATCTCTAACCGTAACACTGAACCGAAAACTAACAGTAGCCCTAAACTTACTCCCTCAAACTAAGTTCAAACCTAACCTAACCTGAAGCATAACTCAAACCATAGACCTAACCCTAACCCTAGGCGGACACCTGAAGCTCAACCCCAACCCTAACCTGACCCTGACGCTATCTCCAACCGTAAACACTGAACCGAAAACTAACAGTAGCCCTAAACTTACTCCCTAAAACTAAGTTCAATCCTAACCTAACCTGAAGCCTAACTCAAACCACAGACCTAACCCTAACACTAGGCGGACACCTTAAGCTCAACCCCAACCCTAACCTGGCCCTGACGCTAACTCCAACAGTAACAGTTACCCGAAAACTAACAGTAGCCCTAAACTTACTCCCTCAAACTAAGTTCAAACCTAACCTAACCTGAAGCCTAACTCAAACCACAGACCTAACCCTAACCAGGCGGACACCTTAAGCTCAACCCCAACCCTAACCGGACCCTCACTCTAACTCCAAACGTAACATTGAACCGAAAACTAACAGTAGCCCTAAACTTACTCCCTCAAACTACGTTCAATCCTAACCTAACCTTAAGCCTAAATGAAACCATAGACCTAACCCTAACCCTAGGCGGACACCTTATGCTTAACCCCCACCCTAACCTGATCCTGACGCTTACTCAACCGTAACAGTTAAATGAAAACTAACAGTAGCCCTAAACTGTCTCCCTCAAACTAAGTTCAAACCTAACCTAACCTGAAGCCTAACTCAAACAATAGACCTAACCCTAACCCTAGGCGGACACCTGAAGCTCAACCACAACCCTAACCTGACCCTGACGCTATCTCCAACCGTAACACTGAACCGAAAACTAACAGTAGCCCTAAACTTACTTCCTCAAACTAAGTTCAAACCTAACCTAACCTGAAGCCAAAATCAAACCATACACCTAACCCTAACCCTAGGCGGACACCTTAAACTCAACCCCAAACCTAACCTGACCCTGACGCTTACTCCAACCGTAACAGTTAACCGAAAACTAACAGTAGCCCTAAACTGACTCCCTCAAACTAAGTTCAAACCTAACCTAACCTGAAGCCTAAATCAAATCATAGACCTAACCCTAACCCTAGGCGGACACCTTATGCTTAACCCCCACCCTAACCTGACCCTGACGCTTACTCCAACTGTAACAGTTAACCGAAAACTAACAATAGCCCTAAACTTACTCCCTCAAACTAACTTCAAACCTAACCTAACCTGAAGCCTAAATCAAACCATACACCTAACCCTAACCCTAGGCGGACACCTTAAGCTCAACCCCAACCCTAACCTGGCCCTGACGCTAACTCCAACAGTAACAGTTACCCGAAAAGTAACAGTAGCCCTAAACTTACTCCCTCAAACTAACTTCAAACCTAACTTAACTTGAAGCCTAACTCAAACCATAGACCTAACCCTAACCCTAGGCGGACACCTGAAACTCAACCACAACCCTAACCAGACCCTGACGCTATCTCCAACCGTAACACTGAACCGAAAACTAACAGTAGCCCTAAACTTACTCCCTCAAACTAAGTTCAAACTTACCCTAACCTGGACCCTAACTCAAACCATAGACCTAACCCTAACCCTAGGCGGACACCTGAAGCTCAATCACAACCCTAACCTGACCCTGACGCTATCTCCAACCGTAACACTGAACCGAAAACTAACAGTAGCCCTAAACTTACTCCCTCAAACTAAGTTCAAACCTAACCTAACCTGAAGCCTCACTCAAACCACAGACCTAACCCTAACCCTAGGAGGACACCTTAAGCTTGACCCCCACCCTAACCTGACCCTGACGCTTACTCCAACCGTAACAGTTAACCGAAAACTAACAGTAGCCCTAAACTGTCTCCCTCAAACTAAGTTCAAACCTAACCTAACCTGAAGCCTAACTCAAACCACAGACCTAACCCTAACCCTAGGCAGACACCTTAAGCTCAACCCCAACCCTAACCGGACCGTCACGCTAACTCCAAACGTAACATTGAACCGAAAACTAACAGTAGCCCTAAACTTACTCCCTCAAACTAAGTTCAATCCTAACCTAACCTGAAGCCTAAATGAAACCATAGACCTAACCCTAACCCTAGGTGGACACCTTATGCTTAACCCCCACCCTAACCTGACCCTGACGCTTAATCCAACCGTAACAGTTAAACGAAAACTAACAGTAGCCCTAAACTGTCTCCCTCAAACTAAGTTCAAACCTAACCTAACCTGAAGCCTAACTCAAACAATAGACTTAACCCTAACCCTAGGCGGGCACCTTAAGCTTAACCCCAACCCTAACCTGACCCTGAGGCTAAAT
Source organism: Tupaia tana (assembly GCA_026018925.1). Lineage (NCBI taxonomy): Eukaryota > Metazoa > Chordata > Mammalia > Scandentia > Tupaiidae > Tupaia > Tupaia tana. Next base: position 498,257 of record JAKSZU010000095.1, read on the forward strand.
CCAACCGTAACACTGAACCGAAAACTAACAGTGGCCCTAAACTTACTCCCTCAAACTAAGTTCAATCCTAACCTAACCTGAAGCCTAAATGAAACCATACACCTAACCCTAACCCTAGGCGGACACCTTAAGCTCAACCCCAAACCTAACCTGGCCCTGACGCTAACTACAACAGTAACAGTTACCCGAAAACTAACAGTAGCCCTAAACTTACTCCCTCAAACTAACTTCAAACCTAACCTAATTTGAAGCCTAACTCAAACCATAGACCTAACCCTAACCCTAGGCGGACACCTGAAACTCAACCACAACCCTAACCAGACCCTGACGCTATCTCTAACCGTAACACTGAACCGAAAACTAACAGTAGCCCTAAACTTACTCCCTCAAACTAAGTTCAAACCTAACCTAACCTGAAGCATAACTCAAACCATAGACCTAACCCTAACCCTAGGCGGACACCTGAAGCTCAACCCCAACCCTAACCTGACCCTGACGCTATCTCCAACCGTAACACTGAACCGAAAACTAACAGTAGCCCTAAACTTACTCCCTCAAACAAAGTTCAAACCTAACCTAACCTGAAGCCTAACTCAAACCACAGACCTAACCCTAACCCTAGGCGGACACCTTAAGCTCAACCCCAACCCTAACCTGGCCCTGACGCTAACTCCAACAGTAACAGTTACCCGAAAACTAACAGTAGCCCTAAACTTACTCCCTCAAACTAAGTTCAAACCTAACCTAACCTGAAGCCTAACTCAAACCACAGACCTAACTCTAACCCTAGGCGGACACCTTAAGCTCAACCCCAACCCTAACCGGACCCTCACGCTAACTCCAAACGTAACATTGAACCGAAAACTAACAGTAGCCCTAAACTTACTCCCTCAAACTACGTTCAATCCTAACCTAACCTGAAGCCTAAATGAAACCATAGACCTAACCCTAACCCTAGGCGGACACCTTATGCTTAACCCCCACCCTAACCTGATCCTGACGCTTACTCCAACCGTAACAGTTAAATGAAAACTAACAGTAGCCCTAAACTGTCTCCCTCAAACTAAGTTCAAACCTAACCTAACCTGAAGCCTAACTCAAACAATAGACCTAACCCTAACCCTAGGCGGACACCTGAAGCTCAACCACAACCCTAACCTGACCCTGACGCTATCTCCAACCGTAACACTGAACCGAAAACTAACAGTAGCCCTAAACTTACTTCCTCAAACTAAGTTCAAACCTAACCTAACTTGAAGCCTAAATCAAACCATACACCTAACCCTAACACTAGGCGGACACCTTAAACTCAACCCCAAACCTAACCTGACCCTGACGCTTACTCCAACCGTAACAGTTAACCGAAAACTAACAGTAGCCCTAAACTGACTCCCTCAAACTAAGTTCAAACCTAACCTAACCTGAAGCCTAAATCAAATCATAGACCTAACCCTAACCCTAGGCGGACACCTTATGCTTAACCCCCACCCTAACCTGACCCTGACGCTTACTCCAACTGTAACAGTTAACCGAAAACTAACAATAGCCCTAAACTTACTCCCTCAAACTAACTTCAAACCTAACCTAACCTGAAGCCTAAATCAAACCATACACCTAACCCTAACCCTAGGCGGACACCTTAAGCTCAACCCCAACCCTAACCTGGCCCTGACGCTAACTCCAACAGTAACAGTTACCCGTAAAACTAACAGTAGCCCTAAACTTACTCCCTCAAACTAACTTCAAACCTAACCTAACTTGAAACCTAACTCAAACCATAGACCTAACCCTAACCCTAGGCGGACACCTGAAACTCAACCACAACCCTAACCAGACCCTGACGCTATCTCCAACCGTAACACTGAACCGAAAACTAACAGTAGCCCTAAACTTACTCCCTCAAACTAAGTTCAAACCTACCCTAACCTGGACCCTAACTCAAACCATAGACCTAACCCTAACCCTAGGCGGACACCTGAAGCTCAATCACAACCCTAACCTGACCCTGACGCTATCTCCAACCGTAACACTGAACCGAAAACTAACAGTAGCCCTAAACTTACTTCCTCAAACTAAGTTCAAACCTAACCTTACCTGAAGCCTAAATCAAACCATACACCTAACCCTAACCCTAGGCGGACACCTTAAGCTCAAACCCAAACCTAACCTGACCCTGACGCTTACTCCAACCGTAACAGTTAACCGAAAACTAACAGTAGCCCTAAACTTACTCCCTCAAACTAAGTTCAAACCTAACCTAACCTGAAGCCTAACTCAAACAATAGACCTAACCCTAACCCTAGGCGGACACCTGAAGCTCAACCCCAACCCTAACCTGACCCTGACGCTATCTCCAACTGTAACACTGAACCGAAAACTAACAGTAGCCCTAAACTTACTTCCTCAAACTAAGTTCAAACCTAACCTAACCTGAAGCCTAAATCAAACCATACACCTAACTCTAACCCTAGGCAGACACCTTAAGCTCAACCCCAAACCTAACCTGGCCCTGACGCTAACTACAACAGTAACAGTTACCCGAAAACTAACAGTAGCCCTAAACTTACTCCCTCAAACTAACTTCAAACCTAACCTAATTTGAAGCCTAACTCAAACCATAGACCTAACCCTAACCCTAGGCGGACACCTGAAACTCAACCACAAACCTAACCAGACCCTGACGCTATCTCTAACCGTAACACTGAACCGAAAACTAACAATAGCCCTAAACTTACTCCCTCAAACTAAGTTCAAACCTAAACTAACCTGAAGCATAACTCAAACCATAGACCTAACCCTAACCCTAGGCGGACACCTGAAGCTCAACCCCAACCCTAACCTGACCCTGACGCTATCTCCAACCGTAACACTGACCTGAAAACTAACAGTAGCCCTAAACTTACTCCCTCAAACTAAGTTCAATCCTAACCTAACCTGAAGCCTAACTCAAACCACAGACCTAACCCTAACCCTAGGCGGACACCTTAAGCTCAACCCCAACCCTAACCTGGCCCTGACGCTAACTCCAACAGTAACAGTTACCCGAAAACTAACAGTAGCCCTAAACTTACTCCCTCAAACTAAGTTCAAACCTAACCTAACCTGAAGCCTAACTCAAACCACAGACCTAACCCTAACCCTAGGCGGACACCTTAAGCTCAACCCCAACCCTAACCGGACCCTCACGCTAACTCCAAACGTAACATTGAACCGAAAACTAACAGTAGCCCTAAACTTACTCCCTCAAACTACGTTCAATCCTAACCTAACCTGAAGCCTAAATGAAACCATAGACCTAACCCTAACCCTAGGCGGACACCTTATGCTTAACCCCCACCCTAACCTGATCCTGACGCTTACTCCAACCGTAACAGTTAAATGAAAACTAACAGTAGCCCTAAACTGTTTCCCTCAAACTAAGTTCAAACCTAACCTAACCTGAAGCCTAACTCAAACAATAGACCTAACCCTAACCCTAGGCGGACACCTGAAGCTCAACCACAACCCTAACCTGACCCTGACGCTATCTCCAACCGTAACACTGAACCGAAAACTAACAGTAGCCCTAAACTTACTTCCTCAAACTAAGTTCAAACCTAACCTAACCTGAAGCCTAAATCAAACCATACACCTAACCCTAACCCTAGGCGGACACCTTAAGCTCAACACCAAACCTAACCTGACCCTGACGCTTACTCCAACCGTAACAGTTAACCGAAAACTAACAGTAGCCCTAAACTGTCTCCCTCAAACTAAGTTCAAACCTAACCTAACCTGAAGCCTAACTCAAACAATAGACCTAACCCTAACCCTAGGCGGACACCTGAACCTCAACCACAACCCTAACCTGACCCTGACGCTATCTCCAACTGTAACACTGAACCGAAAACTAACAGTAGCCCTAAACTTACTTCCTCAAACTAAGTTCAAACCAAACCTAACCTGAAGCCTAAATCAAACCATACACCTAACCCTAACCCTAGGCGGACACCTTAAGCTCAACCCCAAACCTAACCTGGCCCTGACGCTAACTACAACAGTAACAGTTACCCGAAAACTAACAGTAGCCCTAAACTTACTCCCTCAAACTAACTTCAAACCTAACCTAATTTGAAGCCTAACTCAAACCATAGACCTAACCCTAACCCTAGGCGGACACCTGAAACTCAACCACAACCCTAACCAGACCCTGACGCTATCTCTAAACGTAACACTGAACCGAAAACTAACAGTAGCCCTAAACCTACTGCCTCAAACTAAGTTCAAACCTAACCTAACCTGAAGCATAACTCAAACCATAGACCTAACCCTAACCCTAGGCGGACACCTGAAGCTCAACCCCAACCCTATCCTGACCCTGACGCTATCTCCAACCGTAACACTGACCCGAAAACTAACAGTAGCCCTAAACTTACTCCCTCAAACTAAGTTCAATCCTAACCTAACCTGAAGCCTAACTCAAACCACAGACCTAACCCTAACCCTAGGCGGACACCTTAAGCTCAACCCCAACCCTAACCTGGCCCTGACGCTAATTCCAACAGTAACAGTTACCCGAAAACTAACAGTAGCCCTAAACTTACTCCCTCAAACTAAGTTCAAACCTAACCTAACCTGAAGCCTAACTCAAACCACAGACCTAACCCTAACCCTAGGCGGACACCTTAAGCTCAACCCCAACCCTAACCGGACCCTCACGCTAACTCCAAACGTAACATTGAACCGAAAACTAACAGTAGCCCTAAACTTACTCCCTCAAACTACGTTCAATCCTAACCTAACCTGAAGCCTAAATGAAACCATAGACCTAACCCTAACCCTAGGCGGACACCTGAAACTCAACCACAACCCTAACCAGACCGTGACGCTATCTCTAACCGTAACACTGAACCGAAAACTAACAGTAGCCCTAAACTTACTCCCTCAAACTAAGTTCAAACCTAACCTAACCTGAAGCATAACTCAAACCATAGACCTAACCCTAACCCTAGGCGGACACCTGAAGCTCAACCCCAACCCTAACCTGACCCTGACGCTATCTCCAACCGTAACACTGAACCGAAAACTAACAGTAGCCCTAAACTTACTCCCTCAAACTAAGTTCAATCCTAACCTAACCTGAAGCCTAACTCAAACCACAGACCTAACCCTAACCCTAGGCGGACACCTTAAGCTCAACCCCAAACCTAACCTGACCCTGACGCTTACTCCAACCGTAACAGTTAACCGAAAACTAACAGTAGCCCTAAACTGACTCCTTCAAACTAAGTTCAAACCTAACCTAACCTGAAGCCTAAAGCAAATCATAGACCTAACCCTAACCCTAGGCGGACACCTTATGCTTAACCCCCACCCTAACCTGACCCTGACGCTTACTCCAACTGTAACAGTTAACCGAAAACTAACAATAGCCCTAAACTTACTCCCTCAAACTAAGTTCAATCCTAACCTAACCTGAAGCCTAAATGAAACCATAGACCTAACCCTAACCCTAGGCGGACACCTTATGCTTAACCCCCACCCTAAGTTGACCCTGACGCTTACTCCAACCGTAACAGTTAAATGAAAACTAACAGTAGCCCTAAACTGTCTCCCACAAACTAAGTTCAAACCTAACCTAACCTGAAGCCTAACTCAAACAATAGACCTAACCCTAACCCTAGGCTGACACCTGAAGCTCAATCACAACCCTAACCTGACCCTGACGCTATCTCCAACCGTAACACTGAACCGAAAACTAACAGTAGCCCTAAACTTACTCCCTCAAACTAAGTTCAAACCTAACCTAACCTGAAGCCTCACTCAAACCACAGACCTAACCCTAACCCTAGGAGGACACCTTAAGCTTGACCCCAACCCTAACCTGACCCTGACGCTTACTCCAACCGTAACAGTTAACCGAAAACTAACAGTAGCCCTAAACTTACTCCCTCAAACTAAGTTCAAACCTAACCTAACCTGAAGCCTAACTCAAACCACAGACCTAACCCTAACCCTAGGCAGACACCTTAACTCAACCCCAACCCTAACCGGACCGTCACGCTAACTCCAAACGTAACATTGAACCGAAAACTAACAGTAGCCCTAAACTTACTCCCTCAAACTAAGTTCAATCCTAACCTAACCTGAAGCCTAAATGAAACCATAGACCTAACCCTAACCCTAGGTGGACACCTTATGCTTAACTCCCACCCTAACCTGACCCTGACGCTTACTCCAACCGTAACAGTTAAACGAAAACTAACAGTAGCCCTAAACTGTCTCCCTCAAACTAAGTTCAAACCTAACCTAACCTGAAGCCTAACTCAAACAATAGACTTAACCCTAACCCTAGGCGGACACCTTAAGCTTAACCCCAACCCTAACCTGACCCTGAGGCTAAATCCAACCGTAACACTGAACCGAAAACTAACAGTGGCCCTAAAATTACTCCCTCAAACTAAGTTCAATCCTAACCTAACCTGAAGCCTAAATGAAACCATAGACCTAACCCTAACCCTAGGCGGACACCTTATGCTTAACCCCCACCCTAACCTGACCCTGACGCTTACTCCAACCGTAACAGATAAACGAAAACTAACAGTAGCCCTAAACTTACTCCCTCAAACTAAGTTCAAACCTAACCTAAGCTGAAGCCTAAATCAAACCATACACCTAACCCTAACCCTAGGCGGACACCTTAAGCTCAACCCCAAACCTAACCTGGCCCTGACGCTAACTACAACAGTAACAGTTACCCGAAAACTAACAGTAGCCCTAAACTTACTCCCTCAAACTAACTTCAAACCTAACCTAATTTGAAGCCTAACTCAAACCATAGACCTAACCCTAACCCTAGGCGGACACCTGAAACTCAACCACAACCCTAACCAGACCCTGACGCTATCTCTAACCGTAACACTGAACCGAAAACTAACAGTAGCCCTAAACTTACTCCCTCAAACTAAGTTCAAACCTAACCTAACCTGAAGCATAACTCAAACCATAGACCTAACCCTAACCCTAGGCGGACACCTGAAGCTCAACCCCAACCCTAACCTGACCCTGACGCTATCTCCAACCGTAACACTGAACCGAAAACTAACAGTAGCCCTAAACTTACTCCCTCAAACAAAGTTCAAACCTAACCTAACCTGAAGCCTAACTCAAACCACAGACCTAACCCTAACCCTAGGCGGACACCTTAAGCTCAACCCCAACCCTAACCTGGCCCTGACGCTAACTCCAACAGTAACAGTTACCCGAAAACTAACAGTAGCCCTAAACTTACTCCCTCAAACTAAGTTCAAACCTAACCTAACCTGAAGCCTAACTCAAACCACAGACCTAACTCTAACCCTAGGCGGACACCTTAAGCTCAACCCCAACCCTAACCGGACCCTCACGCTAACTCCAAACGTAACATTGAACCGAAAACTAACAGTAGCCCTAAACTTACTCCCTCAAACTACGTTCAATCCTAACCTAACCTGAAGCCTAAATGAAACCATAGACCTAACCCTAACCCTAGGCGGACACCTTATGCTTAACCCCCACCCTAACCTGATCCTGACGCTTACTCCAACCGTAACAGTTAAATGAAAACTAACAGTAGCCCTAAACTGTCTCCCTCAAACTAAGTTCAAACCTAACCTAACCTGAAGCCTAACTCAAACAATAGACCTAACCCTAACCCTAGGCGGACACCTGAAGCTCAACCACAACCCTAACCTGACCCTGACGCTATCTCCAACCGTAACACTGAATCGAAAACTAACAGTAGCCCTAAACTTACTTCCTCAAACTAAGTTCAAACCTAACCTAACTTGAAGCCTAAATCAAACCATACACCTAACCCTAACACTAGGCGGACACCTTAAACTCAACCCCAAACCTAACCTGACCCTGACGCTTACTCCAACCGTAACAGTTAACCGAAAACTAACAGTAGCCCTAAACTGACTCCCTCAAACTAAGTTCAAACCTAACCTAACCTGAAGCCTAAATCAAATCATAGACCTAACCCTAACCCTAGGCGGACACCTTATGCTTAACCCCCACCCTAACCTGACCCTGACGCTTACTCCAACTGTAACAGTTAACCGAAAACTAACAATAGCCCTAAACTTACTCCCTCAAACTAACTTCAAACCTAACCTAACCTGAAGCCTAAATCAAACCATACACCTAACCCTAACCCTAGGCGGACACCTTAAGCTCAACCCCAACCCTAACCTGGCCCTGACGCTAACTCCAACAGTAACAGTTACCCGAAAACTAACAGTAGCCCTAAACTTACTCCCTCAAACTAACTTCAAACCTAACCTAACTTGAAACCTAACTCAAACCATAGACCTAACCCTAACCCTAGGCGGACACCTGAAACTCAACCACAACCCTAACCAGACCCTGACGCTATCTCCAACCGTAACACTGAACCGAAAACTAACAGTAGCCCTAAACTTACTCCCTCAAACTAAGTTCAAACCTACCCTAACCTGGACCCTAACTCAAACCATAGACCTAACCCTAACCCTAGGCGGACACCTGAAGCTCAATCACAACCCTAACCTGACCCTGACGCTATCTCCAACCGTAACACTGAACCGAAAACTAACAGTAGCCCTAAACTTACTTCCTCAAACTAAGTTCAAACCTAACCTAACCTGAAGCCTAAATCAAACCATACACCTAACCCTAACCCTAGGCGGACACCTTAAGCTCAAACCCAAACCTAACCTGACCCTGACGCTTACTCCAACCGTAACAGTTAACCGAAAACTAACAGTAGCCCTAAACTTACTCCCTCAAACTAAGTTCAAACCTAACCTAACCTGAAGCCTAACTCAAACAATAGACCTAACCCTAACCCTAGGCGGACACCTGAAGCTCAACCCCAACCCTAACCTGACCCTGACGCTATCTCCAACTGTAACACTGAACCGAAAACTAACAGTAGCCCTAAACTTACTTCCTCAAACTAAGTTCAAACCTAACCTAACCTGAAGCCTAAATCAAACCATACACCTAACCCTAACCCTAGGCGGACACCTTAAGCTCAACCCCAAACCTAACCTGGCCCTGACGCTAACTACAACAGTAACAGTTACCCGAAAACTAACAGTAGCCCTAAACTTACTCCCTCAAACTAACTTCAAACCTAACCTAATTTGAAGCCTAACTCAAACCATAGACCTAACCCTAACCCTAGGCGGACACCTGAAACTCAACCACAACCCAAACCAGACCCTGACGCTATCTCTAACCGTAACACTGAACCGAAAACTAACAATAGCCCTAAACTTACTCCCTCAAACTAAGTTCAAACCTAAACTAACCTGAAGCATAACTCAAACCATAGACCTAACCCTAACCCTAGGCGAACACCTGAAGCTCAACCCCAACCCTAACCTGACCCTGACGCTATCTCCAACCGTAACACTGACCCGAAAACTAACAGTAGCCCTAAACTTACTCCCTCAAACTAAGTTCAATCCTAAACCTAACCTGAAGCCTAACTCAAACCACAGACCTAACCCTAACCCTAGGCGGACACCTTAAGCTCAACCCCAACCCTAACCTGGCCCTGACGCTAACTCCAACAGTAACAGTTACCCGAAAAATAACAGTAGCCCTAAACTTACTCCCTCAAACTAAGTTCAAACCTAACCTAACCTGAAGCCTAACTCAAACCACAGACCTAACCCTAACCCTAGGCGGACACCTTAAGCTCAACCCCAACCCTAACCGGACCCTCACGCTAACTCCAAACGTAACATTGAACCGAAAACTAACAGTAGCCCTAAACTTACTCCCTCAAACTACGTTCAATCCTAACCTAACCTGAAGCCTAAATGAAACCATAGACCTAACCCTAACCCTAGGCGGACACCTTAAGCTCAACCCCAAACCTAACCTGACCCTGACGCTTACTCCAACCGTAACAGTTAACCGAAAACTAACAGTAGCCCTAAACTGTCTCCCTCAAACTAAGTTCAAACCTAACCTAACCTGAAGCCTAACTCAAACAATAGACCTAACCCTAACCCTAGGCGGACACCTGAACCTCAACCACAACCCTAACCTGACCCTGACGCTATCTCCAACTGTAACACTGAACCGAAAACTAACAGTAGCCCTAAACTTACTTCCTCAAACTAAGTTCAAACCTAACCTAACCTGAAGCCTAAATCAAACCATACACCTAACCCTAACCCTAGGCGGACACCTTAAGCTCAACCCCAAACCTAACCTGGCCCTGACGCTAACTACAACAGTAACAGTTACCCGAAAACTAACAGTAGCCCTAAACTTACTCCCTCAAACTAACTTCAAACCTAACCTAATTTGAAGCCTAACTCAAACCATAGACCTAACCCTAACCCTAGGCGGACACCTGAAACTCAACCACAACCCTAACCAGACCCTGACGCTATCTCTAACCGTAACACTGAACCGAAAACTAACAGTAGCCCTAAACCTACTCCCTCAAACTAAGTTCAAACCTAACCTAACCTGAAGCATAACTCAAACCATAGACCTAACCCTAACCCTAGGCGGACACCTGAAGCTCAACCCCAACCCTAACCTGACCCTGACGCTATCTCCAACCGTAACACTGACCCGAAAACTAACAGTAGCCCTAAACTTACTCCCTCAAACTAAGTTCAATCCTAACCTAACCTGAAGCCTAACTCAAACCACAGACCTAACCCTAACCCTAGGCGGACACCTTAAGCTCAACCCCAACCCTAACCTGCCCTGACGCTAATTCCAACAGTAACAGTTACCCCGAAAACTAACAGTAGACCTAAACTTACTCCCTCAAACTAAGTTCAAACCTAACCTAACCTGAAGCCTAACTCAAACCACAGACCTAACCCTAACCCTAGGCGGACACCTTAAGCTCAACCCCAACCCTAACCGGACCCTCACGCTAACTCCAAACGTAACATTGAACCGAAAACTAACAGTAGCCCTAAACTTACTCCCTCAAACTACGTTCAATCCTAACCTAACCTGAAGCCTAAATGAAACCATAGACCTAACCCTGACCCTAGGCGGACACCTGAAACTCAACCACAACCCTAACCAGACCCTGACGCTATCTCTAACCGTAACACTGAACCGAAAACTAACAGTAGCCCTAAACTTACTCCCTCAAACTAAGTTCAAACCTAACCTAACCTGAAGCATAACTCAAACCATAGACCTAACCCTAACCCTAGGCGGACACCTGAAGCTCAACCCCAACCCTAACCTGACCCTGACGCTATCTCCAACCGTAACACTGAACCGAAAACTAACAGTAGCCCTAAACTTACTCCCTCAAACTAAGTTCAATCCTAACCTAACCTGAAGCCTAACTCAAACCACAGACCTAACCCTAACCCTAGGCGGACACCTTAAGCTCAACCCCAAACCTAACCTGACCCTGACGCTTACTCCAACCGTAACAGTTAATCGAAAACTAACAGTAGCCCTAAACTGACTCCTTCAAACTAAGTTCAAACCTAACCTAACCTGAAGCCTAAAGCAAATCATAGACCTAACCCTAACCCTAGGCGGACACCTTATGCTTAACCCCCACCCTAACCTGACCCTGACGCTTACTCCAACTGTAACAGTTAACCGAAAACTAACAATAGCCCTAAACTTACTCCCTCAAACTAAGTTCAATCCTAACCTAACCTGAAGCCTAAATGAAACCATAGACCTAACCCTAACCCTAGGCGGACACCTTATGCTTAACCCCCACCCTAAGTTGACCCTGACGCTTACTCCAACCGTAACAGTTAAATGAAAACTAACAGTAGCCCTAAACTGTCTCCCACAAACTAAGTTCAAACATAACCTAACCTGAAGCCTAACTCAAACAATAGACCTAACCCTAACCCTAGGCTGACACCTGAAGCTCAATCACAACCCTAACCTGACCCTGACGCTATCTCCAACCGTAACACTGAACCGAAAACTAACAGTAGCCCTAAACTTACTCCCTCAAACTAAGTTCAAACCTAACCTAACCTGAAGCCTCACTCAAACCACAGACCTAACCCTAACCCTAGGAGGACACCTTAAGCTTGACCCCAACCCTAACCTGACCCTGACGCTTACTCCAACCGTAACAGTTAACCGAAAACTAACAGTAGCCCTAAACTTACTCCCTCAAACTAAGTTCAAACCTAACCTAACCTGAAGCCTAACTCAAACCACAGACCTAACCCTAACCCTAGGCAGACACCTTAACTCAACCCCAACCCTAACCGGACCGTCACGCTAACTCCAAACGTAACATTGAACCGAAAACTAACAGTAGCCCTAAACTTACTCCCTCAAACTAAGTTCAATCCTAACCTAACCTGAAGCCTAAATGAAACCATAGACCTAACCCTAACCCTAGGTGGACACCTTATGCTTAACTCCCACCCTAACCTGACCCTGACGCTTACTCCAACCGTAACAGTTAAACGAAAACTAACAGTAGCCCTAAACTGTCTCCCTCAAACTAAGTTCAAACCTAACCTAACCTGAAGCCTAACTCAAACAATAGACTTAACCCTAACCCTAGGCGGACACCTTAAGCTTAACCCCAACCCTAACCTGACCCTGAGGCTAAATCCAACCGTAACACTGAACCGAAAACTAACAGTGGCCCTAAACTTACTCCCTCAAACTAAGTTCAATCCTAACCTAACCTGAAGCCTAAATGAAACCATAGACCTAACCCTAACCCTAGGCGGACACCTTATGCTTAACCCCCACCCTAACCTGACCCTGACGCTTACTCCAACCGTAACAGATAAACGAAAACTAACAGTAGCCCTAAACTTACTCCCTCAAACTAAGTTCAAACCTAACCTAACCTGAAGCCTAAATCAAACCATACACCTAACCCTAACCCTAGGCGGACACCTTAAGCTCAACCCCAAACCTAACCTGGCCCTGACGCTAACTACAACAGTAACAGTTACCCGAAAACTAACAGTAGCCCTAAACTTACTCCCTCAAACTAACTTCAAACCTAACCTAATTTGAAGCCTAACTCAAACCATAGACCTAACCCTAACCCTAGGCGGACACCTGAAACTCAACCACAACCCTAACCAGACCCTGACGCTATCTCTAACCGTAACACTGAACCGAAAACTAACAGTAGCCCTAAACTTACTCCCTCAAACTAAGTTCAAACCTAACCTAACCTGAAGCATAACTCAAACCATAGACCTAACCCTAACCCTAGGCGGACACCTGAAGCTCAACCCCAACCCTAACCTGACCCTGACGCTATCTCCAACCGTAACACTGAACCGAAAACTAACAGTAGCCCTAAACTTACTCCCTCAAACAAAGTTCAAACCTAACCTAACCTGAAGCCTAACTCAAACCACAGACCTAACCCTAACCCTAGGCGGACACCTTAAGCTCAACCCCAACCCTAACCTGGCCCTGACGCTTACTCCAACAGTAACAGTTACCCGAAAACTAACAGTAGCCCTAAACTTACTCCCTCAAACTAAGTTCAAACCTAACCTAACCTGAAGCCTAACTCAAACCACAGACCTAACCCTAACCCTAGGCGGACACCTTAAGCTCAACCCCAACCCTAACCGGACCCTCACGCTAACTCCAAACGTAACATTGAACCGAAAACTAACAGTAGCCCTAAACTTACTCCCTCAAACTACGTTCAATCCTAACCTAACCTGAAGCCTAAATGAAACCATAGACCTAACCCTGACCCTAGGCGGACACCTGAAACTCAACCACAACCCTAACCAGACCCTGACGCTATCTCTAACCGTAACACTGAACCGAAAACTAACAGTAGCCCTAAACTTACTCCCTCAAACTAAGTTCAAACCTAACCTAACCTGAAGCATAACTCAAACCATAGACCTAACCCTAACCCTAGGCGGACACCTGAAGCTCAACCCCAACCCTAACCTGACCCTGACGCTATCTCCAACCGTAACACTGAACCGAAAACTAACAGTAGCCCTAAACTTACTCCCTCAAACTAAGTTCAATCCTAACCTAACCTGAAGCCTAACTCAAACCACAGACCTAACCCTAACCCTAGGCGGACACCTTAAGCTCAACCCCAAACCTAACCTGACCCTGACGCTTACTCCAACCGTAACAGTTAATCGAAAACTAACAGTAGCCCTAAACTGACTCCTTCAAACTAAGTTCAAACCTAACCTAACCTGAAGCCTAAAGCAAATCATAGACCTAACCCTAACCCTAGGCGGACACCTTATGCTTAACCCCCACCCTAACCTGACCCTGACGCTTACTCCAACTGTAACAGTTAACCGAAAACTAACAATAGCCCTAAACTTACTCCCTCAAACTAAGTTCAATCCTAACCTAACCTGAAGCCTAAATGAAACCATAGACCTAACCCTAACCCTAGGCGGACACCTTATGCTTAACCCCCACCCTAAGTTGACCCTGACGCTTACTCCAACCGTAACAGTTAAATGAAAACTAACAGTAGCCCTAAACTGTCTCCCACAAACTAAGTTCAAACCTAACCTAACCTGAAGCCTAACTCAAACAATAGACCTAACCCTAACCCTAGGCGGACACCTGAAGCTCAATCACAACCCTAACCTGACCCTGACGCTATCTCCAACCGTAACACTGAACCGAAAACTAACAGTAGCCCTAAACTTACTCCCTCAAACTAAGTTCAAACCTAACCTAACCTGAAGCCTCACTCAAACCACAGACCTAACCCTAACCCTAGGAGGACACCTTAAGCTTGACCCCCAACCCTAACCTGACCCTGACGCTTACTCCAACCGTAACAGTTAACCGAAAACTAACAGTAGCCCTAAACTTACTCCCTCAAACTAAGTTCAAACCTAACCTAACCTGAAGCCTAACTCAAACCACAGACCTAACCCTAACCCTAGGCAGACACCTTAACTCAACCCCAACCCTAACCGGACCGTCACGCTAACTCCAAACGTAACATTGAACCGAAAACTAACAGTAGCCCTAAACTTACTCCCTCAAACTAAGTTCAATCCTAACCTAACCTGAAGCCTAAATGAAACCATAGACCTAACCCTAACCCTAGGTGGACACCTTATGCTTAACTCCCACCCTAACCTGACCCTGACGCTTACTCCAACCGTAACAGTTAAACGAAAACTAACAGTAGCCCTAAACTGTCTCCCTCAAACTAAGTTCAAACCTAACCTAACCTGAAGCCTAACTCAAACAATAGACTTAACCCTAACCCTAGGCGGACACCTTAAGCTTAACCCCAACCCTAACCTGACCCTGAGGCTAAATCCAACCGTAACACTGAACCGAAAACTAACAGTGGCCCTAAACTTACTCCCTCAAACTAAGTTCAATCCTAACCTAACCTGAAGCCTAAATGAAACCATAGACCTAACCCTAACCCTAGGCGGACACCTTATGCTTAACCCCCACCCTAACCTGACCCTGACGCTTACTCCAACCGTAACAGATAAACGAAAACTAACAGTAGCCCTAAACTTACTCCTCAAACTAAGTTCAAACCTAACCTAACCTGAAGCCTAAATCAAACCATACACCTAACCCTAACCCTAGGCGGACACCTTAAGCTCAACCCCAAACCTAACCTGGCCCTGACGCTAACTACAACAGTAACAGTTACCCGAAAACTAACAGTAGCCCTAAACTTACTCCCTCAAACTAACTTCAAACCTAACCTAATTTGAAGCCTAACTCAAACCATAGACCTAACCCTAACCCTAGGCGGACACCTGAAACTCAACCACAACCCTAACCCCCCGAGACCCCTTGACGCTATCTCTAACCGTAACACTGAACCGAAAACTAACAGTAGCCCTAAACTTACTCCCTCAAACTAAGTTCAAACCTAACCTAACCTGAAGCATAACTCAAACCATAGACCTAACCCTAACCCTAGGCGGACACCTGAAGCTCAACCCCAACCCTAACCTGACCCTGACGCTATCTCCAACCGTAACACTGAACCGAAAACTAACAGTAGCCCTAAACTTACTCCCTCAAACAAAGTTCAAACCTAACCTAACCTGAAGCCTAACTCAAACCACAGACCTAACCCTAACCCTAGGCGGACACCTTAAGCTCAACCCCAACCCTAACCTGGCCCTGACGCTAACTCCAACAGTAACAGTTACCTGAAAACTAACAGTAGCCCTAAACTTACTCCCTCAAACTAAGTTCAAACCTAACCTAACCTGAAGCCTAACTCAAACCACAGACCTAACTCTAACCCTAGGCGGACACCTTAAGCTCAACCCCAACCCTAACCGGACCCTCACGCTAACTCCAAACGTAACATTGAACCGAAAAACTAACAGTAGCCCTAAACTTACTCCCTCAAACTACGTTCAATCCTAACCTAACCTGAAGCCTAAATGAAACCATAGACCTAACCCTAACCCTAGGCGGACACCTTATGCTTAACCCCCACCCTAACCTGATCCTGACGCTTACTCCAACCGTAACAGTTTAAATGAAAACTAACAGTAGCCCTAAACTGTCTCCCTCAAACTAAGTTCAAACCTAACCTAACCTGAAGCCTAACTCAAACAATAGACCTAACCCTAACCCTAGGCGGACACCTGAAGCTCAACCACAACCCTAACCTGACCCTGACGCTATCTCCAACCGTAACACTGAATCGAAAACTAACAGTAGCCCTAAACTTACTTCCTCAAACTAAGTTCAAACCTAACCTAACTTGAAGCCTAAATCAAACCATACACCTAACCCTAACACTAGGCGGACACCTTAAACTCAACCCCAAACCTAACCTGACCCTGACGCTTACTCCAACCGTAACAGTTAACCGAAAAACTAACAGTAGCCCTAAACTGACTCCCTCAAACTAAGTTCAAACCTAACCTAACCTGAAGCCTAAATCAAATCATAGACCTAACCCTAACCCTAGGCGGACACCTTATGCTTAACCCCCACCCTAACCTGACCCTGACGCTTACTCCAACTGTAACAGTTAACCGAAAACTAACAATAGCCCTAAACTTACTCCCTCAAACTAACTTCAAACCTAACCTAACCTGAAGCCTAAATCAAACCATACACCTAACCCTAACCCTAGGCGGGACACCTTAAGCTCAACCCCAACCCTAACCTGGCCCTGACGCTAACTCCAACAGTAACAGTTACCCGAAAACTAACAGTAGCCCTAAACTTACTCCCTCAAACTAACTTCAAACCTAACCTAACTTGAAACCTAACTCAAACCATAGACCTAACCCTAACCCTAGGCGGACACCTGAAACTCAACCACAACCCTAACCAGACCCTGACGCTATCTCCAACCGTAACACTGAACCGAAAACTAACAGTAGCCCTAAACTTACTCCCTCAAACTAAGTTCAAACCTACCCTAACCTGGACCCTAACTCAAACCATAGACCTAACCCTAACCCTAGGCGGACACCTGAAGCTCAATCACAACCCTAACCTGACCCTGACGCTATCTCCAACCGTAACACTGAACCGAAAACTAACAGTAGCCCTAAACTTACTTCCTCAAACTAAGTTCAAACCTAACCTAACCTGAAGCCTAAATCAAACCATACACCTAACCCTAACCCTAGGCGGACACCTTAAGCTCAAAACCAAACCTAACCTGACCCTGACGCTTACTCCAACCGTAACAGTTAACCGAAAACTAACAGTAGCCCTAAACTGTCTCCCTCAAACTAAGTTCAAACCTAACCTAACCTGAAGCCTAACTCAAACAATAGACCTAACCCTAACCCTAGGCGGACACCTGAAGCTCAACCCCAACCCTAACCTGACCCTGACGCTATCTCCAACTGTAACACTGAACCGAAAACTAACAGTAGCCCTAAACTTACTTCCTCAAACTAAGTTCAAACCTAACCTAACCTGAAGCCTAAATCAAACCATACACCTAACCCTAACCCTAGGCGGACACCTTAAGCTCAACCCCAAACCTAACCTGGCCCCTGACGCTAACTACAACAGTAACAGTTACCCGAAAACTAACAGTAGCCCTAAACTTACTCCCTCAAAACTAACTTCAAACCTAACCTAATTTGAAGCCTAACTCAAACCATAGACCTAACCCTAACCCTAGGCGGACACCTGAAACTCAACCACAACCCTAACCAGACCCTGACGCTATCTCTAACCGTAACACTGAACCGAAAACTAACAATAGCCCTAAACTTACTCCCTCAAACTAAGTTCAAACCTAAACTAACCTGAAGCATAACTCAAACCATAGACCTAACCCTAACCCTAGGCGGACACCTGAAGCTCAACCCCAACCCTAACCTGACCCTGACGCTATCTCCAACCGTAACACTGACCCGAAAACTAACAGTAGCCCTAAACTTACTCCCTCAAACTAAGTTCAATCCTAACCTAACCTGAAGCCTAACTCAAACCACAGACCTAACCCTAACCCTAGGCGGACACCTTAAGCTCAACCCCAACCCTAACCTGGCCCTGACGCTAACTCCAACAGTAACAGTTACCCGAAAAATAACAGTAGCCCTAAACTTACTCCCTCAAACTAAGTTCAAACCTAACCTAACCTGAAGCCTAACTCAAACCACAGACCTAACCCTAACCCTAGGCGGACACCTTAAGCTCAACCCCAACCCTAACCGACCCTCACGCTAACTCCAAACGTAACATTGAACCGAAAACTAACAGTAGCCCTAAACTTACTCCCTCAAACTACGTTCAATCCTAACCTAACCTGAAGCCTAAATGAAACCATAGACCTAACCCTGACCCTAGGCGGACACCTGAAACTCAACCACAACCCTAACCAGACCCTGACGCTATCTCTAACCGTAACACTGAACCGAAAACTAACAGTAGCCCTAAACTTACTCCCTCAAACTAAGTTCAAACCTAACCTAACCTGAAGCATAACTCAAACCATAGACCTAACCCTAACCCTAGGCGGACACCTGAAGCTCAACCCCAACCCTAACCTGACCCTGACGCTATCTCCAACCGTAACACTGAACCGAAAACTAACAGTAGCCCTAAACTTACTCCCTCAAACTAAGTTCAATCCTAACCTAACCTGAAGCCTAACTCAAACCACAGACCTAACCCTAACCCTAGGCGGACACCCTTAAGCTCAACCCCAAACCTAACCTGACCCTGACGCTTACTCCAACCGTAACAGTTAATCGAAAACTAACAGTAGCCCTAAACTGACTCCTTCAAACTAAGTTCAAACCTAACCTAACCTGAAGCCTAAAGCAAATCATAGACCTAACCCTAACCCTAGGCGGACACCTTATGCTTAACCCCCACCCTAACCTGACCCTGACGCTTACTCCAACTGTAACAGTTAACCGAAAACTAACAATAGCCCTAAACTTACTCCCTCAAACTAAGTTCAATCCTAACCTAACCTGAAGCCTAAATGAAACCATAGACCTAACCCTAACCCTAGGCGGACACCTTATGCTTAACCCCCACCCTAAGTTGACCCTGACGCTTACTCCAACCGTAACAGTTAAATGAAAACTAACAGTAGCCCTAAACTGTCTCCCACAAACTAAGTTCAAACCTAACCTAACCTGAAGCGTAACTCAAACAATAGACCTAACCCCTAACCCTAGGCGGACACCTGAAGCTCAATCACAACCCTAACCTGACCCTGACGCTATCTCCAACCGTAACACTGAACCGAAAACTAACAGTAGCCCTAAACTTACTCCCTCAAACTAAGTTCAAACCTAACCTAACCTGAAGCCTCACTCAAACCACAGACCTAACCCTAACCCTAGGAGGACACCTTAAGCTTGACCCCAACCCTAACCTGACCCTGACGCTTACTCCAACCGTAACAGTTAACCGAAAACTAACAGTAGCCCTAAACTTACTCCCTCAAACTAAGTTCAAAACCTAACCTAACCTGAAGCCTAACTCAAACCACAGACCTAACCCTAACCCTAGGCAGACACCTTAACTCAACCCCAACCCTAACCGGACCGTCACGCTAACTCCAAACGTAACATTGAACCGAAAACTAACAGTAGCCCTAAACTTACTCCCTCAAACTAAGTTCAATCCTAACCTAACCTGAAGCCTAAATGAAACCATAGACCTAACCCTAACCCTAGGTGGACACCTTATGCTTAACTCCCACCCTAACCTGACCCTGACGCTTACTCCAACCGTAACAGTTAAACGAAAACTAACAGTAGCCCTAAACTGTCTCCCTCAAACTAAGTTCAAACCTAACCTAACCTGAAGCCTAACTCAAACAATAGACTTAACCCTAACCCTAGGCGGACACCTTAAGCTTAACCCCAACCCTAACCTGACCCTGAGGCTAAATCCAACCGTAACACTGAACCGAAAACTAACAGTGGCCCTAAACTTACTCCCTCAAACTAAGTTCAATCCTAACCTAACCTGAAGCCTAAATGAAACCATAGACCTAACCCTAACCCTAGGCGGACACCTTATGCTTAACCCCCACCCTAACCTGACCCTGACGCTTACTCCAACCGTAACAGATAAACGAAAACTAACAGTAGCCCTAAACTTACTCCCTCAAACTAAGTTCAAACCTAACCTAACCTGAAGCCTAAATCAAACCATACACCTAACCCTAACCCTAGGCGGACACCTTAAGCTCAACCCCAAACCTAACCTGGCCCTGACGCTAACTACAACAGTAACAGTTACCCGAAAACTAACAGTAGCCCTAAACTTACTCCCTCAAACTAACTTCAAACCTAACCTAATTTGAAGCCTAACTCAAACCATAGACCTAACCCTAACCCTAGGCGGACACCTGAAACTCAACCACAACCCTAACCAGACCCTGACGCTATCTCTAACCGTAACACTGAACCGAAAACTAACAGTAGCCCTAAACTTACTCCCTCAAACTAAGTTCAAACCTAACCTAACCTGAAGCATAACTCAAACCATAGACCTAACCCTAACCCTAGGCGAACACCTTAAGCTCAACCCCAACCCTAACCTGGCCCTGACGCTAACTCCAACAGTAACAGTTACCCGAAAACTAACAGTAGCCCTAAACTTACTCCCTCAAACTAACTTCAAACCTAACCTAACCTGAAGCCTAAATGAAACCATAGACCTAACCCTAACCCTAGGCGGACACCTTATGCTTAACCCCCACCCTAACCTGATCCTGACGCTTACTCCAACCGTAACAGTTAAATGAAAACTAACAGTAGCCCTAAACTGTCTCCCTCAAACTAAGTTCAAACCTAACCTAACCTGAAGCCTAACTCAAACAATAGACCTAACCCTAACCCTAGGCGGACACCTGAAGCTCAACCACAACCCTAACCTGACCCTGACGCTATCTCCAACCGTAACACTGAATCGAAAACTAACAGTAGCCCTAAAACTTACTTCCTCAAACTAAGTTCAAACCTAACCTAACTTGAAGCCTAAATCAAACCATACACCTAACCCTAACACTAGGCGGACACCTTAAACTCAACCCCAAACCTAACCTGACCCTGACGCTTACTCCAACCGTAACAGTTAACCGAAAACTAACAGTAGCCCTAAACTGACTCCCTCAAACTAAGTTCAAACCTAACCTAACCTGAAGCCTAAATCAAATCATAGACCTAACCCTAACCCTAGGCGGACACCTTATGCTTAACCCCCACCCTAACCTGACCCTGACGCTTACTCCAACTGTAACAGTTAACCGAAAACTAACAATAGCCCTAAACTTACTCCCTCAAACTAACTTCAAACCTAACCTAACCTGAAGCCTAAATCAAACCATACACCTAACCCTAACCCTAGGCGGACACCTTAAGCTCAACCCCAACCCTAACCTGGCCCTGACGCTAACTCCAACAGTAACAGTTACCCGAAAACTAACAGTAGCCCTAAACTTACTCCCTCAAACTAACTTCAAACCTAACCTAACTTGAAACCTAACTCAAACCATAGACCTAACCCTAACCCTAGGCGGACACCTGAAACTCAACCACAACCCTAACCAGACCCTGACGCTATCTCCAACCGTAACACTGAACCGAAAACTAACAGTAGCCCTAAACTTACTCCCTCAAACTAAGTTCAAACCTACCCTAACCTGGACCCTAACTCAAACCATAGACCTAACCCTAACCCTAGGCGGACACCTGAAGCTCAATCACAACCCTAACCTGACCCTGACGCTATCTCCAACCGTAACACTGAACCGAAAACTAACAGTAGCCCTAAACTTACTTCCTCAAACTAAGTTCAAACCTAACCTAACCTGAAGCCTAAATCAAACCATACACCTAACCCTAACCCTAGGCGGACACCTTAAGCTCAAAACCAAACCTAACCTGACCCTGACGCTTACTCCAACCGTAACAGTTAACCGAAAACTAACAGTAGCCCTAAACTTATTCCCTCAAACTAAGTTCAAACCTAACCTAACCTGAAGCCTAACTCAAACAATAGACCTAACCCTAACCCTAGGCGGACACCTGAAGCTCAACCCCAACCCTAACCTGACCCTGACGCTATCTCCAACTGTAACACTGAACCGAAAACTAACAGTAGCCCTAAACTTACTTCCTCAAACTAAGTTCAAACCTAACCTAACCTGAAGCCTAAATCAAACCATACACCTAACCCTAACCCTAGGCGGACACCTTAAGCTCAACCCCAAACCTAACCTGGCCCTGACGCTAACTACAACAGTAACAGTTACCCGAAAACTAACAGTAGCCCTAAACTTACTCCCTCAAACTAACTTCAAACCTAACCTAATTTGAAGCCTAACTCAAACCATAGACCTAACCCTAACCCTAGGCGGACACCTGAAACTCAACCACAACCCTAACCAGACCCTGACGCTATCTCTAACCGTAACACTGAACCGAAAACTAACAATAGCCCTAAACTTACTCCCTCAAACTAAGTTCAAACCTAAACTAACCTGAAGCATAACTCAAACCATAGACCTAACCCTAACCCTAGGCGGACACCTGAAGCTCAACCCCAACCCTAACCTGACCCTGACGCTATCTCCAACCGTAACACTGACCCGAAAACTAACAGTAGCCCTAAACTTACTCCCTCAAACTAAGTTCAATCCTAACCTAACCTGAAGCCTAACTCAAACCACAGACCTAACCCTAACCCTAGGCGGACACCTTAAGCTCAACCCCAACCCTAACCTGGCCCTGACGCTAACTCCAACAGTAACAGTTACCCGAAAACTAACAGTAGCCCTAAACTTACTCCCTCAAACTAAGTTCAAACCTAACCTAACCTGAAGCCTAACTCAAACCACAGACCTAACCCTAACCCTAGGCGGACACCTTAAGCTCAACCCCAACCCTAACCGGACCCTCACGCTAACTCCAAACGTAACATTGAACCGAAAACTAACAGTAGCCCTAAACTTACTCCCTCAAACTACGTTCAATCCTAACCTAACCTGAAGCCTAAATGAAACCATAGACCTAACCCTAACCCTAGGCGGACACCTTATGCTTAACCCCCACCCTAACCTGATCCTGACGCTTACTCCAACCGTAACAGTTAAATGAAAACTAACAGTAGCCCTAAACTGTCTCCCTCAAACTAAGTTCAAACCTAACCTAACCTGAAGCCTAACTCAAACAATAGACCTAACCCTAACCCTAGGCGGACACCTGAAGCTCAACCACAACCCTAACCTGACCCTGACGCTATCTCCAACCGTAACACTGAACCGAAAACTAACAGTAGCCCTAAACTTACTTCCTCAAACTAAGTTCAAACCTAACCTAACCTGAAGCCTAAATCAAACCATACACCTAACCCTAACCCTAGGCGGACACCTTAAGCTCAACCCCAAACCTAACCTGACCCTGACGCTTACTCCAACCGTAACAGTTAACCGAAAACTAACAGTAGCCCTAAACTGTCTCCCTCAAACTAAGTTCAAACCTAACCTAACCTGAAGCCTAACTCAAACAATAGACCTAACCCTAACCCTAGGCGGACACCTGAACCTCAACCACAACCCTAACCTGACCCTGACGCTATCTCCAACTGTAACACTGAACCGAAAACTAACAGTAGCCCTAAACTTACTTCCTCAAACTAAGTTCAAACCTAACCTAACCTGAAGCCTAAATCAAACCATACACCTAACCCTAACCCTAGGCGGACACCTTAAGCTCAACCCCAAACCTAACCTGGCCCTGACGCTAACTACAACAGTAACAGTTACCCGAAAACTAACAGTAGCCCTAAACTTACTCCCTCAAACTAACTTCAAAACTAACCTAATTTGAAGCCTAACTCAAACCATAGGCCTAACCCTAACCCTAGGCGGACACCTGAAACTCAACCACAACCCTAACCAGACCCTGACGCTATCTCTAACCGTAACACTGAACCGAAAACTAACAGTAGCCCTAAACCTACTCCCTCAAACTAAGTTCAAACCTAACCTAACCTGAAGCATAACTCAAACCATAGACCTAACCCTAACCCTAGGCGGACACCTGAAGCTCAACCCCAACCCTAACCTGACCCTGACGCTATCTCCAACCGTAACACTGACCCGAAAACTAACAGTAGCCCTAAACTTACTCCCTCAAACTAAGTTCAATCCTAACCTAACCTGAAGCCTAACTCAAACCACAGACCTAACCCTAACCCTAGGCGGACACCTTAAGCTCAACCCCAACCCTAACCTGGCCCTGACGCTAATTCCAACAGTAACAGTTACCCGAAAACTAACAGTAGCCCTAAACTTACTCCCTCAAACTAAGTTCAAACCTAACCTAACCTGAAGCCTAACTCAAACCACAGACCTAACCCTAACCCTAGGCGGACACCTTAAGCTCAACCCCAACCCTAACCGGACCCTCACGCTAACTCCAAACGTAACATTGAACCGAAAACTAACAGTAGCCCTAAACTTACTCCCTCAAACTACGTTCAATCCTAACCTAACCTGAAGCCTAAATGAAACCATAGACTTAACCCTAACCCTAGGCGGACACCTGAAACTCAACCACAACCCTAACCAGACCCTGACGCTATCTCTAACCGTAACACTGAACCGAAAACTAACAGTAGCCCTAAACTTACTCCCTCAAACTAAGTTCAAACCTAACCTAACCTGAAGCATAACTCAAACCATAGACCTAACCCTAACCCTAGGCGGACACCTGAAGCTCAACCCCAACCCTAACCTGACCCTGACGCTATCTCCAACCGTAACACTGAACCGAAAACTAACAGTAGCCCTAAACTTACTCCCTCAAACTAAGTTCAATCCTAACCTAACCTGAAGCCTAACTCAAACCACAGACCTAACCATAACCCTAGGCGGACACCTTAAGCTCAACCCCAAACCTAACCTGACCCTGACGCTTACTCCAACCGTAACAGTTAACCGAAAACTAACAGTAGCCCTAAACTGACTCCTTCAAACTAAGTTCAAACCTAACCTAACCTGAAGCCTAAAGCAAATCATAGACCTAACCCTAACCCTAGGCGGACACCTTATGCTTAACCCCCACCCTAACCTGACCCTGACGCTTACTCCAACTGTAACAGTTAACAGAAAACTAACAATAGCCCTAAACTTACTCCCTCAAACTAAGTTCAATCCTAACCTAACCTGAAGCCTAAATGAAACCATAGACCTAACCCTAACCCTAGGCGGACACCTTATGCTTAACCCCCACCCTAAGTTGACCCTGACGCTTACTCCAACCGTAACACTTAAATGAAAACTAACAGTAGCCCTAAACTGTCTCCCACAAACTAAGTTCAAACCTAACCTAACCTGAAGCCTAACTCAAACAATAGACCTAACCCTAACCCTAGGCGGACACCTGAAGCTCAATCACAACCCTAACCTGACCCTGACGCTATCTCCAACCGTAACACTGAACCGAAAACTAACAGTAGCCCTAAACTTACTCCTCAAACTAAGTTCAAACCTAACCTAACCTGAAGCCTCACTCAAACCACAGACCTAACCCTAACCCTAGGAGGACACCTTAAGCTTGACCCCAACCCTAACCTGACCCTGACGCTTACTCCAACCGTAACAGTTAACCGAAAACTAACAGTAGCCCTAAACTTACTCCCTCAAACTAAGTTCAAACCTAACCTAACCTGAAGCCTAACTCAAACCACAGACCTAACCCTAACCCTAGGCAGACACCTTAACTCAACCCCAACCCTAACCGGACCGTCACGCTAACTCCAAACGTAACATTGAACCGAAAACTAACAGTAGCCTTAAACTTACTCCCTCAAACTAAGTTCAATCCTAACCTAACCTGAAGCCTAAATGAAACCATAGACCTAACCCTAACCCTAGGTGGACACCTTATGCTTAACTCCCACCCTAACCTGACCCTGACGCTTACTCCAACCGTAACAGTTAAACGAAAACTAACAGTAGCCCTAAACTGTCTCCCTCAAACTAAGTTCAAACCTAACCTAACCTGAAGCCTAACTCAAACAATAGACTTAACCCTAACCCTAGGCGGACACCTTAAGCTTAACCCCAACCCTAACCTGACCCTGAGGCTAAATCCAACCGTAACACTGAACCGAAAACTAACAGTGGCCCTAAACTTACTCCCTCAAACTAAGTTCAATCCTAACCTAACCTGAAGCCTAAATGAAACCATAGACCTAACCCTAACCCTAGGCGGACACCTTATGCTTAACCCCCACCCTAACCTGACCCTGACGCTTACTCCAACTGTAACAGATAAACGAAAACTAACAGTAGCCCTAAACTTACTCCCTCAAACTAAGTTCAAACCTAACCTAACCTGAAGCCTAAATCAAACCATACACCTAACCCTAACCCTAGGCGGACACCTTAAGCTCAACCCCAAACCTAACCTGGCCCTGACGCTAACTACAACAGTAACAGTTACCCGAAAACTAACAGTAGCCCTAAACTTACTCCCTCAAACTAACTTCAAACCTAACCTAATTTGAAGCCTAACTCAAACCATAGACCTAACCCTAACCCTAGGCGGACACCTGAAACTCAACCACAACCCTAACCAGACCCTGACGCTATCTCTAACCGTAACACTGAACCGAAAACTAACAGTAGCCCTAAACTTACTCCCTCAAACTAAGTTCAAACCTAACCTAACCTGAAGCATAACTCAAACCATAGACCTAACCCTAACCCTAGGCGGACACCTGAAGCTCAACCCCAACCCTAACCTGACCCTGACGCTATCTCCAACCGTAACACTGAACCGAAAACTAACAGTAGCCCTAAACTTACTCCCTCAAACTAAGTTCAATCCTAACCTATCCTGAAGCCTAACTCAAACCACAGACCTAACCCTAACCCTAGGCGGACACCTTAAGCTCAACCCCAACCCTAACCTGGCCCTGACGCTAACTCCAACAGTAACAGTTACCCGAAAACTAACAGTAGCCCTAAACTTACTCCCTCAAACTAAGTTCAAACCTAACCTAACCTGAAGCCTAACTCAAACCACAGACCTAACCCTAACCCTAGGCGGACACCTTAAGCTCAACCCCAACCCTAACCGGACCCTCACGCTAACTCCAAACGTAACATTGAACCGAAAACTAACAGTAGCCCTAAACTTACTCCCTCAAACTACGTTCAATCCTAACCTAACCTGAAGCCTAAATGAAACCATAGACCTAACCCTAACCCTAGGCGGACACCTTATGCTTAACCCCCACCCTAACCTGATCCTGACGCTTACTCCAACCGTAACAGTTAAATGAAAACTAACAGTAGCCCTAAACTGTCTCCCTCAAACTAAGTTCAAACCTAACCTAACCTGAAGCCTAACTCAAACAATAGACCTAACCCTAATCCTAGGCGGACACCTGAAGCTCAACCACAACCCTAACCTGACCCTGACGCTATCTCCAACCGTAACACTGAACCGAAAACTAACAGTAGCCCTAAACTTACTTCCTCAAACTAAGTTCAAACCTAACCTAACTTGAAGCCTAAATCAAACCATACACCTAACCCTAACCCTAGGCGGACACATTAAACTCAACCCCAAACCTAACCTGACCCTGACGCTTACTCCAACGGTAACAGTTAACCGAAAACTAACAGTAGCCCTAAATTGACTCCCTCAAACTAAGTTCAAACCTAACCTAACCTGAAGCCTAAATCAAATCATAGACCTAACCCTAACCCTAGGCGGACACCTTATGCTTAACCCCCACCCTAACCTGACCCAGACGCTTACTCCAACTGTAACAGTTAACCGAAAACTAACAATAGCCCTAAACTTACTCCCTCAAACTAACTTCAAACCTAACCTAACCTGAAGCCTAAATCAAACCATACACCTAACCCTAACCCTAGGCGGACACCTTAAGCTCAACCCCAAACCTAACCTGGCCCTGACGCTAACTCCAACAGTAACAGTTACCCGAAAACTAACAGTAGCCCTAAACTTACTCCCTCAAACTAACTTCAAACCTAACCTAACTTGAAGCCTAACTCAAACCATAGACCTAACCCTAACCCTAGGCGGACACCTGAAACTCAACCACAACCCTAACCAGACCCTGACGCTATCTCCAACCGTAACACTGAACCGAAAACTAACAGTAGCCCTAAACTTACTCCCTCAAACTAAGTTCAAACCTACCCTAACCTGGACCCTAACTCAAACCATAGACCTAACCCTAACCCTAGGCGGACACCTGAAGCTCAATCACAACCCTAACCTGACCCTGACGCTATCTCCAACCGTAACACTGAACCGAAAACTAACAGTAGCCCTAAACTTACTCCCTCAAACTAAGTTCAAACCTAACCTAACCTGAAGCCTCACTCAAACCACAGACCTAACCATAACCCTAGGAGGACACCTTAAGCTTGCCCCCAACCCTAACCTGACCCTGACGCTTACTCCAACCGTAACAATTAACCGAAAACTAACAGTAGCCCTAAACTTACTCCCTCAAACTAAGTTCAAACCTAACCTAACCTGAAGCCTAACTCAAACCACAGACCTAACCCTAACCCTAGGCAGACACCTTAAGCTCAACCCCAACCCTAACCGGACCCTCACGCTAACTCCAAACGTAACATTGAACCGAAAACTAACAGTAGCCCTAAACTTACTCCCTCAAACTAAGTTCAATCCTAACCTAACCTGAAGCCTAAATGAAACCATAGACCTAACCCTAACCCTAGGTGGACACCTTATGCTTAACCCCCACCCTAACCTGACCCTGACGCTTACTCCAACCGTAACAGTTAAACGAAAACTAACAGTAGCCCTAAACTGTCTCCCTCAAACTAAGTTCAAACCTAACCTAACCTGAAGCCTAACTCAAACAATAGACTTAACCCTAACCCTAGGCGGACACCTTAAGCTTAACCCCAACCCTAACCTGACCCTGAGGCTAAATCCAACCGTAACACTGAACCGAAAACTAACAGTGGCCCTAAACTTACTCCCTCAAACTAAGTTCAATCCTAACCTAACCTGAAGCCTAAATGAAACCATAGACCTAACCCTAACCCTAGACGGACACCTTATGCTTAACCCCCACCCTAACCTGACCCTGACGCTTACTCCAACCGTAACAGATAAACGAAAACTAACAGTAGCCCTAAACTTACTCCCTCAAGCTAAGTTCAAACCTAACCTAACCTGAAGCCTAAATCAAACCATACACCTAACCCTAACCCTAGGCGGACACCTTAAGCTCAACCCCAAACCTAACCTGGCCCTGACGCTAACTACAACAGTAACAGTTACCCGAAAACTAACAGTAGCCCTAAACTTACTCCCTCAAACTAACTTCAAACCTAACCTAATTTGAAGCCTAACTCAAACCATAGACCTAACCCTAACCCTAGGCGGACACCTGAAACTCAACCACAACCCTAACCAGACCCTGACGCTATCTCTAACCGTAACACTGAACCGAAAACTAACAGTAGCCCTAAACTTACTCCCTCAAACTAAGTTCAAACCTAACCTAACCTGAAGCATAACTCAAACCATAGACCTAACCCTAACCCTAGGCGGACACCTGAAGCTCAACCCCAACCCTAACTTGACCCTGACGCTATCTCCAACCGTAACACTGAACCGAAAACTAACAGTAGCCCTAAACTAACTCCCTCAAACTAAGTTCAAACCTAACCTAACCTGAAGCCTAACTCAAACCACAGACCTAACCCTAACCCTAGGCGGACACCTTAAGCTCAACCCCAACCCTAACCGGACCCTCACGCTAACTCCAAACGTAACATTGAACCGAAAACTAACAGTAGCCCTAAACTTACTCCCTCAAACTACGTTCAATCCTAACCTAACCTGAAGCCTAAATGAAACCATAGACCTAACCCTAACCCTTGGCGGACACCTTATGCTTAACACCCACACTAACCTGATCCTGACGCTTACTCCAACCGTAACAGTTAAATGAAAACTAACAGTAGCCCTAAACTGTCTCCCTCAAACTAAGTTCAAACCTAACCTAACCTGAAGCCTAACTCAAACAATAGACCTAACCCTAACCCTAGGCGGACACCTGAAGCTCAATCACAACCCTAACCGGACCCTCACGCTAACTCCAAACGTAACATTGAACCGAAAACTAACAGTAGCCCTAAAATTACTTCCTCAAACTAAGTTCAAACCTAACCTAACCTGAAGCCTAAATCAAACCATACACCTAACCCTAACCCTAGGCGGACACCTTAAGCTCAACCCCAAACCTAACCTGACCCTGACGCTTACTCCAACCGTAACAGTTAACCGAAAACTAACAGTAGCCCTAAACTGTCTCCCTCAAACTAAGTTCAAACCTAACCTAACCTGAAGCCTAACTCAAACAATAGACCTAACCCTAACCCTCGGCGGACACCTGAAGCTCAACCACAACCCTAACCTGACCCTGACGCTATCTCCAACCGTAACACTGAACCGAAAACTAACAGTAGCCCTAAACTTACTTCCTCAAACTAAGTTCAAACCTAACCTAACCTGAAGCCTAAATCAAACCATACACCTAACCCTAACCCTAGGCGGACACCTTAAGCTCAACCCCAAACCTAACCTGGCCCTGACGCTAACTACAACAGTAACAGTTACCCGAAAACTAACAGTAGCCCTAAACTTACTCCCTCAAACTAACTTCAAACCTAACCTAATTTGAAGCCTAACTCAAACCATAGACCTAACCCTAACCCTAGGCGGACACCTGAAACTCAACCACAACCTTAACCAGACCCTGACGCTATCTCTAACCGTAACACTGAACCGAAAACTAACAGTAGCCCTAAACTTACTCCCTCAAACTAAGTTCAAACCTAACCTAACCTGAAGCATAACTCAAACCATAGACCTAACCCTAACACTAGGCGGACACCTGAAGCTCAACCCCAACCCTAACCTGACCCTGACGCTATCTCCAACCGTAACACTGAACCGAAAACTAACAGTAGCCCTAAACTTACTCCCTCAAACTAAGTTCAATCCTAACCTAACCTGAAGCCTAACTCAAACCACAGACCTAACCCTAACCCTAGGCGGACACCTTAAGCTCAACCCAAACCCTAACCTGGCCCTGACGCTAACTCCAACAGTAACAGTTACCCGAAAACTAACAGTAGCCCTAAACTTACTCCCTCAAACTAAGTTCAAACCTAACCTAACCTGAAGCCTAACTCAAACCACAGACCTAACCCTAACCCTAGGCGGACACCTTAAGCTCAACCCCAACCCTAACCGGACCCTCACGCTATCTCCAAACGTAACATTGAACCGAAAACTAACAGTAGCCCTAAACTTACTCCCTCAAACTACGTTCAATCCTAACCTAACCTGAAGCCTAAATGAAACCATAGACCTAACCCTAACCCTAGGCGGACACCTTATGCTTAACCCCCACCCTAACCTGATCCTGACGCTTACTCCAACCGTAACAGTTAAATGAAAACTAACAATAGCCCTAAACTGTCTCCCTCAAACTAAGTTCAAACCTAACCTAACCTGAAGTCTAACTCAAACAATAGACCTAACCCTAACCCTAGGCGGACACATGAAGCTCAACCACAACCCTAACCTGACCCTGACGCTATCTCCAACCGTAACACTGAACCGAAAACTAACAGTAGCCCTAAACTTACTTCCTCAAACTAAGTTCAAACCTAACCTAACTTGAAGCCTAAATCAAACCATACACCTAACCCTAACCCTAGGCGGACACCTTAAACTCAACCCCAAACCTAACCTGACCCTGACGCTTACTCCAACCGTAACAGTTAACCGAAAACTAACAGTAGCCCTAAACTGACTCCCTCAAACTAAGTTCAAACCTCACCTAACCTGAAGCCTAAATCAAATCATAGACCTAACCCTAACCCTAGGCGGACACCTTATGCTTAACCCCCACCCTAACCTGACCCTGACGCTTACTCCAACTGTACCAGTTAACCGAAAACTAACAATAGCCCTAAACTTACTCCCTCAAAATAACTTCAAACCTAACCTAACCTGAAGCCTAAATCAAACCATACACCTAACCCTAACCCTAGGCGGACACCTTAAGCTCAACCCCAACCCTAACCTGGCCCTGACGCTAACTCCAACAGTAACAGTTACCCGAAAACTAACAGTAGCCCTAAACTTACTCCCTCAAACTAACTTCAAACCTAACCTAACTTGAAGCCTAACTCAAACCATAGACCTAACCCTAACCCTAGGCGGACACCTGAAACTCAACCACAACCCTAACCAGACCCTGACGCTATCTCCAACCGTAACACTGAACCGAAAACTAACAGTAGCCCTAAACTTACTCCCTCAAACTAAGTTCAAACCTACCCTAACCTGGACCCTAACTCAAACCATAGACCTAACCCTAACCCTAGGCGGACACCTGAAGCTCAATCACAACCCTAACCTGACCCTGACGCTATCTCCAACCGTAACACTGAACCGAAAACTAACAGTAGCCCTAAACTTACTCCCTCAAACTAAGTTCAAACCTAACCTAACCTGAAGCCTCACTCAAACCACAGACCTAACCCTAACCCTAGGAGGACACCTTAAGCTTGACCCCAACCCTAACCTGACCCTGACGCTTACTCCAACCGTAACAGTTAACCGAAAACTAACAGTAGCCCTAAACTTACTCCCTCAAACTAAGTTCAAACCTAACCTAACCTGAAGCCTAACTCAAACCACAGACCTAACCCTAACCCTAGGCAAACACCTTAAGCTCAACCCCAACCCTAACCGGACCATCACGCTAACTCCAAACGTAACATTGAACCGAAAACTAACAGTAGCCCTAAACTTACTCCCTCAAACTAAGTTCAATCCTGACCTAACCTGAAGCCTAAATGAAACCATAGACCTAACCCTAACCCTAGGTGGACACCTTATGCTTAACCCCCACCCTAACCTGACCCTGACGCTTACTCCAACCGAAACAGTTAAACGAAAACTAACAGTAGCCCTAAACTGTCTCCCTCAAACTAAGTTCAAACCTAACCTAACCTGAAGCCTAACTGAAACAATAGACTTAACCCTAACCCTAGGCGGACACCTTAAGCTTAACCCCAACCCTAACCTGACCCTGAGGCTAAATCCAACCGTAACACTGAACCGAAAACTAACAGTGGCCCTAAACTTACTCCCTCAAACTAAGTTCAATCCTAACCTAACCTGAAGCCTAAATGAAACCATAGACCTAACCCTAACCCTAGGCGGACACCTTATGCTTAACCCCCACCCTAACCTGACCCTGACGCTTACTCCAACCGTAACAGATAAACGAAAACTAACAGTAGCCCTAAACTTACTCCCTCAAACTAAGTTCAAACCTAACCTAACCTGAAGCCTAAATCAAACCATACACCTAACCCTAACCCTAGGCGGACACCTTAAGCTCAACCCCAAACCTAACCTGGCCATGACGCTAACTACAACAGTAACAGTTACCCGAAAACTAACAGTAGCCCTAAACTTACTCCCTCAAACTAACTTCAAACCTAACCTAATTTGAAGCTTAACTCAAACCATAGACCTAACCCTAACCCTAGGCGGACACCTGAAACTCAACCACAACCCTAACCAGACCCTGACGCTAACTCTAACCGTAACACTGAACCGAAAACTAACAGTAGCCCTAAACTTACTCCCTCAAACTAAGTTCAAACCTAACCTAACCTGAAGCATAACTCAAACCATAGACCTAACCCTAACCCTAGGCGGACACCTGAAGCTCAACCCCAACCCTAACCTGACCCTGACGCTATCTCCAACCGTAACACTGAACCGAAAACTAACAATAGCCCTAAACTTACTCCCTCAAACTAAGTTCAATCCTAACCTAACCTGAAGCCTAACTCAAACCACAGACCTAACCCTAACCCTAGGCGGACACCTTAAGCTCAACCCCAACCCTAACCTGGCCCTGACGCTAACTCCAACAGTAACAGTTACCCGAAAACTAACAGTAGCCCTAAACTTACTCCCTCAAACTAAGTTCAAACCTAACCTAACCTGAAGCCTAACTCAAACCACAGACCTAAGCCTAACCCTAGGCGGACACCTTAAGCTCAACCCCAACCCTAACCGGACCCTCACGCTAACTCCAAACGTAACATTGAACCGAAAACTAACAGTAGCCCTAAACTTACTCCCTCAAACTACGTTCAATCCTAACCTAACCTGAATCCTAAATGAAACCATAGACCTTACCCTAACCCTAGGCGGACACCTTATGCTTAACCCCCACCCTAACCTGATCCTGACGCTTACTCCAACCGTAACAGTTAAATGAAAACTAACAGTAGCCCTAAACTGTCTCCCTCAAACTAAGTTCAAACCTAACCTAACCTGAAGCCTAACTCAAACAATAGACCTAACCCTAACCCTAGGCGGACACCTGAAGCTCAACCACAACCCTAACCTGACCCTGACGCTATCTCCAACCGTAACACTGAACCGAAAACTAACAGTAGCCCTAAACTTACTTCCTCAAACTAAGTTCAAACCTAACCTAACTTGAAGCCTAAATCAAACCATACACCTAACCCTAACCCTAGGCGGACACCTTAAGCTCAACCCCAAACCTAACCTGACCCTGACGCTTACTCCAACCATAACAGTTAACCGAAAACTAACAGTAGCCCTAAACTGTCTCCCTCAAACTAAGTTCAAACCTAACCTAACCTGAAGCCTAACTCAAACAATAGACCTAACCCTAACCCTAGGCGGACACCTGAAGCTCAACCACAACCCTAACCTGACCCTGACGCTATCTCCAACCGTAACACTGAACCGAAAACTAACAGTAGCCCTAAACTTACTTCCTCAAACTAAGTTCAAACCTAACCTAACCTGAAGCCTAAATCAAACCATACACCTAACCCTAACCCTAGGCGGACACCTTAAGCTCAACCCCAAACCTAACCT
This sequence comes from Tupaia tana, assembly GCA_026018925.1. NCBI lineage: Eukaryota > Metazoa > Chordata > Mammalia > Scandentia > Tupaiidae > Tupaia > Tupaia tana. The sequence goes on from JAKSZU010000095.1 coordinate 533,701, forward strand.
GACCCTGACGCTTACTCCAACCGTAACAGTTAACCGAAAACTAACAGTAGCCCTAAACTGTCTCCCTCAAACTAAGTTCAAACCTAACCTAACCTGAAGCCTAACTCAAACAATAGACCTAACCCTAACCCTAGGCGGACACCTGAAGCTCAACCACAACCCTAACCTGACCCTGACGCTATCTCCAACCGTAACACTGAACCGAAAACTAACAGTAGCCCTAAACTTACTTCCTCAAACTAAGTTCAAACCTAACCTAACCTGAAGCCTAAATCAAACCATACACCTAACCCTAACCCTAGGCGGACACCTTAAACTCAACCCCAAACCTAACCTGACCCTGACGCTTACTCCAACCGTAACAGTTAACCGAAAACTAACAGTAGCCCTAAACTGACTCCCTCAAACTAAGTTCAAACCTAACCTAACCTGAAGCCTAAATCAAATCATAGACCTAACCCTAACCCTAGACGGACACCTTATGCTTAACCCCCACCCTAACCTGACCCTGACGCTTACTCCAACTGTAACAGTTAACCGAAAACTAACAATAGCCCTAAACTTACTCCCTCAAACTAACTTCAAACCTAACCTAACCTGAAGCCTAAATCAAACCATACACCTAACCCTAACCTTAGGCGGACACCTTAAGCTCAACCCCAACCCTAACCTGGCCCTGACGCTAACTCCAACAGTAACAGTTACCCGAAAACTAACAGTAGCCCTAAACTTACTCCCTCAAACTAACTTCAAAACTAACCTAACTTGAAGCCTATCTCAAACCATAGACCTAACCCTAACCCTAGGCGGACACCTGAAACTCAACCACAACCCTAACCAGACCCTGACGCTATCTCCAACCGTAACACTGAACCGAAAACTAACAGTAGCCCTAAACTTACTCCCTCAAACTAAGTTCAAACTTACCCTAACCTGGACCCTAACTCAAACCATAGACCTAACCCTAACCCTAGGCGGACACCTGAAGCTCAATCACAACCCTAACCTGACCCTGACGCTATCTCCAACCGTAACACTGAACCGAAAACTAACAGTAGCCCTAAACTTACTCCCTCAAACTAAGTTCAAACCTAACCTAACCTGAAGCCTCACTCAAACCACAGACCTAACCCTAACCCTAGGAGGACACCTTAAGCTTGACCCCAACCCTAACCTGACCCTGACGCTTACTCCAACCGTAACAGTTAACCGAAAACTAACAGTAGCCCTAAACTTACTCCCTCAAACTAAGTTCAAACCTAACCTAACCTGAAGCCTAACTCAAACCACAGACCTAACCCTAACCCTAGGCAGACACCTTAAGCTCAACCCCAACCCTAACCGGACCGTCACGCTAACTCCAAACGTAACATTGAACCGAAAACTAACAGTAGCCCTAAACTTACTCCCTCAAACTAAGTTCAATCCTAACCTAACCTGAAGCCTAAATGAAACCATAGACCTAACCCTAACCCTAGGTGGACACCTTATGCTTAACCCCCACCCTAACCTGACCCTGACGCTTACTCCAACCGTAACAGTTAAACGAAAACTAACAGTAGCCCTAAACTGTCTCCCTCAAACTAAGTTCAAACCTAACCTAACCTGAAGCCTAACTCAAACAATAGACTTAACCCTAACCCTAGGCGGACACCTTAAGCTTAACCCCAACCCTAACCTGACCCTGAGGCTAAATCCAACCGTAACACTGAACCGAAAACTAACAGTGGCCCTAAACTTACTCCCTCAAACTAAGTTCAATCCTAACCTAACCTGAAGCCTAAATGAAACCATAGACCTAACCCTAACCCTAGGCGGACACCTTATGCTTAACCCCCACCCTAACCTGACCCTGACGCTTACTCCAACCGTAACAGATAAACGAAAACTAACAGTAGCCCTAAACTTACTCCCTCAAACTAAGTTCAAACCTAACCTAACCTGAAGCCTAAATCAAACCATACACCTAACCCTAACCCTAGGCGGACACCTTAAGCTCAACCCCAAACCTAACCTGGCCCTGACGCTAACGACAACAGTAACAGTTACCCGAAAACTAACAGTAGCCCTAAACTTACTCCCTCAAACTAACTTCAAACCTAACCTAATTTGAAGCCTAACTCAAACCATAGACCTAACCCTAACCCTAGGCGGACACCTGAAACTCAACCACAACCCTAACCAGACCCTGACGCTATCTCTAACCGTAACACTGAACCGAAAACTAACAGTAGCCCTAAACTTACTCCCTCAAACTAAGTTCAAACCTAACCTAACCTGAAGCATAACTCAAACCATAGACCTAACCCTAACCCTAGGTGGACACCTGAAGCTCAACCCCAACCCTAACCTGACCCTGACGCTATCTCCAACCGTAACACTGAACCGAAAACTAACAGTAGCCCTAAACTTACTCCCTCAAACTAAGTTCAAACCTAACCTAACCTGAAGCCTAACTCAAACCACAGACCTAACCCTAACCCTAGGCGGACACCTTAAGCTCAACCCCAACCCTAACCTGGCCCTGACGCTAACTCCAACAGTAACAGTTACCCGAAAACTAACAGTAGCCCTAAACTTACTCCCTCAAACTAAGTTCAAACCTAACCTAACCTGAAGCCTAACTCAAACCACAGACCTAACCCTAACCCTAGGCAGACACCTTAAGCTCAACCCCAACCCTAACCGGACCCTCACGCTAACTCCAAACGTAACATTGAACCGAAAACTAACAGTAGCCCTAAACTTACTCCCTCAAACTACGTTCAATCCTAACCTAACCTGAAGCCTAAATGAAACCATAGACCTAACCCTAACCCTAGGCGGACACCTTATGCTTAACCCCCACCCTAACCTGATCCTGAAGCTTAATCCAACCGTAACAGTTAAATGAAAACTAACAGTAGCCCTAAACTGTCTCCCTCAAACTAAGTTCAAACCTAACCTAACCTGAAGCCTAACTCAAACAATAGACCTAACCCTAACCCTAGGCGGACACCTGAAACTCAACCACAACCCTAACCTGACCCTGACGCTATCTCCAACCGTAACACTGAACCGAAAACTAACAGTAGCCCTAAACTTACTTCCTCAAACTAAGTTCAAACCTAACCTAACCTGAAGCCTAAATCAAACCATACACCTAACCCTAACCCTAGGCGGACACCTTAAGCTCAACCCCAAACCTAACCTGACCCTGACGCTTACTCCAACCGTAACAGTTAACCGAAAACTAACAGTAGCCCTAAACTGTCTCCCTCAAACTAAGTTCAAACCTAACCTAACCTGAAGCCTAACTCAAACAATAGACCTAACCCTAACCCTAGGCGGACACCTGAAGCTCAACCACAACCCTAACCTGACCCTGACGCTATCTCCAACCGTAACACTGAACCGAAAACTAACAGTAGCCCTAAACTTACTTCCTCAAACTAAGTTCAAACCTAACCTAACCTGAAGCCTACATCAAACCATACACCTAACCCTAACCCTAGGCGGACACCTTAAACTCAACCCCAAACCTAACCTGACCCTGACGCTTACTCCAAACGTAACAGTTAACCGAAAACTAACAGTAGCCCTAAACTGACTCCCTCAAACTAAGTTCAAACCTAACCTAACCTGAAGCCTAAATCAAATCATAGACCTAACCCTAACCCTAGGCGGACACCTTATGCTTAACCCCCACCCTAACCTGACCCTGACGCTTACTCCAACTGTAACAGTTAACCGAAAACTAACAATAGCCCTAAACTTACTCCCTCAAAATAACTTCAAACCTAACCTAACCTGAAGCCTAAATCAAACCATACACCTAACCCTAACCCTAGGCGGACACCTTAAGCTCAACCCCAACCCTAACCTGGCCCTGACGCTAACTCCAACAGTAACAGATACCCGAAAACTAACAGTAGCCCTAAACTTACTCCCTCAAACTAACTTCAAAACTAACCTAACTTGAAGCCTACCTCAAACCATAGACCTAACCCTAACCCTAGGCGGACACCTGAAACTCAACCACAACCCTAACCAGACCCTGACGCTATCTCCAACCGTAACACTGAACCGAAAACTAACAGTAGCCCTAAACTTACTCCCTCAAACTAAGTTCAAACCTACCCTAACCTGGACCCTAACTCAAACCATAGACCTAACCCTAACCCTAGGCGGACACCTGAAGCTCAATCACAACCCTAACCTGACCCTGACGCTATCTCCAACCGTAACAGTTAAACGAAAACTAACAGTAGCCCTAAACTGTCTCCCTCAAACTAAGTTCAAACCTAACCTAACCTGAAGCCTAACTCAAACAATAGACTTAACCCTAACCCTAGGCGGACACCTTAAGCTTAACCCCAACCCTAACCTGACCCTGAGGCTAAATCCAACCGTAACACTGAACCGAAAACTAACAGTGGCCCTAAACTTACTCCCTCAAACTAAGTTCAATCCTAACCTAACCTGAAGCCTAAATGAAACCATAGACCTAACCCTAACCCTAGGCGGACACCTTATGCTTAACCCCCACCCTAACCTGACCCTGACGCTTACTCCAACCGTAACAGATAAACGAAAACTAACAGTAGCCCTAAACTTACTCCCTCAAACTAAGTTCAAACCTAACCTAACCTGAAGCCTAAATCAAACCATACACCTAACCCTAACCCTAGGCGGACACCTTAAGCTCAACCCCAAACCTAACCTGGCCCTGACGCTAACTACAACAGTAACAGTTACCCGAAAACTAACAGTAGCCCTAAACTTACTCCCTCAAACTAACTTCAAACCTAACCTAATTTGAAGCCTAACTCAAACCATAGACCTAACCCTAACCCTAGGCGGACACCTGAAACTCAACCACAACCCTAACCAGACCCTGACGCTATCTCTAACCGTAACACTGAACCGAAAACTAACAGTAGCCCTAAACTTACTCCCTCAAACTAAGTTCAAACCTAACCTAACCTGAAGCATAACTCCAACCATAGACCTAACCCTAACCCTAGGCGGACACCTGAAGCTCAACCCCAACCCTAACCTGACCCTGACGCTATCTCCAACCGTAACACTGAAACGAAAACTAACAGTAGCCCTAAACTTACTCCCTCAAACTAAGTTCAAACCTAACCTAACCTGAAGCCTAACTCAAACCACAGACCTAACCCTAACCCTAGGCGGACACCTTAAGCTCAACCCCAACCCTAACCTGGCCCTGACGCTAACTCCAACAGTAACAGTTACCCGAAAACTAACAGTAGCCCTAAACTTACTCCCTCAAACTAAGTTCAAACGTAACCTAACCTGAAGCCTAACTCAAACCACAGACCTAACCCTAACCCTAGGCGGACACCTTAAGCTCAACCCCAACCCTAACCGGACCCTCAGGCTAACTCCAAACGTAACATTGAACCGAAAACTAACAGTAGCCCTAAACTTACTCCCTCAAACTACGTTCAATCCTAACCTAACCTGAAGCCTAAATGAAACCATAGACCTAACCCTAACCCTAGGCGGACACCTTATGCTTAACCCCCACCCTAACCTGATCCTGACGCTTACTCCAACCGTAACAGTTAAATGAAAACTAACAGTAGCCCTAAACTGTTTCCCTCAAACTAAGTTAAAACCTAACCTAACCTGAAGCCTAACTCAAACAATAGACCTAACCCTAACCCTAGGCGGACACCTGAAGCTCAACCACAACCCTAACCTGACCCTGACGCTATCTCCAACCGTAACACTGAACCGAAAACTAACAGTAGCCCTAAACTTACTTCCTCAAACTAAGTTCAAACCTAACCTAACCTGAAGCCTAAATCAAACCATACACCTAACCCTAACCCTAGGCGGACACCTTAAGCTCAACCCCAAACCTAACCTGACCCTGACGCTTACTCCAACCGTAACAGTTAACCGAAAACTAACAGTAGCCCTAAACTGTCTCCCTCAAACTAAGTTCAAACCTAACCTAACCTGAAGCCTAACTCAAACAATAGACCTAACCCTAACCCTAGGCGGACACCTGAAGCTCAACCACAACCCTAACCTGACCCTGACGCTATCTCCAACCGTAACACTGAACCGAAAACTAACAGTAGACCTAAACTTACTTCCTCAAACTAAGTTCAAACCTAACCTAACCTGAAGCCTAAATCAAACCATACACCTAACCCTAACCCTAGGCGGACACCTTAAGCTCAACCCCAAACCTAACCTGGCCCTGACGCTAACTACAACAGTAACAGTTACCCGAAAACTAACAGTAGCCCTAAACTTACTCCCTCAAACTAACTTCAAACCTAACCTAATTTGAAGCCTAACTCAAACCATAGACCTAACCCTAACCCTAGGCGGACACCTGAAACTCAACCACAACCCTAACCAGACCCTGACGCTATCTCTAACCGTAACACTGAACCGAAAACTAACAGTAGCCCTAAACTTACTCCCTCAAACTAAGTTCAAACCTAACCTAACCTGAAGCATAACTCAAACCATAGACCTAACCCTAACCCTAGGCGGACACCTGAAGCTCAACCCCAACCCTAACCTGACCCTGACGCTATCTCCAACCGTAACACTGAACCGAAAACTAACAGTAGCCCTAAACTTACTCCCTCAAACTAAGTTCAATCCTAACCTAACCTGAAGCCTAACTCAAACCACAGACCTAACCCTAACCCTAGGCGGACACCTTAAGCTCAACCCCAACCCTAACCTGGCCCTGACGCTAACTCCAACAGTAACAGTTACCCGAAAACTAACAGTAGCCCTAAACTTACTCCCTCAAACTAAGTTCAAACCTAACCTAACCTGAAGCCTAACTCAAACCACAGACCTAACCCTAACCCTAGGCGGACACCTTAAGCTCAACCCCAACCCTAACCGGACCCTCACGCTAACTCCAAACGTAACATTGAACCGAAAACTAACAGTAGCCCTAAACTTACTCCCTCAAACTACGTTCAATCCTAACCTAACCTGAAGCCTAAATGAAACCATAGACCTAACCCTAACCCTAGGCGGACACCTTATGCTTAACCCCCACCCTAACCTGATCCTGACGCTTACTCCAACCGTAACAGTTAAATGAAAACTAACAGTAGCCCTAAACTGTCTCCCTCAAACTAAGTTCAAACCTAACCTAACCTGAAGCCTAACTCAAACAATAGACCTAACCCTAACCCTAGGCGGACACCTGAAGCTCAACCACAACCCTAACCTGACCCTGACGCTTACTCCAACTGTAACAGTTAACCGAAAACTAACAATAGCCCTAAACTTACTCCCTCAAAATAACTTCAAACCTAACCTAACCTGAAGCCTAAATCAAACCATACACCTAACCCTAACCCTAGGCGGACACCTTAAGCTCAACCCCAACCCTAACCTGGCCCTGACGCTAACTCCAACAGTAACAGATACCCGAAAACTAACAGTAGCCCTAAACTTACTCCCTAAAACTAACTTCAAAACTAACCTAACTAGAAGCCTACCTCAAACCATAGACCTAACCCTAACCCTAGGCGGACACCTGAAACTCAACCACAACCCTAACCAGACCCTGACGGTATCTCCAACCGTAACACTGAACCGAAAACTAACAGTAGCCCTAAACTTACTCCCTCAAACTAAGTTCAAACCTACCCTAACCTGGACCCTAACTCAAACCCTAGACCTAACCCTAACCCTAGGCGGACACCTGAAGCTCAATCACAACCCTAACCTGACCCTGACGCTATCTCCAACCGTAACAGTTAAACGAAAACTAACAGTAGCCCTAAACTGTCTCCCTAAAACTAAGTTCAAACCTAACCTAACCTGAAGCCTAACTCAAACAATAGACTTAACCCTAACCCTAGGCGGACACCTTAAGCTTAACCCCAACCCTAACCTGACCCTGAGGCTAAATCCAACCGTAACACTGAACCGAAAACTAACAGTGGCCCTAAACTTACTCCCTCAAACTAAGTTCAATCCTAACCTAACCTGAAGCCTAAATGAAACCATAGACCTAACCCTAACCTTAGGCGGACACCTTATGCTTAACCCCCACCCTAACCTGACCCTGACGCTTACTCCAACCGTAACAGATAAACGAAAACTAACAGTAGCCCTAAACTTACTCCCTCAAACTAAGTTCAAACCTAACCTAACCTGAAGCCTAAATCAAACCATACACCTAACCCTAACCCTAGGCGGACACCTTAAGCTCAACCCCAAACCTAACCTGGCCCTGACGCTAACTACAACAGTAACAGTTACCCGAAAACTAACAGTAGCCCTAAACTTACTCCCTCAAACTAACTTCAAACCTAACCTAATTTGAAGCCTAACTCAAACCATAGACCTAACCCTAACCCTAGGCGGACACCTGAAACTCAACCCCAACCCTAACCAGACCCTGACGCTATCTCTAACCGTAACACTGAACCGAAAACTAACAGTAGCCCTAAACTTACTCCCTCAAACTAAGTTCTAACCTAACCTAACCTGAAGCATAACTCAAACCATAGACCTAACCCTAACCCTAGGCGGACACCTGAAGCTCAACCCCAACCCTAACCTGACCCTGACGCTATCTCCAACCGTAACACTGAACCGAAAACAAACAGTAGCCCTAAACTTACTCCTTCAAACTAAGTTCAATCCTAACCTAACCTGAAGCCTAACTCAAACCACAGACCTAACCCTAACCCTAGGCGGACACCTTAAGCTCAACCCCAACCCTAACCTGGCCCTGACGCTAACTCCAACAGTAACAGTTACCCGAAAACTAACAGTAGCCCTAAACTTACTCCCTCAAACTAAGTTCAAACCTAACCTAACCTGAAGCCTAACTCAAACCACAGACCTAACCCTAACCCTAGGCGGACACCTTAAGCTCAACCCCAACCCTAACCGGACCCTCACGCTAACTCCAAACGTAACATTGAACCGAAAACTAACAGTAGCCCTAAACTTACTCCCTCAAACTACGTTCAATCCTAACCTAACCTGAAGCCTAAATGAAACCATAGACCTAACCCTAACCCTAGGCGGACACCTTATGCTTAACCCCCACCCTAACCTGATCCTGACGCTTACTCCAACCGTAACAGTTAAATGAAAACTAACAGTAGCCCTAAACTGTCTCCCTCAAACTACGTTCAAACCTAACCTAACCTGAAGCCTAACTCAAACAATAGACCTACCCCTAACCCTAGGCGGACACCTGAAGCTCAACCACAACCCTAACCTGACCCTGACGCTATCTCCAACCGTAACACTGAACCGAAAACTAACAGTAGCCCTAAACTTACTTCCTCAAACTAAGTTCAAACCTAACCTAACTTGAAGCCTAAATCAAACCATACACCTAACCCTAACCCTAGGCGGACACCTTAAACTCAACCCCAAACCTAACCTGACCCTGACGCTTACTCCAACCGTAACAGTTAACCGAAAACTAACAGTAGCCCTAAACTGACTCCCTCAAACTAAGTTCAAACCTAACCTAACCTGAAGCCTAAATCAAATCATAGACCTAACCCTAACCCTAGGCGGACACCTTATGCTTAACCCCCAACCTAACCTGACCCTGATGCTTACTCCAACTGTAACAGTTAACCGAAAACTAACAATAGCCCTAAACTTACTCCCTCAAAATAACTTCAAACCTAACCTAACCTGAAGCCTAAATCAAACCATACACCTAACCCTAACCCTAGGCGGACACCTTAAGCTCAACCCCAACCCTAACCTGGCCCTGACGCTAACTCCAACAGTAACAGTTACCCGAAAACTAACAGTAGCCCTAAACTTACTCCCTCAAACTAACTTCAAACCTAACCTAACTTGAAGCCTAACTCAAACCATAGACCTAACCCTAACCCTAGGCGGACACCTGAAACTCAACCACAACCCTAACCAGACCCTGACGCTATCTCCAACCGTAACACTGAACCGAAAACTAACAGTAGCCCTAAACTTACTCCCTCAAACTAAGTTCAAACTTACCCTAACCTGGACCCTAACTCAAACCATAGACCTAACCCTAACCCTAGGCGGACACCTGAAGCTCAATCACAACCCTAACCTGACCCTGACGCTATCTCCAACCGTAACACTGAACCGAAAACTAACAGTAGCCCTAAACTTACTCCCTCAAACTAAGTTCAAACCTAACCTAACCTGAAGCCTCACTCAAACCACAGACCTAACCCTAACCCTAGGAGGACACCTTAAGCTTGACCCCCACCCTAACCTGACCCTGACGCTTACTCCAACCGTAACAGTTATCCGAAAACTAACAGTAGCCCTAAACTTACTCCCTCAAACTAAGTTCAAACCTAACCTAACCTGAAGCCTAACTCAAACCACAGACCTAACCCTAACCCTAGGCGGACACCTTAAGCTCAACCCCAACCCTAACCGGACCGTCACGCTAACTCCAAACGTAACATTGAACCGAAAACTAACAGTAGCCCTAAACTTACTCCCTCAAACTAAGTTCAATCCTAACCTAACCTGAAGCCTAAATGAAACCATAGACCTAACCCTAACCCGAGGTGGACACCTTATGCTTAACCCCCACCCTAACCTGACCCTGACGCTTACTCCAACCGTAACAGTTAAACGAAAACTAACAGTAGCCCTAAACTGTCTCCCTCAAACTAAGTTCAAACCTAACCTAACCTGAAGCCTAACTCAAACAATAGACTTAACCCTAACCCTAGGCGGACACCTTAAGCTTAACCCCTACCCTAACCTGACCCTGAGGCTAAATCCAACCGTAACACTGAACCGAAAACTAACAGTGGCCCTAAACTTACTCCCTCAAACTAAGTTCAATCCTAACCTAACCTGAAGCCTAAATGAAACCATAGACCTAACCCTAACCCTAGGCGGACACCTTATGCTTAACCCCCACCCTAACCTGACCCTGACGCTTACTCCAACCGTAACAGATAAACGAAAACTAACAGTAGCCCTAAACTTACTCCCTCAAACTAAGTTCAAACCTAACCTAACCTGAAGCCTAAATCAAACCATACACCTAACCCTAACCCTAGGCGGACACCTTAAGCTCAACCCCAAACCTAACCTGGCCATGACGCTAACTACAACAGTAACAGTTACCCGAAAACTAACAGTAGCCCTAAACTTACTCCCTCAAACTAACTTCAAACCTAACCTAATTTGAAGCCTAACTCAAACCATAGACCTAACCCTAACCCTAGGCGGACACCTGAAACTCAACCACAACCCTAACCAGACCCTGACGCTATCTCTAACCGTAACACTGAACCGAAAACTAACAGTAGCCCTAAACTTACTCCCTCAAACTAAGTTCAAACCTAACCTAACCTGAAGCATAACTCAAACCATAGACCTAACCCTAACCCTAGGCGGACACCTGAAGCTCAACCCCAACCCTAACCTGACCCTGACGCTATCTCCAACCGTAACACTGAACCGAAAACTAACAGTAGCCCTAAACTTACTCCCTCAAACTAAGTTCAAACCTAACCTAACCTGAAGCCTAACTCAAACCACAGACCTAACCCTAACCCTAGGCGGACACCTTAAGCTCAACCCCAACCCTAACCTGGCCCTGACGCTAACTCCAACAGTAACAGTTACCCGAAAACTAACAGTAGCCCTAAACTTACTCCCTCAAACTAAGTTCAAACCTAACCTAACCTGAAGCCTAACTCAAACCACAGACCTAACCCTAACCCTAGGCGGACACCTTAAGCTCAACCCCAACCCTAACCGGACCCTCAGGCTAACTCCAAACGTAACATTGAACCGAAAACTAACATTAGCCCTAAACTTACTCCCTCAAACTACGTTCAATCCTAACCTATCCTGAAGCCTAAATGAAACCATAGACCTAACCCTAACCCTAGGCAGACACCTTATGCTTAACCCCAACCCTAACCTGATCGTGACGCTTACTCTAACCGTAACAGTTAAATGAAAACTAACAGTAGCCCTAAACTGTCTCCCTCAAACTAAGTTCAAACCTAACCTAACCTGAAGCCTAACTCAAACAATAGACCTAACCCTAACCCTAGGCGGACACCTGAAGCTCAACCACAACCCTAACCTGACCCTGACGCTATCTCCAACCGTAACACTGAACCGAAAACTAACAGTAGCCCTAAACTTACTTCCTCAAACTAAGTTCAAACCTAACCTAACCTGAAGCCTAAATCAAACCATACACCTAACCCTAACCCTAGGCGGACACCTTAAGCTCAACCCCAAACCTAACCTGACCCTGACGCTTACTCCAACCGTAACAGTTAACCGAAAACTAACAGTAGCCCTAAACTGTCTCCCTCAAACTAAGTACAAACCTAACCTAACCTGAAGCCTAACTCAAACAATAGACCTAACCCTAACCCTAGGCGGACACCTGAAGCTCAACCACAACCCTAACCTGACCCTGACGCTATCTCCAACCGTAACACTGAACCGAAAACTAACAGTAGCCCTAAACTTACTTCCTCAAACTAAGTTCAAACCTAACCTAACCTGAAGCCTAAATCAAACCATACACCTAACCCTAACCCTAGGCGGACACCTTAAGCTCAACCCCAAACCTAACCTGGCCCTGACGCTAACTACAACAGTAACAGTTACCCGAAAACTAACAGTAGCCCTAAACTTACTCCCTCAAACTAACTTCAAACCTAACCTAATTTGAAGCCTAACTCAAACCATAGACCTAACCCTAACCCTAGGCGGACACCTGAAACTCAACCCCAACCCTAACCAGACCCTGACGCTATCTCTAACCGTAACACTGAACCGAAAACTAACAGTAGCCCTAAACTTACTCCCTCAAACTAAGTTCAAACCTAACCTAACCTGAAGCATAACTCAAACCATAGACCTAACCCTAACCCTAGGCGGACACCTGAAGCTCAACCCCAACCCTAACCTGACCCTGACGCTATCTCCAACCGTAACACTGACCCGAAAACTAACAGTAGCCCTAAACTTACTCCCTCAAACTAAGTTCAATCCTAACCTAACCTGAAGCCTAACTCAAACCACAGACCTAACCCTAACCCTAGGCGGACACCTTAAGCTCAACCCCAACCCTAACCTGGCCCTGACGCTAACTCCAACAGTAACAGTTACCCGAAAACTAACAGTAGCCCTAAACTTACTCCCTCAAACTAAGTTCAAACCTAACCTAACCTGAAGCCTAACTCAAACCACAGACCTAACCCTAACCCTAGGCGGACACCTTAAGCTCAACCCCAACCCTAACCGGACCCTCACGCTAACTCCAAACGTAACATTGAACCGAAAACTAACAGTAGCCCTAAACTTACTCCCTCAAACTACGTTCAATCCTAACCTAACCTGAAGCCTAAATGAAACCATAGACCTAACCCTAACCCTAGGCGGACACCTTATGCTTAACCCCCACCCTAACCTGATCCTGACGCTTACTCCAACCGTAACAGTTAAATGAAAACTAACAGTAGCCCTAAACTGTCTCCCTCAAACTAAGTTCAAACCTAACCTAACCTGAAGCCTAACTCAAACAATAGACCTAACCCTAACCCTAACCCTAGGCGGACACCTGAAGCTCAACCACAACCCTAACCTGACCCTGACGCTATCTCCAACCGTAACACTGAACCGAAAACTAACAGTAGCCCTAAACTTACTTCCTCAAACTAAGTTCAAACCTAACCTAACTTGAAGCCTAAATCAAACCATACACCTAACCCTAACCCTAGGCGGACACCTTAAACTCAACCCCAAACCTAACCTGACCCTGACGCTTACTCCAACCGTAACAGTTAACCGAAAACGAACAGTAGCCCTAAACTGACTCCCTCAAACTAAGTTCAAACCTAACCTAACCTGAAGCCTAAATCAAATCATAGACCTAACCCTAACCCTAGGCGGACACCTTATGCTTAACCCCCACCCTAACCTGACCCTGACGCTTACTCCAACTGTAACAGTTAACCGAAAACTAACAATAGCCCTAAACTTACTCCCTCAAACTAACTTCAAACCTAACCTAACCTGAAGCCTAAATCAAACCATACACCTAACCCTAACCCTAGGCGGACACCTTAAGCTCAACCCCAACCCTAACCTGGCCCTGACGCTAACTCCAACAGTAACAGTTACCCGAAAACTAACAGTAGCCCTAAACTTACTCCCTCAAACTAACTTCAAACCTAACCTAACTTGAAACCTAACTCAAACCATAGACCTAACCCTAACCCTAGGCGGACACCTGAAACTCAACCACAACCCTAACCAGACCCTGACGCTATCTCCAACCGTAACACTGAACCGAAAACTAACAGTAGCCCTAAACTTACTCCCTCAAACTAAGTTCAAACCTACCCTAACCTGGACCCTAACTCAAACCATAGACCTAACCCTAACCCTAGGCGGACACCTGAAGCTCAATCACAACCCTAAACTGACCCTGACGCTATCTCCAACCGTAACACTGAACCGAAAACTAACAGTAGCCCTAAACTTACTCCCTCAAACTAAGTTCAAACCTAACCTAACCTGAAGCCTCACTCAAACCACAGACCTAACCCTAACCCTAGGAGGACACCTTAAGCTTGACCCCCACCCTAACCTGACCCTGACGCTTACTCCAACCGTAACAGTTAACCGAAAACTAACAGTAGCCCTAAACTTACTCCCTCAAACTAAGTTCAAACCTAACCTAACCTGAAGCCTAACTCAAACCACAGACCTAACCCTAACCCTAGGCAGACACCTTAAGCTCAACCCCAACCCTAACCGGACCCTCACGCTAACTCCAAACGTAACATTGAACCGAAAACTAACAGTAGCCCTAAACTTACTCCCTCAAACTAAGTTCAATCCTAACCTAACCTGAAGCCTAAATGAAACCATAGACCTAACCCTAACCCTAGGTGGACACCTTATGCTTAACCCCCAACCTAACCTGACCCTGACGCTTACTCCAACCGTAACAGTTAAACGAAAACTAACAGTAGCCCTAAACTGTCTCCCTCAAACTAAGTTCAAACCTAACCTAACCTGAAGCCTAACTCAAACAATAGACTTAACCCTAACCCTAGGCGGACACCTTAAGCTTAACCCCAACCCTAACCTGACCCTGAGGCTAAATCTAACCGTAACACTGAACCGAAAACTAACAGTGGCCCTAAACTTACTCCCTCAAACTAAGTTCAATCCTAACCTAACCTGAAGCCTAAATGAAACCATAGACCTAACCCTAACCCTAGGCGGACAACTTATGCTTAACCCCCCACCCTAACCTGACCCTGACGCTTACTCCAACCGTAACAGATAAACGAAAACTAACAGTAGCCCTAAACTTACTCCCTCAAACTAAGTTCAAACCTAACCTAACCTGAAGCCTAAATCAAACCATACACCTAACCCTAACCCTAGGCGGACATCTTAAGCTCAACCCCAAACCTAACCTGGCCCTGACGCTAACTACAACAGTAACAGTTACCCGAAAACTAACAGTAGCCCTAAACTTACTCCCTCAAACTAACTTCAAACCTAACCTAATTTGAAGCCTAACTCAAACCATAGACCTAACCCTAACCCTAGGCGGACACCTGAAACTCAACCACAACCCTAACCAGACCCTGACGCTATCTCTAACCGTAACACTGAACCGAAAACTAACAGTAGCCCTAAACTTACTCCCTCAAACTAAGTTCAAACCTAACCTAACCTGAAGCATAACTCAAACCATAGACCTAACCCTAACCCTAGGCGGACACCTGAAGCTCAACCCCAACCCTAACCTGACCCTGACGCTATCTCCAACCGTAACACTGAACCGAAAACTAACAGTAGCCCTAAACTTACTCCCTCAAACTAAGTTCAATCCTAACCTAACCTGAAGCCTAACTCAAACCACAGACCTAACCCTAACCCTAGGCGGACACCTTAAGCTCAACCCCAACCCTAACCTGGCCCTGACGCTAACTCCAACAGTAACAGTTACCCGAAAACTAACAGTAGCCCTAAACTTACTCCCTCAAACTAAGTTCAAACCTAACCTAACCTGAAGCCTAACTCAAACCACAGACCTAACCCTAACCCTAGGCGGACACCTTAAGCTCAACCCCAACCCTAACCGGACCCTCACGCTAACTCCAAACGTAACATTGAACCGAAAACTAACAGTAGCCCTAAACTTACTCCCTCAAACTACGTTCAATCCTAACCTAACCTGAAGCCTAAATGAAACCATAGACCTAACCCTAACCCTAGGCGGACACCTTATGCTTAACCCCCACCCTAACCTGATCCTGACGCTTACTCCAACCGTAACAGTTAAATGAAAACTAACAGTAGCCCTAAACTGTCTCCCTCAAACTACGTTCAAACCTAACCTAACCTGAAGCCTAACTCAAACAATAGACCTAACCCTAACCCTAGGCGGACACCTGAAGCTCAACCACAACCCTAACCTGACCCTGACGCTATCTCCAACCGTAACACTGAACCGAAAACTAACAGTAGCCCTAAACTTACTTCCTCAAACTAAGTTCAAACCTAACCTAACTTGAAGCCTAAATCAAACCATACACCTAACCCTAACCCTAGGCGGACACCTTAAACTCAACCCCAAACCTAACCTGACCCTGACGCTTACTCCAACCGTAACAGTTAACCGAAAACTAACAGTAGCCCTAAACTGACTCCCTCAAACTAAGTTCAAACCTAACCTAACCTGAAGCCTAAATCAAATCATAGACCTAACCCTAACCCTAGGCGGACACCTTATGCTTAACCCCCACCCTAACCTGACCCTGATGCTTACTCCAACTGTAACAGTTAACCGAAAACTAACAATAGCCCTAAACTTACTCCCTCAAAATAACTTCAAACCTAACCTAACCTGAAGCCTAAATCAAACCATACACCTAACCCTAACCCTAGGCGGACACCTTAAGCTCAACCCCAACCCTAACCTGGCCCTGACGCTAACTCCAACAGTAACAGTTACCCTAAAACTAACAGTAGCCCTAAACTTACTCCCTCAAACTAACTTCAAACCTAACCTAACTTGAAGCCTAACTCAAACCATAGACCTAACCCTAACCCTAGGCGGACACCTGAAACTCAACCACAACCCTAACCAGACCCTGACGCTATCTCCAACCGTAACACTGAACCGAAAACTAACAGTAGCCCTAAACTTACTCCCTCAAACTAAGTTCAAACTTACCCTAACCTGGACCCTAACTCAAACCATAGACCTAACCCTAACCCTAGGCGGACACCTGAAGCTCAATCACAACCCTAACCTGACCCTGACGCTATCTCCAACCATAACACTGAACCGAAAACTAACAGTAGCCCTAAACTTACTCCCTCAAACTAAGTTCAAACCTAACCTAACCTGAAGCCTCACTCAAACCACAGACCTAACCCTAACCCTAGGAGGACACCTTAAGCTTGACCCCCACCCTAACCTGACCCTGACGCTTACTCCAACCGTAACAGTTAACCGAAAACTAACAGTAGCCCTAAACTTACTCCCTCAAACTAAGTTCAAACCTAACCTAACCTGAAGCCTAACTCAAACCACAGACCTAACCCTAACCCTAGGCGGACACCTTAAGCTCAACCCCAACCCTAACCGGACCGTCACGCTAACTCCAAACGTAACATTGAACCGAAAACTAACAGTAGCCCTAAACTTACTCCCTCAAACTAAGTTCAATCCTAACCTAACATGAAGCCTAAATGAAACCATAGACCTAACCCTAACCCGAGGTGGACACCTTATGCTTAACCCCCACCCTAACCTGACCCTGACGCTTACTCCAACCGTAACAGTTAAACGAAAACTAACAGTAGCCCTAAACTGTCTCCCTCAAACTAAGTTCAAACCTAACCTAACCTGAAGCCTAACTCAAACAATAGACTTAACCCTAACCCTAGGCGGACACCTTAAGCTTAACCCCAACCCTAACCTGACCCTGAGGCTAAATCCAACCGTAACACTGAACCGAAAACTAACAGTGGCCCTAAACTTACTCCCTCAAACTAAGTTCAATCCTAACCTAACCTGAAGCCTAAATGAAACCATAGACCTAACCCTAACCCTAGGCGGACACCTTATGCTTAACCCCCACCCTAACCTGACCCTGACGCTTACTCCAACCGTAACAGATAAACGAAAACTAACAGTAGCCCTAAACTTACTCCCTCAAACTAAGTTCAAACCTAACCTAACCTGAAGCCTAAATCAAACCATACACCTAACCCTAACCCTAGGCGGACACCTTAAGCTCAACCCCAAACCTAACCTGGCCATGACGCTAACTACAACAGTAACAGTTACCCGAAAACTAACAGTAGCCCTAAACTTACTCCCTCAAACTAACTTCAAACCTAACCTAATTTGAAGCCTAACTCAAACCATAGACCTAACCCTAACCCTAGGCGGACACCTGAAACTCAACCACAACCCTAACCAGACCCTGACGCTATCTCTAACCGTAACACTGAACCGAAAACTAACAGTAGCCCTAAACTTACTCCCTCAAACTAAGTTCAAACCTAACCTAACCTGAAGCATAACTCAAACCATAGACCTAACCCTAACCCTAGGCGGACACCTGAAGCTCAACCCCAACCCTAACCTGACCCTGACGCTATCTCCAACCGTAACACTGAACCGAAAACTAACAGTAGCCCTAAACTTACTCCCTCAAACTAAGTTCAAACCTAACCTAACCTGAAGCATCACTAAAACCACAGACCTAACCCTAACCCTAGGCGGACACCTTAAGCTCAACCCCAACCCTAACCTGGCCCTGACGCTAACTCCAACAGTAACAGTTACCCGAAAACTAACAGTAGCCCTAAACTTACTCCCTCAAACTAAGTTCAAACCTAACCTAACCTGAAGCCTAACTCAAACCACAGACCTAACCCTAACCCTAGGCGGACACCTTAAGCTCAACCCCAACCCTAACCGGACCCTCAGGCTAACTCCAAACGTAACATTGAACCGAAAACTAACAGTAGCCCTAAACTTACTCCCTCAAACTACGTTCAATCCTAACCTAACCTGAAGCCTAAATGAAACCATAGACCTAACCCTAACCCTAGGCGGACACCTTATGCTTAACCCCCACCCTAACCTGATCCTGACGCTTACTCCAACCGTAACAGTTAAATGAAAACTAACAGTAGCCCTAAACTGTCTCCCTCAAACTAAGTTCAAACCTAACCTAACCTGAAGCCTAACTCAAACAATAGACCTAACCCTAACCCTAGGCGGACACCTGAAGCTCAACCACAACCCTAACCTGACCCTGACGCTATCTCCAACCGTAACACTGAACCGAAAACTAACAGTAGCCCTAAACTTACTTCCTCAAACTAAGTTCAAACCTAACCTAACCTGAAGCCTAAATCAAACCATACACCTAACCCTAACCCTAGGCGGACACCTTAAGCTCAACCCCAAACCTAACCTGACCCTGACGCTTACTCCAACCGTAACAGTTAACCGAAAACTAACAGTAGCCCTAAACTGTCTCCCTCAAACTAAGTTCAAACCTAACCTAACCTGAAGCCTAACTCAAACAATAGACCTAACCCTAACCCTAGGCGGACACCTGAAGCTCAACCACAACCCTAACCTGACCCTGACGCTATCTCCAACCGTAACACTGAACCGAAAACTAACAGTAGCCCTAAACTTACTTCCTCAAACTAAGTTCAAACCTAACCTAACCTGAAGCCTAAATCAAACCATACACCTAACCCTAACCCTAGGCGGACACCTTAAGCTCAACCCCAAACCTATCCTGGCCCTGACGCTAATTACAACAGTAACAGTTACCCGAAAACTAACAGTAGCCCTAAACTTACTCCCTCAAACTAACTTCAAACCTAACCTAATTTGAAGCCTAACTCAAACCATAGACCTAACCCTAACCCTAGGCGGACACCTGAAACTCAACCCCAAACCTAACCAGACCCTGACGCTATCTCTAACCGTAACACTGAACCAAAAACTAACAGTAGCCCTAAACTTACTCCCTCAAACTAAGTTCAAACCTAACCTAACCTGAAGCATAACTCAAACCATAGACCTAACCCTAACCCTAGGCGGACACCTGAAGCTCAACCCCAACCCTAACCTGACCCTGACGCTATCTCCAACCGTAACACTGAACCGAAAACTAACAGTAGCACTAAACTTACTCCCTCAAACTAAGTTCAATCCTAACCTAACCTGAAGCCTAACTCAAACCACAGACCTAACCCTAACCCTAGGCAGACACCTTAAGCTCAACCCCAACCCTAACCTGGCCCTGACGCTAACTCCAACAGTAACAGTTACCCGAAAACTAACAGTAGCCCTAAACTTACTCCCTCAAACTAAGTTCAAACCTAACCTAACCTGAAGGCTAACTCAAACCACAGACCTAACCCTAACCCTAGGCGGACACCTTAAGCTCAACCCCAACCCTAACTGGACCCTCACGCTAACTCCAAATGTAACATTGAACCGAAAACTAACAGTAGCCCTAAACTTACTCCCTCAAACTACGTTCAATCCTAACCTAACCTGAAGCCTAAATGAAACCATAGACCTAACCCTAACCCTAGGTGGACACCTTATGCTTAACCCCCACCCTAACCTGATCGTGACGCTTACTCCAACCGTAACAGTTAAATGAAAACTAACAGTAGCCCTAAACTGTCTCCCTCAAACTAAGTTCAAACCTAACCTAACCTGAAGCCTAACTCAAACAATAGACCTAACCCTAACGTAGGCGGACACCTGAAGCTCACCCACAACCCTAACCTGACCCTGACGCTATCTCCAACCGTAACACTGAACCGAAAACTAACAGTAGCCCTAAACTTACTTCCTCAAACTAAGTTCAAACCTAACCTAACTTGAAGCCTAAATCAAACCATACACCTAACCCTAACCCTAGGCGGACACCTTAAACTCAACCCCAAACCTAACCTGACCCTGACGCTTACTCCAACCGTAACAGTTAACCGAAAACTAACAGTAGCCCTAAACTGACTCCCTCAAACTAAGTTCAAACCTAACCTAACCTGAAGCCTAAATGAAACCATAGACCTAACCCTAACCCTAGGCGGACACCTTATGCTTAACCCCCACCCTAACCTGACCCTGACGCTTACTCCAACCGTAACAGATAAACGAAAACTAACAGTAGCCCTAAACTTACTCCCTCAAGCTAAGTTCAAACCTAACCTAACCTGAAGCCTAAATCAAACCATACACCTAACCCTAACCCTAGGCGGACACCTTAAGCTCAACCCCAAACCTAACCTGGCCCTGACGCTAACTACAACAGTAACAGTTACCCGAAAACTAACAGTAGCCCTAAACTTACTCCCTCAAACTAACTTCAAACCTAACCTAATTTGAAGCCTAACTCAAACCATAGACCTAACCCTAACCCTAGGCGGACACCTGAAACTCAACCACAACCCTAACCAGACCCTGACGCTATCTCTAACCGTAACACTGAACCGAAAACTAACAGTAGCCCTAAACTTACTCCCTCAAACTAAGTTCAAACCTAACCTAACCTGAAGCATAACTCAAACCATAGACCTAACCCTAACCCTAGGCGGACACCTGAAGCTCAACCCCAACCCTAACCTGACCCTGACGCTATCTCCAACCGTAACACTGAACCGAAAACTAACAGTAGCCCTAAACTTACTCCCTCAAACTAAGTTCAAACCTAACCTAACCTGAAGCCTAACTCAAACCACAGACCTAACCCTAACCCTAGGCGGACACCTTAAGCTCAACCCCAACCCTAACCTGGCCCTGACGCTAACTCCAACAGTAACAGTTACCCGAAAACTAACAGTAGCCCTAAACTTACTCCCTCAAACTAAGTTCAAACCTAACCTAACCTGAAGCCTAACTCAAACCACAGACCTAACCCTAACCCTAGGCGGACACCTTAAGCTCAACCCCAACCCTAACCGGACCCTCAGGCTAACTCCAAACGTAACATTGAACCGAAAACTAACAGTAGCCCTAAACTTACTCCCTCAAACTACGTTCAATCCTAACCTAACCTGAAGCCTAAATGAAACCATAGACCTAACCCTAACCCTAGGCGGACACCTTATGCTTAACCCCCACCCTAACCTGATCCTGACGCTTACTCCAACCGTAACAGTTAAATGAAAACTAACAGTAGCCCTAAACTGTCTCCCTCAAACTAAGTTCAAACCTAACCTAACCTGAAGCCTAACTCAAACAATAGACCTAACCCTAACCCTAGGCGGACACCTGAAGCTCAACCACAACCCTAACCTGACCCTGACGCTATCTCCAACCGTAACACTGAACCGAAAACTAACAGTAGCCCTAAACTTACTTCCTCAAACTAAGTTCAAACCTAACCTAACCTGAAGCCTAAATCAAACCATACACCTAACCCTAACCCTAGGCGGACACCTTAAGCTCAACCCCAAACCTAACCTGACCCTGACGCTTACTCCAACCGTAACAGTTAACCGAAAACTAACAGTAGCCCTAAACTGTCTCCCTCAAACTAAGTTCAAACCTAACCTAACCTGAAGCCTAACTCAAACAATAGACCTAACCCTAACCCTAGGCGGACACCTGAAGCTCAACCACAACCCTAACCTGACCCTGACGCTATCTCCAACCGTAACACTGAACCGAAAACTAACAGTAGCCCTAAACTTACTTCCTCAAACTAAGTTCAAACCTAACCTAACCTGAAGCCTAAATCAAACCATACACCTAACCCTAACCCTAGGCGGACACCTTAAGCTCAACCCCAAACCTATCCTGGCCCTGACGCTAACTACAACAGTAACAGTTACCCGAAAACTAACAGTAGCCCTAAACTTACTCCCTCAAACTAACTTCAAACCTAACCTAATTTGAAGCCTAACTCAAACCATAGACCTAACCCTAACCCTAGGCGGACACCTGAAACTCAACCCCAAACCTAACCAGACCCTGACGCTATCTCTAACCGTAACACTGAACCAAAAACTAACAGTAGCCCTAAACTTACTCCCTCAAACTAAGTTCAAACCTAACCTAACCTGAAGCATAACTCAAACCATAGACCTAACCCTAACCCTAGGCGGACACCTGAAGCTCAACCCCAACCCTAACCTGACCCTGACGCTATCTCCAACCGTAACACTGAACCGAAAACTAACAGTAGCCCTAAACTTACTCCCTCAAACTAAGTTCAATCCTAACCTAACTTGAAGCCTAACTCAAACCACAGACCTAACCCTAACCCTAGGCAGACACCTTAAGCTCAACCCCAACCCTAACCTGGCCCTGACGCTAACTCCAACAGTAACAGTTACCCGAAAACTAACAGTAGCCCTAAACTTACTCCATCAAACTAAGTTCAAACCTAACCTAACCTGAAGCCTAACTCAAACCACAGACCTAACCCTAACCCTAGGCGGACACCTTAAGCTCAACCCCAACCCTAACTGGACCCTCACGCTAACTCCAAATGTAACATTGAACCGAAAACTAACAGTAGCCCTAAACTTACTCCCTCAAACTACGTTCAATCCTAACCTAACCTGAAGCCTAAATGAAACCATAGACCTAACCCTAACCCTAGGTGGACACCTTATGCTTAACCCCCACCCTAACCTGATCGTGACGCTTACTCCAACCGTAACAGTTAAATGAAAACTAACAGTAGCCCTAAACTGTCTCCCTCAAACTAAGTTCAAACCTAACCTAACCTGAAGCCTAACTCAAACAATAGACCTAACCCTAACCCTAGGCGGACACCTGAAGCTCACCCACAACCCTAACCTGACCCTGACGCTATCTCCAACCGTAACACTGAACCGAAAACTAACAGTAGCCCTAAACTTACTTCCTCAAACTAAGTTCAAACCTAACCTAACTTGAAGCCTAAATCAAACCATACACCTAACCCTAACCCTAGGCGGACACCTTAAACTCAACCCCAAACCTAACCTGACCCTGACGCTTACTCCAACCGTAACAGTTAACCGAAAACTAACAGTAGCCCTAAACTGACTCCCTCAAACTAAGTTCAAACCTAACCTAACCTGAAGCCTAAATGAAACCATAGACCTAACCCTAACCCTAGGCGGACACCTTATGCTTAACCCCCACCCTAACCTGACCCTGACGCTTACTCCAACCGTAACAGATAAACGAAAACTAACAGTAGCCCTAAACTTACTCCCTCAAGCTAAGTTCAAACCTAACCTAACCTGAAGCCTAAATCAAACCATACACCTAACCCTAACCCTAGGCGGACACCTTAAGCTCAACCCCAAACCTAACCTGGCCCTGACGCTAACTACAACAGTAACAGTTACCCGAAAACTAACAGTAGCCCTAAACTTACTCCCTCAAACTAACTTCAAACCTAACCTAATTTGAAGCCTAACTCAAACCATAGACCTAACCCTAACCCTAGGCGGACACTTGAAACTCAACCACAACCCTAACCAGACCCTGACGCTATCTCTAACCGTAACACTGAACCGAAAACTAACAGTAGCCTTAAACTTACTCCCTCAAACTAAGTTCAAACCTAACCTAACCTGAAGCATAACTCAAACCATAGACCTAACCCTAACCCTAGGCGGACACCTGAAGCTCAACCCCAACCCTAACCTGACCCTGACGCTATCTCCAACCGTAACACTGAACCGAAAACTAACAGTAGCCCTAAACTTACTCCCTCAAACTACGTTCAAACCTAACCTAACCTGAAGCCTAACTCAAACCACAGACCTAACCCTAACCCTAGGCGGACACCTTAAGCTCAACCCCAACCCTAACCTGGCCCTGACGCTAACTCCAACAGTAACAGTTACCCGAAAACTAACAGTAGCCCTAAACTTACTCCCTCAAACTAAGTTCAAACCTAACCTAACCTGAAGCATAACTCAAACCACAGACCTAACCCTAACCCTAGGCGGACACCTTAAGCTCAACCCCAACCCTAACCGGACCCTCAGGCTAACTCCAAACGTAACATTGAACCGAAAACTAACATTAGCCCTAAACTTACTCCCTCAAACTACGTTCAATCCTAACCTATCCTGAAGCCTAAATGAAACCATAGACCTAACCCTAACCCTAGGCGGACACCTTATGCTTAACCCCAACCCTAACCTGATCGTGACGCTTACTCCAACCGTAACAGTTAAATGAAAACTAACAGTAGCCCTAAACTGTCTCCCTCAAACTAAGTTCAAACCTAACCTAACCTGAAGCCTAACTCAAACAATAGACCTAACCCTAACCCTAGGCGGACACCTGAAGCTCAACCACAACCCTAACCTGACCCTGACGCTATGTCCACCCGTAACACTGAACCGAAAACTAACAGTAGCCCTAAACTTACTTCCTCAAACTAAGTTCAAACCTAACCTAACCTGAAGCCTAAATCAAACCATACACCTAACCCTAACCCTAGGCGGACACCTTAAGCTCAACCCCAAACCTAACCTGACCCTGACGCTTACTCCAACCGTAACAGTTAACCGAAAACTAACAGTAGCCCTAAACTGTCTCCCTCAAACTAAGTTCAAACCTAACCTAACCTGAAGCCTAACTCAAACAATAGACCTAACCCTAACCCTAGGCGGACACCTGAAGCTCAACCACAACCCTAACCTGACCCTGACGCTATCTCCAACCGTAACACTGAACCGAAAACTAACAGTAGCCCTAAACTTACTTCCTCAAACTAAGTTCAAACCTAACCTAACCTGAAGCCTAAATCAAACCATACACCTAACCCTAACCCTAGGCGGACACCTTAAGCTCAACCCCAAACCTAACCTGGCCCTGACGCTAACTACAACAGTAACAGTTACCCGAAAACTAACAGTAGCCCTAAACTTACTCCCTCAAACTAACTTCAAACCTAACCTAATTTGAAGCCTAACTCAAACCATAGACCTAACCCTAACCCTAGGCGGACACCTGAAACTCAACCCCAACCCTAACCAGACCCTGACGCTATCTCTAACCGTAACACTGAACCGAAAACTAACAGTAGCCCTAAACTTACTCCCTCAAACTAAGTTCAAACCTAACCTAACCTGAAGCATAACTCAAACCATAGACCTAACCCTAACCCTAGGTGGACACCTGAAGCTCAACCCCAACCCTAACCTGACCCTGACGCTATCTCCAACCGTAACACTGACCCGAAAACTAACAGTAGCCCTAAACTTACTCCCTCAAACTAAGTTCAATCCTAACCTAACCTGAAGCCTAACTCAAACCACAGACCTAACCCTAACCCTAGGCGGACACCTTAAGCTCAACCCCAACCCTAACCTGGCCCTGACGCTAACTCCAACAGTAACAGTTACCCGAAAACTAACAGTAGCCCTAAACTTACTCCCTCAAACTAAGTTCAAACCTAACCTAACCTGAAGCCTAACTCAAACCACAGACCTAACCCTAACCCTAGGCGGACACCTTAAGCTCAACCCCAACCCTAACCGGACCCTCACGCTAACTCCAAACGTAACATTGAACCGAAAACTAACAGTAGCCCTAAACTTACTCCCTCAAACTACGTTCAATCCTAACCTAACCTGAAGCCTAAATGAAACCATAGACCTAACCCTAACCCTAGGCGGACACCTTATGCTTAACCCCCACCCTAACCTGATCCTGACGCTTACTCCAACCGTAACAGTTAAATGAAAACTAACAGTAGCCCTAAACTGTCTCCCTCAAACTAAGTTCAAACCTAACCTAACCTGAAGCCTAACTCAAACAATAGACCTAACCCTAACCCTAACCCTAGGCGGACACCTGAAGCTCAACCACAACCCTAACCTGACCCTGACGCTATCTCCAACCGTAACACTGAACCGAAAACTAACAGTAGCCCTAAACTTACTTCCTCAAACTAAGTTCAAACCTAACCTAACTTGAAGCCTAAATCAAACCATACACCTAACCCTAACCCTAGGCGGACACCTTAAACTCAACCCCAAACCTAACCTGACCCTGACGCTTACTCCAACCGTAACAGTTAACCGAAAACTAACAGTAGCCCTAAACTGACTCCCTCAAACTAAGTTCAAACCTAACCTAACCTGAAGCCTAAATCAAATCATAGACCTAACCCTAACCCTAGGCGGACACCTTATGCTTAACCCCCACCCTAACCTGACCCTGACGCTTACTCCAACTGTAACAGTTAACCGAAAACTAACAATAGCCCTAAACTTACTCCCTCAAAATAACTTCAAACCTAACCTAACCTGAAGCCTAAATCAAACCATACACCTAACCCTAACCCTAGGCGGACACCTTAAGCTCAACCCCAACCCTAACCTGGCCCTGACGCTAACTCCAACAGTAACAGTTACCCGAAAACTAACAGTAGCCCTAAACTTACCCCCTCAAACTAACTTAAAACCTAACCTAACTTGAAGCCTAACTCAAACCATAGACCTAACCCTAACCCTAGGCGGACACCTGAAACTCAACCACAACCCTAACCAGACCCTGACGCTATCTCCAACCGTAACACTGAACCGAAAACTAACAGTAGCCCTAAACTTACTCCCTCAAACTAAGTTCAAACCTACCCTAACCTGGACCCTAACTCAAACCATAGACCTAACCCTAACCCTAGGCGGACACCTGAAGCTCAATCACAACACTAACCTGACCCTGACGCTATCTCCAACCGTAACACTGAACCGAAAACTAACAGTAGCCCTAAACTTACTCCCTCAAACTAAGTTCAAACCTAACCTAACCTGAAGCCTCACTCAAACCACAGACCTAACCCTAACCCTAGGAGGACACCTTAAGCTTGACCCCAACCCTAACCTGACCCTGACGCTTACTCCAACCGTAACAGTTAACCGAAAACTAACAGTAGCCCTAAACTTACTCCCTCAAACTAAGTTCAAACCTAACCTAACCTGAAGCCTAACTCAAACCACAGACCTAACCCTAACCCTAGGCAGACACCTTAAGCTCAACCCCAACCCTAACCGGACCCTCACGCTAACTCCAAACGTAACATTGAACCGAAAACTAACAGTAGCCCTAAACTTACTCCCTCAAACTAAGTTCAATCCTAACCTAACCTGAAGCCTAAATGAAACCATAGACCTAACCCTAACCCTAGGTGGACACCTTATGCTTAACCCCCACCCTAACCTGACCCTGACGCTTACTCGAACCGTAACAGTTAAACGAAAACTAACAGTAGCCCTAAACTGTCTCCCTCAAACTACGTTCAAACCTAACCTAACCTGAAGCCTAACTCAAACAATAGACTTAACCCTAACCCTAGGCGGACACCTTAAGCTTAACCCCAACCCTAACCTGACCCTGAGGCTAAATCCAACCGTAACACTGAACCGAAAACTAACAGTGGCCCTAAACTTACTCCCTCAAACTAAGTTCAATCCTAACCTAACCTGAAGCCTAAATGAAACCATAGACCTAACCCTAACCCTAGGCGGACACCTTATGCTTAACCCCCACCCTAACCTGACCCTGACGCTTACTCCAACCGTAACAGATAAACGAAAACTAACAGTAGCCCTAAACTTACTCCCTCAAACTAAGTTCAAACCTAACCTAACCTGAAGCCTAAATCAAACCATACACCTAACCCTAACCCTAGGCGGACACCTTAAGCTCAACCCCAAACCTAACCTGGCCCTGACGCTAACTACAACAGTAACAGTTACCCGAAAACTAACAGTAGCCCTAAACTTACTCCCTCAAACTAACTTCAAACCTAACCTAATTTGAAGCCTAACTCAAACCATAGACCTAACCCTAACCCTAGGCGGACACCTGAAACTCAACCACAACCCTAACCAGACCCTGACGCTATCTCTAACCGTAACACTGAACCGAAAACTAACAGTAGCCCTAAACTTACTCCCTCAAACTAAGTTCAAACCTAACCTAACCTGAAGCATAACTCAAACCATAGACCTAACCCTAACCCTAGGCGGACACCTGAAGCTCAACCCCAACCCTAACCTGACCCTGACGCTATCTCCAACCGTAACACTGAACCGAAAACTAACAGTAGCCCTAAACTTACTCCCTCAAACTAAGTTCAATCCTAACCTAACCTGAAGCCTAACTCAAACCACAGACCTAACCCTAACCCTAGGCGGACACCTTAAGCTCAACCCCAACCCTAACCTGGCCCTGACGCTAACTCCAACAGTAACAGTTACCCGAAAACTAACAGTAGCCCTAACCTTACTCCCTCAAACTAAGTTCAAACCTAACCTAACC
This sequence comes from Tupaia tana, assembly GCA_026018925.1. NCBI lineage: Eukaryota > Metazoa > Chordata > Mammalia > Scandentia > Tupaiidae > Tupaia > Tupaia tana. The sequence continues at coordinate 563,039 of JAKSZU010000095.1, forward strand.
TGAAGCCTAACTCAAACCACAGACCTAACCCTAACCCTAGGCGGACACCTTAAGCTCAACCCCAACCCTAACCGGACCCTCACGCTAACTCCAAACGTAACATTGAACCGAAAACTAACAGTAGCCCTAAACTTACTCCCTCAAACTACGTTCAATCCTAACCTAACCTGAAGCCTAAATGAAACCATAGACCTAACCCTAACCCTAGGCGGACACCTTATGCTTAACCCCCACCCTAACCTGATCCTGACGCTTACTCCAACCGTAACAGTTAAATGAAAACTAACAGTAGCCCTAAACTGTCTCCCTCAAACTAAGTTCAAACCTAACCTAACCTGAAGCCTAACTCAAACAATAGACCTAACCCTAACCCTAGGCGGACACCTGAAGCTCAACCACAACCCTAACCTGACCCTGACGCTATCTCCAACCGTAACACTGAACCGAAAACTAACAGTAGCCCTAAACTTACTTCCTCAAACTAAGTTCAAACCTAACCTAACCTGAAGCCTAAATCAAACCATACACCTAACCCTAACCCTAGGCGGACACCTTAAACTCAACCCCAAACCTAACCTGACCCTGACGCTTACTCCAACCGTAACAGTTAACCGAAAACTAACAGTAGCCCTAAACTGACTCCCTCAAACTAAGTTCAAACCTAACCTAACCTGAAGCCTAAATCAAATCATAGACCTAACCCTAACCCTAGGCGGACACCTTATGCTTAACCCCCACCCTAACCTGACCCTGACGCTTACTCCAACTGTAACAGTTAACCGAAAACTAACAATAGCCCTAAACTTACTCCCTCAAACTAACTTCAAACCTAACCTAACCTGAAGCCTAAATCAAACCATACACCTAACCCTAACCCTAGGCGGACACCTTAAGCTGAACCCCAACCCTAACCTGGCCCTGACGCTAACTCCAACAGTAACAGTTACCCGAAAACTAACAGTAGCCCTAAACTTACTCCCTCAAACTAACTTCAAACCTAACCTAACTTGAAGCCTAACTCAAATCATAGACCTAACCCTAACCCTAGGCGGACACCTGAAACTCAACCACAACCCTAACCAGACCCTGACGCTATCTCCAACCGTAACACTGAACCGAAAACTAACAGTAGCCCTAAACTTACTCCCTCAAACTCAGTTCAAACCTACCCTAACCTGGACCCTAACTCAAACCATAGACCTAACCCTAACCCTAGGCGGACACCTGAAGCTCAATCACAACCCTAACCTGACCCTGACGAGATCTCCAACCGTAACACTGAACCGAAAACTAACAGTAGCCCTAAACTTACTCCCTCAAACTAAGTTCAAACCTAACCTAACCTGAAGCCTCACTCAAACCACAGACCTAACCCTAACCCTAGGAGGACACCTTAAGCTTGACCCCAACCCTAACCTGACCCTGACGCTTACTCCAACCGTAACAGTTAACCGAAAACTAACAGTAGCCCTAAACTTACTCCCTCAAACTAAGTTCAAACCTAACCTAACCTGAAGCCTAACTCAAACCACAGACCTAACCCTAACCCTAGGCAGACACCTTAAGCTCAACCCCAACCCTAACCGGACCCTCACGCTAACTCCAAACGTAACATTGAACCGAAAACTAACAGTAGCCCTAAACTTACTCCCTCAAAACTAAGTTCAATCCTAACCTAACCTGAAGCCTAAATGAAACCCATAGACCTAACCCTAACCCTAGGTGGACACCTTATGCTTAACCCCCACCCTAACCTGACCCTGACGCTTACTCCAACCGTAACAGTTAAACGAAAACTAACAGTAGCCCTAAACTGTCTCCCTGAAACTAAGTTCAAACCTAACCTAACCTGAAGCCTAACTCAAACAATAGACTTAACCCTAACCCTAGGCGGACACCTTAAGCTTAACCCCAACCCTAACCTGACCCTGAGGCTAAATCCAACCGTAAACACTGAACCGAAAACTAACAGTGGCCCTAAACTTACTCCCTCAAACTAAGTTCAATCCTAACCTAACCTGAAGCCTAAATGAAACCATAGACCTTACCCTAACCCTAGGCGGACACGTTATGCTTAACCCCCACCCTAACCTGACCCTGACGCTTACTCCAACCGGAACAGATAAACGAAAACTAACAGTAGCCCTAAACTTACTCCTCAAACTAAGTTCAAACCTAACCTAACCTGAAGCCTAAATCAAAACCATACACCTAACCCTAACCCTAGGCGGACACCTTAAGCTCAACCCCAAACCCTAACCTGGCCCTGACGCTAACTACAACAGTAACAGTTACCCGAAAACTAACAGTAGCCCTAAACTTACTCCCTCAAACTAACTTCAAACCTAACCTAATTTGAAGCCTAACTCAAACCATAGACCTAACCCTAACCCTAGGCGGACACCTGAAACTCAACCACAACCCTAACCAGACCCTGACGCTATCTCTAACCGTAACACTGAACCGAAAACTAACAGTAGCCCTAACTTACTCCCTCAAACTAAGTTCAAACCTAACCTAACCTGAAGCATAACTCAAACCATAGACCTAACCCTAACCCTAGGCGGACACCTGAAGCTCAACCCCAACCCTAACCTGACCCTGACCCTATCTCCAACCGTAACACTGAACCGAAAACTAACAGTAGCCCTAAACTTACTCCCTCAAACTAAGTTCAAACCTAACCTAACCTGAAGCATAACTCAAACCACAGACCTAACCCTAACCCTAGGCGGACACCTTAAGCTCAACCCCAACCATAACCTGGCCCTGACGCTAACTCCAACAGTAACAGTTACCCGAAAACTAACAGTAGCCCTAAACTTACTCCTCAAACTAAGTTCAAACCTAACCTAACCTGAAGCCTAACTCAAACCACAGACCTAACCCTAACCCTAGGCGGACACCTTAAGCTCAACCCCAACCCTAACCGGACCGTCAGGCTAACTCCAAACGTAACATTGAACCGAAAACTAACAGTAGCCCTAAACTTACTCCCTCAAACTACGTTCAATCCTAACCTAACCTGAAGCCTAAATGAAACCATAGACCTAACCCTAACCCTAGGCGGACACCTTATGCTTAACCCCCACCCTAACCTGATCCTGACGCTTACTCCAACCGTAACAGTTAAATGAAAACTAACAGTACCCTAAACTGTCTCCCTCAAACTAAGTTCAAACCTAACCTAACCTGAAGCCTAACTCAAACAATAGACCTAACCCTAACCCTAGGCGGACACCTGAAGCTCAACCACAACCCTAACCTGACCCTGACGCTATCTCCACCCGTAACACTGAACCGAAAACTAACAGTAGCCCTAAACTTACTTCCTCAAACTAAGTTCAAACCTAACCTAACCTGAAGCCTAAATCAAACCATACACCTAACCCTAACCCTAGGCGGACACCTTAAGCTCAACCCCAAACCTAACCTGACCCTGACGCTTACTCCAACCGTAACAGTTAACCGAAAACTAACAGTAGCCCTAAACTGTCTCCCTCAAACTAAGTTCAAACCTAACCTAACCTGAAGCCTAACTCAAACAATAGACCTAGACCCTAACCCTAGGCGGACACCTGAAGCTCAAACCACAACCCTAACCTGACCCTGACGCTATCTCCAACCGTAACACTGAACCGAAAACTAACAGTAGCCCTAAACTTACTTCCTCAAACTAAGTTCAAACCTAACCTAACCTGAAGCCTAAATCAAACCATACACCTAACCCTAACCCTAGGCGGACACCTTAAGCTCAACCCCAAACCTAACCTGGCCCTGACGCTAACTACAACAGTAACAGTTACCCGAAAACTAACAGTAGCCCTAAACTTACTCCCTCAAACTAACTTCAAACCTAACCTAATTTGAAGCCTAACTCAAACCATAGACCTAACCCTAACCCTAGGCGGACACCTGAAACTCAACCACAACCCTAACCAGACCCTGACGCTATCTCTAACCGTAACACTGAACCGAAAACTAACAGTAGCCCTAAACTTACCTCCCTCAAACTAAGTTCAAACCTTAACCTAACCTGAAGCATAACTCAAACCATAGACCTAACCCTAACCCTAGGCGGACACCTGAAGCTCAACCCCAACCCTAACCTGACCCTGACCCTATCTCCAACCGTAACACTGGAACCGAAAACTAACAGTAGCCCTAAACTTACTCCCTCAAAACTAAGTTCAAACCTAACCTAACCTGAAGCCTAACTCAAACCACAGACCTAACCCTAACCCTAGGCGGACACCTTAAGCTCAACCCCAACCCTAACCGGACCCTCACGCTAACTCCAAACGTAACATTGAACCGAAAACTAACAGTAGCCCTAAACTTACTCCCTCAAACTACGTTCAATCCTAACCTAACCTGAAGCCTAAATGAAACCATAGACCTAACCCTAACCCTAGGCGGACACCTTATGCTTAACCCCACCCTAACCTGATCCTGACGCTTACTCCAACCGTAACAGTTAATGAAAACTAACAGTAGCCCTAAACTGTCTCCCTCAAACTAAGTTCAAACCTAACCTAACCTGAAGCCTAACTCAAACAATAGACCTAACCCTAACCCTAGGCGGACACCTGAAGCTCAACCACAACCCTAACCTGACCCTGACGCTATCTTCCAACCGTAACACTGAACCGAAAACTAACAGTAGCCCTAAACTTACTTCCTCAAACTAAGTTCAAACCTAACCTAGACCTGAAGCCTAAATCAAACCATACACCTAACCCTAACCCTAGGCGGGACACCTTAAGCTCAACCCCAAACCTAACCTGACCCTGACGCTTACTCCAACCGTAACAGTTAACCGAAAACTAACAGTAGCCCTAAACTGTCTCCCTCAAACTAAGTTCAAACCTAACCTAACCTGAAGCCTAACTCAAACAATAGACCTAACCCTAACCCTAGGCGGACACCTGAAGGCTCAACCACAACCCTAACCTGACCCTGACGCTATCCTCCAACCGTAACACTGAACCGAAAACTAACAGTAGCCCTAAACTTACTTCCTCAAACTAAGTTCAAACCTAACCTAACCTGAAGCCTAAATCAAACCATACACCTAACCCTAACCCTAGGGCGGACACCTTAAGCTCAACCCCAAACCTAACCTGGCCCTGACGCTAACTACAACAGTAACAGTTACCCGAAAACTAACAGTAGCCCTAAACTTACTCCCTCAAACTAACTTCAAACCTAACCTAATTTGAAGCCTAACTCAAACCATAGACCTAACCCTAACCCTAGGCGGACACCTGAAACTCAACCACAACCCTAACCAGACCCTGACGCTATCTCTAACCGTAACACTGAACCGAAAACTAACAGTAGCCCTAAACTTACTCCCTCAAACTAAGTTCAAACCTAACCTAACCTGACAGCATAACTCAAACCATAGACCTAACCCTAACCCTAGGCGGACACCTGAAGCTCAACCCCAACCCTAAACCTGACCCTGACGCTTACTCCAACCGTAACAGTTAACCGAAAACTAACAGTAGCCCTAAACTTACTCCCTCAAACTAAGTTCAAACCTAACCTAACCTGAAGCCTAACTCAAACCACAGACCTAACCCTAACCCTAGGCAGACAACTTAAGCTCAACCCCAACCCTAACCGACCGTCACGCTAACTCCAAACGTAACATTGAACCGAAAACTAACAGTAGCCCTAAACTTACTCCCTCAAACTAAGTTCAATCCTAACCTAACCTGAAGCCTAAATGAAACCATAGACCTAACCCTAACCCTAGGTGGACACCTTATGCTTAACCCCCACCCTAACCTGACCCTGACGCTTACTTCCAACCGTAACAGATAACGAAAACTAACAGTAGCCCTAAACTGTCTCCCTCAAACTAAGTTCAAACCTAACCTAACCTGAAGCCTAACTCAAACAATAGACTTAACCCTAACCCTAGGCGGACACCTTAAGCTTAACCCCAACCCTAACCTGACCCTGAGGCTAAATCCAACCGTAACACTGAACCGAAAACTAACAGTGGCCCTAAACTTACTCCCTCAAACTAAGTTCAATCCTAACCTAACCTGAAGCCTAAATGAAACCATAGACCTTACCCTAACCCTAGGCGGACACCTTATGCTTAACCCCCACCCTAACCTGACCCTGACGCTTACTCCAACCGGAACAGATAAACGAAAACTAACAGTAGCCCTAAACTTACTCCCTCAAACTAAGTTCAAACCTAACCTAACCTGAAGCCTAAACCAAACCATACACCTAACCCTAACCCTAGGCGGACACCTTAAGCTCAACCCCAAACCTAACCTGGCCCTGACGCTAACTACAACAGAAACAGTTACCCGAAAACTAACAGTAGCCCTAAACTTACTCCTCAAACTAACTTCAAACCTAACCTAATTTGAAGCCTAACTCAAACCATAGACCTAACCCTAACCCTAGGCGGACACCTGAAACTCAACCACAACCCTAACCAGACCCTGACGCTATCTCTAACCGTAACACTGAACCGAAAACTAACAGTAGCCCTAAACTTACTCCCTCAAACTAAGTTCAAACCTAACCTAACCTGAAGCATAACTCAAACAATAGACCTAACCCTAACCCTAGGCGGACACCTGAAGCTCAACCACAACCCTAACCTGACCCTGACCCTATCTCCAACCGTAACACTGAACCGAAAACTAACAGTAGCCCTAAACTTACTCCCTCAAACTAAGTTCAAACCTAACCTAACCTGAAGCCTAACTCAAACCACAGACCTAACCCTAACCCTAGGCGGACACCTTAAGCTCAACCCCAACCATAACCTGGCCCTGACGCTAACTCCAACAGTAACAGTTACCCGAAAACTAACAGTAGCCCTAAACTTACTCCCTCAAACTAAGTTCAAACCTAACCTAACCTGAAGCCTAACTCAAACCACAGACCTAACCCTAACCCTAGGCGGACACCTTAAGCTCAACCCCAACCCTAACCGGACCCTCACGCTAACTCCAAACGTAACATTGAACCGAAAACTAACAGTAGCCCTAAACTTACTCCCTCAAACTACGTTCAATCCTAACCTAACCTGAAGCCTAAATGAAACCATAGACCTAACCCTAACCCTAGGCGGACACCTTATGCTTAACCCCCACCCTAACCTGATCCTGACGCTTACTCCAACCGTAACAGTTAAATGAAAACTAACAGTAGCCCTAAACTGTCTCCCTCAAACTAAGTTCAAACCTAACCTAACCTGAAGCCTAACTCAAACAATAGACCTAACCCTAACCCTAGGCGGACACCTGAAGCTCAACCACAACCCTAACCTGACCCTGACGCTATCTCCAACCGTAACACTGAACCGAAAACTAACAGTAGCCCTAAACTTACTTCCTCAAACTAAGTTCAAACCTAACCTAACCTGAAGCCTAAATCAAACCATACACCTAACCCTATCCCTAGGCGGACACCTTAAGCTCAACCCCAAACCTAACCTGACCCTGACGCTTACTCCAACCGTAACAGTTAACCGAAAACTAACAGTAGCCCTAAACTGTCTCCCTCAAACTAAGTTCAAACCTAACCTAACCTGAAGCCTAACTCAAACAATAGACCTAACCCTAACCCTAGGCGGACACCTGAAGCTCAACCACAACCCTAACCTGACCCTGACGCTATCTCCAACCGTAACACTGAACCGAAAACTAACAGTAGCCCTAAACTTACTTCCTCAAACTAAGTTCAAACCTAACCTAACCTGAAGCCTAAATCAAACCATACACCTAACCCTAACCCTAGGCGGACACCTTAAACTCAACCCCAAACCTAACCTGACCCTGATGCTTACTCCAACCGTAACAGTTAACCGAAAACTAACAGTAGCCCTAAACTGACTCCCTCAAACTAAGTTCAAACCTAACCTAACCTGAAGCCTAAATCAAATCATAGACCTAACCCTAACCCTAGGCGGACACCTTATGCTTAACCCCCACCCTAACCTGACCCTGACGCTTACTCCAACTGTAACAGTTAACCGAAAACTAACAATAGCCCTAAACTTACTCCTCAAACTAACTTCAAACCTAACCTAACCTGAAGCCTAAATCAAACCATACACCTAACCCTAACCCTAGGCGGACACTTTAAGCTCAACCCCAACCCTAACCTGGCCCTGACGCTAACTCCAACAGTAACAGTTACCCGAAAACTAACAGTAGCCCTAAACTTACTCCCTCAAACTAACTTCAAACCTAACCTAACTTGAAGCCTAACTCAAATCATAGACCTAACCCTAACCCTAGGCGGACACCTGAAACTCAACCACAACCCTAACCAGACCCTGACGCTATCTCCAACCGTAACACTGAACCGAAAACTAACAGTAGCCCTAAACTTACTCCCTCAAACTCAGTTCAAACCTACCCTAACCTGGACCCTAACTCAAACCATAGACCTAACCCTAACCCTAGGCGGACACCTGAAGCTCAATCACAACCCTAACCTGACCCTGACGAGATCTCCAACCGTAACACTGAACCGAAACTAACAGTAGCCCTAAACTTACTCCCTCAAACTAAGTTCAAACCTAACCTAACCTGAAGCCTCACTCAAACCACAGACCTAACCCTAACCCTAGGAGGACACCTTAAGCTTGACCCCAACCCTAACCTGACCCTGACGCTTACTCCAACCGTAACAGTTAACCGAAAACTAACAGTAGCCCTAAACTTACTCCCTCAAACTAAGTTCAAACCTAACCTAACCTGAAGCCTAACTCAAACCACAGACCTAACCCTAACCCTAGGCAGACACCTTAAGCTCAACCCCAACCCTAACCGGACCGTCACGCTAACTCCAAACGTAACATTGAACCGAAAACTAACAGTAGCCCTAAACTTACTCCCTCAAACTAAGTCAATCCTAACCTAACCTGAAGCCTAAATGAAACCATAGACCTAACCCTAACCCTAGGTGGACACCTTATGCTTAACCCCCACCCTAACCTGACCCTGACGCTTACTCCAACCGTAACAGTTAAACGAAAACTAACAGTAGCCCTAAACTGTCTCCCTGAAACTAAGTTCAAACCTAACCTAACCTGAAGCCTAACTCAAACAATAGACTTAACCCTAACCCTAGGCGGACACCTTAAGCTTAACCCCAACCCTAACCTGACCCTGAGGCTAAATCCAACCGTAACACTGAACCGAAAACTAACAGTGGCCCTAAACTTACTCCCTCAAACTAAGTTCAATCCTAACCTAACCTGAAGCCTAAATGAAACCATAGACCTTACCCTAACCCTAGGCGGACACGTTATGCTTAACCCCCACCCTAACCTGACCCTGACGCTTACTCCAACCGGAACAGATAAACGAAAACTAACAGTAGCCCTAAACTTACTCCCTCAAACTAAGTTCAAACCTAACCTAACCTGAAGCCTAAATCAAACCATACACCTAACCCTAACCCTAGGCGGACACCTTAAGCTCAACCCAAACCTAACCTGGCCCTGACGCTAACTACAACAGTAACAGTTACCCGAAAACTAACAGTAGCCCTAAACTTACTCCCTCAAACTAACTTCAAACCTAACCTAATTTGAAGCCTAACTCAAACCATAGACCTAACCCTAACCCTAGGCGGACACCTGAAACTCAACCACAACCCTAACCAGACCCTGACGCTATCTCTAACCGTAACACTGAACCGAAAACTAACAGTAGCCCTAAACTTACTCCCTCAAACTAAGTTCAAACCTAACCTAACCTGAAGCATAACTCAAACCATAGACCTAACCCTAACCCTAGGCGGACACCTGAAGCTCAACCCCAACCCTAACCTGACCCTGACCCTATCTCCAACCGTAACACTGAACCGAAAACTAACAGTAGCCCTAAACTTACTCCCTCAAACTAAGTTCAAACCTAACCTAACCTGAAGCCTAACTCAAACCACAGACCTAACCCTAACCCTAGGCGGACACCTTAAGCTCAACCCCAACCATAACCTGGCCCTGACGCTAACTCCAACAGTAACAGTTACCCGAAAACTAACAGTAGCCCTAAACTTACTCCCTCAAACTAAGTTCAAACCTAACCTAACCTGAAGCCTAACTCAAACCACAGACCTAACCCTAACCCTAGGCGGACACCTTAAGCTCAACCCCAACCCTAACCGGACCCTCACGCTAACTCCAAACGTAACATTGAACCGAAAACTAACAGTAGCCCTAAACTTACTCCCTCAAACTACGTTCAATCCTAACCTAACCTGAAGCCTAAATGAAACCATAGACCTAACCCTAACCCTAGGCGGACACCTTATGCTTAACCCCCACCCTAACCTGATTCTGACGCTTACTCCAACCGTAACAGTTAAATGAAAACTAACAGTAGCCCTAAACTGTCTCCCTCAAACTAAGTTCAAACCTAACCTAACCTGAAGCCTAACTCAAACAATAGACCTAACCCTAACCCTAGGCGGACACCTGAAGCTCAACCACAACCCTAACCTGACCCTGACGCTATCTCCACCCGTAACACTGAACCGAAAACTAACAGTAGCCCTAAACTTACTTCCTCAAACTAAGTTCAAACCTAACCTAACCTGAAGCCTAAATCAAACCATACACCTAACCCTAACCCTAGGCGGACACCTTAAGCTCAACCCCAAACCTAACCTGACCCTGACGCTTACTCCAACCGTAACAGTTAACCGAAAACTAACAGTAGCCCTAAACTGTCTCCCTCAAACTAAGTTCAAACCTAACCTAACCTGAAGCCTAACTCAAACAATAGACCTAACCCTAACCCTAGGCGGACACCTGAAGCTCAACCACAACCCTAACCTGACCCTGACGCTATCTCCAACCGTAACACTGAACCGAAAACTAACAGTAGCCCTAAACTTACTTCCTCAAACTAAGTTCAAACCTAACCTAACCTGAAGCCTAAATCAAACCATACACCTAACCCTAACCCTAGGCGGACACCTTAAGCTCAACCCCAAACCTAACCTGGCCCTGACGCTAACTACAACAGTAACAGTTACCCGAAAACTAACAGTAGCCCTAAACTTACTCCCTCAAACTAACTTCAAACCTAACCTAATTTGAAGCCTAACTCAAACCATAGACCTAACCCTAACCCTAGGCGGACACCTGAAACTCAACCACAACCCTAACCAGACCCTGACGCTATCTCTAACCGTAACACTGAACCAAAAACTAACAGTAGCCCTAAACTTACTCCCTCAAACTAAGTTCAAACCTAACCTAACCTGAAGCATAACTCAAACCATAGACCTAACCCTAACCCTAGGCGGACACCTGAAGCTCAACCCCAACCCTAACCTGACCCTGACCCTATCTCCAACCGTAACACTGAACCGAAAACTAACAGTAGCCCTAAACTTACTCCCTCAAACTAAGTTCAAACCTAACCTAACCTGAAGCCTAACTCAAACCACAGACCTAACCCTAACCCTAGGCGGACACCTTAAGCTCAACCCCAACCCTAACCGGACCCTCACGCTAACTCCAAACGTAACATTGAACCGAAAACTAACAGTAGCCCTAAACTTACTCCCTCAAACTACGTTCAATCCTAACCTAACCTGAAGCCTAAATGAAACCATAGACCTAACCCTAACCCTAGGCGGACACCTTATGCTTAACCCCCACCCTAACCTGATCCTGACGCTTACTCCAACCGTAACAGTTAAATGAAAACTAACAGTAGCCCTAAACTGTCTCCCTCAAACTAAGTTCAAACCTAACCTAACCTGAAGCCTAACTCAAACAATAGACCTAACCCTAACCCTAGGCGGACACCTGAAGCTCAACCACAACCCTAACCTGACCCTGACGCTATCTCCAACCGTAACACTGAACCGAAAACTAACAGTAGCCCTAAACTTACTTCCTCAAACTAAGTTCAAACCTAACCTAACCTGAAGCCTAAATCAAACCATACACCTAACCCTAACCCTAGGCGGACACCTTAAGCTCAACCCCAAACCTAACCTGACCCTGACGCTTACTCCAACCGTAACAGTTAACCGAAAACTAACAGTAGCCCTAAACTGTCTCCCTCAAACTAAGTTCAAACCTAACCTAACCTGAAGCCTAACTCAAACAATAGACCTAACCCTAACCCTAGGCGGACACCTGAAGCTCAACCACAACCCTAACCTGACCCTGACGCTATCTCCAACCGTAACACTGAACCGAAAACTAACAGTAGCCCTAAACTTACTTCCTCAAACTAAGTTCAAACCTAACCTAACCTGAAGTCTAAATCAAACCATACACCTAACCCTAACCCTAGGCGGACACCTTAAGCTCAACCCCAAACCTAACCTGGCCCTGACGCTAACTACAACAGTAACAGTTACCCGAAAACTAACAGTAGCCCTAAACTTACTCCCTCAAACTAACTTCAAACCTAACCTAATTTGAAGCCTAACTCAAACCATAGACCTAACCCTAACCCTAGGCGGACACCTGAAACTCAACCACAACCCTAACCAGACCCTGACGCTATCTCTAACCGTAACACTGAACCGAAAACTAACAGTAGCCCTAAACTTACTCCCTCAAACTAAGTTCAAACCTAACCTAACCTGAAGCATAACTCAAACCATAGACCTAACCCTAACCCTAGGCGGACACCTGAAGCTCAACCCCAACCCTAACCTGACCCTGACGCTTACTCCAACCGTAACAGTTAACCGAAAACTAACAGTAGCCCTAAACTTACTCCCTCAAACTAAGTTCAAACCTAACCTAACCTGAAGCCTAACTCAAACCACAGACCTAACCCTAACCCTAGGCAGACAACTTAAGCTCAACCCCAACCCTAACCGGACCGTCACGCTAACTCCAAACGTAACATTGAACCGAAAACTAACAGTAGCCCTAAACTTACTCCCTCAAACTAAGTTCAATCCTAACCTAACCTGAAGCCTAAATGAAACCATAGACCTAACCCTAACCCTAGGTGGACACCTTATGCTTAACCCCCCACCCTAACCTGACCCTGACGCTTACTCCAACCGTAACAGATAAACGAAAACTAACAGTAGCCCTAAACTGTCTCCCTCAAACTAAGTTCAAACCTAACCTAACCTGAAGCCTAACTCAAACAATAGACTTAACCCTAACCCTAGGCGGACACCTTAAGCTTAACCCCAACCCTAACCTGACCCTGAGGCTAAATCCAACCGTAACACTGAACCGAAAACTAACAGTGGCCCTAAACTTACTCCCTCAAACTAAGTTCAATCCTAACCTAACCTGAAGCCTAAATGAAACCATATACCTTACCCTAACCCTAGGCGGACACCTTATGCTTAACCCCCACCCTAACCTGACCCTGACGCTTACTCCAACCGGAACAGATAAACGAAAACTAACAGTAGCCCTAAACTTACTCCCTCAAACTAAGTTCAAACCTAACCTAACCTGAAGCCTAAACCAAACCATACACCTAACCCTAACCCTAGGCGGACACCTTAAGCTCAACCCCAAACCTAACCTGGCCCTGACGCTAACTACAACAGAAACAGTTACCCGAAAACTAACAGTAGCCCTAAACTTACTCCCTCAAACTAACTTCAAACCTAACCTAATTTGAAGCCTAACTCAAACCATAGACCTAACCCTAACCCTAGGCGGACACCTGAAACTCAACCACAACCCTAACCAGACCCTGACGCTATCTCTAACCGTAACACTGAACCGAAAAACTAACAGTAGCCCTAAACTTACTCCCTCAAACTAAGTTCAAACCTAACCTAACCTGAAGCATAACTCAAACAATAGACCTAACCCTAACCCTAGGGCGGACACCTGAAGCTCAACCACAACCCTAACCTGACCCTGACCCTATCTCCAACCGTAACACTGAACCGAAAACTAACAGTAGCCCTAAACTTACTCCCTCAAACTAAGTTCAAACCTAACCTAACCTGAAGCCTAACTCAAACCACAGACCTAACCCTAACCCTAGGCGGACACCTTAAGCTCAACCCCAACCATAACCTGGCCCTGACGCTAACTCCAACAGTAACAGTTACCCGAAAACTAACAGTAGCCCTAAACTTACTCCCTCAAACTAAGTTCAAACCTAACCTAACCTGAAGCCTAACTCAAACCACAGACCTAACCCTAACCCTAGGCGGACACCTTAAGCTCAACCCCCAACCCTAACCGGACCCTCACGCTAACTCCAAACGTAACATTGAACCGAAAACTAACAGTAGCCCTAAACTTACTCCCTCAAACTACGTTCAATCCTAACCTAACCTGAAGCCTAAATGAAACCATAGACCTAACCCCTAACCCTAGGCGGACACCTTATGCTTAACCCCCACCCTAACCTGATCCTGACGCTTACTCCAACCGTAACAGTTAAATGAAAACTAACAGTAGCCCTAAACTGTCTCCCTCAAACTAAGTTCAAACCTAACCTAACCTGAAGCCTAACTCAAAACAATAGACCTAACCCTAACCCTAGGCGGACACCTGAAGCTCAACCACAACCCTAACCTGACCCTGACGCTATCTCCAACCGTAACACTGAACCGAAAACTAACAGTAGCCCTAAACTTACTTCCTCAAACTAAGTTCAAACCTAACCTAACCTGAAGCCTAAATCAAACCATACACCTAACCCTATCCCTAGGCGGACACCTTAAGCTCAACCCCAAACCTAACCTGACCCTGACGCTTACTCCAACCGTAAACAGTTAACCGAAAACTAACAGTAGCCCTAAACTGTCTCCCTCAAACTAAGTTCAAACCTAACCTAACCTGAAGCCTAACTCAAACAATAGACCCTAACCCTAACCCTAGGCGGACACCTGAAGCTCAACCACAACCCTAACCTGACCCTGACGCTATCTCCAACCGTAACACTGAACCGAAAACTAACAGTAGCCCTAAACTTACTTCCTCAAACTAAGTTCAAACCCTAACCTAACCTGAAGCCTAAATCAAACCATACACCTAACCCTAACCCTAGGCGGACACCTTAAGCTCAACCCCAAACCTAACCTGGCCCTGACGCTAACTACAACAGTAACAGTTACCCGAAAACTAACAGTAGCCCTAAACTTACTCCCTCAAACTAACTTCAAACCTAACCTAATTTGAAGCCTAACTCAAACCATAGACCTAACCCTAACGCTAGGCGGACACCTGAAACTCAACCAGAACCCTAACCAGACCCTGACGCTATCTCTAACCGTAACACTGAACCGAAAACTAACAGTAGCCCTAAACTTACTCCCTCAAACTAAGTTCAAACCTAACCTAACCTGAAGCATAACTCAAACCATAGACCTAACCCTAACCCTAGGCGGACACCTGAAGCTCAACCCCAACCCTAACCTGACCCTGACCCTATCTCCAACCGTAACACTGAACCGAAAACTAACAGTAGCCCTAAACTTACTCCCTCAAACTAAGTTCAAACCTAACCTAACCTGAAGCCTAACTCAAACCACAGACCTAACCCTAACCCTAGGCGGACACCTTAAGCTCAACCCCAACCATAACCTGGCCCTGACGCTAACTCCAACAGTAACAGTTACCCGAAAAACTAACAGTAGCCCTAAACTTACTCCATCAAACTAAGTTCAAAACCTAACCTAACCTGAAGCCTAACTCAAACCACAGACCTAACCCTAACCCTAGGCGGACACCTTAAGCTCAACCCCAACCCTAACCGGACCCTCACGCTAACTCCAAACGTAACATTGAACCGAAAACTAACAGTAGCCCTAAACTTACTCCCTCAAACTACGTTCAATCCTAACATAACCTGAAGCCTAAATGAAACCATAGACCTAACCCTAACCCTAGGCGGACACCTTATGCTTAACCCCCACCCTAACCTGATCCTGACGCTTACTCCAACCGTAACAGTTAAATGAAAACTAACAGTAGCCCTAAACTGTCTCCCTCAAACTAAGTTCAAACCTAACCTAACCTGAAGCCTAACTCAAACAATAGACCTAACCCTAACCCTAGGCGGACACCTGAAGCTCAACCACAACCCTAACCTGACCCTGACGCTATCTCCAACCGTAACACTGAACCGAAAACTAACAGTAGCCCTAAACTTACTTCCTCAAACTAAGTTCAAACCTAACCTAACCTGAAGCCTAAATCAAACCATACACCTAACCCTAACCCTAGGCGGACACCTTAAGCTCAACCCCAAACCTAACCTGACCCTGACGCTTACTCCAACCGTAACAGTTAACCGAAAACTAACAGTAGCCCTAAACTGTCTCCCTCAAACTAAGTTCAAACCTAACCTAACCTGAAGCCCTAACTCAAACAATAGACCTAACCCTAACCCTAGGCGGACACCTGAAGCTCAACCACAACCCTAACCTGACCCTGACGCTATCTCCAACCGTAACACTGAACCGAAAACTAACAGTAGCCCTAACTTACTTCCTCAAACTAAGTTCAAACCTAACCTAACCTGAAGCCTAAATCAAACCATACACCTAACCCTAACCCTAGGCGGACACCTTAAGCTCAACCCCAAACCTAACCTGGCCCTGACGCTAACTACAACAGTAACAGTTACCCGAAAACTAACAGTAGCCCTAAACTTACTCCCTCAAACTAACTTCAACCTAACCTAATTTGAAGCCTAACTCAAACCATAGACCTAACCCTAACCCTAGGCGGACACCTGAAACTCAACCACACCCTAACCAGACCCTGACGCTATCTCTAACCGTAACACTGAACCGAAAACTAACAGTAGCCCTAAACCTACTCCCTCAAACTAAGTTCAAACCTAACCTAACCTGAAGCATAACTCAAACCATAGACCTAACCCTAACCCTAGGCGGACACCTGAAGCTCAACCCCAACCCTAACCTGACCCTGACGCTATCTCCAACCGTAACACTGAACCGAAAACTAACAGTAGCCCTAAACTTACTCCCTCAAACTAAGTTCAATCCTAACCTAACCTGAAGCCTAACTCAAACCACAGACCTAACCCTAACCCTAGGCGGACACCTTAAGCTCAACCCCAACCCTAACCTGGCCCTGACGCTAACTCCAACAGTAACAGTTACCCGAAAACTAACAGTAGCCCTAAACTTACTCCCTCAAACTAAGTTCAAACCTAACCTAACCTGAAGCCTAACTCAAACCACAGACCTAACCCTAACCCTAGGCGGACACCTTAAGCTCAACCCCAACCCTAACCGGACCCTCACGCTAACTCCAAACGTAACATTGAACGAAAACTAACAGTAGCCCTAAACTTACTCCCTCAAACTACGTTCAATCCTAACCTAACCTGAAGCCTAAATGAAACCATAGACCTAACCCTAACCCTAGGCGGACACCTTATGCTTAACCCCCACCCTAACCTGATCCTGACGCTTACTCCAACCGTAACAGTTAAATGAAAACTAACAGTAGCCCTAAACTGTCTCCCTCAAACTAAGTTCAAACCTAACCTAACCTGAAGCCTAACTCAAACAATAGACCTAACCCTAACCCTAGGCGGACACCTGAAGCTCAACCACAACCCTAACCTGACCCTGACGCTATCTCCAACCGTAACACTGAACCGAAAACTAACAGTAGCCCTAAACTTACTTCCTCAAACTAAGTTCAAACCTAACCTAACTTGAAGCCTAAATCAAACCATACACCTAACCCTAACCCTAGGCGGACACCTTAAAGCTAAACCCAAACCTAACCTGACCCTGACGCTTACTCCAACCGTAACAGTTAACCGAAAACTAACAATAGCCCTAAACTGACTCCTCAAACTAAGTTCAAACCTAACCTAACCTGAAGCCTAAATGAAACCATAGACCTAACCCTAACCCTAGGCGGACACCTTATGCTTAACCCCCACCCTAACCTGACCCTGACGCTTACTCCAACCGTAACAGATAAACGAAAACTAACAGTAGCCCTAAACTTACTCCCTCAAACTAAGTTCAAACCTAACCTAACCTGAAGCCTAAATCAAACCATACACCTAACCCTAACCCTAGGCGGACACCTTAAGCTCAACCCCAAACCTAACCTGGCCCTGACGCTAACTACAACAGTAACAGTTACCCGAAAACTAACAGTAGCCCTAAACTTACTCCCTCAAACTAACTTCAAACCTAACCTAATTTGAAGCCTAACTCAAACCATAGACCTAACCCTAACCCTAGGCGGACACCTGAAACTCAACACAACCCTAACCAGACCCTGACGCTATCTCTAACCGTAACACTGAACCGAAAACTAACAGTAGCCCTAAACTTACTCCCTCAAACTAAGTTCAAACCTAACCTAACCTGAAGCATAACTCAAACCATAGACCTAACCCTAACCCTAGGCGGACACCTGAAGCTCAACCCCAACCCTAACCTGACCCTGACGCTATCTCCAACCGTAACACTGAACCGAAAACTAACAGTAGCCCTAAACTTACTCCCTCAAACTAAGTTCAAACCTAACCTAACCTGAAGCCTAACTCAAACCACAGACCTAACCCTAACCCTAGGCGGACACCTTAAGCTCAACCCCAACCCTAACCTGGCCCTGACGCTAACTCCAACAGTAACAGTTACCCGAAAACTAACAGTAGCCCTAAACTTACTCCCTCAAACTAGTTCAAACCTAACCTAACCTGAAGCCTGACTCAAACCACAGACCTAACCCTAACCCTAGGCGGACACCTTAATCTCAACCCCAACCCTAACCGGACTCTCAGGCTAACTCCAAACGTAACATTGAACCGAAAACTAACAGTAGCCCTAAACTTACTCCCTCAAACTACGTTCAATCCTAACCTAACCTGAAGCCTAAATGAAACCATAGACCTAACCCTAACCCTAGGCGGACACCTTATGCTTAACCCCCACCCTAACCTGATCCTGACGCTTACTCCAACCGTAGCAGTTAAATGAAAACTAACAGTAGCCCTAAACTGTCTCCCTCAAACTAAGTTCAAACCTAACCTAACCTGAAGCCTAACTCAAACAATAGACCTAACCCTAACCCTAGGCGGACACCTGAAGCTCAACCACAACACTAACCTGACCCTGACGCTATCTCCAACCGTAACACTGAACCGAAAACTAACAGTAGCCCTAAACTTACTTCCTCAAACTAAGTTCAAACCTAACCTAACCTGAAGCCTAAATCAAACCATACACCTAACCCTAACCCTAGGCGGACACCTTAAGCTCAACCCCAAACCTAACCTGACCCTGACGCTTACTCCAACCGTAACAGTTAACCGAAAACTAACAGTAGCCCTAAACTGTCTCCCTCAAACTAAGTTCAAACCTAACCTAACCTGAAGCCTAACTCAAACAATAGACCTAACCCTAACCCTAGGCGGACACCTGAAGCTCAACCACAACCCTAACCTGACCCTGACGCTATCTCCAACCGTAACACTGAACCGATAACTAACAGTAGCCCTAAACTTACTTCCTCAAACTAAGTTCAAACCTAACCTAACCTGAAGCCTAAATCAAACCATACACCTAACCCTAACCCTAGGCGGACACCTTAAGCTCAACCCCAAACCTAACCTGGCCCTGACGCTAACTACAACAGTAACAGTTACCCGAAAACTAACAGTAGCCCGAAACTTACTCCCTCAAACTAACTTCAAACCTAACCTAATTTGAAGCCTAACTCAAACCATAGACCTAACCCTAACCCTAGGCGGACACCTGAAACTCAACCCCAACCCTAACCAGACCCTGACGCTATCTCTAACCGTAACACTGAACCGAAACCTAACAGTAGCCCTAAACTTACTCCCTCAAACTAAGTTCAAACCTAACCTAACCTGAGGCATAACTCAAACCATAGACCTAACCCTAACCCTAGGCGGACACCTGAAGCTCAACCCCAACCCTAACCTGACCCTGACGCTATCTCCAACCGTAACACTGACCCGAAAACTAACAGTAGCCCTAACTTACTCCCTCAAACTAAGTTCAATCCTAACCTAACCTGAAGCCTAACTCAAACCACAGACCTAACCCTAACCCTAGGCGGACACCTTAAGCTCAACCCCAACCCTAACCTGGCCCTGACGCTAACTCCAACAGTAACAGTTACCCGAAAACTAACAGTAGCCCTAAACTTACTCCCTCAAACTAAGTTCAAACCTAACCTAACCTGAAGCCTAACTCAAACCACAGACCTAACCCTAACCCTAGGCAGACACCTTAAGCTCAACCCCAACCCTAACCGGACCCTCACGCTAACTCCAAACGTAACATTGAACCGAAAACTAACAGTAGCCCTAAACTTACTCCTTCAAACTACGTTCAATCCTAACCTAACCTGAAGCCTAAATGAAACCATAGACCTAACCCTAACCCTAGGCGGACACCTTATGCTTAACCCCCACCCTAACCTGATCCTGACGCTTACTCCAACCGTAACAGTTAAATGAAAACTAACAGTAGCCCTAAACTGTCTCCCTCGAACTAAGTTCAAACCTAACCTAACCTGAAGCCTAACTCAAACAATAGACCTAACCCTAACCCTAGGCGGACACCTGAAGCTCAACCACAACCCTAACCTGACCCTGACGCTATCTCCAACCGTAACACTGAACCGAAAACTAACAGTAGCCCTAAACTTACTTCCTCAAACTAAGTTCAAACCTAACCTAACCTGAAGCCTAAATCAAACCATACACCTAACCCTAACCCTAGGCGGACACCTTAAACTCAACCCCAAACCTAACCTGACCCTGACGCTTACTCCAACGTAACAGTTAACCGAAAACTAACAGTAGCCCTAAACTGACTCCCTCAAACTAAGTTCAAACCTATCCTAACCTGAAGCCTAAATCAAATCATAGACCTAACCCTAACCCTAGGCGGACACCTTATGCTTAACCCCCACCCTAACCTGACCTGACGCTTACTCCAACTGTAACAGTTAACCGAAAACTAACAATAGCCCTAAACTTACTCCCTCAAACTAACTTCAAACCTAACCTAACCTGAAGCCTAATCAAACCATACACCTAACCCTAACCCTAGGCGGACACCTTAAGCTCAACCCCAACCCTAACCTGGCCCTGACGCTAACTCCAACAGTAACAGTTACCCGAAAACTAACAGTAGCCCTAAACTTACTCCCTCAAACTAACTTCAAACCTAACCTAACTTGAAGCCTAACTCAAATCATAGACCTAACCCTAACCCTAGGCGGACACCTGAAACTCAACCACAACCCTAACCAGACCCTGACGCTATCTCCAACCGTAACACTGAACCGAAAACTAACAGTAGCCCTAAACTTACTCCCTCAAACTAAGTTCAAACCTACCCTAACCTGGACCCTAACTCAAACCATAGACCTAACCCTAACCCTAGGCGGACACCTGAAGCTCAATCACAACCCTAACCTGACCCTGACGCTATCTCCAACCGTAACACTGAACCGAAAACTAACAGTAGCCCTAAACTTACTCCCTCAAACTAAGTTCAAACCTAACCTAACCTGAAGCCTCACTCAAACCACAGACCTAACCCTAACCCTAGGAGGACACCTTAAGCTTGACCCCAACCCTAACCTGACCCTGACGCTTACTCCAACCGTAACAGTTAACCGAAAACTAACAGTAGCCCTAACTTACTCCCTCAAACTAAGTTCAAACCTAACCTAACCTGAACCCTAACTCAAACCACAGACCTAACCCTAACCCAAGGCAGACACCTTAAGCTCAACCCCAACCCTAACCGGACCCTCACGCTAACTCCAAACGTAACATTGAACCGAAAACTAACAGTAGCCCTAAACTTACTCCCTCAAACTAAGTTCAATCCTAACCTAACCTGAAGCCTAAATGAAACCATAGACCTAACCCTAACCCTAGGTGGACACCTTATGCTTAACCCCCACCCTAACCTGACCCTGACGCTTACTCCAACCGTAACAGTTAAACGAAAACTAACAGTAGCCCTAAACTGTCTCCCTCAAACTAAGTTCAAACCTAACCTAACCTGAAGCCTAACTCAAACAATAGACTTAACCCTAACCCTAGGCGGACACCTTAAGCTTAACCCCAACCCTAACCTGACCCTGAGGCTAAATCCAACCGTAACACTGAACCGAAAACTAACAGTGGCCCTAAACTTACTCCCTCAAACTAAGTTCAATCCTAACCTAACCTGAAGCCTAAATGAAACCATAGACCTAACCCTAACCCTAGGCGGACACCTTATGATTAACCCCACCCTAACCTGACCCTGACGCTTACTCCAACCGGAACAGATAAACGAAAACTAACAGTAGCCCTAAACTTACTCCCTCAAACTAAGTTCAAACCTAACCTAACCTGAAGCCTAAATCAAACCATACACCTAACCCTAACCCTAGGCGGACACCTTAAGCTCAACCCCAAACCTAACCAGGCCCTGACGCTAACTACAACAGTAACAGTTACCCGAAAACTAACAGTAGCCCTAAACTTACTCCCTCAAACTAACTTCAAACCTAACCTAATTTGAAGCCTAACTCAAACCATAGACCTAACCCTAACGCTAGGCGGACACCTGAAACTCAACCACAACCCTAACCAGACCCTGACGCTATCTCTAACCGTAACACTGAACCGAAAACTAACAGTAGCCCTAAACTTACTCCCTCAAACTAAGTTCAAACCTAACCTAACCTGAAGCATAACTCAAACCATAGACCTAACCCTAACCCTAGGCGGACACCTGAAGCTCAACCCCAACCCTAACCTGACCCTGACCCTATCTCCAACCGTAACACTGAACCGAAAACTAACAGTAGCCCTAAACTTACTCCCTCAAACTAAGTTCAAACCTAACCTAACCTGAAGCCTAACTCAAACCACAGACCTAACCCTAACCCTAGGCGGACACCTTAAGCTCAACCCCAACCATAACCTGGCCCTGACGCTAACTACAACAGTAACAGTTACCCGAAAACTAACAGTAGCCCTAAACTTACTCCATCAAACTAAGTTCAAACCTAACCTAACCTGAAGCCTAACTCAAACCACAGACCTAACCCTAACCCTAGGCGACACCTTAAGCTCAACCCCAACCCTAACCGGACCCTCACGCTAACTCCAAACGTAACATTGAACCGAAAACTAACAGTAGCCCTAAACTTAACTCCCTCAAACTACGTTCAATCCTAACCTAACCTGAAGCCTAAATGAAACCATAGACCTAACCCTAACCCTAGGCGGACACCTTATGCTTAACCCCCACCCTAACCTGATCCTGAAGCTTACTCCAACCGTAACAGTTAAATGAAAACTAACAGTAGCCCTAAATTGTCTCCCTCAACTAAGTTCAAACCTAACCTAACCTGAAGCCTAACTCAAACAATAGACCTAACCCTAACCCTAGGCGGACACCTGAAGCTCAACCACAACCCTAACCTGACCCTGACGCTATCTTCAACCGTAACACTGAACCGAAAACTAACAGTAGCCCTAAACTTACTTCCTCAAACTAAGTTCAAACCTAACCTAACCTGAAGCCTAAATCAAACCATACACCTAACCCTAACCCTAGGCGGACACCTTAAGCTCAACCCCAAACCTAACCTGACCCTGACGCTTACTCCAACCGTAACAGTTAACCGAAAACTAACAGTAGCCCTAAACTGTCTCCCTCAAACTAAGTTCAAACCTAACCTAACCTGAAGCCTAACTCAAACAATAGACCTAACCCTAACCCTAGGCGGACACCTGAAGCTCAACCACAACCCTAACCTGACCCTGACGCTATCTCCAACCGTAACACTGAACCGAAAACTAACAGTAGCCCTAAACTTACTTCCTCAAAACTAAGTTCAAACCTAACCTAACCTGAAGCCTAAATCAAACCATACACCTAAGCCTAACCCTAGGCGGACACCTTAAGCTCAACCCCAAACCTAACCTGGCCCTGACGCTAACTACAACAGTAACAGTTACCCGAAAACTAACAGTAGCCCTAAACTTACTCCCTCAAACTAACTTCAAACCTAACCTAATTTGAAGCCTAACTCAAACCATAGACCTAACCCTAACCCTAGGCGGACACCTGAAACTCAACCACAACCCTAACCAGACCCTGACGCTATCTCTAACCGTAACACTGAACCGAAAACTAACAGTAGCCCTAAACTTACTCCCTCAAACTAAGTTCAAACCTAACCTAACCTGAAGCATAACTCAAACCATAGACCTAACCCTAACCCTAGGCGGACACCTGAAGCTCAACCCCAACCCTAACCTGACCCTGACCCTATCTCCAACCGTAACACTGAACCGAAAACTAACAGTAGCCCTAAACTTACTCCCTCAAACTAAGTTCAAACCTAACCTAACCTGAAGCCTAACTCAAACCACAGACCTAACCCTAACCCTAGGCGGACACCTTAAGCTCAACCCCAACCATAACCTGGCCCTGACGCTAACTCCAACAGTAACAGTTACCCGAAAACTAACAGTAGCCCTAAACTTACTCCATCAAACTAAGTTCAAACCTAACCTAACCTGAAGCCTAACTCAAACCACAGACCTAACCCTAACCCTAGGCGGACACCTTAAGCTCAACCCCAACCCTAACCGGACCCTCACGCTAACTCCAAACGTAACATTGAACTGAAAACTAACAGTAGCCCTAAACTTACTCCCTCAAACTACGTTCAATCCTAACCTAACCTGAAGCCTAAATGAAACCATAGACCTAACCCTAACCCTAGGCGGACACCTTATGCTTAACCCCCACCCTAACCTGATCCTGACGCTTACTCCAACCGTAACAGTTAAATGAAAACTAACAGTAGCCCTAAACTGTCTCCCTCAAACTAAGTTCAAACCTAACCTAACCTGAAGCCTAACTCAAACAATAGACCTAACCCTAACCCTAGGCGGACACCTGAAGCTCAACCACAACCCTAACCTGACCCTGACGCTATCTCCAACCGTAACACTGAACCGAAAACTAACAGTAGCCCTAAACTTACTTCCTCAAACTAAGTTCAAACCTAACCTAACCTGAAGCCTAAATCAAACCATACACCTAACCCTAACCCTAGGCGGACACCTTAAGCTCAACCCCAAACCTAACCTGACCCTGACGCTTACTCCAACCGTAACAGTTAACCGAAAACTAACAGTAGCCCTAAACTGTCTCCCTCAAACTAAGTTCAAACCTAACCTAACCTGAAGCCTAACTCAAACAATAGAACTAACCCTAACCCTAGGCGGACACCTGAAGCTCAACCACAACCCTAACCTGACCTGACGCTATCTCCAACCGTAACACTGAACCGAAAACTAACAGTAGCCCTAAACTTACTTCCTCAAACTAAGTTCAAACCTAACCTAACCTGAAGCCTAAATCAAACCATACACCTAACCCTAACCCTAGGCGGACACCTTAAGCTCAACCCCAAACCTAACCTGACCCTGACGCTTACTCCAACCGTAACAGTTAACCGAAAACTAACAATAGCCCTAAACTGACTCCCTCAAACTAAGTTCAAACCTAACCTAACCTGAAGCCTAAATGAAACCATAGACCTAACCCTAACCCTAGGCGGACACCTTATGCTTAACCCCCACCCTAACCTGACCCTGACGCTTACACCAACCGTAACAGATAAACGAAAACTAACAGTAGCCCTAAACTTACTCCCTCAAACTAAGTTCAAACCTAACCTAACCTGAAGCCTAAATCAAACCATACACCTAACCCTAACCCTAGGCGGACACCTCTAAGCTCAACCCCAAACCTAACCTGGCCCTGACGCTAACTCCAACAGTAACAGTTACCCGAAAACTAACAGTAGCCCTAAACTTACTCCCTCAAACTAACTTCAAACCTAACCTAATTTGAAGCCTAACTCAAACCATAGACCTAACCCTAACCCTAGGCGGACACCTGAAACTCACCACAACCCTAACCAGACCCTGACGCTATCTCTAACCGTAACACTGAACCGAAAACTAACAGTAGCCCTAAACTTACTCCCTCAAACTAAGTTCAAACCTAACCTAACCTGAAGCATAACTCAAACCATAGACCTAACCCTAACCCTAGGCGGACACCTGAAGCTCAACCCCAACCCTAACCTGACCCTGACGCTATCTCCAACCGTAACACTGAACCGAAAACTAACAGTAGCCCTAAACTTACTCCCTCAAACTAAGTTCAAACCTAACCTAACCTGAAGCCTAACTCAAACCACAGACCTAACCCTAACCCTAGGCGGACACCTTAAGCTCAACCCAACCCTAACCTGGCCCTGACGCTAACTCCAACAGTAACAGTTACCCGAAAACTAACAGTAGCCCTAAACTTACTCCCTCAAACTAAGTTCAAACCTAACCTAACCTGAAGCCTAACTCAAACCACAGACCTAACCCTAACCCTAGGCGGACACCTTAAGCTCAACCCCAACCCTAACCGGACCCTCAGGCTAACTCCAAACGTAACATTGAACCGAAAACTAACAGTAGCCCTAAACTTACTCCCTCAAACTACGTTCAATCCTAACCTAACCTGAAGCCTAAATGAAACCATAGACCTAACCCTAACCCTAGGCGGACACCTTATGCTTAACCCCCACCCTAACCTGATCGTGACGCTTACTCCAACCGTAACAGTTAAATGAAAACTAACAGTAGCCCTAAACTGTCTCCCTCAAACTAAGTTCAAACCTAACCTAACCTGAAGCCTAACTCAAACAATAGACCTAACCCTAACCCTAGGCGGACACCTGAAGCTCAACCACAACCCTAACCTGACCCTGACGCTATCTCCAACCGTAACACTGAACCGAAAAACTAACAGTAGCCCTAAACTTACTTCCTCAAACTAAGTTCAAACCTAACCTAACCTGAAGCTAAATCAAACCATACACCTAACCCTAACCCTAGGCGGACACCTTAAGCTCAACCCCAAACCTAACCTGGCCCTGACGCTAACTACAACAGTAACAGTTACCCGAAAACTAACAGTAGCCCTAAACTTACTCCTCAAACTAACTTCAAACCTAACCTAATTTGAAGCCTAACTCAAACCATAGACCTAACCCTAACCCTAGGCGGACACCTGAAACTCAACCCCAACCCTAACCAGACCTGACGCTATCTCTAACCGTAACACTGAACCGAAACCTAACAGTAGCCCTAAACTTACTCCCTCAAACTAAGTTCAAACCTAACCTAACCTGAAGCATAACTCAAACCATAGACCTAACCCTAACCCTAGGCGGACACCTGAAGCTCAACCCCAACCCTAACCTGACCCTGACGCTATCTCCAACCGTAACACTGACCCGAAAACTAACAGTAGCCCTAAACTTACTCCCTCAAACTAAGTTCAATCCTAACCTAACCTGAAGCCTAACTCAAACCACAGACCTAACCCTAACCCTAGGCGGACACCTTAAGCTCAACCCCAACCCTAACCTGGCCCTGACGCTAACTCCAACAGTAACAGTTACCCGAAAACTAACAGTAGCCCTAAACTTACTCCCTCAAACTAAGTTCAAACCTAACCTAACCTGAAGCCTAACTCAAACCACAGACCTAACCCTAACCCTAGGCGGACACCTTAAGCTCAACCCCAACCCTAACCGGACCCTCACGCTAACTCCAAACGTAACATTGAACCGAAAACTAACAGTAGCCCTAAACTTACTCCCTCAAACTACGTTCAATCCTAACCTAACCTGAAGCCTAAATGAAACCATAGACCTAACCCTAACCCTAGGCGGACACCTTATGCTTAACCCCCACCCTAACCTGATCCTGACGCTTACTCCAACCGTAACAGTTAAATGAAAACTAACAGTAGCCCTAAACTGTCTCCCTCAAACTAAGTTCAAACCTAACCTAACCTGAAGCCTAACTCAAACAATAGACCTAACCCTAACCCTAGGCGGACACCTGAAGTTCAACCACAACCCTAACCTGACCCTGACGCTATCTCCAACCGTAACACTGAACCGAAAACTAACAGTAGCCCTAAACTTACTTCCTCAAACTAAGTTCAAACCTAACCTAACCTGAAGCCTAAATCAAACCATACACCTAACCCTAACCCTAGGCGGACACCTTAAGCTCAACCCCAAACCTAACCTGACCCTGACGCTTACTCCAACCGTAACAGTTAACCGAAAACTAACAGTAGCCCTAAACTGTCTCCCTCAAACTAAGTTCAAACCTAACCTAACCTGAAGCCTAACTCAAACAATAGACCTAACCCTAACCCTAGGCGGACACCTGAAGCTCAACCACAACCCTAACCTGACCCTGACGCTATCTCCAACCGTAAACACTGACCGAAAACTAACAGTAGCCCTAAACTTACTTCCTCAAACTAAGTCAAACCTAACCTAACCTGAAGCCTAAATCAAACCATACACCTAACCCTAACCCTAGGCGGACACCTTAAACTCAACCCCAAACCTAACCTGGCCCTGACGCTAACTACAACAGTAACAGTTACCCGAAAACTAACAGTAGCCCTAAACTTACTCCCTCAAACTAACTTCAAACCTAACCTAATTTGAAGCCTAACTCAAACCATAGACCTAACCCTAACCCTAGGCGGACACCTGAAACTCAACCACAACCCTAACCAGACCCTGACGCTATCTCTAACCGTAACACTGAACCGAAAACTAACAGTAGCCCTAAACTTACTCCCTCAAACTAAGTTCAAACCTAACCTAACCTGAAGCATAACTCAAACCATAGACCTAACCCTAACCCTAGGCGGACACCTGAAGCTCAACCCCAACCCTAACCGGACCCTCACGCTAACTCCAAACGTAACATTGAACCGAAAACTAACAGTAGCCCTAAACTTACTCCCTCAAACTACGTTCAATCCTAACCTAACCTGAAGCCTAAATGAAACCATAGACCTAACCCTAACCCTTGGCGGACACCTTATGCTTAACCCCCACCCTAACCTGATCCTGACGCTTACTCCAACCGTAACAGTTAAATGAAAACTAACAGTAGCCCTAAACTGTCTCCCTCAAACTAAGTTCAAACCTAACCTAACCTGAAGCCTAACTCAAACAATAGACCTAACCCTAACCCTAGGCGGACACCTGAAGCTCAACCACAACCCTAACCTGACCCTGACGCTATCTCCAACCGTAACACTGAACCGAAAACTAACAGTAGCCCTAAACTTACTTCCTCAAACTAAGTCCAAACCTAACCTAACCTGAAGCCTAAATCAAACCATACACCTAACCCTAACCCTAGGCGGACACCTTAAGCTCAACCCCAAACCTAACCTGACCCCTGACGCTTACTCCAACCGTAACAGTTAACCGAAAACTAACAGTAGCCCTAAACTGACTCCCTCAAACTAAGTTCAAACCTAACCTAACCTGAAGCCTAACTCAAACAATAGACCTAACCCTAACCCTAGGCGGACACCTGAAGCTCAACCACAACCCTAACCTGACCCTGACGCTATCTCCAACCGTAACACTGAACCGAAAACTAACAGTAGCCCTAAACTTACTTCCTCAAACTAAGTTCAAACCTAACCTAACCTGAAGCCTAAATCAAACCATACACCTAACCCTAACCCTAGGCGGACACCTTAAGCTCAACCCCAAACCTAACCTGACCTGACGCTTACTCCAACCGTAACAGTTAACCGAAAACTAACAATAGCCCTAAACTGACTCCCTCAAACTAAGTTCAAACCTAACCTAACCTGAAGCCTAAATGAAACCATAGACCTAACCCTAACCCTAGGCGGACACCTTATGCTTAACCCCCACCCTAACCTGACCCTGACGCTTACTCCAACCGTAACAGATAAACGAAAACTAACAGTAGCCCTAAACTTACTCCCTCAAACTAAGTTCAAACCTAACCTAACCTGAAGCCTAAATCAAACCATACACCTAACCCTAACCCTAGGCGGACACCTTAAGCTCAACCCCAAACCTAACCTGGCCCTGACGCTAACTACAACAGTAACAGTTACCCGAAAACTAACAGTAGCCCTAAACTTACTCCCTCAAACTAACTTCAAACCTAACCTAATTTGAAGCCTAACTCAAACCATAGACCTAACCCTAACCCTAGGCGGACACCTGAAACTCAACCACAACCCTAACCAGACCCTGACGCTATCTCTAACCGTAACACTGAACCGAAAACTAACAGTAGCCCTAAACTTACTCCCTCAAACTAAGTTCAAACCTAACCTAACCTGAAGCATAACTCAAACCATAGACCCTAACCCTAACCTAGGCGGACACCTGAAGCTCAACCCCAACCCTAACCTGACCCTGACGCTATCTCCAACCGTAACACTGAACCGAAAACTAACAGTAGCCCTAAACTTACTCCCTCAAACTAAGTTCAAACCTAACCTAACCTGAAGCCTAACTCAAACCACAGACCTAACCCTAACCCTAGGCGGACACCTTAAGCTCAACCCCAACCCTAACCTGGCCCTGACGCTAACTCCAACAGTAACAGTTACCCGAAAACTAACAGTAGCCCTAAACTTACTCCCTCAAACTAAGTTCAAACCTAACCTAACCTGAAGCCTAACTCAAACCACAGACCTAACCCTAACCCTAGGCGGACACCTTAAGCTCAACCCCAACCCTAACCGGACCCTCACGCTAACTCCAAACGTAACATTGAACCGAAAACTAACAGTAGCCCTAAACTTACTCCCTCAAACTATGTTCAATCCTAACCTAACCTGAAGCCTAAATGAAACCATAGACCTAACCCTAACCCTAGGCGGACACCTTATGCTTAACCCCCCACCCTAACCTGATCGTGACGCTTACTCCAACCGTAACAGTTAAATGAAAACTAACAGTAGCCCTAAACTGTCTCCCTCAAACTAAGTTCAAACCTAACCTAACCTGAAGCCTAACTCAAACAATAGACCTAACCCTAACCCTAGGCGGACACCTGAAGCTCAACCACAACCCTAACCTGACCCTGACGCTATCTCCAACCGTAACACTGAACCGAAAACTAACAGTAGCCCTAAACTTACTTCCTCAAACTAAGTTCAAACCTAACCTAACCTGAAGCCTAAATCAAACCATACACCTAACCCTAACCCTAGGCGGACACCTTAAGCTCAACCCCAAACCTAACCTGGCCCTGACGCTAACTACAACAGTAACAGTTACCCGAAAACTAACAGTAGCCCTAAACTTACTCCCTCAAACTAACTTCAAACCTAACCTAATTTGAAGCCTAACTCAAACCATAGACCTAACCCTAACCCTAGGCGGACACCTGAAACTCAACCCCAACCCTAACCAGACCCCTGACGCTATCTCTAACCGTAACACTGAACCGAAACCTAACAGTAGCCCTAAACTTACTCCCTCAAACTAAGTTCAATCCTAACCTAACCTGAAGCCTAACTCAAACCACAGACCTAACCCTAACCCTAGGGCGGACACCTTAAGCTCAACCCCAACCCTAACCTGGCCCTGACGCTAACTCCAACAGTAACAGTTACCCGAAAACTAACAGTAGCCCTAAACTTACTCCCTCAAACTAAGTTCAAAACCTAACCTAACCTGAAGCCTAACTCAAACAATAGACCTAACCCTAACCCTAGGCGGACACCTGAAGCTCAACCACAACCCTAACCTGACCCTGACGCTATCTCCAACCGTAACACTGAACCGAAAACTAACAGTAGCCCTAAACTTACTTCCTCAAACTAAGTTCAAACCTAACCTAACCTGAAGCCTAAATCAAACCATACACCTAACCCTAACCCTAGGCGGACACCTTAAGCTCAACCCCAAACCTAACCTGACCCTGACGCTTACCTCCAACCGTAACAGTTAACCGAAAACTAACAGTAGCCCTAAACTGTCTCCCTCAAACTAAGTTCAAACCTAACCTAACCTGAAGCCTAACTCAAACAATAGACCTAACCCTAACCCTAGGCGGGACACCTGAAGCTCAACCACAACCCTAACCTGACCCTGACGCTATCTCCAACCGTAACACTGAACCGAAAACTAACAGTAGCCCTAAACTTACTTCCTCAAACTAAGTTCAAACCTAACCTAACCTGAAGCCTAAATCAAACCATACACCTAACCCTAACCCTAGGCGGACACCTTAAGCTCAACCCCAAACCTAACCTGGCCCTGACGCTAACTACAACAGTAACAGTTACCCGAAAACTAACAGTAGCCCTAAACTTACTCCCCTCAAACTAACTTCAAACCTAACCTAATTTGAAGCCTAACTCAAACCATAGACCTAACCCTAACCCTAGGCGGACACCTGAAACTCAACCACAACCCTAACCAGACCCTGACGCTATCTCTAACCGTAACACTGAACCGAAAACTAACAGTAGCCCTAAACTTACTCCCTCAAACTAAGTTCAAACCTAACCTAACCTGAAGCATAACTCAAACCATAGACCTAACCCTAACCCTAGGCGGACACCTGAAGCTCAACCCCAACCCTAACCCTGACCCTGACGCTATCTCCAACCGTAACACTGAACCGAAAACTAACAGTAGCCCCTAAACTTACTCCCTCAAACTAAGTTCAAACCTAACCTAACCTGAAGCCTAACTCAAACCACAGACCTAACCCTAACCCTAGGCGGACACCCTTAAGCTCAACCCCAACCCTAACCTGGCCCTGACGCTAACTTCCAACAGTAAAAGTTACCCGAAAACTAACAGTAGCCCTAAACTTACTCCCTCAAACTAAGTTCAAACCTACCTAACCTGAAGCCTAACTCAAACCACAGACCTAACCCTAACCCTAGGCGGACACCTTAAGCTCAACCCCAACCCTAACCGGACCCTCACGCTAAACTCCAACGTAACATTGAACCGAAAACTAACAGTAGCCCCTAAACTTACTCCCTCAAACTACGTTCAATCCTCAACCTAACCTGAAGCCTAAATGAAACCATAGACCTACACCCTAACCCTAGGCGGACACCTTATGCTTAACCCCCACCCTAACCTGATCGTGACGCTTACTCCAACCCGTAACAGTTAAATGAAAACTAACAGTAGCCCTAAACTGTCTCCCCTCAAACTAAGTTCAAAACCTAACCTAACCTGAAGCCTAACTCAAACAATAGACCTAACCCTAACCCTAGGCGGACACCTGAAGCTCAACCACAACCCTAACCTGACCCTGACGCTATCTCCAACCGTAACACTGAACCGAAAACTAACAGTAGCCCTAAACTTACTTCCTCAAACTAAGTTCAAACCTAACCTAACCTGAAGCCTAAATCAAACCATACACCTAACCCTAACCCTAGGGCGGACACCTTAAGCTCAACCCCAAACCTAACCTGGCCCTGACGCTAACTACAACAGTAACAGTTACCCGAAAACTAACAGTAGCCCTAAACTTACTCCCTCAAACTAACTTCAAACCTAACCTAATTTGAAGCCTAACTCAAACCATAGACCTAACCCTAACCCTAGGCGGACACCTGAAACTCAACCCCAACCCTAACCAGACCCTGACGCTATCTCTAACCGTAACACTGAACCGAAACCTAACAGTAGCCCTAAACTTACTCCCTCAAACTAAGTTCAAACCTAACCTAACCTGAAGCATAACTCAAACCATAGACCTAACCCTAACCCTAGGCGGACACCTGAAGCTCAACCCCAACCCTAACCTGACCCTGACGCTATCTCCAACCGTAACACTGACCCGAAAACTAACAGTAGCCCTAAACTTACTCCCTCAAACTAAGTTCAATCCTAACCTAACCTGAAGCCTAACTCAAACCACAGACCTAACCCTAACCCTAGGCGGACACCTTAAGCTCAACCCCAACCATAACCTGGCCCTGACGCTAACTCCAACAGTAACAGTTACCCGAAAACTAACAGTAGCCCTAAACTTACTCCCTCAAACTAAGTTCAAACCTAACCTAACCTGAAGCCTAACTCAAACCACAGACCTAACCCTAACCCTAGGCGGACACCTTAAGCTCAACCCCAACCCTAACCGGACCCTCACGCTAACTCCAAACGTAACATTGAACCGAAAACTAACAGTAGCCCTAAAACTTACTCCCTCAAACTACGTTCAATCCTAACCTAACCTGAAGCCTAAATGAAACCATAGACCTAACCCTAACCCTAGGCGGACACCTTATGCTTAACCCCCACCCTAACCTGATCCTGACGCTTACTCCAACCGTAACAGTTAAATGAAAACTAACAGTAGCCCTAAACTGTCTCCCTCAAACTAAGTTCAAACCTAACCTAACCTGAAGCCTAACTCAAACAATAGACCTAACCCTAACCCTAGGCGGACACCTGAAGCTCAACCACAACCCTAACCTGACCCTGACGCTATCTCCAACCGTAACACTGAACCGAAAACTAACAGTAGCCCTAAACTTACTTCCTCAAACTAAGTTCAAACCTAACCTAACCTGAAGCCTAAATCAAACCATACACCTAACCCTAACCCTAGGCGGACACCTTAAGCTCAACCCCAAACCTAACCTGACCCTGACGCTTACTCCAACCGTAACAGTTAACCGAAAACTAACAGTAGCCCTAAACTGTCTCCCTCAAACTAAGTTCAAACCTAACCTAACCTGAAGCCTAACTCAAACAATAGACCTAACCCTAACCCTAGGCGGACACCTGTAGCTCAACCACAACCCTAACCTGACCCTGACGCTATCTCCAACCGTAACACTGAACCGAAAACTAACAGTAGCCCTAAACTTACTTCCTCAAACTAAGTTCAAACCTAACCTAACCTGAAGCCTAAATCAAACCATACACCTAACCCTAACCCTAGGCGGACACCTTAAGCTCAACCCCAAACCTAACCTGGCCCTGACGCTAACTACAACAGTAACAGTTACCCGAAAACTAACAGTAGCCCTAAACTTACTCCCTCAAACTAACTTCAAACCTAACCTAATTTGAAGCCTACTCAAACCATAGACCTAACCCTAACCCTAGGCGGACACCTGAAACTCAACCACAACCCTAACCAGACCCTGACGCTATCTCTAACCGTAACACTGAACCGAAAACTAACAGTAGCCCTAAACTTACTCCCTCAAACTAAGTTCAAACCTAACCTAACCTGAAGCATAACTCAAACCATAGACCTAACCCTAACCCTAGGCGGACACCTGAAGCTCAACCCCAACCCTAACCTGACCCTGACGCTATCTCCAACCGTAACACTGAACCGAAAACTAACAGTAGCCCTAAACTTACTCCCTCAAACTAAGTTCAATCCTAACCTAACCTGAAGCCTAACTCAAACCACAGACCTAACCCTAACCCTAGGCGGACACCTTAAGCTCAACCCCAACCCTAACCTGGCCCTGATGCTAACTCCAACAGTAACAGTTACCCGAAAACTAACAGTAGCCCTAAACTTACTCCCTCAAACTAAGTTCAAACCTAACCTAACCTGAAGCCTAACTCAAACCACAGACCTAACCCTAACCCTAGGCGGACACCTTAAGCTCAACCCCAACCCTAACCGGACCCTCACGCTAACTCCAAACGTAACATTGAACCGAAAACTAACAGTAGCCCTAAACTTACTCCCTCAAACTACGTTCAATCCTAACCTAACCTGAAGCCTAAATGAAACCATAGACCTAACCCTAACCCTAGGCGGACACCTTATGCTTAACCCCCACCCTAACCTGATCCTGACGCTTACTCCAACCGTAACAGTTAAATGAAAACTAACAGTAGCCCTAAACTGTCTCCCTCAAACTAAGTTCAAACCTAACCTAACCTGAAGCCTAACTCAAACAATAGACCTAACCCTAACCCTAGGCGGACACCTGAAGCTCAACCACAACCCTAACCTGACCTTGACGCTATCTCCAACCGTAACACTGAACCGAAAACTAACAGTAGCCCTAAACTTACTTCCTCAAACTAAGTTCAAACCTAACCTAACTTGAAGCCTAAATCAAACCATACACCTAACCCTAACCCTAGGCGGACACCTTAAACTCAACCCCAAACCTAACCTGACCCTGACGCTTACTCAACCGTAACAGTTAACCGAAAACTAACAATAGCCCTAAACTGACTCCCTCAAACTAAGTTCAAACCTAACCTAACCTGAAGCCTAATGAAACCATAGACCTAACCCTAACCCTAGGCGGACACCTTATGCTTAACCCCCACCCTAACCTGACCCTGACGCTTACTCCAACCGTAACAGATAAACGAAAACTAACAGTAGCCCTAAACTTACTCCCTCAAACTAAGTTCAAACCTAACCTAACCTGAAGCCTAAATCAAACCATACACCTAACCCTAACCCTAGGCGGACACCTTAAGCTCAACCCCAAACCTAACCTGGCCCTGACGCTAACTACAACAGTAACAGTTACCCGAAAACTAACAGTAGCCCTAAACTTACTCCCTCAAACTAACTTCAAACCTAACCTAATTTGAAGCCTAACTCAAACCATAGACCTAACCCTAACCCTAGGCGGACACCTGAAACTCAACCACAACCCTAACCAGACCCTGACGCTAACTCCAACAGTAACAGTTACCCGAAAACTAACAGTAGCCCTAAACTTACTCCCTCAAACTAAGTTCAAACCTAACCTAACCTGAAGCCTAACTCAAACCACAGACCTAACCCTAACCTAGGCGGACACCTTAAGCTCAACCCCAACCCTAACCGGACCCTCAGGCTAACTCCAAACGTAACATTGAACCGAAAACTAACAGTAGCCCCTAAACTTACTCCCTCAAACTACGTTCAATCCTAACCTAACCTGAAGCCTAAATGAAACCATAGACCTAACCCTAACCCTAGGCGGACACCTTATGCTTAACCCCCACCCTAACCTGATCGTGACGCTTACTCCAACCGTAACAGTTAAATGAAAACTAACAGTAGCCCTAAACTGTCTCCCTCAAACTAAGTTCAAACCTAACCTAACCTGAAGCCTAACTCAAACAATAGACCTAACCCTAACCCTAGGCGGACACCTGAAGCTCAACCACAACCCTAACCTGACCCTGACGCTATCTCCAACCGTAACACTGAACCGAAAACTAACAGTAGCCCTAAACTTACTTCCTCAAACTAAGTTCAAACCTAACCTAACCTGAAGCCTAAATCAAACCATACACCTAACCCTAACCCTAGGCGGACACCTTAAGCTCAACCCCAAACCTAACCTGGCCCTGACGCTAACTACAACAGTAACAGTTACCCGAAAACTAACAGTAGCCCTAAACTTACTCCCTCAAACTAACTTCAAACCTAACCTAATTTGAAGCCTAACTCAAACCATAGACCTAACCCTAACCCTAGGCGGACACCTGAAACTCAACCCAACCCTAACCAGACCCTGACGCTATCTCTAACCGTAACACTGAACCGAACCTAACAGTAGCCCTAAACTTACTCCCTCAAACTAAGTTCAAACCTAACCTAACCTGAAGCATAACTCAAACCATAGACCTAACCCTAACCCTAGGCGGACACCTGAAGCTCAACCCCAACCCTAACCTGACCCTGACGCTATCTCCAACCGTAACACTGACCCGAAAACCTAACAGTAGCCCTAAACTTACTCCCTCAAACTAAGTTCAATCCTAACCTAACCTGAAGCCTAACTCAAACCACAGACCTAACCCTAACCCTAGGCGGACACCTTAAGCTCACCCCAACCCTAACCTGGCCCTGACGCTAACTCCAACATCAACAGTTACCCGAAAACTAACAGTAGCCCTAAACTTACTCCCTCAAACTAAGTTCAAACCTAACCTAACTGAAGCCTAACTCAAACCACAGACCTAACCCTAACCCTAGGCGGACACCTTAAGCTCAACCCCAACCCTAACCGGACCCTCACGCTAACTCCAAACGTAACATTGAACCGAAAACTAACAGTAAGCCCTAAACTTACTCCCTCAAACTACGTTCAATCCTAACCTAACCTGAAGCCTAAATGAAACCATAGACCTAACCCTAACCCTAGGCGGACACCTTATGCTTAACCCCCACCCTAACCTGATCCTGACGCTTACTCCAACCGTAACAGTTAAATGAAAACTAACAGTAGCCCTAAACTGTCTCCCTCAAACTAAGTTCAAACCTAACCTAACCTGAAGCCTAACTCAAACAATAGACCTAACCCTAACCCTAGGCGGACACCTGAAGCTCAACCACAACCCTAACCTGACCCTGACGCTATCTCCAACCGTAACACTGAACCGAAAACTAACAGTAGCCCTAAACTTACTTCCTCAAACTAAGTTCAAACCTACCTAACCTGAAGCCTAAATCAAACCATACACCTAACCCTAACCCTAGGCGGACACCTTAAGCTCAACCCCAAACCTAACCTGACCCTGACGCTTACTCCAACCGTAACAGTTAACCGAAAACTAACAGTAGCCCTAAACTGTCTCCCTCAAACTAAGTTCAAACCTAACCTAACCTGAAGCCTAACTCAAACAATAGACCTAACCCTAACCCTAGGCGGACACCTGAAGCTCAACCACAACCCTAACCTGACCCTGACGCTATCTCCAACCGTAACACTGAACCGAAAACTAACAGTAGCCCTAAACTTACTTCCTCAAACTAAGTTCAAACCTAACCTAACCTGAAGCCTAAATCAAACCATACACCTAACCCTAACCCTAGGCGGACACCTTAAGCTCAACCCCAAACCTAACCTGGCCCTGACGCTAACTACAACAGTAACAGTTACCCGAAAACTAACAGTAGCCCTAAACTTACTCCCTCAAACTAACTTCAAACCTAACCTAATTTGAAGCCTAACTCAAACCATAGACCTAACCCTAACCCTAGGCGGACACCTGAAACTCAACCACAACCCTAACCAGACCCTGACGCTATCTCTAACCGTAACACTGAACCGAAAACTAACAGTAGCCCTAAACTTACTCCCTCAAACTAAGTTCAAACCTAACCTAACCTGAAGCATAACTCAAACCATAGACCTAACCCTAACCCTAGGCGGACACCTGAAGCTCAACCCCAACCCTAACCTGACCCTGACGCTATCTCCAACCGTAACACTGAACCGAAAACTAACAGTAGCCCTAAACTTACTCCCTCAAACTAAGTTCAATCCTAACCTAACCTGAAGCCTAACTCAAACCACAGACCTAACCCTAACAATAGGCGGACACCTTAAGCTCAACCCCAACCCTAACCTGGCCCTGATGCTAACTCCAACAGTAACAGTTACCCGAAAACTAACAGTAGCCCTAAACTTACTCCCTCAAACTAAGTTCAAACCTAACCTAACCTGAAGCCTAACTCAAACCACAGACCTAACCCTAACCCTAGGCGGACACCTTAAGCTCAACCCCAACCCTAACCGGACCCTCACGCTAACTCCAAACGTAACATTGAACCGAAAACTAACAGTAGCCCTAAACTTACTCCCTCAAACTACGTTCAATCCTAACCTAACCTGAAGCCTAAATGAAACCATAGACCTAACCCTAACCCTAGGCGGACACCTTATGCTTAACCCCCACCCTAACCTGATCCTGACGCTTACTCCAACCGTAACAGTTAAATGAAAACTAACAGTAGCCCTAAACTGTCTCCCTCAAACTAAGTTCAAACCTAACCTAACCTGAAGCCTAACTCAAACAATAGACCTAACCCTAACCCTAGGCGGACACCTGAAGCTCAACCACAACCCTAACCTACCCTGACGCTATCTCCAACGGTAACACTGAACCGAAAACTAACAGTAGCCCTAAACTTACTTCCTCAAACTAAGTTCAAACCTAACCTAACTTGAAGCCTAAATCAAACCATACACCTAACCCTAACCCTAGGCGGACACCTTAAACTCAACCCCAAACCTAACCTGACCCTGACGCTTACTCCAACCGTAACAGTTAACCGAAAACTAACAATAGCCCTAAACTGACTCCCTCAAACTAAGTTCAAACCTAACCTAACCTGAAGCCTAAATGAAACCATAGACCTAACCCTAACCCTAGGCGGACACCTTATGCTTAACCCCCACCCTAACCTGACCCTGACGCTTACTCAAACCGTAACAGATAAACGAAAACTAACAGTAGCCTAAACTTACTCCCTCAAACTAAGTTCAAACCTAACCTAACCTGAAGCCTAAATCAAACCATACACCTAACCCTAACCCTAGGCGGACACCTAAGCTCAACCCCAAACCTAACCTGGCCCTGACGCTAACTACAACAGTAACAGTTACCCGAAAACTAACAGTAGCCCTAAACTTACTCCCTCAAACTAACTTCAAACCTAACCTAATTTGAAGCCTAACTCAAACCATAGACCTAACCCTAACCCTAGGCGGACACCTGAAACTCAACCACAACCCTAACCAGACCCTGACGCTATCTCTAACCGTAACACTGAACCGAAAACTAACAGTAGCCCTAAACTTACTCCCTCAAACTAAGTTCAAACCTAACCTAACCTGAAGCATAACTCAAACCATAGACCTAACCCTAACCCTAGGCGGACACCTGAAGCTCAACCCCAACCCTAACCTGACCCTGACGCTATCTCCAACCGTAACACTGAACCGAAAACTAACAGTAGCCCTAAACTTACTCCCTCAAACTAAGTTCAAACCTAACCTAACCTGAAGCCTAACTCAAACCACAGACCTAACCCTAACCCTAGGCGGACACCTTAAGCTCAACCCAACCCTAACCTGGCCCTGACGCTAACTCCAACAGTAACAGTTACCCGAAAACTAACAGTAGCCCTAAACTTACTCCCTCAAACTAAGTTCAAACCTAACCTAACCTGAAGCCTAACTCAAACCACAGACCTAACCCTAACCCTAGGCGGACACCTTAAGCTCAACCCCAACCCTAACCGGACCCTCAGGCTAACTCCAAACGTAACATTGAACCGAAAACTAACAGTAGCCCTAAACTTACTCCCTCAAACTACGTTCAATCCTAACCTAACCTGAAGCCTAAATGAAACCATAGACCTAACCCTAACCCTAGGCGGACACCTTATGCTTAACCCCCACCCTAACCTGATCGTGACGCTTACTCCAACCGTAACAGTTAAATGAAAACTAACAGTAGCCCTAAACTGTCTCCCTCAAACTAAGTTCAAACCTAACCTAACCTGAAGCCTAACTCAAACAATAGACCTAACCCTAACCCTAGGCGGACACCTGAAGCTCAACCACAACCCTAACCTGACCCTGACGCTATCTCCAACCGTAACACTGAACCGAAAACTAACAGTAGCCCTAAACTTACTCCCTCAAACTAAGTTCAATCCTAACCTAACCTGAAGCCTAACTCAAACCACAGACCTAACCCTAACCCTAGGCGGACACCTTAAGCTCAACCCCAACCCTAACCTGGCCCTGATGCTAACTCCAACAGTAACAGTTACCCGAAAAACTAACAGTAGCCCTAAACTTACTCCCTCAAACTAAGTTCAAACCTAACCTAACCTGAAGCCTAACTCAAACCACAGACCTAACCCTACCCTAGGCGGACACCTTAAGCTCAACCCCAACCCTAACCGGACCCTCAGGCTAACTCCAAACGTAACATTGAACCGAAAACTAACAGTAGCCCTAAACTTACTCCCTCAAACTACGTTCAATCCTAACCTAACCTGAAGCCTAAATGAAACCATAGACCTAACCCTAACCCTAGGCGGACACCTTATGCTTAACCCCCACCCTTAACCTGATCCTGACGCTTACTCCAACCGTAACAGTTAAATGAAAACTAACAGTAGCCTAAACTGTCTCCCTCAAACTAAGTTCAAACCTAACCTAACCTGAAGCCTAACTCAAACAATAGACCTAACCCTAACCCTAGGCGGACACCTGAAGCTCAACCACAAACCCTAACCTTACCCTGACGCTATCTCCAACGGTAACACTGAACCGAAAACTAAGAGTAGCCCTAAACTTACTTCCTCAAACTAAGTTCAAACCTAACCTAACTTGAAGCCTAAATCAAACCATACACCTAACCCTAACCCTAGGCGGACACCTTAAACTCAACCCCAAACCTAACCTGACCCTGACGCTTACTCCAACCGTAACAGTTAACCGAAAACTAACAATAGCCCTAAACTGACTCCCTCAAACTAAGTTCAAACCTAACCTAACCTGAAGCCTAAATGAAACCATAGACCTAACCCTAACCCTAGGCGGACACCTTATGCTTAACCCCCACCCTAACCTGACCCTGACGCTTACTCAAACCGTAACAGATAAACGAAAACTAACAGTAGCCCTAAACTTACTCCCTCAAACTAAGTTCAAACCTAACCTAACCTGAAGCCTAAATCAAACCATACACCTAACCCTAACCCTAGGCGGACACCTTAAGCTCACCCCAAACCTAACCTGGCCCTGACGCTAACTACAACAGTAACAGTTACCCGAAAACTAACAGTAGCCCTAAACTTACTCCCTCAAACTAACTTCAAACCTAACCTAATTTGAAGCCTAACTCAAACCATAGACCTAACCCTAACCCTAGGCGGACACCTGAAACTCAACCACAACCCTAACCAGACCCTGACGCTATCTCTAACCGTAACACTGAACCGAAAACTAACAGTAGCCCTAAACTTACTCCCTCAAACTAAGTTCAAACCTAACCTAACCTGAAGCATAACTCAAACCATAGACCTAACCCTAACCCTAGGCGGACACCTGAAGCTCAACCCCAACCCTAACCTGACCCTGACGCTATCTCCAACCGTAACACTGAACCGAAAACTAACAGTAGCCCTAAACTTACTCCCTCAAACTAAGTTCAAACCTAACCTAACCTGAAGCCTAACTCAAACCACAGACCTAACCCTAACCCTAGGCGGACACCTTAAGCTCAACCCCAACCCTAACCTGGCCCTGACGCTAACTCCAACAGTAACAGTTACCCGAAAACTAACAGTAGCCCTAAACTTACTCCCTCAAACTAAGTTCAAACCTAACCTAACCTGAAGCCTAACTCAAACCACAGACCTAACCCTAACCCTAGGCGGACACCTTAAGCTCAACCCCAACCCTAACCGGACCCTCAGGCTAACTCCAAACGTAACATTGAACCGAAAACTAACAGTAGCCCTAAACTTACTCCCTCAAACTACGTTCAATCCTAACCTAACCTGAAGCCTAAATGAAACCATAGACCTAACCCTAACCCTAGGCGGACACCTTATGCTTAACCCCCACCCTAACCTGATCGTGACGCTTACTCCAACCGTAACAGTTAAATGAAAACTAACAGTAGCCCTAAACTGTCTCCCTCAAACTAAGTTCAAACCTAACCTAACCTGAAGCCTAACTCAAACAATAGACCTAACCCTAACCCTAGGCGGACACCTGAAGCTCAACCACAACCCTAACCTG
This sequence comes from Tupaia tana, assembly GCA_026018925.1. Taxonomy (NCBI): domain Eukaryota; kingdom Metazoa; phylum Chordata; class Mammalia; order Scandentia; family Tupaiidae; genus Tupaia; species Tupaia tana. Next base: position 606,467 of record JAKSZU010000095.1, read on the forward strand.
ACCCTGACGCTATCTCCAACCGTAACACTGAACCGAAAACTAACAGTAGCCCTAAACTTACTTCCTCAAACTAAGTTCAAACCTAACCTAACCTGAAGCCTAAATCAAACCATACACCTAACCCTAACCCTAGGCGGACACCTTAAGCTCAACCCTAAACCTAACCTGGCCCTGACGCTAACTACAACAGTAACAGTTACCCGAAAACTAACAGTAGCCCTAAACTTACTCCCTCAAACTAACTTCAAACCTAACATAATTTGAAGCCTAACTCAAAACAATGACCTAACCCTAACCCTAGGCGGACACCTGAAACTCAACCCCAACCCTAACCAGACCCTGACGCTATCTCTAACCGTAACACTGAACCGAAACCTAACAGTAGCCCTAAACTTACTCCCTCAAACTAAGTTCAAACCTAACCTAACCTGAAGCATAACTCAAACCATAGACCTAACCCTACCCCTAGGCGGACACCTGAAGCTCAACCCCAACCCTAACCTGACCCTGACGCTATCTCCAACCGTAACACTGACCCGAAAACTAACAGTAGCCCTAAACTTACTCCCTCAAACTAAGTTCAATCCTAACCTAACCTGAAGCCTAACTCAAACCACAGACCTAACCCTAACCCTAGGCGGACACCTTAAGCTCAACCCCAACCCTAACCTGGCCCTGACGCTAACTCCAACAGTAACAGTTACCCGAAAACTAACAGTAGCCCTAAACTTACTCCCTCAAACTAAGTTCAAACCTAACCTAACCTGAAGCCTAACTCAAACAATAGACCTAACCCTAACCCTAGGCGGACACCTTAAGCTCAACCCCCAACCCTAACCGGACCCTCACGCTAACTCCAAACGTAACATTGAACCGAAAACTAACAGTAGCCCTAAACTTACTCCCTCAAACTACGTTCAATCCTAACCTAACCTGAAGCCTAAATGAAACCATAGACCTAACCCTAACCCTAGGCGGACACCTTATGCTTAACCACCACCCTAACCTGATCCTGACGCTTACTCCAACCGTAACAGTTAAATGAAAACTAACAGTAGCCCTAAACTGTCTCCCTCAAACTAAGTTCAAACCTAACCTAACCTGAAGCCTAACTCAAACAATAGACCTAACCCTAACCCTAGCGGACACCTGAAGCTCAACCACAACCCTAACCTGACCCTGACGCTATCTCCAACCGTAACACTGAACCGAAAACTAACAGTAGCCCTAAACTTACTTCCTCAAACTAAGTTCAAACCTACCTAACCTGAAGCCTAAATCAAACCATACACCTAACCCTAACCCTAGGCGGACACCCTTAAACTCAACCCCAAACCTAACCTGACCCTGACGCTTACTCCAACCGTAACAGTTAACCGAAAACTAACAGTAGCCCTAAACTGACTCCCTCAAACTAAGTTCAAACCTAACCTAACCTGAAGCCTAAATCAAATCATAGACCTAACCCTAACCCTAGGCGGACACCTTATGCTTAACCCCCACCCTAACCTGACCCTGACGCTTACTCCAACTGTAACAGTTAACCGAAAACTAACAATAGCCCTAAACTTACTCCCTCAAACTAACTTCAAACCTAACCTAACCTGAAGCCTAAATCAAACCATACACCTAACCCTAACCCTAGGCGGACACCTTAAGCTCAACCCCAACCCTAACCTGGCCCTGACGCTAACTCCAACAGTAACAGTTACCCGAAAACTAACAGTAGCCCTAAACTTACTCCCTCAAACTAACTTCAAAGCTAACCTAACTTGAAGCCTAACTCAAATCATAGACCTAACCCTAACCCTAGGCGGACACCTGAAACTCAACCACAACCCTAACCAGACCCTGACGCTATCTCCAACCGTAACACTGAACCGAAAACTAACATTAGCCCTAAACTTACTCCCTCAAACTAAGTTCAAACCTAACCTAACCTGAAGCCTAACTCAAACCACAGACCTAACCCTAACCCTAGGCGGACACCTTAAGCTCAACCCCAACCCTAACCGGACCCTCACGCTAACTCCAAACGTAACATTGAACCGAAAACTAACAGTAGCCCTAAACTTACTCCCTCAAAACTACGTTCAATCCTAACCTAACCTGAAGCCTAAATGAAACCATAGACCTAACCCTAACCCTAGGCGGACACCTTATGCTTAACCACCACCCTAACCTGATCCTGACGCTTACTCCAACCGTAACAGTTAAATGAAAACTAACAGTAGCCCTAAACTGTCTCCCTCAAACTAAGTTCAAACCTAACCTAACCTGAAGCCTAACTCAAACAATAGACCTAACCCTAACCCTAGGCGGACACCTGAAGCTCAACCACAACCCTAACCTGACCCTGACGCTATCTCCAACCGTAACACTGAACCGAAAACTAACAGTAGCCCTAAACTTACTTCCTCAAACTAAGTTCAAACCTAACCTAACCTGAAGCCTAAATCAAACCATACACCTAACCCTAACCCTAGGCGGACACCTTAAACTCAACCCCAAACCTAACCTGACCCTGACGCTTACTCCAACCGTAACAGTTAACCGAAAACTAACAGTAGCCCTAAACTGACTCCCTCAAACTAAGTTCAAACCTAACCTAACCTGAAGCCTAAATCAAATCATAGACCTAACCCTAACCCTAGGCGGACACCTGAAGCTCAACCACAACCCTAACCTGACCCTGACGCTATCTCCAACCGTAACACTGAACCGAAAACTAACAGTAGCCCTAAACTGACTTCCTCAAACTAAGTTCAAACCTAACCTAACCTGAAGCCTAAATCAAACCATACACCTAACCCTAACCCTAGGCGGACACCTTAAGCTCAACCCCAAACCTAACCTGGCCCTGACGCTAACTACAACAGTAACAGTTACCCGAAAACTAACAGTAGCCCTAAACTTACTCCCTCAAACTAACTTCAAACCTAACCTAATTTGAAGCCTAACTCAAACCATAGACCTAACCCTAACCCTAGGCGGACACCTGAAACTCAACCCCAACCCTAACCAGACCCTGACGCTATCTCTAACCGTAACACTGAACCGAAACCTAACAGTAGCCCTAAACTTACTCCCTCAAACTAAGTTCAAACCTAACCTAACCTGAAGCATAACTCAAACCATAGACCTAACCCTACCCCTAGGCGGACACCTGAAGCTCAACCCCAACCCTAACCTGACCCTGACGCTATCTCCAACCGTAACACTGACCCGAAAACTAACAGTAGCCCTAAACTTACTCCCTCAAACTAAGTTCAATCCTAACCTAACCTGAAGCCTAACTCAAACCACAGACCTAACCCTAACCCTAGGCGGACACCTTAAGCTCAACCCCAACCCTAACCTGGCCCTGACGCTAACTCCAACAGTAACAGTTACCCGAAAACTAACAGTAGCCCTAAACTTACTCCCTCAAACTAAGTTCAAACCTAACCTAACCTGAAGCCTAACTCAAACCACAGACCTAACCCTAACCCTAGGCGGACACCTTAAGCTCAACCCCAACCCTAACCGGACCCTCACGCTAACTCCAAACGTAACATTGAACCGAAAAACTAACAGTAGCCCTAAACTTACTCCCTCAAACTACGTTCAATCCTAACCTAACCTGAAGCCTAAATGAAACCATAGACCTAACCCTAACCCTAGGCGGACACCTTATGCTTAACCACCACCCTAACCTGATCCTGACGCTTACTCCAACCGTAACAGTTAAATGAAAACTAACAGTAGCCCTAAACTGTCTCCCTCAAACTAAGTTCAAACCTAACCTAACCTGAAGCCTAACTCAAACAATAGACCTAACCCTAACCCTAGGCGGACACCTGAAGCTCAACCACAACCCTAACCTGACCCTGACGCTATCTCCAACCGTAACACTGAACCGAAAACTAACAGTAGCCCTAAACTTACTTCCTCAAACTAAGTTCAAACCTAACCTAACCTGAAGCCTAAATCAAACCATACACCTAACCCTAACCCTAGGCGGACACCTTAAACTCAACCCCAAACCTAACCTGACCCTGACGCTTACTCCAACCGTAACAGTTAACCGAAAACTAACAGTAGCCCTAAACTGACTCCCTCATACTAAGTTCAAACCTAACCTAACCTGAAGCCTAAATCAAATCATAGACCTAACCCTAACCCTAGGCAGACACCTTATGCTTAACCCCCACCCTAACCTGACCCTGACGCTTACTCCAACTGTAACAGTTAACCGAAAAACTAACAATAGCCCTAAACTTACTCCCTCAAACTAACTTCAAACCTAACCTAACCTGAAGCCTAAATCAAACCATACACCTAACCCTAACCCTAGGCGGACACCTTAAGCTCAACCCCAACCCTAACCTGGCCCTGACGCTAACTCCAACAGTAACAGTTACCCGAAAACTAACAGTAGCCCTAAACTTACTCCCTCAAACTAACTTCAAAGCTAACCTAACTTGAAGCCTAACTCAAATCATAGACCTAACCCTAACCCTAGGCGGACACCTGAAACTCAACCACAACCCTAACCAGACCCTGACGCTATCTCCAACCGTAACACTGAACCGAAAACTAACATTAGCCCTAAACTTACTCCCTCAAACTAAGTTCAAACCTAACCTAACCTGAAGCCTAACTCAAACCACAGACCTAACCCTAACCCTAGGCGGACACCTTAAGCTCAACCCCAACCCTAACCGGACCCTCACGCTAACTCCAAACGTAACATTGAACCGAAAACTAACAGTAGCCCTAAACTTACTCCCTCAAACTACGTTCAATCCTAACCTAACCTGAAGCCTAAATGAAACCATAGACCTAACCCTAACCCTAGGCGGACACCTTATGCTTAACCCCCACCCTAACCTGATCCTGACGCTTACTCCAACCGTAACAGTTAAATGAAAACTAACAGTAGCCCTAAACTGTCTCCCTCAAACTAAGTTCAAACCTAACCTAACCTGAAGCCTAACTCAAACAATAGACCTAACCCCTAACCCTAGGCGGACACCTGAAGCTCAACCACAACCCTAACCTGACCCTGACGCTATCTCCAACCGTAACACTGAACCGAAAACTAACAGTAGCCCTAAACTTACTTCCTCAAACTAAGTTCAAACCTAACCTAACCTGAAGCCTAAATCAAACCATACACCTAACCCTAACCCTAGGCGGACACCTTAAACTCAACCCCAAACCTAACCTGACCCTGACGCTTACTCCAACCGTAACACTTAACCGAAAACTAACAGTAGCCCTAAACTGACTCCCTCAAACTAAGTTCAAACCTAACCTAACCTGAAGCCTAAATCAAATCATAGACCTAACCCTAACCCTAGGCGGACACCTTATGCTTAACCCCCACCCTAACCTGACCCTGACGCTTACTCCAACTGTAACAGTTAACCGAAAACTAACAATAGCCCTAAACTTACTCCCTCAAACTAACTTCAAACCTAACCTAACCTGAAGCCTAAATCAAACCATACACCTAACCCTAACCCTAGGCGGACACCTTAAGCTCAACCCCAACCCTAACCTGGCCCTGACGCTAACTCCAACAGTAACAGTTACCCGAAAACTAACAGTAGCCCTAAACTTACTCCCTCAAACTAACTTCAAAGCTAACCTAACTTGAAGCCTAACTCAAATCATAGACCTAACCCTAACCCTAGGCGGACACCTGAAACTCAACCACAACCCTAACCAGACCCTGACGCTATCTCCAACCGTAACACTGAACCGAAAACTAACATTAGCCCTAAACTTACTCCCTCAAACTAAGTTCAAACCTACCCTAACCTGGACCCTAACTCAAACCATAGACCTAACCCTAACCCTAGGCGGACACCTGAAGCTCAATCACAACCCTAACCTGACCCTGACGCTATCTCCAACCGTAACACTGAACCGAAAACTAACAGTAGCCCTAAAACTTACTCCCTCAAACTAAGTTCAAACCTAACCTAACCTGAAGCCTCACTCAAACCACAGACCTAACCCTAACCCTAGGAGGACACCTTAAGCTTGACCCCAACCCTAACCTGACCCTGACGCTTACTCCAACCGTAACAGTTAACCGAAAACTAACAGTAGCCCTAAACTTACTCCCTCAAACTAAGTTCAAACCTAGCCTAACCTGAAGCCTAACTCAAACCACAGACCTAACCCTAACCCTAGGCAGACACCTTAAGCTCAACCCCAACCCTAACCGGACCGTCACGCTAACTCCAAACGTAACATTGAACCGAAAACTAACAGTAGCCCTAAACTTACTCCCTCAAACTAAGTTCAATCCTAACCTAACCTGAAGCCTAAATGAAACCATAGACCTAACCCTAACCCTAGGTGGACACCTTATGCTTAACCCCCACCCTAACCTGACCCTGACGCTTACTCCAACCGTAACAGTTAAACGAAAACTAACAGTAGCCCTAAACTGTCTCCCTCAAACTAAGTTCAAACCTAACCTAACCTGAAGCCTAACTCAAACAATAGACTTAACCCTAACCCTAGGCGGACACCTTAAGCTTAACCCCAACCCTAACCTGACCCTGAGGCTAAATCCAACCGTAACACTGAACCGAAAACTAACAGTAGCCCTAAACTTACTCCCTCAAACTAAGTTCAATCCTAACCTAACCTGAAGCCTAAATGAAACCATAGACCTAACCCTAACCCTAGGCGGACACCTTATGCTTAACCCCCACCCTAACCTGACCCTGACGCTATCTCCAACCGTAACACTGAACCGAAAACTAACAGTAGCCCTAAACTTACTTCCTCAAACTAAGTTCAAACCTAACCTAACCTGAAGCCTAAATCAAACCATACACCTAACCCTAACCCTAGGCGGACACCTTAAGCTCAACCCCAAACCTAACCTGGCCCTGACGCTAACTACAACAGTAACAGTTACCCGAAAACTAACAGTAGCCCTAAACTTACTCCCTCAAACTAACTTCAAACCTAACCTAATTTGAAGCCTAACTCAAACCATAGACCTAACCCTAACCCTAGGCGGACACCTGAAACTCAACCACAACCCTAACCAGACCCTGACGCTATCTCTAACCGTAACACTGAACCGAAAACTAACAGTAGCCCTAAACTTACTCCCTCAAACTAAGTTCAAACCTAACCTAACCTGAAGCATAACTCAAACCATAGACCTAACCCTAACCCTAGGCGGACACCTGAAGCTCAACCCCCAACCCTAACCGGACCCTCACGCTAACTCCAAACGTAACATTGAACCGAAAACTAACAGTAGCCCTAAACTTACTCCCTCAAACTACGTTCAATCCTAACCTAACCTGAAGCCTAAATGAAACCATAGACCTAACCCTAACCCTTGGCGGACACCTTATGCTTAACCCCCACCCTAACCTGATCCTGACGCTTACTCCAACCGTAACAGTTAAATGAAAACTAACAGTAGCCCTAAACTGTCTCCCTCAAACTAAGTTCAAACCTAACCTAACCTGAAGCCTAACTCAAACAATAGACCTAACCCTAACCCTAGGCGGACACCTGAAGCTCAACCACAACCCTAACCTGACCCTGACGCTATCTCCAACCGTAACACTGAACCGAAAACTAACAGTAGCCCTAAACTTACTTCCTCAAACTAAGTCCAAAACCTAACCTAACCTGAAGCCTAAATCAAACCATACACCTAACCCTAACCCTAGGCGGACACCTTAAGCTCAACCCCAAACCTAACCTGACCCTGACGCTTACTCCAACCGTAACAGTTAACCGAAAACTAACAGTAGCCCTAAACTGTCTCCCTCAAACTAAGTTCAAACCTAACCTAACCTGAAGCCTAACTCAAACAATAGACCTAACCCTAACCCTAGGCGGACACCTGAAGCTCAACCACAACCCTAACCTGACCCTGACGCTATCTCCAACCGTAACACTGAACCGAAAACTAACAGTAGCCCTAAACTTACTTCCTCAAACTAAGTTCAAACCTAACCTAACCTGAAGCCTAAATCAAACCATACACCTAACCCTAACCCTAGGCGGACACCTTAAGCTCAACCCCAAACCTAACCTGACCCTGACGCTTACTCCAACCGTAACAGTTAACCGAAAACTAACAATAGCCCTAAACTGACTCCCTCAAACTAAGTTCAAACCTAACCTAACCTGAAGCCTAAATGAAACCATAGACCTAACCCTAACCCTAGGCGGACACCTTATGCTTAACCCCCACCCTAACCTGACCCTGACGCTTACTCCAACCGTAACAGATAAACGAAAACTAACAGTAGCCCTAAACTTACTCCCTCAAACTAAGTTCAAACCTAACCTAACCTGAAGCCTAAATCAAACCATACACCTAACCCTAACCCTAGGCGGACACCTTAAGCTCAACCCCAAACCTAACCTGGCCCTGACGCTAACTACAACAGTAACAGTTACCCGAAAAACTAACAGTAGCCCTAAACTTACTCCCTCAAACTAACTTCAAACCTAACCTAATTTGAAGCCTAACTCAAACCATAGACCTAACCCTAACCCTAGGCGGACACCTGAAACTCAACCACAACCCTAACCAGACCCTGACGCTATCTCTAACCGTAACACTGAACCGAAAACTAACAGTAGCCCTAAACTTACTCCCTCAAACTAAGTTCAAACCTAACCTAACCTGAAGCATAACTCAAACCATAGACCTAACCCTAACCCTAGGCGGACACCTGAAGCTCAACCCCAACCCTAACCTGACCCTGACGCTATCTCCAACCGTAACACTGAACCGAAAACTAACAGTAGCCCTAAACTTACTCCCTCAAACTAAGTTCAAACCTAACCTAACCTGAAGCCTAACTCAAACCACAGACCTAACCCTAACCCTAGGCGGACACCTTAAGCTCAACCCCAACCCTAACCTGGCCCTGACGCTAACTCCAACAGTAACAGTTACCCGAAAACTAACAGTAGCCCTAAACTTACTCCCTCAAACTAAGTTCAAAACCTAACCTAACCTGAAGCCTAACTCAAACCACAGACCTAACCCTAACCCTAGGCGGACACCTTAAGCTCAACCCCAACCCTAACCGGACCCTCAGGCTAACTCCAAACGTAACATTGAACCGAAAACTAACAGTAGCCCTAAACTTACTCCCTCAAACTATGTTCAATCCTAACCTAACCTGAAGCCTAAATGAAACCATAGACCTAACCCTAACCCTAGGCGGACACCTTATGCTTAACCCCCACCCTAACCTGATCGTGACGCTTACTCCAACCGTAACAGTTAAATGAAAACTAACAGTAGCCCTAAACTGTCTCCCTCAAACTAAGTTCAAACCTAACCTAACCTGAAGCCTAACTCAAACAATAGACCTAACCCTAACCCTAGGCGGACACCTGAAGCTCAACCACAACCCTAACCTGACCCTGACGCTATCTCCAACCGTAACACTGAACCGAAAACTAACAGTAGCCCTAAACTTACTTCCTCAAACTAAGTTCAAACCTAACCTAACCTGAAGCCTAAATCAAACCATACACCTAACCCTAACCCTAGGCGGACACCTTAAGCTCAACCCCAAACCTAACCTGGCCCTGACGCTAACTACAACAGTAACAGTTACCCGAAAACTAACAGTAGCCCTAAACTTACTCCCTCAAACTAATTTCAAACCTAACCTAATTTGAAGCCTAACTCAAACCATAGACCTAACCCTAACCCTAGGCGGACACCTGAAACTCAACCCCAACCCTAAACCAGACCCTGACGCTATCTCTAACCGTAACACTGAACCGAAACCTAACAGTAGCCCTAAACTTACTCCCTCAAACTAAGTTCAAACCTAACCTAACCTGAAGCATAACTCAAACCATAGACCTAACCCTAACCCTAGGCGGACACCTGAAGCTCAACCCCAACCCTAACCTGACCCTGACGCTATCTCCAACCGTAACACTGAACCGAAAACTAACAGTAGCCCTAAACTTACTCCTCAAACTAAGTTCAATCCTAACCTAACCTGAAGCCTAACTCAAACCACAGACCTAACCCTAACCCTAGGCGGACACCTTAAGCTCAACCCCAACCCTAACCTGGCCCTGACGCTAACTCCAACAGTAACAGTTACCCGAAAACTAACAGTAGCCCTAAACTTACTCCCTCAAACTAAGTTCAAACCTAACCTAACCTGAAGCCTAACTCAAACCACAGACCTAACCCCTAACCCTAGGCGGACACCTTAAGCTCAACCCCAACCCTAACCGGACCCTCACGCTAACTCCAAACGTAACATTGAACCGAAAACTAACAGTAGCCCTAAACTTACTCCCTCAAACTACGTTCAATCCTAACCTAACCTGAAGCCTAAATGAAACCATAGACCTAACCCTAACCCTAGGCGGACACCTTATGCTTAACCCCCACCCTAACCTGATCCTGACGCTTACTCCAACCGTAACAGTTAAATGAAAACTAACAGTAGCCCTAAACTGTCTCCCTCAAACTAAGTTCAAACCTAACCTAACCTGAAGCCTAACTCAAACAATAGACCTAACCTAACCCTAGGCGGACACCTGAAGCTCAACCACAACCCTAACCTGACCCTGACGCTATCTCCAACCGTAACACTGAACCGAAAACTAACAGTAGCCCCTAAACTTACTTCCTCAAACTAAGTTCAAACCTAACCTAACCTGAAGCCTAAATCAAACCATACACCTAACCCTAACCCTAGGCGGACACCTTAAGCTCAACCCCAAACCTAACCTGACCCTGACGCTTACTCCAACCGTAACAGTTAACCGAAAACTAACAGTAGCCCTAAACTGTCTCCCTCAAACTAAGTTCAAACCTAACCTAACCTGAAGCCTAACTCAAACAATAGACCTAACCCTAACCCTAGGCGGACACCTGAAGCTCAACCACAACCCTAACCTGACCCTGACGCTATCTCCAACCGTAACACTGAACCGAAAACTAACAGTAGCCCTAAACTTACTTCCTCAAACTAAGTTCAAACCTAACCTAACCTGAAGCCTAAATCAAACCATACACCTAACCCTAACCCTAGGCGGACACCTTAAGCTCAACCCCAAACCTAACCTGGCCCTGACGCTAACTACAACAGTAAACAGTTACCCGAAAACTAACAGTAGCCCTAAACTTACTCCCTCAAAACTAACTTCAAACCTAACCTAATTTGAAGCCTAACTCAAACCATAGACCTAACCCTAACCCTAGGCGGACACCTGAAACTCAACCACAACCCTAACCAGACCCTGACGCTATCTCTAACCGTAACACTGAACCGAAAACTAACAGTAGCCCTAAACTTACTCCCTCAAACTAAGTTCAAACCTAACCTAACCTGAAGCATAACTCAAACCATAGACCTAACCCTAACCCTAGGCGGACACCTGAAGCTCAACCCCAACCCTAACCTGACCCTGACGCTATCTCCAACCGTAACACTGAACCGAAAACTAACAGTAGCCCTAAACTTACTCCCTCAAACTAAGTTCAAACCTAACCTAACCTGAAGCCTAACTCAAACCACAGACCTAACCCTAACCCTAGGCGGACACCTTAAGCTCAACCCCAACCCTAACCTGGCCCCTGACGCTAACTCCAACAGTAACAGTTACCCGAAAACTAACAGTAGCCCTAAACTTACTCCCTCAAACTAAGTTCAAACCTAACCTAACCTGAAGCCTAACTCAAACCACAGACCTAACCCTAACCCTAGGCGGACACCTTAAGCTCAACCCCAACCCTAACCGGACCCTCACGCTAACTCCAAACGTAACATTGAACCGAAAACTAACAGTAGCCCTAAACTTACTCCCTCAAACTACGTTCAATCCTAACCTAACCTGAAGCCTAAATGAAACCATAGACCTAACCCTAACCCTAGGCGGACACCTTATGCTTAACCCCCACCCTAACCTGATCGTGACGCTTACTCCAACCGTAACAGTTAAATGAAAACTAACAGTAGCCCTAAACTGTCTCCCTCAAACTAAGTTCAAACCTAACCTAACCTGAAGCCTAACTCAAACAATAGACCTAACCCTAACCCTAGGCGGACACCTGAAGCTCAACCACAACCCTAACCTGACCCTGACGCTATCTCCAACCGTAACACTGAACCGAAAAACTAACAGTAGCCCTAAACTTACTTCCTCAAACTAAGTTCAAACCTAACCTAACCTGAAGCCTAAATCAAACCATACACCTAACCCTAACCCTAGGCGGACACCTTAAGCTCAACCCCAAACCTAACCTGGCCCTGACGCTAACTACAACAGTAACAGTTACCCGAAAACTAACAGTAGCCCTAAACTTACTCCCTCAAACTAACTTCAAACCTAACCTAATTTGAAGCCTAACTCAAACCATAGACCTAACCCTAACCCTAGGCGGACACCTGAAACTCAACCCCAACCCTAACCAGACCCTGACGCTATCTCTAACCGTAACACTGAACCGAAACCTAACAGTAGCCCTAAACTTACTCCCTCAAACTAAGTTCAAACCTAACCTAACCTGAAGCATAACTCAAACCATAGACCTAACCCTAACCCTAGGCGGACACCTGAAGCTCAACCCCAACCCTAACCTGACCCTGACGCTATCTCCAACCGTAACACTGACCCGAAAACTAACAGTAGCCCTAAACTTACTCCCTCAAACTAAGTTCAATCCTAACCTAACCTGAAGCCTAACTCAAACCACAGACCTAACCCTAACCCTAGGCGGACACCTTAAGCTCAACCCCAACCCTAACCTGGCCCTGACGCTAACTCCAACAGTAACAGTTACCCGAAAACTAACAGTAGCCCTAAACTTACTCCCTCAAACTAAGTTCAAACCTAACCTAACCTGAAGCCTAACTCAAACCACAGACCTAACCCTAACCCTAGGCGGACACCTTAAGCTCAACCCCAACCCTAACCGGACCCTCACGCTAACTCCAAACGTAACATTGAACCGAAAACTAACAGTAGCCCTAAACTTACTCCCTCAAACTACGTTCAATCCTAACCTAACCTGAAGCCTAAATGAAACCATAGACCCTAACCCTAACCCTAGGCGGACACCTTATGCTTAACCCCCACCCTAACCTGATCCTGACGCTTACTCCAACCGTAACAGTTAAAGAAAACTAACAGTAGCCCTAAACTGTCTCCCTCAAACTAAGTTCAAACCTAACCTAACCTGAAGCCTAACTCAAACAATAGACCTAACCCTAACCCTAGGCGGACACCTGAAGCTCAACCACAACCCTAACCTGACCCTGACGCTATCTCCAACCGTAACACTGAACCGAAAACTAACAGTAGCCCTAAACTTACTTCCTCAAACTAAGTTCAACCTAACCTAACCTGAAGCCTAAATCAAACCATACACCTAACCCTAACCCTAGGCGGACACCTTAAGCTCAACCCCAAACCTAACCTGACCCTGACGCTTACTCCAACCGTAACAGTTAACCGAAAACTAACAGTAGCCCTAAACTGTCTCCCTCAAACTAAGTTCAAACCTAACCTAACCTGAAGCTAACTCAAACAATAGACCTAACCCTAACCCTAGGCGGACACCTGAAGCTCAACCACAACCCTAACCTGACCCTGACGCTATCTCCAACCGTAACACTGAACCGAAAACTAACAGTAGCCCTAAACTTACTTCCTCAAACTAAGTTCAAACCTAACCTAACCTGAAGCCTAAATCAAACCATACACCTAACCCTAACCCTAGGCGGACACCTTAAGCTCAACCCCAAACCTAACCTGGCCCTGACGCTAACTACAACAGTAACAGTTACCCGAAAACTAACAGTAGCCCTAAACTTACTCCCTCAAACTAACTTCAAACCTAACCTAATTTGAAGCCTAACTCAAACCATAGACCTAACCCTAACCCTAGGCGGACACCTGAAACTCAACCACAACCCTAACCAGACCCTGACGCTATCTCTAACCGTAACACTGAACCGAAAACTAACAGTAGCCCTAAACTTACTCCCTCAAACTAAGTTCAAACGCTAACCTAACCTGAAGCATAACTCAAACCATAGACCTAACCCTAACCCTAGGCGGACACCTGAAGCTCAACCCCAACCCTAACCTGACCCTGACGCTATCTCCAACCGTAACACTGAACCGAAAACTAACAGTAGCCCTAAACTTACTCCCTCAAACTAAGTTCAATCCTAACCTAACCTGAAGCCTAACTCAAACCACAGACCTAACCCCTAACCCTAGGCGGACACCTTAAGCTCAACCCCAACCCTAACCTGGCCCTGATGCTAACTCCAACAGTAACAGTTACCCGAAAACTAACAGTAGCCCTAAACTTACTCCCTCAAACTAAGTTCAAACCTAACCTAACCTGAAGGCCTAACTCAAACCACAGACCTAACCCTAACCCTAGGCGGACACCTTAAGCTCAACCCCCAACCCTAACCGGACCCTCACGCTAACTCCAAACGTAACATTGAACCGAAAACTAACAGTAGCCCTAAACTTACTCCCTCAAACTACGTTCAATCCTAACCTAACCTGAAGCCTAAATGAAACCATAGACCTAACCCTAACCCTAGGCGGACACCTTATGCTTAACCCCCACCCTAACCTGATCCTGACGCTTACTCCAACCGTAACAGTTAAATGAAAACTAACAGTAGCCCTAAACTGTCTCCCTCAAACTAAGTTCAAACCTAACCTAACCTGAAGCCTAACTCAAACAATAGACCTAACCCTAACCCTAGGCGGACACCTGAAGCTCAACCACAACCCTAACCTGACCCTGACGCTATCTCCACCGTAACACTGAACCGAAAACTAACAGTAGCCCTAAACTTACTTCCTCAAACTAAGTTCAAACCTAACCTAACTTGAAGCCTAAATCAAACCATACACCTAACCCTAACCCTAGGCGGACACCTTAAACTCAACCCCAAACCTAACCTGACCCTGACGCTTACTCCAACCGTAACAGTTAACCGAAAACTAACAATAGCCCTAAACTGACTCCCTCAAACTAAGTTCAAACCTAACCTAACCTGAAG
This sequence comes from Tupaia tana, assembly GCA_026018925.1. NCBI lineage: Eukaryota > Metazoa > Chordata > Mammalia > Scandentia > Tupaiidae > Tupaia > Tupaia tana. Next base: position 621,532 of record JAKSZU010000095.1, read on the forward strand.
CCTAAATGAAACCATAGACCTAACCCTAACCCTAGGCGGACACCTTATGCTTAACCCCCACCCTAACCTGACCCTGACGCTTACTCCAACCGTAACAGATAAACGAAAACTAACAGTAGCCCTAAACTTACTCCCTCAAACTAAGTTCAAACCTAACCTAACCTGAAGCCTAAATCAAACCATACACCTAACCCTAACCCTAGGCGGACACCTTAAGCTCAACCCCAAACCTAACCTGGCCCTGACGCTAACTACAAACAGTAACAGTTACCCGAAAACTAACAGTAGCCCTAAACTTACTCCCTCAAACTAACTTCAAACCTAACCTAATTTGAAGCCTAACTCAAACCATAGACCTAACCCTAACCCTAGGCGGACACCTGAAACTCAACCACAACCCTAACCAGACCCTGACGCTAACTCCAACAGTAACAGTTACCCGAAAACTAACAGTAGCCCTAAACTTACTCCCTCAAACTAAGTTCAAACCTAACCTAACCTGAAGCCTAACTCAAACCACAGACCTAACCCTAACCCTAGGCGGACACCTTAAGCTCAACCCCAACCCTAACCGGACCCTCAGGCTAACTCCAAACGTAACATTGAACCGAAAACTAACAGTAGCCCTAAACTTACTCCCTCAAACTACGTTCAATCCTAACCTAACCTGAAGCCTAAATGAAACCATAGACCTAACCTCTAAAACCCCTAGGCGGACACCTTATGCTTAACCCCCACCCTAACCTGATCGTGACGCTTACTCCAACCGTAACAGTTAAATGAAAACTAACAGTAGCCCTAAACTGTCTCCCTCAAACTAAGTTCAAACCTAACCTAACCTGAAGCCTAACTCAAACAATAGACCTAACCCTAACCCTAGGCGGACACCTGAAGCTCAACCACAACGCTAACCTGACCCTGACGCTATCTCCAACCGTAACACTGAAACCGAAAACTAACAGTAGCCCTAAACTTACTTCCTCAAACTAAGTTCAAACCTAACCTAACCTGAAGCCTAAATCAAACCATACACCTAACCCTAACCCTAGGCGGACACCTTAAGCTCAACCCCAAACCTAACCTGGCCCTGACGCTAACTACAACAGTAACAGTTACCCGAAAACTAACAGTAGCCCTAAACTTACTCCCTCAAACTAACTTCAAACCTAACCTAATTTGAAGCCTAACTCAAACCATAGACCTAACCCTAACCCTAGGCGGACACCTGAAACTCAACCCCAACCCTAACCAGACCCTGACGCTATCTCTAACCGTAACACTGAACCGAAACCTAACAGTAGCCCTAAACTTACTCCCTCAAACTAAGTTCAAACCTAACCTAACCTGAAGCATAACTCAAACCATAGACCTAACCCTAACCCTAGGCGGACACCTGAAGCTCAACCCCAACCCTAACCTGACCCTGACGCTATCTCCAACCGTAACACTGACCCGAAAACTAACAGTAGCCCTAAACTTACTCCCTCAAACTAAGTTCAATCCTAACCTAACCTGAAGCCTAACTCAAACCACAGACCTAACCCTAACCCTAGGCGGACACCTTAAGCTCAACCCCAACCCTCACCTGGCCCTGACGCTAACTCCAACATCAACAGTTACCCGAAAACTAACAGTAGCCCTAAACTTACTCCCTCAAACTAAGTTCAAACCTAACCTAACCTGAAGCCTAACTCAAACCACAGACCTAACCCTAACCCTAGGCGGACCACCTTAAGCTCAACCCCAACCCTAACCGGACCCTCACGCTAACTCCAAACGTAACATTGAACCGAAAACTAACAGTAGCCCTAACTTACTCCCTCAAACTACGTTCAATCCTAACCTAACCTGAAGCCTAAATGAAACCATAGACCTAACCCTAACCCTAGGCGGACACCTTATGCTTAACCCCCACCCTAACCTGATCCTGACGCTTACTCCAACCGTAACAGTTAAATGAAAACTAACAGTAGCCCTAAACTGTCTCCCTCAAACTAAGTTCAAACCTAACCTAACCTGAAGCCTAACTCAAACAATAGACCTAACCCTAACCCTAGGCGGACACCTGAAGCTCAACCACAACCCTAACCTGACCCTGACGCTATCTCCAACCGTAACACTGAACCGAAAACTAACAGTAGCCCTAAACTTACTTCCTCAAACTAAGTTCAAACCTAACCTAACCTGAAGCCTAAATCAAACCATACACCTAACCCTAACCCTAGGCGGACACCTTAAGCTCAACCCCAAACCTAACCTGACCCTGACGCTTACTCCAACCGTAACAGTTAACCGAAAACTAACAGTAGCCCTAAACTGTCTCCCTCAAACTAAGTTCAAACCTAACCTAACCTGAAGCCTAACTCAAACAATAGACCTAACCCTAACCCTAGGCGGACACCTGAAGCTCAACCACAACCCTAACCTGACCCTGACGCTATCTCCAACCGTAACACTGAACCGAAAACTAACAGTAGCCCTAAACTTACTTCCTCAAACTAAGTTCAAACCTAACCTAACCTGAAGCCTAAATCAAACCATACACCTAACCCTAACCCTAGGCGGACACCTTAAGCTCAACCCCAAACCTAACCTGGCCCTGACGCTAACTACAACAGTAACAGTTACCCGAAAACTAACAGTAGCCCTAAACTTACTCCCTCAAACTAACTTCAAACCTAACCTAATTTGAAGCCTAACTCAAACCATAGACCTAACCCTAACCCTAGGCGGACACCTGAAACTCAACCACAACCCTAACCAGACCCTGACGCTATCTCTAACCGTAACACTGAACCGAAAACTAACAGTAGCCCTAAACTTACTCCCCTCAAACTAAGTTCAAACCTAACCTAACCTGAAGCATAACTCAAACCATAGACCTAACCCTAACCCTAGGCGGACACCTGAAGCTCAACCCCAACCCTAACCTGACCCTGACGCTATCTCCAACCGTAACACTGAACCGAAAACTAACAGTAGCCCTAAACTTACTCCCTCAAACTAAGTTCAATCCTAACCTAACCTGAAGCCTAACTCAAACCACAGACCTAACCCTAACCCTAGGCGGACACCTTAAGCTCAACCCCAACCCTAACCTGGCCCTGATGCTAACTCCAACAGTAACAGTTACCCGAAAACTAACAGTAGCCCTAAACTTACTCCTCAAACTAAGTTCAAACCTAACCTAACCTGAAGCCTAACTCAAACCACAGACCTAACCCTAACCCTAGGCGGACACCTTAAGCTCAACCCCAACCCTAACCGGACCCTCACGCTAACTCCAAACGTAACATTGAACCGAAAACTAACAGTAGCCCTAAACTTACTCCCTCAAACTACGTTCAATCCTAACCTAACCTGAAGCCTAAATGAAACCATAGACCTAACCCTAACCCTAGGCGGACACCTTATGCTTAACCCCCCACCCTAACCTGATCCTGACGCTTACTCCAACCGTAACAGTTAAATGAAAACTAACAGTAGCCCTAAACTGTCTCCCTCAAACTAAGTTCAAACCTAACCTAACCTGAAGCCTAACTCAAACAATAGACCTAACCCTAACCCTAGGCGGACACCTGAAGCTCAACACAACCCTAACCTTACCCTGACGCTATCTCCAACGGTAACACTGAACCGAAAACTAACAGTAGCCCTAAACTTACTTCCTCAAACTAAGTTCAAACCTAACCTAACTTGAAGCCTAAATCAAACCATACACCTAACCCTAACCCTAGGCGGACACCTTAAACTCAACCCCAAACCTAACCTGACCCTGACGCTTACTCCAACCGTAACAGTTAACCGAAAACTAACAATAGCCCTAAACTGACTCCCTCAAACTAAGTTCAAACCTAACCTAACCTGAAGCCTAAATGAAACCATAGACCTAACCCTAACCCTAGGCGGACACCTTATGCTTAACCCCCACCCTAACCTGACCCTGACGCTTACTCAAACCGTAACAGATAAACGAAAACTAACAGTAGCCCTAAACTTACTCCCTCAAACTAAGTTCAAACCTAACCTAACCTGAAGCCTAAATCAAACCATACACCTAACCCTAACCCTAGGCGGACACCTTAAGCTCAACCCCAAACCTAACCTGGCCCTGACGCTAACTACAACAGTAACAGTTACCCGAAAACTAACAGTAGCCCTAAACTTACTCCCTCAAACTAACTTCAAACCTAACCTAATTTGAAGCCTAACTCAAACCATAGACCTAACCCTAACCCTAGGCGGACACCTGAAACTCAACCACAACCCTAACCAGACCCTGACGCTATCTCTAACCGTAACACTGAACCGAAAACTAACAGTAGCCCTAAACTTACTCCCTCAAACTAAGTTCAACCTAACCTAACCTGAAGCATAACTCAAACCATAGACCTAACCCTAACCCTAGGCGGACACCTGAAGCTCACCCCAACCCTAACCTGACCCTGACGCTATCTCCAACCGTAACACTGAACCGAAAACTAACAGTAGCCCTAAACTTACTCCCTCAAACTAAGTTCAAACCTAACCTAACCTGAAGCCTAACTCAAACCACAGACCTAACCCTAACCCTAGGCGGACACCTTAAGCTCAACCCCAACCCTAACCTGGCCCTGACGCTAACTCCAACAGTAACAGTTACCCGAAAACTAACAGTAGCCCTAAACTTACTCCTCAAACTAAGTTCAAACCTAACCTAACCTGAAGCCTAACTCAAACCACAGACCTAACCCTAACCCTAGGCGGACACCTTAAGCTCAACCCCAACCCTAACCGGACCCTCAGGCTAACTCCAAACGTAACATTGAACCGAAAAACTAACAGTAGCCCTAAACTTACTCCCTCAAACTACGTTCAATCCTAACCTAACCTGAAGCCTAAATGAAACCATAGACCTAACCCTAACCCTAGGCGGACACCTTATGCTTAACCCCCACCCTAACCTGATCGTGACGCTTACTCCAACCGTAACAGTTAAATGAAAACTAACAGTAGCCCTAAACTGTCTCCCTCAAACTAAGTTCAAACCTAACCTAACCTGAAGCCTAACTCAAACAATAGACCTAACCCTAACCCTAGGCGGACACCTGAAGCTCAACCACAACCCTAACCTGACCCTGACGCTATCTCCAACCCGTAACACTGAACCGAAAACTAACAGTAGCCCTAAACTTACTTCCTCAAACTAAGTTCAAACCTAACCTAACTGAAGCCTAAATCAAACCATACACCTAACCCTAACCCTAGGCGGACACCTTAAGCTCAACCCTAAACCTAACCTGGCCCTGACGCTAACTACAACAGTAACAGTTACCCGAAAACTAACAGTAGCCCTAAACTTACTCCCTCAAACTAACTTCAAACCTAACATAATTTGAAGCCTAACTCAAAACAATGACCTAACCTAACCCTAGGCGGACACCTGAAACTCAACCCCAACCCTAACCAGACCCTGACGCTATCTCTAACCGTAACACTGAACCGAAACCTAACAGTAGCCCTAAACTTACTCCCTCAAACTAAGTTCAAACCTAACCTAACCTGAAGCATAACTCAAACCATAGACCTAACCCTACCCCTAGGCGGACACCTGAAGCTCAACCCCAACCCTAACCTGACCCTGACGCTATCTCCAACCGTAACACTGACCCGAAAACTAACAGTAGCCCTAAACTTACTCCCTCAAACTAAGTTCAATCCTAACCTAACCTGAAGCCTAACTCAAACCACAGACCTAACCCTAACCCTAGGCGGACACCTTAAGCTCAACCCCAACCCTAACCTGGCCCTGACGCTAACTCCAACAGTAACAGTTACCCGAAAACTAACAGTAGCCCTAAACTTACTCCCTCAAACTAAGTTCAAACCTAACCTAACCTGAAGCCTAACTCAAACCACAGACCTAACCCTAACCCTAGGCGGACACCTTAAGCTCAACCCAACCCTAACCGGACCCTCACGCTAACTCCAAACGTAACATTGAACCGAAAACTAACAGTAGCCCTAAACTTACTCCCTCAAACTACGTTCAATCCTAACCTAACCTGAAGCCTAAATGAAACCATAGACCTAACCCTAACCCTAGGCGGACACCTTATGCTTAACCACCACCCTAACCTGATCCTGACGCTTACTCCAACCGTAACAGTTAAATGAAAACTAACAGTAGCCCTAAACTGTCTCCCTCAAACTAAGTTCAAACCTAACCTAACCTGAAGCCTAACTCAAACAATAGACCTAACCCTAACCCTAGGCGGACACCTGAAGCTCAACCACAACCCTAACCTGACCCTGACGCTATCTCCAACCGTAACACTGAACCGAAAACTAACAGTAGCCCTAAACTTACTTCCTCAAACTAAGTTCAACCTAACCTAACCTGAAGCCTAAATCAAACCATACACCTAACCCTAACCCTAGGCGGACACCTTAAACTCAACCCCAAACCTAACCTGACCCTGACGCTTACTCCAACCGTAAACAGTTAACCGAAAACTAACAGTAGCCCTAAACTGACTCCCTCAAACTAAGTTCAAACCTAACCTAACCTGAAGCCTAAATCAAATCATAGACCTAACCCTAACCCTAGGCGGACACCTTATGCTTAACCCCCACCCTAACCTGACCCTGACGCTTACTCCAACTGTAACAGTTAACCGAAAACTAACAATAGCCCTAAACTTACTCCCTCAAACTAACTTCAAACCTAACCTAACCTGAAGCCTAAATCAAACCATACACCTAACCCTAACCCTAGGCGGACACCTTAAGCTCAACCCCCAACCCTAACCTGGCCCTGACGCTAACTCCAACAGTAACAGTTACCCGAAAACTAACAGTAGCACTAAACTTACTCCCTCAAACTAACTTCAAAGCTAACCTAACTTGAAGCCTAACTCAAATCATAGACCTAACCCTAACCCTAGGCGGACACCTGAAACTCAACCACAACCCTAACCAGACCCTGACGCTATCTCCAACCGTAACACTGAACCGAAAACTAACATTAGCCCTAAACTTACTCCCCTCAAACTAAGTTCAAACCTAACCTAACCTGAAGCCTAACTCAAACCACAGACCTAACCCTAACCCTAGGCGGACACCTTAAGCTCAACCCCAACCCTAACCGGACCCTCACGCTAACCTCCAAACGTAACATTGAACCGAAAACTAACAGTAGCCCTAAACTTACTCCCTCAAACTACGTTCAATCCTAACCTAACCTGAAGCCCTAAATGAAACCATAGACCTAACCCTAACCCTAGGCGGGACACCTTATGCTTAACCACCCACCCTAACCTGATCCTGACGCTTACTCCAACCGTAACAGTTAAATGAAAACTAACAGTAGCCCTAAACTGTCTCCCTCAAACTAAGTTCAAACCTAACCTAACCTGAAGCCTAACTCAAACAATAGACCTAACCCTAACCCTAGGCGGACACCTTAAACTCAACCCCCAAACCTAACCTGACCCTGACGCTTACTCCAACCGTAACAGTTAACCGAAAACTAACAGTAGCCCCTAAACTGACTCCCTCAAACTAAGTTCAAACCTAACCTAACCTGAAGCCTAAATCAAATCATAGACCTAACCCTAACCCTAGGCGGACACCTGAAGCTCAACCACAACCCTAACCCTGACCCTGACGCTATCTCCAACCGTAACACTGAACCGAAAACTAACAGTAGCCCTAAACTTACTTCCTCAAACTAAGTTCAAACCTAACCTAACCTGAAGCCTAAATCAAACCATACACCTAACCCTAACCCTAGGCGGACACCTTAAGCTCAACCCCAAACCTAACCTGGCCCTGACGCTAACTACAACAGTAACAGGTTACCCGAAAACTAACAGTAGCCCTAAACTTACTCCCCTCAAACTAACTTCAAACCTAACCTAATTTGAAGCCTAACTCAAACCATAGACCTAACCCCTAACCCTAGGCGGACACCTGAAACTCAACCACAACCCTAACCAGACCCTGACGCTATCTCTAACCGTAACACTGAACCGAAAACTAACAGTAGCCCTAAACTTACTCCCTCAAACTAAGTTCAAACCTAACCTAACCTGAAGCATAACTCAAACCATAGACCTAACCCTAACCCTAGGCGGACACCTGAAGCTCAACCCCCAACCCTAACCTGACCCTGACGCTATCTCCAACCGTAACACTGAACCGAAAACTAACAGTAGCCCTAAACTTACTCCCTCAAACTAAGTTCAATCCTAACCTAACCTGAAGCCTAACTCAAACCACAGACCTAACCCTAACCCTAGGCGGGACACCTTAAGCTCAACCCCAACCCTAACCTGGCCCTGACGCTAACTCCAACAGTAACAGTTACCCGAAAACTAACAGTAGCCCTAAACTTACTCCCTCAAACTAAGTTCAAACCTAACCTAACCTGAAGCCTAACTCAAACCACAGACCTAACCCTAACCCTAGGCGGACACCTTAAGCTCAACCCCAACCCTAACCGGACCCTCACGCTAACTCCAAACGTAACATTGAACCGAAAACTAACAGTAGCCCTAAACTTACTCCCTCAAACTACGTTCCAATCCTAACCTAACCTGAAGCCTAAATGAAACCATAGACCTAACCCTAACCCTAGGCGGACACCTTATGCTTAACCCCCCACCCTAACCTGATCCTGACGCTTACTCCAACCGTAACAGTTAAATGAAAACTAACAGTAGCCCTAAACTGTCTCCCTCAAACTAAGTTCAAACCTAACCTAACCTGAAGCCTAACTCAAACAATAGACCTAACCCTAACCCTAGGCGGACACCTGAAGCTCAACCACAACCCTAACCTTACCCTGACGCTATCTCCAACGGTAACACTGAACCGAAAACTAACAGTAGCCCTAAACTTACTTCCTCAAACTAAGTTCAAACCTAACCTAACTTGAAGCCTAAATCAAACCATACACCTAACCCTAACCCTAGGCGGACACCTTAAACTCAACCCCAAACCTAACCTGACCCTGACGCTTACTCCAACCGTAACAGTTAACCGAAAACTAACAATAGCCCTAAACTGACTCCCTCAAACTAAGTTCAAACCTAACCTAACCTGAAGCCTAAATGAAACCATAGACCTAACCCTAACCCTAGGCGGACACCTTATGCTTAACCCCCACCCTAACCTGACCCTGACGCTTACTCAAACCGTAACAGATAAACGAAAACTAACAGTAGCCCTAAACTTACTCCCTCAAACTAAGTTCAAACCTAACCTAACCTGAAGCCTAAATCAAACCATACACCTAACCCTAACCCTAGGCGGACACCTTAAGCTCAACCCCAAACCTAACCTGGCCCTGACGCTAACTACAACAGTAACAGTTACCCGAAAAACTAACAGTAGCCCTAAACTTACTCCCTCAAACTAACTTCAAACCTAACCTAATTTGAAGCCTAACTCAAACCATAGACCTAACCCTAACCCTAGGCGGACACCCTGAAACTCAACCACAACCCTAACCAGACCCTGACGGTATCTCTAACCGTAACACTGAACCGAAAACTAACAGTAGCCCTAAACTTACTCCCTCAAACTAAGTTCAAACCTAACCTAACCTGAAGCATAACTCAAACCATAGACCTAACCCTAACCCTAGGCGGACACCCTGAAGCTCAACCCCAACCCTAACCTGACCCTGACGCTATCTCCAACCGTAACACTGAACCGAAAACTAACAGTAGCCCTAAACTTACTCCCTCAAACTAAGTTCAAACCTAACCTAACCTGAAGCCTAACTCAAACCACAGACCTAACCCTAACCCTAGGCGGACACCTTAAGCTCAACCCCAACCCTAACCTGGCCCTGACGCTAACTCCAACAGTAACAGTTACCCGAAAACTAACAGTAGCCCTAAACTTACTCCCTCAAACTAAGTTCAAACCTAACCTAACCTGAAGCCTAACTCAAACCACAGACCTAACCCTAACCCTAGGCGGACACCTTAAGCTCAACCCCAACCCTAACCGGACCCTCAGGCTAACTCCAAACGTAACATTGAACCGAAAACTAACAGTAGCCCTAAACTTACTCCCTCAAACTACGTTCAATCCTAACCTAACCTGAAGCCTAAATGAAACCATAGACCTAACCCTAACCCTAGGCGGACACCTTATGCTTAACCCCCACCCTAACCTGATCGTGACGCTTACTCCAACCGTAACAGTTAAATGAAAACTAACAGTAGCCCTAAACTGTCTCCCTCAAACTAAGTTCAAACCTAACCTAACCTGAAGCCTAACTCAAACAATAGACCTAACCCTAACCCTAGGCGGACACCTGAAGCTCAACCACAACCCTAACCTGACCCTGACGCTATCTCCAACCGTAACACTGAACCGAAAACTAACAGTAGCCCTAAACTTACTTCCTCAAACTAAGTTCAAACCTAACCTAACCTGAAGCCTAAATCAAACCATACACCTAACCCTAACCCTAGGCGGACACCTTAAGCTCAACCCTAAACCTAACCTGGCCCTGACGCTAACTACAACAGTAACAGTTACCCGAAAACTAACAGTAGCCCTAAACTTACTCCCTCAAACTAACTTCAAACCTAACCTAATTTGAAGCCTAACTCAAACCATAGACCTAACCCTAACCCTAGGCGGACACCTGAAACTCAACCCCAACCCTAACCAGACCCTGACGCTATCTCTAACCGTAACACTGAACCGAAACCTAACAGTAGCCCTAAACTTACTCCCTCAAACTAAGTTCAAACCTAACCTAACCTGAAGCATAACTCAAACCATAGACCTAACCCTACCCCTAGGCGGACACCTGAAGCTCAACCCCAACCCTAACCTGACCCTGACGCTATCTCCAACCGTAACACTGACCCGAAAACTAACAGTAGCCCTAAACTTACTCCCTCAAACTAAGTTCAATCCTAACCTAACCTGAAGCCTAACTCAAACCACAGACCTAACCCTAACCCTAGGCGGACACCTTAAGCTCAACCCCAACCCTAACCTGGCCCTGACGCTAACTCCAACAGTAACAGTTACCCGAAAACTAACAGTAGCCCTAAACTTACTCCCTCAAACTAAGTTCAAAACCTAACCTAACCTGAAGCCTAACTCAAACCACAGACCTAACCCTAACCCTAGGCGGACACCTTAAGCTCAACCACAACCCTAACCGGACCCTCACGCTAACTCCAAACGTAACATTGAACCGAAAACTAACAGTAGCCCTAAACTTACTCCCTCAAACTACGTTCAATCCTAACCTAACCTGAAGCCTAAATGAAACCATAGACCTAACCCTAACCCTAGGCGGACACCTTATGCTTAACCACCACCCTAACCTGATCCTGACGCTTACTCCAACCGTAACAGTTAAATGAAAACTAACAGTAGCCCTAAACTGTCTCCCTCAAACTAAGTTCAAACCTAACCTAACCTGAAGCCTAACTCAAACAATAGACCTAACCCTAACCCTAGGCGGACACCTGAAGCTCAACCACAACCCTAACCTGACCCTGACGCTATCTCCAACCGTAACACTGAACCGAAAACTAACAGTAGCCCTAAACTTACTTCCTCAAACTAAGTTCAAACCTAACCTAACCTGAAGCCTAAATCAAACCATACACCTAACCCTAACCCTAGGCGGACACCTTAAACTCAACCCCAAACCTAACCTGACCCTGACGCTTACTCCAACCGTAACAGTTAACCGAAAACTAACAGTAGCCCTAAACTGACTCCCTCAAACTAAGTTCAAACCTAACCTAACCTGAAGCCTAAATCAAATCATAGACCTAACCCTAACCCTAGGCGGACACCTTATGCTTAACCCCCACCCTTACCTGACCCTGACGCTTACTCCAACTGTAACAGTTAACCGAAAACTAACAATAGCCCTAAACTTACTCCCTCAAACTAACTTCAAACCTAACCTAACCTGAAGCCTAAATCAAACCATACACCTAACCCTAACCCTAGGCGGGACACCTTAAGCTCAACCCCAACCCTAACCTGGCCCTGACGCTAACTCCAACAGTAACAGTTACCCGAAAACTAACAGTAGCCCTAAACTTACTCCCTCAAACTAACTTCAAAGCTAACCTAACTTGAAGCCTAACTCAAATCATAGACCTAACCCTAACCCTAGGCGGACACCTGAAACTCAACCACAACCCTAACCAGACCCTGACGCTATCTCCAACCGTAACACTGAACCGAAAACTAACATTAGCCCTAAACTTACTCCCTCAAACTAAGTTCAAACCTAACCTAACCTGAAGCCTAACTCAAACCACAGACCTAACCCTAACCCTAGGCGGACACCTTAAGCTCAACCCCAACCCTAACCGGACCCTCACGCTAACTCCAAACGTAACATTGAACCGAAAACTAACAGTAGCCCTAAACTTACTCCCTCAAACTACGTTCAATCCTAACCTAACCTGAAGCCTAAATGAAACCATAGACCTAACCCTAACCCTAGGCGGACACCTTATGCTTAACCACCACCCTAACCTGATCCTGACGCTTACTCCAACCGTAACAGTTAAATGAAAACTAACAGTAGCCCTAAACTGTCTCCCTCAAACTAAGTTCAAACCTAACCTAACCTGAAGCCTAACTCAAACAATAGACCTAACCCTAACCCTAGGCGGACACCTGAAGCTCAACCACAACCCTAACCTGACCCTGACGCTATCTCCAACCGTAACACTGAACCGAAAACTAACAGTAGCCCTAAACTTACTTCCTCAAACTAAGTTCAAACCTACCCTAACCTGAAGCCTAAATCAAACCATACACCTAACCCTAACCCTAGGCGGGACACCTTAAACTCAACCCCAAACCTAACCTGACCCTGACGCTTACTCCAACCGTAACAGTTAACCGAAAAACTAACAGTAGCCCTAAACTGACTCCCTCAAACTAAGTTCAAACCTAACCTAACCTGAAGCCTAAATCAAATCATAGACCTAACCCTAACCCTAGGCGGACACCTGAAGCTCAACCACAACCCTAACCTGACCCTGACGCTATCTCCAACCGTAACACTGAACCGAAAACTAACAGTAGCCCTAAACTTACTTCCTCAAACTAAGTTCAAACCTAACCTAACCTGAAGCCTAAATCAAACCATACACCTAACCCTAACCCTAGGCGGACACCTTAAGCTCAACCCCAAACCCTAACCTGGCCCTGACGCTAACTACAACAGTAACAGTTACCCGAAAACTAACAGTAGCCCTAAACTTACTCCCTCAAACTAACTTCAAAACCTAACCTAATTTGAAGCCTAACTCAAACCATAGACCTAACCCTAACCCTAGGCGGACACCTGAAACTCAACCACAACCCTAACCAGACCCTGACGCTATCTCTAACCGTAACACTGAACCGAAAACTAACAGTAGCCCTAAACTTACTCCCTCAAACTAAGTTCAAACCTAACCTAACCTGAAGCATAACTCAAACCATAGACCCTAACCCTAACCCTAGGCGGACACCTGAAGCTCAACCCCAACCCTAACCTGACCCTGACGCTATCTCCAACCGTAACACTGAACCGAAAACTAACAGTAGCCCTAAACTTACTCCCTCAAACTAAGTTCAATCCTAACCTAACCTGAAGCCTAACTCAAACCACAGACCTAACCCTAACCCTAGGCGGACACCTTAAGCTCAACCCCAACCCTAACCTGGCCCTGATGCTAACTCCAACAGTAACAGTTACCCGAAAAACTAACAGTAGCCCTAAACTTACTCCCTCAAACTAAGTTCAACCTAACCTAACCTGAAGCCTAACTCAAACCACAGACCTAACCCTAACCCTAGGCGGACACCTTAAGCTCAACCCCAACCCTAACCGGACCCTCACGCTAACTCCAAACGTAACATTGAACCGAAAACTAACAGTAGCCCTAACTTACTCCCTCAAACTACGTTCAATCCTAACCTAACCTGAAGCCTAAATGAAACCATAGACCTAACCCTAACCCTAGGCGGACACCTTATGCTTAACCCCCCACCCTAACCTGATCCTGACGCTTACTCCAACCGTAACAGTTAAATGAAAACTAACAGTAGCCCTAAACTGTCTCCCTCAAACTAAGTTCAAACCTAACCTAACCTGAAGCCTAACTCAAACAATAGACCTAACCCTAACCCTAGGCGGACACCTGAAGCTCAACCACAACCCTAACCTTACCCTGACGCTATCTCCAACGGTAACACTGAACCGAAAACTAACAGTAGCCCTAAACTTACTTCCTCCAAACTAAGTTCAAACCTAACCTAACTTGAAGCCTAAATCAAACCATACACCTAACCCTAACCCCTAGGCGGACACCTTAAACTCAACCCCAAACCTAACCTGACCCTGACGCTTACTCCAACCGTAACAGTTAACCGAAAACTAACAATAGCCCTAAAACTGACTCCCTCAAACTAAGTTCAAACCTAACCTAACCTGAAGCCTAAATGAAACCATAGACCTAACCCTAACCCTAGGCGGACACCTTATGCTTAACCCCCACCCTAACCTGACCCTGACGCTTACTCAAACCGTAACAGATAAACGAAAACTAACAGTAGCCCTAAACTTACTCCCTCAAACTAAGTTCAAACCTAACCTAACCTGAAGCCTAAATCAAACCATACACCTAACCCTAACCCTAGGCGGACACCTTAAGCTCAACCCCAAACCTAACCTGGCCCTGACGCTAACTACAACAGTAACAGTTACCCGAAAACTAACAGTAGCCCTAAACTTACTCCCTCAAACTAACTTCAAACCTAACCTAATTTGAAGCCTAACTCAAACCATAGACCTAACCCTAACCCTAGGCGGACACCTGAAACTCAACCACAACCCTAACCAGACCCTGACGCTATCTCTAACCGTAACACTGAACCGAAAACTAACAGTAGCCCTAAACTTACTCCCTCAAACTAAGTTCAAACCTAACCTAACCTGAAGCATAACTCAAACCATAGACCTAACCCTAACCCTAGGCGGACACCTGAAGCTCAACCCCAACCCTAACCTGACCCTGACGCTATCTCCAACCGTAACACTGAACCGAAAACTAACAGTAGCCCTAAACTTACTCCCTCAAACTAAGTTCAAACCTAACCTAACCTGAAGCCTAACTCAAACCACAGACCTAACCCTAACCCTAGGCGGACACCTTAAGCTCAACCCCAACCCTAACCTGGCCCTGACGCTAACTCCAACAGTAACAGTTACCCGAAAACTAACAGTAGCCCTAAACTTACTCCCTCAAACTAAGTTCAAACCTAACCTAACCTGAAGCCTAACTCAAACCACAGACCTAACCCTAACCCTAGGCGGACACCTTAAGCTCAACCCCAACCCTAACCGGACCCTCAGGCTAACTCCAAACGTAACATTGAACCGAAAACTAACAGTAGCCCTAAACTTACTCCCTCAAACTACGTTCAATCCTAACCTAACCTGAAGCCTAAATGAAACCATAGACCTAACCCTAACCCTAGGCGGACACCTTATGCTTAACCCCCACCCTAACCTGATCGTGACGCTTACTCCAACCGTAACAGTTAAATGAAAACTAACAGTAGCCCTAAACTGTCTCCCTCAAACTAAGTTCAAACCTAACCTAACCTGAAGCCTAACTCAAACAATAGACCTAACCCTAACCCTAGGCGGACACCTGAAGCTCAACCACAACCCTAACCTGACCCTGACGCTATCTCCAACCGTAACACTGAACCGAAAACTAACAGTAGCCCTAAACTTACTTCCTCAAACTAAGTTCAAACCTAACCTAACCTGAAGCCTAAATCAAACCATACACCTAACCCTAACCCTAGGCGGACACCTTAAGCTCAACCCTAAACCTAACCTGGCCCTGACGCTAACTACAACAGTAACAGTTACCCGAAAACTAACAGTAGCCCTAAACTTACTCCCTCAAACTAACTTCAAACCTAACCTAATTTGAAGCCTAACTCAAACCATAGACCTAACCCTAACCCTAGGCGGACACCTGAAACTCAACCCCAACCCTAACCAGACCCTGACGCTATCTCTAACCGTAACACTGAACCGAAACCTAACAGTAGCCCTAAACTTACTCCCTCAAACTAAGTTCAAACCTAACCTAACCTGAAGCATAACTCAAACCATAGACCTAACCCTACCCCTAGGCGGACACCTGAAGCTCAACCCCAACCCTAACCTGACCCTGACGCTATCTCCAACCGTAACACTGACCCGAAAACTAACAGTAGCCCTAAACTTACTCCCTCAAACTAAGTTCAATCCTAACCTAACCTGAAGCCTAACTCAAACCACAGACCTAACCCTAACCCTAGGCGGACACCTTAAGCTCAACCCCAACCCTAACCTGGCCCTGACGCTAACTCCAACAGTAACAGTTACCCGAAAACTAACAGTAGCCCTAAACTTACTCCCTCAAACTAAGTTCAAACCTAACCTAACCTGAAGCCTAACTCAAACCACAGACCTAACCCTAACCCTAGGCGGACACCTTAAGCTCAACCACAACCCTAACCGGACCCCTCACGCTAACTCCAAACGTAACATTGAACCGAAAACTAACAGTAGCCCTAAACTTACTCCCTCAAACTACGTTCAATCCTAACCTAACCTGAAGCCTAAATGAAACCATAGACCTAACCCTAACCCTAGGCGGACACCTTATGCTTAACCACCACCCTAACCTGATCCTGACGCTTACTCCAACCGTAACAGTTAAATGAAAACTAACAGTAGCCCTAAACTGTCTCCCTCAAACTAAGTTCAAACCTAACCTAACCTGAAGCCTAACTCAAACAATAGACCTAACCCTAACCCTAGGCGGACACCTGAAGCTCAACCACAACCCTAACCTGACCCTGACGCTATCTCCAACCGTAACACTGAACCGAAAACTAACAGTAGCCCTAAACTTACTTCCTCAAACTAAGTTCAAACCTAACCTAACCTGAAGCCTAAATCAAACCATACACCTAACCCTAACCCTAGGCGGACACCTTAAACTCAACCCCAAACCTAACCTGACCCTGACGCTTACTCCAACCGTAACAGTTAACCGAAAACTAACAGTAGCCCTA
Organism: Tupaia tana; assembly: GCA_026018925.1. Lineage (NCBI taxonomy): Eukaryota > Metazoa > Chordata > Mammalia > Scandentia > Tupaiidae > Tupaia > Tupaia tana. The sequence continues at coordinate 638,656 of JAKSZU010000095.1, forward strand.
AACTGACTCCCTCAAACTAAGTTCAAACCTAACCTAACCTGAAGCCTAAATCAAATCATAGACCTAACCCTAACCCTAGGCGGACACCTTATGCTTAACCCCCACCCTTACCTGACCCTGACGCTTACTCCAACTGTAACAGTTAACCGAAAACTAACAATAGCCCTAAACTTACTCCCTCAAACTAACTTCAAACCTAACCTAACCTGAAGCCTAAATCAAACCATACACCTAACCCTAACCCTAGGCGGACACCTTAAGCTCAACCCCAACCCTAACCTGGCCCTGACGCTAACTCCAACAGTAACAGTTACCCGAAAACTAACAGTAGCCCTAAACTTACTCCCTCAAACTAACTTCAAAGCTAACCTAACTTGAAGCCTAACTCAAATCATAGACCTAACCCTAACCCTAGGCGGACACCTGAAACTCAACCACAACCCTAACCAGACCCTGACGCTATCTCCAACCGTAACACTGAACCGAAAACTAACATTAGCCCTAAACTTACTCCCTCAAACTAAGTTCAAACCTAACCTAACCTGAAGCCTAACTCAAACCACAGACCTAACCCTAACCCTAGGCGGACACCTTAAGCTCAACCCCAACCCTAACCGGGACCCTCACGCTAACTCCAAACGTAACATTGAACCGAAAACTAACAGTAGCCCTAAACTTACTCCCTCAAACTACGTTCAATCCTAACCTAACCTGAAGCCTAAATGAAACCATAGACCTAACCCTAACCCTAGGCGGACACCTTATGCTTAACCACCACCCTAACCTGATCCTGACGCTTACTCCAACCGTAACAGTTAAATGAAAACTAACAGTAGCCCTAAACTGTCTCCCTCAAACTAAGTTCAAACCTAACCTAACCTGAAGCCTAACTCAAACAATAGACCTAACCCTAACCCTAGGCGGACACCTGAAGCTCAACCACAACCCTAACCTGACCCTGACGCTATCTCCAACCGTAACACTGAACCGAAAACTAACAGTAGCCCTAAACTTACTTCCTCAAACTAAGTTCAAACCTAACCTAACCTGAAGCCTAAATCAAACCATACACCTAACCCTAACCCTAGGCGGACACCTTAAACTCAACCCCAAACCTAACCTGGACCTGACGCTTACTCCAACCGTAACAGTTAACCGAAAACTAACAGTAGCCCTAAACTGACTCCCTCAAACTAAGTTCAAACCTAACCTAACCTGAAGCCTAAATCAAATCATAGACCTAACCCTAACCCTAGGCGGACACCTTATGCTTAACCCCCACCCTAACCTGACCCTGACGCTTACTCCAACTGTAACAGTTAACCGAAAACTAACAATAGCCCTAAACTTACTCCCTCAAACTAACTTCAAACCTAACCTAACCTGAAGCCTAAATCAAACCATACACCTAACCCTAACCCTAGGCGGACACCTTAAGCTCAACCCCAACCCTAACCTGGCCCTGACGCTAACTCCAACAGTAACAGTTACCCGAAAACTAACAGTAGCCCTAAACTTACTCCCTCAAACTAACTTCAAAGCTAACCTAACTTGAAGCCTAACTCAAATCATAGACCTAACCCTAACCCTAGGCGGACACCTGAAAACTCAACCACAACCCTAACCAGACCCTGACGCTATCTCCAACCGTAACACTGAACCGAAAACTAACATTAGCCCTAAACTTACTCCCTCAAACTAAGTTCAAACCTACCCTAACCTGGACCCTAACTCAAACCATAGACCTAACCCTAACCCTAGGCGGACACCTGAAGCTCAATCACAACCCTAACCTGACCCTGACGCTATCTCCAACCGTAACACTGAACCGAAAACTAACAGTAGCCCTAAACTTACTCCCTCAAACTAAGTTCAAACCTAACCTAACCTGAAGCCTCACTCAAACCACAGACCTAACCCTAACCCTAGGAGGACACCTTAAGCTTGACCCCAACCCTAACCTGACCCTGACGCTTACTCCAACCGTAACAGTTAACCGAAAACTAACAGTAGCCCTAAACTTACTCCCTCAAACTAAGTTCAAACCTAACCTAACCTGAAGCCTAACTCAAACCACAGACCTAACCCTAACCCTAGGCAGACACCTTAAGCTCAACCCCAACCCTAACCGGACCGTCACGCTAACTCCAAACGTAACATTGAACCGAAAACTAACAGTAGCCCTAAACTTACTCCCTCAAACTAAGTTCAATCCTAACCTAACCTGAAGCCTAAATGAAACCATAGACCTAACCCTAACCCTAGGTGGACACCTTATGCTTAACCCCCACCCTAACCTGACCCTGACGCTTACTCCAACCGTAACAGTTAAACGAAAACTAACAGTAGCCCTAAACTGTCTCCCTCAAACTAAGTTCAAACCTAACCTAACCTGAAGCCTAACTCAAACAATAGACTTAACCCTAACCCTAGGCGGACACCTTAAGCTTAACCCCAACCCTAACCTGACCCTGAGGCTAAATCCAACCGTAACACTGAACCGAAAACTAACAGTAGCCCTAAACTTACTCCCTCAAACTAAGTTCAATCCTAACCTAACCTGAAGCCTAAATGAAACCATAGACCTAACCCTAACCCTAGGCGGACACCTTATGCTTAACCCCCACCCTAACCTGACCCTGACGCTTACTCCAACCGGAACAGATAAACGAAAACTAACAGTAGCCCTAAACTTACTCCCTCAAACTAAGTTCAAACCTAACCTAACCTGAAGCCTAAATCAAACCATACACCTAACCCTAACCCTAGGCGGACACCTTAAGCTCAACCCCAAACCTAACCTGGCCCTGACGCTAACTACAACAGTAACAGTTACCCGAAAACTAACAGTAGCCCTAAACTTACTCCCTCAAACTAACTTCAAACCTAACCTAATTTGAAGCCTAACTCAAACCATAGACCTAACCCTAACCCTAGGCGGACACCTGAAAACTCAACCACAACCCTAACCAGACCCTGACGCTATCTCTAACCGTAACACTGAACCGAAAACTAACAGTAGCCCTAAAACTTACTCCCTCAAACTAAGTTCAAACCTAACCTAACCTGAAGCATAACTCAAACCATAGACCTAACCCTAACCCTAGGCGGACACCTGAAGCTCAACCCCAACCCTAACCTGACCCTGACCCTATCTCCAACCGTAACACTGAACCGAAAACTAACAGTAGCCCTAAACTTACTCCCTCAAACTAAGTTCAAACCTAACCTAACCTGAAGCCTAACTCAAACCACAGACCTAACCCTAACCCTAGGCGGACACCTTAAGCTCAACCCCAACCATAACCTGGCCCTGACGCTAACTCCAACAGTAACAGTTACCCGAAAACTAACAGTAGCCCTAAACTTACTCCATCAAACTAAGTTCAAACCTAACCTAACCTGAAGCCTAACTCAAACCACAGACCTAACCCTAACCCTAGGCGGACACCTTAAGCTCAACCCCAACCCTAACCGGACCCTCACGCTAACTCCAAACGTAACATTGAACCGAAAACTAACAGTAGCCCTAAACTTACTCCCTCAAACTACGTTCAATCCTAACCTAACCTGAAGCCTAAATGAAACCATAGACCTAACCCTAACCCTAGGCGGACACCTTATGCTTAACCCCCACCCTAACCTGATCCTGACGCTTACTCCAACCGTAACAGTTAAATGAAAACTAACAGTAGCCCTAAACTGTCTCCCTCAAACTAAGTTCAAACCTAACCTAACCTGAAGCCTAACTCAAACAATAGACCTAACCCTAACCCTAGGCGGACACCTGAAGCTCAACCACAACCCTAACCTGACCCTGACGCTATCTCCAACCGTAACACTGAACCGAAAACTAACAGTAGCCCTAAACTTACTTCCTCAAACTAAGTTCAAACCTAACCTAACCTGAAGCCTAAATCCAACCATACACCTAACCCTAACCCTAGGCGGACACCTTAAGCTCAACCCCAAACCTAACCTGACCCTGACGCTTACTCCAACCGTAACAGTTAACCGAAAACTAACAGTAGCCCTAAACTGTCTCCCTCAAACTAAGTTCAAACCTAACCTAACCTGAAGCCTAACTCAAACAATAGACCTAACCCTAACCCTAGGCGGACACCTGAAGCTCAACCACAACCCTAACCTGACCCTGACGCTATCTCCAACCGTAACACTGAACCGAAAACTAACAGTAGCCCTAAACTTACTTCCTCAAACTAAGTTCAAACCTAACCTAACCTGAAGCCTAAATCAAACCATACACCTAACCCTAACCCTAGGCGGGACACCTTAAGCTCAACCCCAAACCTAACCTGGCCCTGACGCTAACTACAACAGTAACAGTTACCCGAAAACTAACAGTAGCCCTAAACTTACTCCCTCAAACTAACTTCAAACCTAACCTAATTTGAAGCCTAACTCAAACCATAGACCTAACCCTAACCCTAGGCGGACACCTGAAACTCAACCACAACCCTAACCAGACCCTGACGCTATCTCTAACCGTAACACTGAACCGAAAACTAACAGTAGCCCTAAACTTACTCCCTCAAACTAAGTTCAAACCTAACCTAACCTGAAGCATAACTCAAACCATAGACCTAACCCTAACCCTAGGCGGACACCTGAAGCTCAACCCCAACCCTAACCTGACCCTGACCCTATCTCCAACCGTAACACTGAACCGAAAACTAACAGTAGCCCTAAACTTACTCCCTCAAACTAAGTTCAAACCTAACCTAACCTGAAGCCTAACTCAAACCACAGACCTAACCCTAACCCTAGGCGGACACCTTAAGCTCAACCCCAACCATAACCTGGCCCTGACGCTAACTCCAACAGTAACAGTTACCCGAAAACTAACAGTAGCCCTAAACTTACTCCATCAAACTAAGTTCAAACCTAACCTAACCTGAAGCCTAACTCAAACCACAGACCTAACCCTAACCCTAGGCGGACACCTTAAGCTCAACCCCAACCCTAACCGGACCCTCACGCTAACTCCAAACGTAACATTGAACCGAAAACTAACAGTAGCCCTAAACTTACTCCCTCAAACTACGTTCAATCCTAACCTAACCTGAAGCCTAAATGAAACCATAGACCTAACCCTAACCCTAGGCGGACACCTTATGCTTAACCCCCACCCTAACCTGATCCTGACGCTTACTCCAACCGTAACAGTTAAATGAAAACTAACAGTAGCCCTAAACTGTCTCCCTCAAACTAAGTTCAAACCTAACCTAACCTGAAGCCTAACTCAAACAATAGACCTAACCCTAACCCTAGGCGGACACCTGAAGCTCAACCACAACCCTAACCTGACCCTGACGCTATCTCCAACCGTAACACTGAACCGAAAACTAACAGTAGCCCTAAACTTACTTCCTCAAACTAAGTTCAAACCTAACCTAACCTGAAGCCTAAATCCAACCATACACCTAACCCTAACCCTAGGCGGACACCTTAAGCTCAACCCCAAACCTAACCTGACCCTGACGCTTACTCCAACCGTAACAGTTAACCGAAAACTAACAGTAGCCCTAAACTGTCTCCCTCAAACTAAGTTCAAACCTAACCTAACCTGAAGCCTAACTCAAACAATAGACCTAACCCTAACCCTAGGCGGACACCTGAAGCTCAACCACAACCCTAACCTGACCCTGACGCTATCTCCAACCGTAACACTGAACCGAAAACTAACAGTAGCCCTAAACTTACTTCCTCAAACTAAGTTCAAACCTAACCTAACCTGAAGCCTAAATCAAACCATACACCTAACCCTAACCCTAGGCGGACACCTTAAGCTCAACCCCAAACCTAACCTGGCCCTGACGCTAACTACAACAGTAACAGTTACCCGAAAACTAACAGTAGCCCTAAACTTACTCCCTCAAACTAACTTCAAACCTAACCTAATTTGAAGCCTAACTCAAACCATAGACCTAACCCTAACCCTAGGCGGACACCTGAAACTCAACCACAACCCTAACCAGACCCTGACGCTATCTCTAACCGTAACACTGAACCGAAAACTAACAGTAGCCCTAAACTTACTCCCTCAAACTAAGTTCAAACCTAACCTAACCTGAAGCATAACTCAAACCATAGACCTAACCCTAACCCTAGGCGGACACCTGAAGCTCAACCCCAACCCTAACCTGACCTTGACGCTATCTCCAACCGTAACACTGAACCGAAAACTAACAGTAGCCCTAAACTTACTCCCTCAAACTAAGTTCAATCCTACCTAACCTGAAGCCTAACTCAAACCACAGACCTAACCCTAACCCTAGGCGGACACCTTAAGCTCAACCCCAACCCTAACCTGGCCCTGACGCTAACTCCAACAGTAACAGTTACCCGAAAACTAACAGTAGCCCTAAACTTACTCCCTCAAACTAAGTTCAAACCTAACCTAACCTGAAGCCTAACGCAAACCACAGACCTAACCCTAACCCTAGGCGGACACCTTAAGCTCAACCCCAACCCTAACCGGACCCTCACGCTAACTCCAAACGTAACATTGAACCGAAAACTAACAGTAGCCCTAAACTTACTCCCTCAAACTACGTTCAATCCTAACCTAACCTGAAGCCTAAATGAAACCATAGACCTAACCCTAACCCTAGGCGGACACCTTATGCTTAACCCCCACCCTAACCTGATCTTGACGCTTACTCCAACCGTAACAGTTAAATGAAAACTAACAGTAGCCCTAAACTGTCTCCCTCAAACTAAGTTCAAACCTAACCTAACCTGAAGCCTAACTCAAACAATAGTCCTAACCCTAACCCTAGGCGGACACCTGAAACTCAACCACAACCCTAACCTGACCCTGACGCTATCTCCAACCGTAACACTGAACCGAAAACTAACAGTAGCCCTAAACTTACTTCCTCAAACTAAGTTCAAACCTAACCTAACTTGAAGCCTAAATCAAACCATACACCTAACCCTAACCCTAGGCGGACACCTTAAACTCAACCCCAAACCTAACCTGACCCTGACGCTTACTCCAACCGTAAGAGTTAACCGAAAACTAACAGTAGCCCTAAACTGACTCCCTCAAACTAAGTTCAAACCTAACCTAACCTGAAGCCTAAATCAAATCATAGACCTAACCCTAACCCTAGGCGGACACCTTATGCTTAACCCCCACCCTAACCTGACCCTGACGCTTACTCCAACTGTAACAGTTAACCGAAAACTAACAATAGCCCTAAACTTACTCCCTCAAACTAACTTCAAACCTAACCTAACCTGAAGCCTAAATCAAACCATACACCTAACCCTAACCCTAGGCGGACACCTTAAGCTCAACCCCAACCCTAACCTGGCCCTGACGCTAACTCCAACAGTAACAGTTACCCGAAAACTAACAGGTAGGCGCCTAAACTTACTCCCTCAAACTAACTTCAAACCTAACCTAACTTGAAACCTAACTCAAACCATAGACCTAACCCTAACCCTAGGCGGACACCTGAAACTCAACCACAACCCTAACCAGACCCTGACGCTATCTCCAACCGTAACACTGAACCGAAAACTAACAGTAGCCCTAAACTTACTCCCTCAAACTAAGTTCAAACCTACACTAACCTGGACCCTAACTCAAACCATAGACCTAACCCTAACCCTAGGCGGACACCTGAAGCTCAATCACAACCCTAACCTGACCCTGACGCTATCTCCAACCGTAACACTGAACCGAAAACTAATAGTAGCCCTAAACTTACTCCCTCAAACTAAGTTCAAACCTAACCTAACCTGAAGCCTCACTCAAACCACAGACCTAACCCTAACCCTAGGAGGACACCTTAAGCTTGACCCCCACCCTAACCTGACCCTGACGCTTACTCCAACCGTAACAGTTAACCGAAAACTAACAGTAGCCCTAAACTTACTCCCTCAAACTAAGTTCAAACCTAACCTAACCTGAAGCCTAACTCAAACCACAGACCTAACCCTAACCCTAGGCAGACACCTTAAGCTCAACCCCAACCCTAACCGGACCGTCACGCTAACTCCAAACGTAACATTGAACCGAAAACTAACAGTAGCCCTAAACTTACTCCCTCAAACTAAGTTCAATCCTAACCTAACCTGAAGCCTAAATGAAACCATAGACCTAACCCTAACCCTAGGTGGACACCTTATGCTTAACCCCCACCCTAACCTGACCCTGACGCTTACTCCAACCGTAACAGTTAAACGAAAACTAACAGTAGCCCTAAACTGTCTCCCTCAAACTAAGTTCAAACCTAACCTAACCTGAAGCCTAACTCAAACAATAGACTTAACCCTAACCCTAGGCGGACACCTTAAGCTTAACCCCAACCCTAACCTGACCCTGAGGCTAAATCCAACCGTAACACTGAACCGAAAACTAACAGTGGCCCTAAACTTACTCCCTCAAACTAAGTTCAATCCTAACCTAACCTGAAGCCTAAATGAAACCATAGACCTAACCCTAACCCTAGGCGGACACCTTATGCTTAACCCCCACCCTAACCTGACCCTGACGCTTACTCCAACCGTAACAGATAAACGAAAACTAACAGTAGCCCTAAACTTACTCCCTCAAACTAAGTTCAAACCTAACCTAACCTGAAGCCTAAATCAAACCATACACCTAACCCTAACCCTAGGCGGACACCTTAAGCTCAACCCCAAACCTAACCTGGCCCTGACGCTAACTACAACAGTAACAGTTACCCGAAAACTAACAGTAGCCCTAAACTTACTCCCTCAAACTAACTTCAAACCTAACCTAATTTGAAGCCTAACTCAAACCATAGACATAACCCTAACCCTAGGCGGACACCCTGAAACTCAACCACAACCCTAACCAGACCCTGACGCTATCTCTAACCGTAACACTGAACAGAAAACTAACAGTAGCCCTAAACTTACTCCCTCAAACTAAGTTCAAACCTAACCTAACCTGAAGCATAACTCAAACCATAGACCTAACCCTAACCCTAGGCGGACACCTGAAGCTCAACCCCAACCCTAACCTGACCCTGACGCTATCTCCAACCGTAACACTGAACCGAAAACTAACAGTAGCCCTAAACTTACTCCCTCAAACTAAGTTCAAACCTAACCTAACCTGAAGCCTAACTCAAACCACAGACCTAACCCTAACCCTAGGCGGACACCTTAAGCTCAACCCCAACCCTAACCTGGCCCTGACGCTAACTCCAACAGTAACAGTTACCCGAAAACTAACAGTAGCCCTAAACTTACTCCCTCAAACTAAGTTCAAACCTAACCTAACCTGAAGCCTAACTCAAACCACAGACCTAACCCTAACCCTAGGCGGACACCTTAAGCTCAACCCCAACCCTAACCGGACCCTCACGCTAACTCCAAACGTAACATTGAACCGAAAACTAACAGTAGCCCTAAACTTACTCCCTCAAACTACGTTCAATCCTAACCTAACCTGAAGCCTAAATGAAACCATAGACCTAACCCTAACCCTAGGCGGACACCTTATGCTTAACCCCCACCCTAACCTGATCCTGACGCTTACTCCAACCGTAACAGTTAAATGAAAAGTAACAGTAGCCCTAAACTGTCTCCCTCAAACTAAGTTCAAACCTAACCTAACCTGAAGCCTAACTCAAACAATAGACCTAACCCTAACCCTAGGCGGACACCTGAAGCTCAACCACAACCCTAACCTGACCCTGACGCTATCTCCAACCGTAACACTGAACCGAAAACTAACAGTAGCCCTAAACTTACTTCCTCAAACTAAGTTCAAACCTAACCTAACCTGAAGCCTAAATCAAACCATACACCTAACCCTAACCCTAGGCGGACAAATTAAGCTCAACCCCAAACCTAACCTGACCCTGACGCTTACTCCAACCGTAACAGTTAACCGAAAACTAACAGTAGCCCTAAACTGTCTCCCTCAAACTAAGTTCAAACCTAACCTAACCTGAAGCCTAACTCAAACAATAGACCTAACCCTAACCCTAGGCGGACACCTGAAGCTCAACCACAACCCTAACCTGACCCTGACGCTATCTCCAACCGTAACACTGAACCGAAAACTAACAGTAGCCCTAAACTTACTTCCTCAAACTAAGTTCAAACCTAACCTAACCTGAAGCCTAAATCAAACCATTACACCTAACCCTAACCCTAGGCGGACACCTTAAGCTCAACCCCAAACCTAACCTGGCCCTGACGCTAACTACAACAGTAACAGTTACCCGAAAACTAACAGTAGCCCTAAACTTACTCCCTCAAACTAACTTCAAACCTAACCTAATTTGAAGCCTAACTCAAACCATAGACCTAACCCTAACCCTAGGCGGACACCTGAAACTCAACCACAACCCTAACCAGACCCTGACGCTATCTCTAACCGTAACACTGAACCGAAAACTAACAGTAGCCCTAAACTTACTCCCTCAAACTAAGTTCAATCCTAACCTAACCTGAAGCCTAACTCAAACCACAGACCTAACCCTAACCCTAGGCGGACACCTTAAGCTCAACCCCAACCCTAACCTGACCCTGACGCTAACTCCAACAGTAACAGTTACCCGAAAACTAACAGTAGCCCTAAACTTACTCCCTCAAACTAAGTTCAAACCTAACCTAACCTGAAGCCTAACTCAAACCACAGACCTAACCCTAACCCTAGGCGGACACCTTAAGCTCAACCCCAACCCTAACCGGACCCTCACGCTAACTCCAAACGTAACATTGAACCGAAAACTAACAGTAGCCCTAAACTTACTCCCTCAAACTACGTTCAATCCTAACCTAACCTGAAGCCTAAATGAAACCATAGACCTAACCCTAACCCTAGGCGGACACCTTATGCTTAACCCCCACCCTAACCTGATCCTGACGCTTACTCCAACCGTAACAGTTAAATGAAAACTAACAGTAGCCCTAAACTGTCTCCCTCAAACAAAGTTCAAACCTAACCTAACCTGAAGCCTAACTCAAACAATAGACCTAACCCTAACCCTAGGCGGACACCTGAAACTCAACCACAACCCTAACCTGACCCTGACGCTATCTCCAACCGTAACACTGAACCGAAAACTAACAGTAGCCCTAAACTTACTTCCTCAAACTAAGTTCAAACCTAACCTAACTTGAAGCCTAAATCAAACCATACACCTAACCCTAACCCTAGGCGGACACCTTAAACTCAACCCCAAACCTAACCTGACCCTGACGCTTACTCCAACCGTAAGAGTTAACCGAAAACTAACAGTAGCCCTAAACTGACTCCCTCAAACTAAGTTCAAACCTAACCTAACCTGAAGCCTAAATCAAATCATAGACCTAACCCTAACCCTAGGCGGACACCTTATGCTTAACCCCCACCCTAACCTGACCCTGACGCTTACTCCAACTGTAACAGTTAACCGAAAACTAACAATAGCCCTAAACTTACTCCCTCAAACTAACTTCAAACCTAACCTAACCTGAAGCCTAAATCAAACCATACACCTAACCCTAACCCTAGGCGGACACCTTAAGCTCAACCCCAACCCTAACCTGGCCCTGACGCTAACTCCAACAGTAACAGTTACCCGAAAACTAACAGTAGCCCTAAACTTACTCCCTCAAACTAACTTCAAACCTAACCTAACTTGAAACCTAACTCAAACCATAGACCTAACCCTAACCCTAGGCGGACACCTGAAACTCAACCACAACCCTAACCAGACCCTGACGCTATCTCCAACCGTAACACTGAACCGAAAACTAACAGTAGCCCTAAACTTACTCCCTCAAACTAAGTTCAAACCTACACTAACCTGGACCCTAACTCAAACCATAGACCTAACCCTAACCCTAGGCGGACACCTGAAGCTCAATCACAACCCTAACCTGACCCTGACGCTATCTCCAACCGTAACACTGAACCGAAAACTAACAGTAGCCCTAAACTTACTCCCTCAAACTAAGTTCAAACCTAACCTAACCTGAAGCCTCACTCAAACCACAGACCTAACCCTAACCCTAGGAGGACACCTTAAGCTTGACCCCCACCCCTAACCTGACCCTGACGCTTACTCCAACCGTAACAGTTAACCGAAAACTAACAGTAGCCCTAAACTTACTCCCTCAAACTAAGTTCAAACCTAACCTAACCTGAAGCCTAACTCAAACCACAGACCTAACCCTAACCCTAGGCAGACACCTTAAGCTCAACCCCAACCCTAACCGGACCGTCACGCTAACTCCAAACGTAACATTGAACCGAAAACTAACAGTAGCCCTAAACTTACTCCCTCAAACTAAGTTCAATCCTAACCTAACCTGAAGCCTAAATGAAACCATAGACCTAACCCTAACCCTAGGTGGACACCTTATGCTTAACCCCCACCCTAACCTGACCCTGACGCTTACTCCAACCGTAACAGTTAAACGAAAACTAACAGTAGCCCTAAACTGTCTCCCTCAAACTAAGTTCAAACCTAACCTAACCTGAAGCCTAACTCAAACAATAGACTTAACCCTAACCCTAGGCGGACACCTTAAGCTTAACCCCAACCCTAACCTGACCCTGAGGCTAAATCCAACCGTAACACTGAACCGAAAACTAACAGTGGCCCTAAACTTACTCCCTCAAACTAAGTTCAATCCTAACCTAACCTGAAGCCTAAATGAAACCATAGACCTAACCCTAACCCTAGGCGGACACCTTATGCTTAACCCCCACCCTAACCTGACCCTGACGCTTACTCCAACCGTAACAGATAAACGAAAACTAACAGTAGCCCTAAACTTACTCCCTCAAACTAAGTTCAAACCTAACCTAACCTGAAGCCTAAATCAAACCATACACCTAACCCTAACCCTAGGCGGACACCTTAAGCTCAACCCCAAACCTAACCTGGCCCTGACGCTAACTACAACAGTAACAGTTACCCGAAAACTAACAGTAGCCCTAAACTTACTCCCTCAAACTAACTTCAAAACCTAACCTAATTTGAAGCCTAACTCAAACCATAGACCTAACCCTAACCCTAGGCGGACACCTGAAACTCAACCACAACCCTAACCAGACCCTGACGCTATCTCTAACCGTAACACTGAACCGAAAACTAACAGTAGCCCTAAACTTACTCCCTCAAACTAAGTTCAAACCTAACCTAACCTGAAGCATAACTCAAACCATAGACCTAACCCTAACCCTAGGCGGACACCTGAAGCTCAACCCCAACCCTAACCTGACCCTGACGCTATCTCCAACCGTAACACTGAACCGAAAACTAACAGTAGCCCTAAACTTACTCCCTCAAACTAAGTTCAAACCTAACCTAACCTGAAGCCTAACTCAAACCACAGACCTAACCCTAACCCTAGGCGGACACCTTAAGCTCAACCCCAACCCTAACCTGGCCCTGACGCTAACTCCAACAGTAACAGTTACCCGAAAACTAACAGTAGCCCTAAACTTACTCCCTCAAACTAAGTTCAAACCTAACCTAACCTGAAGCCTAACTCAAACCACAGACCTAACCCTAACCCTAGGCGGACACCTTAAGCTCAACCCCAACCCTAACCGGACCCTCACGCTAACTCCAAACGTAACATTGAACCGAAAACTAACAGTAGCCCTAAACTTACTCCCTCAAACTACGTTCAATCCTAACCTAACCTGAAGCCTAAATGAAACCATAGACCTAACCCTAACCCTAGGCGGACACCTTATGCTTAACCCCCACCCTAACCTGATCCTGACGCTTACTCCAACCGTAACAGTTAAATGAAAAGTAACAGTAGCCCTAAACTGTCTCCCTCAAACTAAGTTCAAACCTAACCTAACCTGAAGCCTAACTCAAACAATAGACCTAACCCTAACCCTAGGCGGACACCTGAAGCTCAACCACAACCCTAACCTGACCCTGACGCTATCTCCAACCGTAACACTGAACCGAAAACTAACAGTAGCCCTAAACTTACTTCCTCAAACTAAGTTCAAACCTAACCTAACCTGAAGCCTAAATCAAACCATACACCTAACCCTAACCCTAGGCGGACAAATTAAGCTCAACCCCAAACCTAACCTGACCCTGACGCTTACTCCAACCGTAACAGTTAACCGAAAACTAACAGTAGCCCTAAACTGTCTCCCTCAAACTAAGTTCAAACCTAACCTAACCTGAAGCCTAACTCAAACAATAGACCTAACCCCTAACCCTAGGCGGACACCTGAAGCTCAACCACAACCCTAACCTGACCCTGACGCTATCTCCAACCGTAACACTGAACCGAAAACTAACAGTAGCCCTAAACTTACTTCCTCAAACTAAGTTCAAACCTAACCTAACCTGAAGCCTAAATCAAACCATACACCTAACCCTAACCCTAGGCGGACACCTTAAGGCTCAACCCCCAAACCTAACCTGGCCCTGACGCTAACTACAACAGTAACAGTTACCCGAAAACTAACAGTAGCCCTAAACTTACTCCCTCAAACTAACTTCAAACCTAACCTAATTTGAAGCCTAACTCAAACCATAGACCTAACCCTAACCCTAGGCGGACACCTGAAACTCAACCACAACCCTAACCAGACCCTGACGCTATCTCTAACCGTAACACTGAACCGAAAACTAACAGTAGCCCTAAACTTACTCCCTCAAACTAAGTTCAATCCTAACCTAACCTGAAGCCTAACTCAAACCACAGACCTAACCCTAACCCTAGGCGGACAACTTAAGCTCAACCCCAACACTAACCTGACCCCTGACGCTAACTCCAACAGTAACAGTTACCCGAAAACTAACAGTAGCCCTAAACTTACTCCTAAAACTAAGTTCAAACCTAACCTAACCTGAAGCCTAACTCAAACCACAGACCTAACCCTAACCCTAGGCGGACACCTTAAGCTCAACCCCAACCCTAACCGGACCCTCACGCTAACTCCAAACGTAACATTGAACCGAAAACTAACAGTAGCCCTAAACTTACTCCCTCAAACTACGTTCAATCCTAACCTAACCTGAAGCCTAAATGAAACCATAGACCTAACCCTAACCCTAGGCGGACACCTTATGCTTAACCCCCACCCTAACCTGATCCTGACGCTTACTCCAACCGTAACAGTTAAATGAAAACTAACAGTAGCCCTAAACTGTCTCCCTCAAACAAAGTTCAAACCTAACCTAACCTGAAGCCTAACTCAAACAATAGACCTAACCCTAACCCTAGGCGGACACCTGAAACTCAACCACAACCCTAACCAGACCCTGACGCTATCTCCAACCGTAACACTGAACCGAAACTAACAGTAGCCCTAAACTTACTCCCTCAAACTAAGTTCAAACCTACACTAACCTGGACCCTAACTCAAACCATAGACCTAACCCTAACCCTAGGCGGACACCTGAAGCTCAATCACAACCCTAACCTGACCCTGACGCTATCTCCAACCGTAACACTGAACCGAAAACTAACAGTAGCCCTAAACTTACTCCCTCAAACTAAGTTCAAACCTAACCTAACCTGAAGCCTCACTCAAACCACAGACCTAACCCTAACCCTAGGAGGACACCTTAAGCTTGACCCCCACCCTAACCTGACCCTGACGCTTACTCCAACCGTAACAGTTAACCGAAAACTAACAGTAGCCCTAAACTTACTCCCTCAAACTAAGTTCAAACCTAACCTAACCTGAAGCCTAACTCAAACCACAGACCTAACCCTAACCCTAGGCAGACACCTTAAGCTCAACCCCAACCCTAACCGGACCGTCACGCTAACTCCAAACGTAACATTGAACCGAAAACTAACAGTAGCCCTAAACTTACTCCCTCAAACTAAGTTCAATCCTAACCTAACCTGAAGCCTAAATGAAACCATAGACCTAACCCTAACCCTAGGTGGACACCTTATGCTTAACCCCCACCCTAACCTGACCCTGACGCTTACTCCAACCGTAACAGTTAAACGAAAACTAACAGTAGCCCTAAACTGTCTCCCTCAAACTAAGTTCAAACCTAACCTAACCTGAAGCCTAACTCAAACAATAGACTTAACCCTAACCCTAGGCGGACACCTTAAGCTTAACCCCAACCCTAACCTGACCCTGAGGCTAAATCCAACCGTAACACTGAACCGAAAACTAACAGTGGCCCTAAACTTACTCCCTCAAACTAAGTTCAATCCTAACCTAACCTGAAGGCTAAATGAAACCATAGACCTAACCCTAACCCTAGGCGGACACCTTATGCTTAACCCCCACCCTAACCTGACCCAGACGCTTACTCCAACCGTAACAGATAAACGAAAACTAACAGTAGCCCTAAACTTACTCCCTCAAACTAAGTTCAAACCTAACCTAACCTGAAGCCTAAATCAAACCATACACCTAACCCTAACCCTAGGCGGACACCTTAAGCTCAACCCCAAACCTAACCTGGCCCTGACGCTAACTACAACAGTAACAGTTACCCGAAAACTAACAGTAGCCCTAAACTTACTCCCTCAAACTAACTTCAAACCTAACCTAATTTGAAGCCTAACTCAAACCATAGACCTAACCCTAACCCTAGGCGGACACCTGAAACTCAACCACAACCCTAACCAGACCCTGACGCTATCTCTAACCGTAACACTGAACCGAAAACTAACAGTAGCCCTAAACTTACTCCCTCAAACTAAGTTCAAACCTAACCTAACCTGAAGCATAACTCAAACCATAGACCTAACCCTAACCCTAGGCGGACACCTGAAGCTCAACCCCAACCCTAACCTGACCCTGACGCTATCTCCAACCGTAACACTGAACCGAAAACTAACAGTAGCCCTAAACTTACTCCCTCAAACTAAGTTCAAACCTAACCTAACCTGAAGCCTAACTCAAACCACAGACCTAACCCTAACCCTAGGCGGACACCTTAAGCTCAACCCCAACCCTAACCTGGCCCTGACGCTAACTCCAACAGTAACAGTTACCCGAAAACTAACAGTAGCCCTAAACTTACTCCCTCAAACTAAGTTCAAACCTAACCTAACCTGAAGCCTAACTCAAACCACAGACCTAACCCTAACCCTAGGCGGACACCTTAAGCTCAACCCCAACCCTAACCGGACCCTCACGCTAACTCCAAACGTAACATTGAACCGAAAACTAACAGTAGCCCTAAACTTACTCCCTCAAACTACGTTCAATCCTAACCTAACCTGAAGCCTAAATGAAACCATAGACCTAACCCTAACCCTAGGCGGACACCTTATGCTTAACCCCCACCCTAACCTGATCCTGACGCTTACTCCAACCGTAACAGTTAAATGAAAAGTAACAGTAGCCCTAAACTGTCTCCCTCAAACTAAGTTCAAACCTAACCTAACCTGAAGCCTAACTCAAACAATAGACCTAACCCTAACCCTAGGCGGACACCTGAAGCTCAACCACAACCCTAACCTGACCCTGACGCTATCTCCAACCGTAACACTGAACCGAAAACTAACAGTAGCCCTAAACTTACTTCCTCAAACTAAGTTCAAACCTACCCTAACCTGAAGCCTAAATCAAACCATACACCTAACCCTAACCCTAGGCGGACACCTTAAGCTCAACCCCAAACCTAACCTGACCCTGACGCTTACTCCAACCGTAACAGTTAACCGAAAACTAACAGTAGCCCTAAACTTACTCCCTCAAACTAAGTTCAAACCTAAACTAACCTGAAGCCTAACTCAAACAATAGACCTAACCCTAACCCTAGGCGGACACCTGAAGCTCAACCACAACCCTAACCTGACCCTGACGCTATCTCCAACCGTAACACTGAACCGAAAACTAACAGTAGCCCTAAACTTACTTCCTCAAACTAAGTTCAAACCTAACCTAACCTGAAGCCTAAATCAAACCATACACCTAACCCTAACCCTAGGCGGACACCTTAAGCTCAGCCCCAAACCTAACCTGGCCCTGACGCTAACTACAACAGTAACAGTTACCCGAAAACTAACAGTAGCCCTAAACTTACTCCCTCAAACTAACTTCAAACCTAACCTAATTTGAAGCCTAACTCAAACCATAGACCTAACCCTAACCCTAGGCGGACACCTGAAACTCAACCACAACCCTAACCAGACCCTGACGCTATCTCTAACCGTAACACTGAACCGAAAACTAACAGTAGCCCTAAACTTACTCCCTCAAACTAAGTTCAAACCTAACCTAACCTGAAGCATAACTCAAACCATAGACCTAACCCTAACCCTAGGCGGACACCTGAAGCTCAACCGCAACCCTAACCTGACCCTGACGCTATCTCCAACCGTAACACTGACCCGAAAACTAACAGTAGCCCTAAACTTACTCCCTCAAACTAAGTTCAATCCTAACCTAACCTGAAGCCTAACTCAAACCACAGACCTAACCCTAACCCTAGGCGGACACCTTAAGCTCAACCCCAACCCTAACCTGACCCTGACGCTAACTCCAACAGTAACAGTTACCCGAAAACTAACAGTAGCCCTAAACTTACTCCCTCAAACTAAGTTCAAACCTAACCTAACCTGAAGCCTAACTCAAACCACAGACCTAACCCTAACCCTAGGCGGACACCTTAAGCTCAACCCCAACCCTAACCGGACCCTCACGCTAACTCCAAACGTAACATTGAACCGAAAACTAACAGTAGCCCTAAACTTACTCCCTCAAACTACGTTCAATCCTAACCTAACCTGAAGCCTAAATGAAACCATAGACCTAACCCTAACCCTAGGCGGACACCTGAAACTCAACCACAACCCTAACCAGACCCTGACGCTATCTCTAACCGTAACACTGAACCGAAAACTAACAGTAGCCCTAAACTTACTCCCTCAAACTAAGTTCAAACCTAACCTAACCTGAAGCATAACTCAAACCATAGACCTAACCCTAACCCTAGGCGGACACCTGAAGCTCAACCCCAACCCTAACCTGACCCTGACGCTATCTCCAACCGTAACACTGAACCGAAAACTAACAGTAGCCCTAAACTTACTCCCTCAAACTAAGTTCAATCCTAACCTAACCTGAAGCCTAACTCAAACCACAGACCTAACCCTAACCCTAGGCGGACACCTAAAGCTCAACCCCAAACCTAACCTGACCCTGACGCTTACTCCAACCGTAGCAGTTAACCGAAAACTAACAGTAGCCCTAAACTGACTCCTTCAAACTAAGTTCAAACCTAACCTAACCTGAAGCCTAAAGCAAATCATAGACCTAACCCTAACCCTAGGCGGACACCTTATGCTTAACCCCCACCCTAACCTGACCCTGACGCTTACTCCAACTGTAACAGTTAACCGAAAACTAACAATAGCCCTAAACTTACTCCCTCAAACTAACTTCAAACCTAACCTAACCTGAAGCCTAAATCAAACCATACACCTAACCCTAACCCTAGGCGGACACCTTAAGCTCAACCCCAACCCAAACCTGGCCCTGACGCTAACTCCAACAGTAACAGTTACCCGAAAACTAACAGTAGCCCTAAACTTACTCCCTCAAACTAACTTCAAACCTAACCTAACTTGAAGCCTAACTCAAACCATAGACCTAACCCTAACCCTAGGCGGACACCTGAAACTCACCCACAACCCTAACCAGACCCTGACGCTATCTCCAACCGTAACACTGAACCGAAAACTAACAGTAGCCCTAAACTTACTCCCTCAAACTAAGTTCAAACCTACCCTAACCTGGACCCTAACTCAAACCATAGACCTAACCCTAACCCTAGGCGGACACCTGAAGCTCAATCACAACCCTTACCTTACCCTGACGCTATCTCCAACCGTAACACTGAACCGAAAACTAACAGTAGCCCTAAACTTACTCCCTCAAACTAAGTTCAAACCTAACCTAACCTGAAGCCTCACTCAAACCACAGACCTAACCCTAACCCTAGGAGGACACCTTAAGCTTGACCCCCACCCTAACCTGACCCTGACGCTTACTCCAACCGTAACAGTTAACCGAAAACTAACAGTAGCCTTAACTTACTCCCTCAAACTAAGTTCAAACCTAACCTAACCTGAAGCCTAACTCAAACCACAGACCTAACCCTAACCCTAGGCAGACACCTTAAGCTCAACCCCCAACCCTAACCGGACCGTCACGCTAACTCCAAACGTAACATTGAACCGAAAACTAACAGTAGCCCTAAACTTACTCCCTCAAACTAAGTTCAATCCTAACCTAACCTGAAGCCTAAATGAAACCATAGACCTAACCCTAACCCTAGGTGGACACCTTATGCTTAACCCCCACCCTAACCTGACCCTGACGCTTACTCCAACCGTAACAGTTAAACGAAAACTAACAGTAGCCCTAAACTGTCTCCCTCAAACTAAGTTCAAACCTAACCTAACCTGAAGCCTAACTCAAACAATAGACTTAACCCTAACCCTAGGCGGACACCTTAAGCTTAACCCCAACCCTAACCTGACCCTGAGGCTAAATCCAACCGTAACACTGAACCGAAAACTAACAGTGGCCCTAAACTTACTCCCTCAAACTAAGTTCAATCCTAACCTAACCTGAAGCCTAAATGAAACCATAGACCTAACCCTAACCCTAGGCGGACACCTTATGCTTAACCCCCACCCTAACCTGACCCTGACGCTTACTCCAACCGTAACAGATAAACGAAAACTAACAGTAGCCCTAAACTTACTCCCTCAAACTAAGTTCAAACCTAACCTAACCTGAAGCCTAAATCAAACCATACACCTAACCCTAACCCTAGGCGGACACCTTAAGCTCAACCCCAAACCTAACCTGGCCCTGACGCTAACTACAACAGTAACAGTTACCCGAAAACTAACAGTAGGCCTAAACTTACTCCCTCAAACTAACTTCAAACCTAGCCTAATTTGAAGCCTAACTCCAACCATAGACCTAACCCTAACCCTAGGCGGACACCTGAAACTCAACCACAACCCTAACCAGACGCTGACGCTATCTCTAACCGTAACACTGAACCGAAAACTAACAGTAGCCCTAAACTTACTCCCTCAAACTAAGTTCAAACCTAACCTAACCTGAAGCATAACTCAAACCATAGACCTAACCCTAACCCTAGGCGGACACCTGAAGCTCAACCCCAACCCTAACCTGACCCTGACGCTATCTCCAACCGTAACACTGAACCGAAAACTAACAGTAGCCCTAAACTTACTCCCTCAAACTAAGTTCAAACCTAACCTAACCTGAAGCCTAACTCAAACCACAGACCTAACCCTAACCCTAGGCGGACACCTTAAGCTCAACCCCAACCCTAACCTAGCCCTGACGCTAACTCCAACAGTAACAGTTACCCGAAAACTAACAGTAGCCCTAAACTTACTCCCTCAAACTAAGTTCAAACCTAACCTAACCTGAAGCCTAACTCAAACCACAGACCTAACCCTAACCTAGGCGGACACCTTAAGCTCAACCCCAACCCTAACTGGACCCTCACGCTAACTCCAAACATAACATTGAACCGAAAACTAACAGTAGCCCTAAACTTACTCCCTCAAACTACGTTCAATCCTAACCTAACCTGAAGCCTAAATGAAACCATAGACCTAACCCTAACCCTAGGCGGACACCTTATGCTTAACCCCCACCCTAACCTGATCCTGACGCTTACTCCAACCGTAACAGTTAAATGAAAACTAACAGTAGCCCTAAACTGTCTCCCTCAAACTAAGTTCAAACCTAACCTAACCTGAAGCCTAACTCAAACATTAGACCTAACCCTAACCCTAGGCGGACACCTGAAGCTCAACCACAACCCTAACCTGACCCTGACGCTATCTCCAACCGTAAAACTGAACCGAAAACTAACAATAGCCCTAAACTTACTTCCTCAAACTAAGTTCAAACCTAACCTAACCTGAAGCCTAAATCAAACCATACACCTAACCCTAACCCTAGGCGTACACCTTAAGCTCAACCCCAAACCTAACCTGACCCTGACGCTTACTCCAACCGTAACAGGTAACCGAAAACTAACAGTAGCCCTAAACTTACTCCCTCAAACTAAGTTCAAACCTAACCTAACCTGAAGCCTAACTCAAACAATAGACCTAACCCTAACCCTAGGCGGACACCTGGAGCTCAACCACAACCCTAACCTGACCCTGACGCTATCTCCAACTGTAACACTGAACCGAAAACTAACAGTAGCCCTAAACTTACTTCCTCAAACTAAGTTCAAACCTAACCTAACCTGAAGCCTAAATCAAACCATACACCTAACCCTAACCCTAGGCGGACACCTTAAGCTCAACCCCAAACCTAACCTGGCCCTGACGCTAACTACAACAGTAACAGTTACCCGATAACTAACAGTAGCCCTAAACTTACTCCCTCAAACTAACTTCAAACCTAACCTAATTTGAAGCCTAACTCAAACCATAGACCTAACCCTAACCCTAGGCGGACACCTGAAACTCAACCACAACCCTAACCAGACCCTGACGCTATCTCTAACCGTAACACTGAACCGAAAACTAACAGTAGCCCTAAACTTACTCCCTCAAACTAAGTTCAAACCTAAACTAACCTGAAGCATAACTCAAACCATAGACCTAACCCTAACCCTAGGCGGACACCTGAAGCTCAACCCCAACCCTAACCTGACCCCTGACGCTATCTCCAACCGTAACACTGACCCGAAAACTAACAGTAGCCCTAAACTTACTCCCTCAAACTAAGTTCAATCCTAACCTAACCTGAAGCCTAACTCAAACCACAGACCTAACCCTAACCCTAGGCGGACACCTTAAGCTCAACCCCAAACCTAACCTGACCCTGACGCTTACTCCAACCGTAACAGTTAACCGAAAACTAACAGTAGCCCTAAACTGACTCCTTCAAACTAAGTTCAAACCTAACCTAACCTGAAGCCTAAAGCAAATCATAGACCTAACCCTAACCCTAGGCGGACACCTTATGCTTAACCCCCACCCTAACCTGACCCTGACGCTTACTCCAACTGTAACAGTTAACCGAAAACTAACAATAGCCCTAAACTTACTCCCTCAAACTAACTTCAAACCTAACCTAACCTGAAGCCTAAATCAAACCATACACCTAACCCTAACCCTAGGCGGACACCTTAAGCTCAACCCCAACCCTAACCTGGCCCTGACGCTAACTCCAACAGTAACAGTTACCCGAAAACTAACAGTAGCCCTAAACTTACTCCCTCAAACTAACTTCAAACCTAACCTAACTTGAAGCCTAACTCAAACCATAGACCTAACCCTAACCCTAGGCGGACACCTGAAACTCAACCACAACCCTAACCAGACCCTGACGCTATCTCCAACCGTAACACTGAACCGAAAACTAACAGTAGCCCTAAACTTACTCCCTCAAACTAAGTTCAAACCTACCCTAACCTGGACCCTAACTCAAACCATAGACCTAACCCTAACCCTAGGCGGACACCTGAAGCTCAATCACAACCCTAACCTGACCCTGACGCTATCTCCAACCGTAACACTGAACCGAAAACTAACAGTAGCCCTAAACTTACTCCCTCAAACTAAGTTCAAACCTAACCTAACCTGAAGCCTCACTCAAACCACAGACCTAACCCTAACCCTAGGAGGACACCTTAAGCTTGACCCCAACCCTAACCTGACCCTGACGCTTACTCCAACCGTAACAGTTAACCGAAAACTAACAGTAGCCCTAAACTTACTCCCTCAAACTAAGTTCAAACCTAACCTAACCTGAAGCCTAACTCAAACCACAGACCTAACCCTAACCCTAGGCAGACACCTTAAGCTCAACCCCAACCCTAACCGGACCGTCACGCTAACTCCAAACGTAACATTGAACCGAAAACTAACAGTAGCCCTAAACTTACTCCCTCAAACTAAGTTCAATCCTAACCTAACCTGAAGCCTAAATGAAACCATAGACCTAACCCTAACCCTAGGTGGACACCTTATGCTTAACCCCCACCCTAACCTGACCCTGACGCTTACTCCAACCGTAACAGTTAAACGAAAACTAACAGTAGCCCTAAACTGTCTCCCTCAAACTAAGTTCAAACCTAACCTAACCTGAAGCCTAACTCAAACAATAGACTTAACCCTAACCCTAGGCGGACACCTTAAGCTTAACCCCAACCCTAACCTGACCCTGAGGCTAAATCCAACCGTAACACTGAACCGAAAACTAACAGTGGCCCTAAACTTACTCCCTCAAACTAAGTTCAATCCTAACCTAACCTGAAGCCTAAATGAAACCATAGACCTAACCCTAACCCTAGGCGGACACCTTATGCTTAACCCCCACCCTAACCTGACCCTGACGCTTACTCCAACCGTAACAGATAAACGAAAACTAACAGTAGCCCTAAACTTACTCCCTCAAACTAAGTTCAAACCTAACCTAACCTGAAGCCTAACTCAAACCACAGACCTAACCCTAACCCTAGGCGGACACCTTAAGCTCAACCCCAACCATAACCTGGCCCTGACGCTAACTCCAACAGTAACAGTTACCCGAAAACTAACAGTAGCCCTAAACTTACTCCCTCAAACTAAGTTCAAACCTAACCTAACCTGAAGCCTAACTCAAACCACAGACCTAACCCTAACCCTAGGCGGACACCTTAAGCTCAACCCCAACCCTAACCGGACCCTCACGCTAACTCCAAACGTAACATTGAACCGAAAACTAACAGTAGCCCTAAACTTACTCCCTCAAACTACGTTCAATCCTAACCTAACCTGAAGCCTAAATGAAACCATAGACCTAACCCTAACCCTAGGCGGACACCTTATGCTTAACCCCCACCCTAACCTGATCTTGACGCTTACTCCAACCGTAACAGTTAAATGAAAACTAACAGTAGCCCTAAACTGTCTCCCTCAAACTAAGTTCAAACCTAACCTAACCTGAAGCCTAACTCAAACAATAGACCTAACCCTAACCCTAGGCGGACACCTGAAGCTCAACCACAACCCTAACCTGACACTGACGCTATCTCCAACCGTAACACTGAACCGAAAACTAACAGTAGCCCTAAACTTACTTCCTCAAACTAAGTTCAAACCTAACCTAACCTGAAGCCTAAATCAAACCATACACCTAACCCTAACCCTAGGCGGACACCTTAAGCTCAACCCCAAACCTAACCTGACCCTGACGCTTACTCCAACCGTAACAGTTAACCGAAAACTAACAGTAGCCCTAAACTGTCTCCCTCAAACTAAGTTCAAACCTAACCTAACCTGAAGCCTAACTCAAACAATAGACCTAACCCTAACCCTAGGCGGACACCTGAAGCTCAACCACAACCCTAACCTGACCCTGACGCTATCTCCAACCGTAACACTGAACCGAAAACTAACAGTAGCCCTAAACTTACTTCCTCAAACTAAGTTCAAACCTAACCTAACCTGAAGCCTAAATCAAACCATACACCTAACCCCTAACCCTAGGCGTACACCTTAAGCTCAACCCCAAACCTAACCTGACCCTGACGCTTACTCCAACCGTAACAGGTAACCGAAAACTAACAGTAGCCCTAAACTTACTCCCTCAAACTAAGTTCAAACCTAACCTAACCTGAAGCCTAACTCAAACAATAGACCTAACCCTAACCCTAGGCGGACACCTGGAGCTCAACCACAACCCTAACCTGACCCTGACGCTATCTCCAACTGTAACACTGAACCGAAAACTAACAGTAGCCCTAAACTTACTTCCTCAAACTAAGTTCAAACCTAACCTAACCTGAAGCCTAAATCAAACCATACACCTAACCCTAAACCCTAGGCGGACACCTTAAGCTCAACCCCAAACCTAACCTGGCCCTGACGCTAACTACAACAGTAACAGTTACCCGATAACTAACAGTAGCCCTAAACTTACTCCCTCAAACTAACTTCAAACCTAACCTAATTTGAAGCCTAACTCAAACCATAGACCTAACCCTAACCCTAGGCGGACACCTGAAACTCAACCACAACCCTAACCAGGACCCTGACGCTATCTCTAACCGTAACACTGAACCGAAAACTAACAGTAGCCCTAAACTTACTCCCTCAAACTAAGTTCAAACCTAAACTAACCTGAAGCATAACTCAAACCATAGACCTAACCCTAACCCTAGGCGGACACCTGAAGCTCAACCCCAACCCTAACCTGACCCTGACGCTATCTCCAACCGTAACACTGACCCGAAAACTAACAGTAGCCCTAAACTTACTCCCTCAAACTAAGTTCAATCCTAACCTAACCTGAAGCCTAACTCAAACCACAGACCTAACCCTAACCCTAGGCGGACACCTTAAGCTCAACCCCAAACCTAACCTGACCCTGACGCTTACTCCAACCGTAACAGTTAACCGAAAACTAACAGTAGCCCTAAACTGACTCCTTCAAACTAAGTTCAAACCTAACCTAACCTGAAGCCTAAAGCAAATCATAGACCTAACCCTAACCCTAGGCGGACACCTTATGCTTAACCCCCACCCTAACCTGACCCTGACGCTTACTCCAACTGTAACAGTTAACCGAAAACTAACAATAGCCCCTAAACTTACTCCCTCAAACTAACTTCAAACCTAACCTAACCTGAAGCCTAAATCAAACCATACACCTAACCCTAACCCTAGGCGGACACCTTAAGCTCAACCCCAACCCTAACCTGGCCCTGACGCTAACTCCAACAGTAACAGTTACCCGAAAACTAACAGTAGCCCTAAACTTACTCCCTCAAACTAACTTCAAACCTAACCTAACTTGAAGCCTAACTCAAACCATAGACCTAACCCTAACCCTAGGCGGACACCTGAAACTCAACCACAACCCTAACCAGACCCTGACGCTATCTCCAACCGTAACACTGAACCGAAAACTAACAGTAGCCCTAAACTTACTCCCTCAAACTAAGTTCAAACCTACCCTAACCTGGACCCTAACTCAAACCATAGACCTAACCCTAACCCTAGGCGGACACCTGAAGCTCAATCACAACCCTAACCTGACCCTGACGCTATCTCCAACCGTAACACTGAACCGAAAACTAACAGTAGCCCTAAACTTACTCCCTCAAACTAAGTTCAAACCTAACCTAACCTGAAGCCTCACTCAAACCACAGACCTAACCCTAACCCTAGGAGGACACCTTAAGCTTGACCCCAACCCTAACCTGACCCTGACGCTTACTCCAACCGTAACAGTTAACCGAAAACTAACAGTAGCCCTAAACTTACTCCCTCAAACTAAGTTCAAACCTAACCTAACCTGAAGCCTAACTCAAACCACAGACCTAACCCTAACCCTAGGCAGACACCTTAAGCTCAACCCCAACCCTAACCGGACCGTCACGCTAACTCCAAACGTAACATTGAACCGAAAACTAACAGTAGCCCTAAACTTACTCCCTCAAACTAAGTTCAATCCTAACCTAACCTGAAGCCTAAATGAAACCATAGACCTAACCCTAACCCTAGTGGACACCTTATGCTTAACCCCCACCCTAACCTGACCCTGACGCTTACTCCAACCGTAACAGTTAAACGAAAACTAACAGTAGCCCTAAACTGTCTCCCTCAAACTAAGTTCAAACCTAACCTAACCTGAAGCCTAACTCAAACAATAGACTTAACCCTAACCCTAGGCGGACACCTTAAGCTTAACCCCAACCCTAACCTGACCCTGAGGCTAAATCCAACCGTAACACTGAACCGAAAACTAACAGTGGCCCTAAACTTACTCCCTCAAACTAAGTTCAATCCTAACCTAACCTGAAGCCTAAATGAAACCATAGACCTAACCCTAACCCTAGGCGGACACCTTATGCTTAACCCCCACCCTAACCTGACCCTGACGCTTACTCCAACCGTAACAGATAAACGAAAACTAACAGTAGCCCTAAACTTACTCCCTCAAACTAAGTTCAAACCTAACCTAACCTGAAGCCTAACTCAAACCACAGACCTAACCCTAACCCTAGGCGGACACCTTAAGCTCAACCCCAACCATAACCTGGCCCTGACGCTAACTCCAACAGTAACAGTTACCCGAAAACTAACAGTAGCCCTAAACTTACTCCCTCAAACTAAGTTCAAACCTAACCTAACCTGAAGCCTAACTCAAACCACAGACCTAACCCTAACCCTAGGCGGACACTTAAGCTCAACCCCAACCCTAACCGGACCCTCACGCTAACTCCAAACGTAACATTGAACCGAAAACTAACAGTAGCCCTAAACTTACTCCCTCAAACTACGTTCAATCCTAACCTAACCTGAAGCCTAAATGAAACCATAGACCTAACCCTAACCCTAGGCGGACACCTTATGCTTAACCCCCACCCTAACCTGATCCTGACGCTTACTCCAACCGTAACAGTTAAATGAAAAACTAACAGTAGCCCTAAACTGTCTCCCTCAAACTAAGTTCAAACCTAACCTAACCTGAAGCCTAACTCAAACAATAGACCTAACCCTAACCCTAGGCGGACACCTGAAGCTCAACCACAACCCTAACCTGACCCTGACGCTATCTCCAACCGTAACACTGAACCGAAAACTAACAGTAGCCCTAAACTTACTTCCTCAAACTAAGTTCAAACCTAACCTAACCTGAAGCCTAAATCAAACCATACACCTAACCCTAACCCTAGGCGGACACCTTAAGCTCAACCCCAAACCTAACCTGACCCTGACGCTTACTCCAACCGTAACAGTTAACCGAAAACTAACAGTAGCCCTAAACTGTCTCCCTCAAACTAAGTTCAAACCTAACCTAACCTGAAGCCTAACTCAAACAATAGACCTAACCCTAACCCTAGGCGGACACCTGAAGCTCAACCACAACCCTAACCTGACCCTGACGCTATCTCCAACCGTAACACTGAACCGAAAACTAACAGTAGCCCTAAACTTACTTCCTCAAACTAAGTTCAAACCTAACCTAACCTGAAGCCTAAATCAAACCATACACCTAACCCTAACCCTAGGCGGACACCTTAAGCTCAACCCCAAACCTAACCTGGCCCTGACGCTAACTACAACAGTAACAGTTACCCGAAAACTAACAGTAGCCCTAAACTTACTCCCTCAAACTAACTTCAAACCTAACCTAATTTGAAGCCTAACTCAAACCATAGACCTAACCCTAACCCTAGGCGGACACCTGAAACTCAACCACAACCCTAACCAGACCCTGACGCTATCTCTAACCGTAACACTGAACCGAAAACTAACAGTAGCCCTAAACTTACTCCCTCAAACTAAGTTCAAACCTAACCTAACCTGAAGCATAACTCAAACCATAGACCTAACCCTAACCCTAGGCGGACACCTGAAGCTCAACCCCAACCCTAACCTGACCCTGACGCTATCTCCAACCGTAACACTGAACCGAAAACTAACAGTAGCCCTAAACTTACTCCCTCAAACTAAGTTCAATCCTAACCTAACCTGAAGCCTAACTCAAACCACAGACCTAACCCTAACCCTAGGCGGACACCTTAAGCTCAACCCCAACCCTAACCCTGGCCCTGACGCTAACTCCAACAGTAACAGTTACCCGAAAACTAACAGTAGCCCTAAACTTACTCCCTCAAACTAAGTTCAAACCTAACCTAACCTGAAGCCTAACTCAAACCACAGACCTAACCCTAACCCTAGGCGGACACCTTAAGCTCAACCCCAACCCTAACCGGACCCTCACGCTAACTCCAAACGTAACATTGAACCGAAAACTAACAGTAGCCCTAAACTTACTCCCTCAAACTACGTTCAATCCTAACCTAACCTGAAGCCTCAATGAAACCATAGACCTAACCCTAACCCTAGGCGGACACCTTATGCTTAACCCCCACCCTAACCTGATCCTGACGCTTACTCCAACCGTAACAGTTAAATGAAAACTAACAGTAGCCCTAAACTGTCTCCCTCAAACTAAGTTCAAACCTAACCTAACCTGAAGCCTAACTCAAACAATAGACCTAACCCTAACCCTAGGCGGACACCTGAAGCTCAACCACAACCCTAACCTGACCCTGACGCTATCTCCAACCGTAACACTGAACCGAAAACTAACAGTAGCCCTAAACTTACTTCCTCAAACTAAGTTCAAACCTAACCTAACTTGAAGCCTAAATCAAACCATACACCTAAACCTAACCCTAGGCGGACACCTTAAACTCAACCCCAAACCTAACCTGACCCTGACGCTTACTCCACCCGTAACAGTTAACCGAAAACTAACAATAGCCCTAAACTGACTCCCTCAAACTAAGTTCAAACCTAACCTAACCTGAAGCCTAAATGAAACCATAGACCTAACCCTAACCCTAGGCGGACACCTTATGCTTAACCCCCACCCTAACCTGACCCTGACGCTTACTCCAACCGTAACAGATAAACGAAAACTAACAGTAGCCCTAAACTTACTCCCTCAAACTAAGTTCAAACCTAACCTAACCTGAAGCCTAAATCAAACCATACACCTAACCCTAACCCTAGGTGGACACCTTAAGCTCAACCCCAAACCTAACCTGGCCCTGACGCTAACTACAACAGTAACAGTTACCCGAAAACTAACAGTAGCCCTAAACTTACTCCCTCAAACTAACTTCAAACCTAACCTAATTTGAAGCCTAACTCAAACCATAGACCTAACCCTAACCCTAGGCGGACACCTGAAACTCAACCACAACCCTAACCAGACCCTGACGCTATCTCTAACCGTAACACTGAACCGAAAACTAACAGTAGCCCTAAACTTACTCCCTCAAACTAAGTTCAAACCTAACCTAACCTGAAGCATAACTCAAACCATAGACCTAACCCTAACCCTAGGCGGACACCTGAAGCTCAACCCCAAACCCTAACCTGACCCTGACGCTATCTCCAACCGTAACACTGAACCGAAAACTAACAGTAGCCCTAAACTTACTCCCTCAAACTAAGTTCAAACCTAACCTAACCTGAAGCCTAACTCAAACCACAGACCTAACCCTAACCCTAGGCGGACACCTTAAGCTCAACCCCAACCCTAACCTGGCCCTGACGCTAACTCCAACAGTAACAGTTACCCGAAAACTAACAGTAGCCCTAAACTTACTCCCTCAAACTAAGTTCAAACCTAACCTAACCTGAAGCCTAACTCAAACCACAGACCTAACCCTAACCCTAGGCGGACACCTTAAGCTCAACCCCAACCCTAACCGGACCCCTCAGGCTAACTCCAAACGTAACATTGAACCGAAAACTAACAGTAGCCCTAAAACTTACTCCCTCAAACTACGTTCAATCCTAACCTAACCTGAAGCCTAAATGAAACCATAGACCTAACCCTAACCCTAGGCGGACACCTTATGCTTAACCCCCACCTAACCTGATCGAGACGCTTACTCCAACCGTAACAGTTAAATGAAAACTAACAGTAGCCCTAAACTGTCTCCCTCAAACTAAGTTCAAACCTAACCTAACCTGAAGCCTAACTCAAACAATAGACCTAACCCTAACCCTAGGCGGACACCTGAAGCTCAACCACAACCCTAACCTGACCCTGACGCTATCTCCAACCGTAACACTGAACCGAAAACTAACAGTAGCCCTAAACTTACTTCCTCAAACTAAGTTCAAACCTAACCTAACCTGAAGCCTAAATCAAACCATACACCTAACCCTAACCCTAGGTGGACACCTTAAGCTCAACCCCAAACCTAACCTGACCCTGACGCTTACTCCAACCGTAACAGTTAACCGAAAACTAACAGTAGCCCTAAACTGTCTCCCTCAAACTAAGTTCAAACCTAACCTAACCTGAAGCCTAACTCAAACAATAGACCTAACCCTAACCCTAGGCGGACACCTGAAGCTCAACCACAACCCTAACCTGACCCTGACGCTATCTCCAACCGTAACACTGAACCGAAAACTAACAGTAGCCCTAAACTTACTTCCTCAAACTAAGTTCAAACCTAACCTAACCTGAAGCCTAAATCAAACCATACACCTAACCCTAACCCTAGGCGGACACCTTAAGCTCAACCCCAAACCTAACCTGGCCCTGACGCTAACTACAACAGTAACAGTTACCCGAAAACTAACAGTAGCCCTAAACTTACTCCCTCAAACTAACTTCAAACCTAACCTAATTTGAAGCCTAACTCAAACCATAGACCTAACCCTAACCCTAGGCGGACACCTGAAACTCAACCCCAACCCTAACCGGACCCTCACGCTAACTCCAAACGTAACATTGAATCGAAAACTAACAGTAGCCTAAACTTACTCCTCAAACTACGTTCAATCCTAACCTAACCTGAAGCCTAAATGAAACCATAGACCTAACCCTAACCCTAGGCGGACACCTTATGCTTAACCCCCACCCTAACCTGATCCTGACGCTTACTCCAACCGTAACAGTTAAATGAAAACTAACAGTAGCCCTAAACTGTCTCCCTCAAACTAAGTTCAAACCTAACCTAACCTGAAGCCTAACTCAAACAATAGACCTAACCCTAACCCTAGGCGGACACCTGAAACTCAACCACAACCCCTAACCTGACCCTGACGCTATCTCCAACCGTAACACTGAACCGAAAACTAACAGTAGCCCTAAACTTACTTCCTCAAACTAAGTTCAAACCTAACCTAACTTGAAGCCTAAATCAAACCATACACCTAACCCTAACCCTAGGCGGACACCTTAAACTCAACGCCAAACCTAACCTGACCCTGACGCTTACTCCAACCGTAACAGTTAACCGAAAACTAACAGTAGCCCTAAACTGACTCCCCTCAAACTAAGTTCAAACCTAACCTAACCTGAAGCCTAAATCAAATCATAGACCTAACCCTAACCCTAGGCGGACACCTTATGCTTAACCCCCAGCCTAACCTGACCCTGACGCTTACTCCAACTGTAACAGTTAACCGAAAACTAACAATAGCCCTAAACTTACTCCCTCAAACTAACTTCAAACCTAACCTAACCTGAAGCCTAAATCAAACCATACACCTAACCCTAACCCTAGGCGGACACCTTAAGCTCAACCCCAACCCTAACCTGGCCCTGACGCTAACTCCAACAGTAACAGTTACCCGAAAACTAACAGTAGCCCTAAACTTACTCCCTCAAACTAACTTCAAACCTAACCTAACTTGAAACCTAACTCAAACCATAGACCTAACCCTAACCCTAGGCGGACACCTGAAACTCAACCACAACCCTAACCAGACCCTGACGCTATCTCCAACCGTAACACTGAACCGAAAACTAACAGTAGCCCTAAACTTACTCCCTCAAACTAAGTTCAAACCTAACCTAACCTGAAGCATAACTCAAACAATAGACCTAACCCTAACCCTAGGCGGACACCTGAAGCTCAACCCCAACCCTAACCTGACCCTGACGCTATCTCCAACCGTAACACTGAACCGAAAACTAACAGTAGCCCTAAACTTACTCCCTCAAACTAAGTTCAAACCTAACCTAACCTGAAGCCTAACTCAAACCACAGACCTAACCCTAACCCTAGGCGGACACCTTAAGCTCAACCCCAACCCTAACCTGGCCCTGACGCTAACTCCAACAGTAACAGTTACCCGAAAACTAACAGTAGCCCTAAACTTACTCCCTCAAACTAAGTTCAAACCTAACCTAACCTGAAGCCTAACTCAAACCACAGACCTAACCCTAACCCTAGGCGGACACCCTTAAGCTCAACCCCAACCCTAACCGGACCCTCAGGCTAACTCCAAACGTAACATTGAACCGAAAACTAACAGTAGCCCTAAACTTGCTCCCTCAAACTACGTTCAATCCTAACCTAACCTGAAGCCTAAATGAAACCATAGACCTAACCCTAACCTAGGCGGACCACCTTATGCTTAACCCCCACCCCTAACCTGATCGTGACGCTTACTCCAACCGTAACAGTTAAATGAAAACTAACAGTAGCCCTAACTGTCTCCCTCAAACTAAGTTCAAACCTAACCTAACCTGAAGCCTAACTCAAACAATAGACCTAACCCTAACCCTAGGCGGACACCTGAAACTCAACCACAACCCTAACCTGACCCTGACGCTATCTCCAACCGTAACACTGAACCGAAAACTAACAGTAGCCCTAAACTTACTTCCTCAAACTAAGTTCAAACCTAACCTAACTTGAAGCCTAAATCAAACCATACACCTAACCCTAACCCTAGGCGGACACCTTAAACTCAACCCCAAACCTAACCTGACCCTGACGCTTACTCCAACCGTAACAGTTAACCCGAAAACTAACAGTAGCCTAAACTGACTCCCTCAAACTAAGTTCAAACCTAACCTAACCTGAAGCCTAAATCAAATCATAGACCTAACCCTAACCCTAGGCGGACACCTTATGCTTAACCCCCACCCTAACCTGACCCTGACGCTTACTCCCAACTGTAACAGTTAACCGAAAACTAACAATAGCCCTAAACTTACTCCCTCAAACTAACTTCAAACCTAACCTAACCTGAAGCCTAAATCAAACCATACACCTAACCCTAACCCTAGGCGGACTCCTTAAGCTCAACCCCAACCCTAACCTGGCCCTGACGCTAACTCCAACAGTAACAGTTACCCGAAAACTAACAGTAGCCCTAAACTTACTCCCTCAAACTAACTTCAAACCTAACCTAACTTGAAACCTAACTCAAACCATAGACCTAACCCTAACCCTAGGCGGACACCTGAAACTCAACCACAACCCTAACCAGACCCTGACGCTATCTCCAACCGTAACACTGAACCGAAAACTAACAGTAGCCCTAAACTTACTCCCTCAAACTAAGTTCAAACCTACACTAACCTGGACCCTAACTCAAACCATAGCCCTAACCCTAACCCTAGGCGGGACACCTGAAGCTCAATCACAACCCTAACCTGACCCTGACGCTATCTCCAACCCGTAACACTGAACCGAAAACTAACAGTAGCCCTAAACTTACTCCCTCAAACTAAGTTCAAACCTAACCTAACCTGAAGCCTCACTCAAACCACAGACCTAACCCTAACCCTAGGAGGACACCTTAAGCTTGACCCCCACCCCTAACCTGACCCTGACGCTTACTCCAACCGTAACAGTTAACCGAAAACTAACAGTAGCCCTAAACTTACTCCCTCAAACTAAGTTCAAACCTAACCTAACCTGAAGCCTAACTCAAACCACAGACCTAACCCTAACCCTAGGCAGACACCTTAAGCTCAACCCCAACCCTAACCGGACCGTCACGCTAACTCCAAACGTAACACTGAACCGAAAACTAACAGTAGCCCTAAAACTTACTCCCTCAAACTAAGTTCAAACCTAACCTAACCTGAAGCCTAACTCAAACAATAGACCCTAACCCTAACCCTAGGCGGACACCTGAAGCTCAACCACAACCCTAACCTGACCCTGACGCTATCTCCAACCGTAACACTGAACCCGAAAACTAACAGTAGCCCTAAACTTACTTCCTCAAACTAAGTTCAAACCTAACCTAACCTGAAGCCTAAATCAAACCATACACCCTAACCCTAACCCTAGGCGGACACCTTAAGCTCAACCCCAAACCTAACCTGGCCCTGACGCTAACTACAACAGTAACAGTTACCCGAAAACTAACAGTAGCCCCTAAACTTACTCCCTCAAACTAACTTCAAACCTACCTAATTTGAAGCCTAACTCAAACCATAGACCTAACCCTAACCCTAGGCGGACACCTGAAACTCAACCACAACCCTAACCAGACCCTGACGCTATCTCTAAACCGTAACACTGAACCGAAAACTAACAGTAGCCCTAAACTTACTCCCTCAAACTAAGTTCAAACCTAACCTAACCTGAAGCATAACTCAAACCATAGACCTAACCCTAACCCTAGGCGGACACCTGAAGCTCAACCCCAACCCTAACCTGACCCTGACGCTATCTCCAACCGTAACACTGACCCGAAAACTAACAGTAGCCCTAAACTTACTCCCTCAAACTAAGTTCAATCCTAACCTAACCTGAAGCCTAACTCAAACCACAGACCCTAACCCTAACCCTAGGCGGACACCTTAAGCTCAACCCCAACCCTAACCTGACCCTGACGCTAACTCCAACAGTAACAGTTACCCGAAAACTAACAGTAGCCCTAAACTTACTCCCTCAAACTAAGTTCAACCTAACCTAACCTGAAGCCTAACTCAAACCACAGACCTAACCCTAACCCTAGGCGGACACCTTAAGCTCAACCCCAACCCTAACCGGACCCTCACGCTAACTCCAAACGTAACATTGAACCGAAAACCTAACAGTAGCCCTAAACTTACCTCCCTCAAACTACGTTCAATCCTAACCTAACCTGAAGCCTAAATGAAACCATAGACCTAACCCTAACCCTAGGCGGACACCTTATGCTTAACCCCCACCCTAACCTGATCCTGACGCTTACTCCAACCGTAACAGTTAAATGAAAACTAACAGTAGCCCTAAACTGTCTCCCTCAAACTAAGTTCAAACCTAACCTAACCTGAAGCCTAACTCAAACAATAGACCTAACCCTAACCCTAGGCGGACACCTGAAGCTCAACCACAAACCCTAACCTGACCCTGACGCTATCTCCAACCGTAACACTGAACCGAAAACTAACAGTAGCCCTAAACTTACTTCCTCAAACTAAGTTCAAACCTAACCTAACCTGAAGCCTAAATCAAACCATACACCTAACCCTAACCCTAGGCGGACACCTTAAACTCAACCCCAAACCTAACCTGACCCTGACGCTTACTCCAACCGTAACAGTTAACCGGAAAACTAACAGTAGCCCTAAACTGTCTCCCTCAAACTAAGTTCAAACCTACCTAACCTGAAGCCTAACTCAAACAATAGACCTAACCCTAACCCTAGGCGGACACCTGAAGCTCAACCACAACCCTAACCTGACCCTGACGCTATCTCCAACCGTAACACTGAACCGAAAACTAACAGTAGCCCTAAACTTACTTCCTCAAACTAAGTTCAAACCTAACCTAACCTGAAGCCTAAATCAAACCATACACCTAACCCTAACCCTAGGCGGACACCTTAAGCTCAACCCCAAACCTAACCTGGGCCCTGACGCTAACTACAACAGTAACAGTTACCCGAAAAACTAACAGTAGCCCCTAAACTTACTCCCTCAAACTAACTTCAAACCTAACCTAATTTGAAGCCTAACTCAAACCATAGACCTAACCCTAACCCTAGGCGGACACCTGAAACTCAACCCCAACCCTAACCAGAACCCTGACGCTATCTCTAACCGTAACACTGAACCGAAAACTAACAGTAGCCCTAAACTTACTCCCTCAAACTAAGTTCAAACCTAACCTAACCTGAAGCATAACTCAAACCATAGACCTAACCCTAACCCTAGGCGGACACCTGAAGCTCAACCCCAACCCTAACCTGACCCTGACGCTATCTCCAACCGTAACACTGACCCGAAAACTAACAGTAGCCCTAAACTTACTCCCTCAAACTAAGTTCAATCCTAACCTAACCTGAAGCCTAACTCAAACCACAGACCTAACCCTAACCCTAGGCGGACACCTTAAGCTCAACCCCAACCCTAACCTGACCCTGACGCTAACTCCAACAGTAACAGTTACCCCGAAAACTAACAGTAGCCCTAAACTTACTCCCTCAAACTAAGTTCAAACCTAACCTAACCTGAAGCCTACTCAAACCACAGACCTAACCCTAACCCTAGGCGGACACCTTAAGCTCAACCCCCAACCCTAACCGGACCCTCACGCTAACTCCAAACGTAACATTGAACCGAAAACTAACAGTAGCCCTAAACTTACCTCCCTCAAACTACGTTCAATCCTAACCTAACCTGAAGCCTAAATGAAACCATAGACCTAACCCTAACCCTAGGCGGACACCTGAAACTCAACCACAACCCTAACCAGACCCTGACGCTATCTCTAACCGTAACACTGAACCGAAAAACTAACAGTAGCCCCTAAACTTACTCCCTCAAACTAAGTTCAAACCTAACCTAACCTGAAGCATAACTCAAACCATAGACCTAACCCTAACCTGGGCGGACACCTGAAGCTCAACCCCAACCCTAACCTGACCCTGACGCTATCTCCAACCGTAACACTGAACCGAAAACTAACAGTAGCCCTAAACTTACTCCCTCAAACTAAGTTCAATCCTAACCTAACCTGAAGCCTAACTCAAACCACAGACCTAACCCTAACCCTAGGCGGACACCTTAAGCTCAACCCCAAACCTAACCTGACCCTGACGCTTACTCCAACCGTAACAGTTAACCGAAAACTAACAGTAGCCCTAAACTGACTCCTTCAAACTAAGTTCAAACCCTAACCTAACCTGAAGCCTAAAGCAAATCATAGACCTAACCCTAACCCTAGGCGGACACCTTATGCTTAACCCCACCCTAACCTGACCCTGACGCTTACTCCAACTGTAACAGTTAACCGAAAACTAACAATAGCCCTAAACTTACTCCCTCAAACTAACTTCAAACCTAACCTAACCTGAAGCCTAAATCAAACCATACACCTAACCCTAACCCTAGGGCGGACACCTTAAGCTCAACCCCAACCCAAAACCTGGCCCTGACGCTAACTCCAACAGTAACAGTTACCCGAAAACTAACAGTAGCCCTAAACTTACTCCCCTCAAACTAACTTCAAACCTAACCTAACTTGAAGCCTAACTCAAACCATAGACCTAACCCTAACCCTAGGCGGACACCTGAACTCCAACCACAACCCTAACCAGACCCTGACGCTATCTCCAACCGTAACACTGAACCGAAAACTAACAGTAGCCCTAAACTTACTCCCTCAAACTAAGTTCAAACCTACCCTAACCTGGACCCTAACTCAAACCATAGACCCTAACCCTAACCCTAGGCGGACACCTGAAGCTCAATCACAACCCTAACCTTACCCTGACGCTATCTCCAACCGTAACACTGAACCGAAAACTAACAGTAGCCCTAAACTTACTCCCTCAAACTAAGTTCAAACCTAACCTAACCTGAAGCCTCACTCAAACCACAGACCTAACCCTAACCCTAGGAGGACACCTTAAGCTTGACCCCACCCTAACCTGACCCTGACGCTTACTCCAACCGTAACAGTTAACCGAAAACTAACAGTAGCCTTAAACCTTACTCCCTCAAACTAAGTTCAAACCTAACCTAACCTGAAGCCGAACTCAAACCACAGACCTAACCCTAACCCTAGGCAGACACCTTAAGCTCAACCCCAACCCTAACCGGACCGTCACGCTAACTCCAAACGTAACATTGAACCGAAAACTAACAGTAGCCCTAAACTTACTCCCTCAAACTAAGTTTCAATCCTAACCTAACCTGAAGCCTAAATGAAACCATAGACCTAACCCTAACCCTAGGTGGACACCTTATGCTTAACCCCCACCCTAACCTGACCCTGACGCTTACTCCAACCGTAACAGTTAAACGAAAACTAACAGTAGCCTAAACTGTCTCCCTCAAACTAAGTTCAAACCTAACCTAACCTGAAGCCTAACTCAAACAATAGACTTAACCCTAACCCTAGGCGGACACCTTAAGCTTAAACCCCAACCCTAACCTGACCCTGAGGCTAAATCCAACCGTAACACTGAACCGAAAACTAACAGTGGCCCTAAACTTACTCCCTCAAACTAAGTTCAATCCTAACCTAACCTGAAGCCTAAATGAAACCATAGACCTAACCCTAACCCTAGGCGGGACACCTTATGCTTAACCCCCACCCTAACCTGACCCTGACGCTTACTCCAACCGTAACAGATAAACGAAAACTAACAGTAGCCCTAAACTTACTCCCTCAAACTAAGTTCAAACCTAACCTAACCTGAAGCCTAAATCAAACCATACACCTAACCCTAACCCTAGGCGGACACCTTAAGCTCAACCCCAAACCTAACCTGGCCCTGACGCTAACTACAACAGTAACAGTTACCCGAAAACTAACAGTAGCCCTAAACTTACTCCCTCAAACTAACTTCAAACCTAACCTAATTTGAAGCCTAACTCAAACCATAGACCTAACCCTAACCCTAGGCGGACAACCTGAAACTCAACACAACCCTAACCAGACCCTGACGCTATCTCTAACCGTAACACTGAACCGAAAACTAACAGTAGCCCTAAACTTACTCACTCAAACTAAGTTCAAACCTAACCTAACCTGAAGCCTAACTCAAACCACAGACCTAACCCTAACCCTAGGCGGACACCTGAAGCTCAACCCCAACCCTAACCTGACCCTGACGCTATCTCCAACCGTAACACTGAACCGAAAACTAACAGTAGCCCTAAACTTACTCACCTCAAACTAAGTTCAAACCTAACCTAACCTGAAGCCTAAACTCAAACCACAGACCTAACCCTAACCCTAGGCGGGACACCTTAAGCTCAAACCCCAACCCTAACCTGGCCTGACGGCTACTCCAACAGTAACAGTTACCCGAAAACTAACAGTAGCCCTAAACTTACTCCCTCAAACTAAGTTCAAACCTACCTAACCTGAAGCCTAACTCAAACCACAGACCTAACCTAACCCTAGGCGGACACCTTAAGCTCAACCCCAACCCTAACCGGACCGTCACGCTAACTCCAAACGTAACATTGAACCGAAAACTAACAGTAGCCCTAAACTTACTCCCTCAAACTACGTTCCAATCCTAACCTAACTGAAGCCTAAATGAAACCATAGACCTAACCCTAACCCTAGGCGGACACCTTATGCTTAACCCCCACCCTAACCTGATCCTGACCCTTACTCCAACCGTAACAGTTAATGAAAACTAACAGTAGCCCTAAACTGTCTCCCTCAAACTAAGTTCAAACCTAACCTAACCTGAAGCCTAACTCAAACAATAGACCCTAACCCTAACC
Organism: Tupaia tana; assembly: GCA_026018925.1. Taxonomy (NCBI): domain Eukaryota; kingdom Metazoa; phylum Chordata; class Mammalia; order Scandentia; family Tupaiidae; genus Tupaia; species Tupaia tana. The sequence goes on from JAKSZU010000095.1 coordinate 679,601, forward strand.
CTAGGCGGACACCTGAAGCTCAACACAACCCTAACCTGACCCTGACGCTATCTCCAACCGTAACACTGACCGAAAACTAACAGTAGCCCTAAACTTACTTCCTCAAACTAAGTTCAAACCTAGACCTAACCTGAAGCCTAAATCAAACCATACACCTAACCCTAACCCTAGGCGGACACCTTAAACTCAACCCCAAACCTAACCTGACCCTGACGCTTACTCCAACCGTAACAGTTAACCGAAAACTAACAGTAGCCCTAAACTGTCTCCCTCAAACTAAGTTCAAAACCTAACCTAACCTGAAGCCTAACTCAAACAATAGACCTAACCCTAACCCTAGGCGGACACCTGAAGCTCAACCACAACCCTAACCTGACCCTGACGCTATCTCCAACCGTAACACTGAACCGAAAACTAACAGTAGCCCTAAACTTACTTCCTCAAACTAAGTTCAAACCTAACCTAACCTGAAGCCTAAATCAAAACCATACACCTAACCCTAACCCTAGGCGGACACCTTAAGCTCAACCCCAAACCTAACCTGGCCCTGACGCTAACTACAACAGTAACAGTTACCCGAAAACTAACAGTAGCCCTAAACTTACTCCCTCAAACTAACTTCAAACCTAACCTAATTTGAAGCCTAACTCAAACCATAGACCTAACCCTAACCCTAGGCGGACACCTGAAACTCAACCACAACCCTAACCAGACCCTGACGCTATCTCTAACCGTAACACTGAACCGAAAACTAACAGTAGCCCTAAACTTACTCCCTCAAACTAAGTTCAAACCTAACCTAACCTGAAGCATAACTCAAACCATAGACCTAACCCTAACCCTAGGCGGACACCTGAAGCTCAACCCCAAACCCTAACCTGACCCTGACGCTATCTCCAACCATAACACTGACCCGAAAACTAACAGTAGCCCTAAACTTACTCCCTCAAACTAAGTTCAATCCTAACCTAACCTGAAGCCTAACTCAAACCACAGACCTAACCCTAACCCTAGGCGGACACCTTAAGCTCAACCCCCAACCCTAACCTGACCCTGACGCTAACTCCAACAGTAACAGTTACCCGAAAAACTAACAGTAGCCCTAAACTTACTCCCTCAAACTAAGTTCAAACCTAACCTAACCTGAAGCCTAACTCAAACCACAGACCTAACCCTAACCCTAGGCGGGACACCTTAAGCTCAACCCCCAACCCTAACCGGACCCTCACGCTAACTCCAAACGTAACATTGAACCGAAAACTAACAGTAGCCCTAAACTTACTCCCTCAAACTACGTTCAATCCTAACCTAACCTGAAGCCTAAATGAAACCATAGACCTAACCCTAACCCTAGGCGGACACCTGAAACTCAACCACAACCCTAACAGACCCTGACGCTATCTCTAACCGTAACTCTGAACCGAAAACTAACAGTAGCCCTAAACTTACTCCCTCAAACTAAGTTCAAACCTAACCTAACCTGAAGCATAACTCAAACCATAGACCTAACCCTAACCCTAGGCGGACACCTGAAGCTCAACCCCAACCCTAACCTGACCCTGACGCTATCTCCAACCGTAACACTGAACCGAAAACTAACAGTAGCCCTAAACTTACTCCCTCAAACTAAGTTCAATCCTAACCTAACCTGAAGCCTAACTCAAACCACAGACCTAACCCTAACCCTAGGCGGACACCTTAAGCTCAACCCCAAACCTAACCTGACCCTGACGCTTACTCCAACCGTAACAGTTAACCGAAAACTAACAGTAGCCCTAAACTGACTCCTTCAAACTAAGTTCAAACCTAACCTAACCTGAAGCCTAAAGCAAATCATAGACCTAAACCCTAACCCTAGGCGGACACCTTATGCTTAACCCCCACCCTAACCTGACCCTGACGCTTACTCCAACTGTAACAGTTAACCGAAAACTAACACTAGCCCTAAACTTACTCCCTCAAACTAACTTCAAACCTAACCTAACCTGAAGCCTAAATCAAACCATACACCTAACCCTAACCCTAGGCGGACACCTTAAGCTCAACCCCAACCCAAACCTGGCCCTGACGCTAACTCCAACAGTAACAGTTACCGAAAACTAACAGTAGCCCCTAAACTTACTCCCCTCAAACTAACTTCAAACCTAACCTAACTTGAAGCCTAACTCAAACCATAGACCTAACCCTAACCCCTAGGCGGGACACCTGAAACTCAACCACAACCCTAACCAGACCCTGACGCTATCTCCAACCGTAACACTGAACCGAAAACTAACAGTAGCCCTAAACTTACTCCCTCAAACTAAGTTCAAACCTACCCTAACCTGGACCCTAACTCAAACCATAGACCTAACCCTAACCCTAGGCGGACACCTGAAGCTCAATCACAACCCTAACCTTACCCTGACGCTATCTCCAACCGTAACACTGAACCGAAAACTAACAGTAGCCCTAAACTTACTCCCTCAAACTAAGTTCAAACCTAACCTAACCTGAAGCCTCACTCAAACCCACAGACCTAACCCCTAACCCTAGGAGGACACCTTAAGCTTGACCCCCACCCTAACCTGACCCTGACGCTTACTCCAACCGTAACAGTTAACCGAAAACTAACAGTAGCCTTAAACTTACTCCCTCAAACTAAGTTCAAACCTAACCTAACCTGAAGCCGAACTCAAACCACAGACCTAACCCTAACCCTAGGCAGACACCTTAAGCTCAACCCCAACCCTAACCGGACCGTCACGCTAACTCCAAACGTAACATTGAACCGAAACTAACAGTAGCCCTAAACTTACTCCCTCAAACTAAGTTCAATCCTAACCTAACCTGAAGCCTAAATGAAACCATAGACCTAACCCTAACCCTAGGTGGACACCTTATGCTTAACCCCCACCCTAACCTGACCCTGACGCTTACTCCAACCGTAACAGTTAAACGAAAACTAACAGTAGCCCTAAACTGTCTCCCTCAAACTAAGTTCAAACCTAACCTAACCTGAAGCCTAACTCAAACAATAGACTTAACCCTAACCCTAGGCGGACACCTTAAGCTTAACCCCAACCCTAACCTGACCCTGAGGCTAAATCCAACCGTAACACTGAACCGAAAACTAACAGTGGCCCTAAACTTACTCCCTCAAACTAAGTTCAATCCTAACCTAACCTGAAGCCTAAATGAAACCATAGACCTAACCCTAACCCTAGGCGGACACCTTATGCTTAACCCCCACCCCTAACCTGACCCTGACGCTTACTCCAACCGTAACAGATAAACGAAAACTAACAGTAGCCCTAAACTTACTCCCTCAAACTAAGTTCAAACCTAACCTAACCTGAAGCCTAAATCAAACCATACACCTAACCCTAACCCTAGGCGGACACCTTAAGCTCAACCCCAAACCTAACCTGGCCCTGACGCTAACTACAACAGTAACAGTTACCCGAAAAACTAACAGTAGCCCTAAACTTACTCCCTCAAACCTAACTTCAAACCTAACCTAATTTGAAGCCTAACTCAAACCATAGACCTAACCCTAACCCTAGGCGGACACCTGAAACTCAACCACAACCCTAACCAGACCCTGACGCTATCTCTAACCGTAACACTGAACCGAAAACTAACAGTAGCCCTAAACTTACTCCCTCAAACTAAGTTCAAACCTAACCTAACCTGAAGCATAACTCAAACCATAGACCTAACCCCTAACCCTAGGCGGACACCTGAAGCTCAACCCCCAACCCTAACCTGACCTGACGCTATCTCCAACCGTAACACTGAACCGAAAACTAACAGTAGCCCCTAAACTTACTCACTCAAACTAAGTTCAAACCTAACCTAACCTGAAGCCTAACTCAAACCACAGACCTAACCCTAACCCTAGGCGGACACCTTAAGCTCAACCCCAACCCTAACCTGGCCCTGACGCTAACTCCAACAGTAACAGTTACCCGAAAACTAACAGTAGCCCTAAACTTACTCCCTCAAAACTAAGTTCAAACCTAACCTAACCTGAAGCCTAACTCAAACCACAGACCTAACCCTAACCCTAGGCGGACACCTTAAGCTCAACCCCAACCCTAACCGGACCGTCACGCTAACTCCAAACGTAACATTGAACCGAAAACTAACAGTAGCCCTAAACTTACTCCCTCAAACTACGTTCAATCCTAACCTAACCTGAAGCCTAAATGAAACCATAGACCTAACCCTAACCCTAGGCGGACACCTTATGCTTAACCCCCACCCTAACCTGATCCTGACGCTTACTCCAACCGTAACAGTTAAATGAAAACTAACAGTAGCCCTAAACTGTCTCCCCTCAAACTAAGTTCAAACCTAACCTAACCTGAAGCCTAACTCAAACAATAGACCTAACCCTAACCCTAGGCGGACACCTGAAGCTCAACCACAACCTAACCTGACCCTGACGCTATCTCCAACCGTAACACTGAACCGAAAACTAACAGTAGCCCTAAACTTACTTCCTCAAACTAAGTTCAAACCTAACCTAACCTGAAGCCTAAATCAAACCATACACCTAACCCTAACCCTAGGCGGACACCTTAAACTCAACCCCAAACCTAACCTGACCCTGACGCTTACTCCAACCGTAACAGTTAACCGAAAACTAACAGTAGCCCTAAACTGTCTCCCTCAAACTAAGTTCAAACCTAACCTAACCTGAAGCCTAACTCAAACAATAGACCTAACCCTAACCCTAGGCGGACACCTGAAGCTCAACCACAACCCTAACCTGACCCTGACGCTATCTCCAACCGTAACACTGAACCGAAAACTAACAGTAGCCCTAAACTTACTTCCTCAAACTAAGTTCAAACCTAACCTAACCTGAAGCCTAAAATCAAACCATACACCTAACCCTAACCCTAGGCGGACACCTTAAGCTCAACCCCAAACCTAACCTGGCCCTGACGCTAACTACAACAGTAACAGTTACCCGAAAACTAACAGTAGCCCTAAACTTACTCCCTCAAACTAACTTCAAACCTAACCTAATTTGAAGCCTAACTCAAACCATAGACCTAACCCTAACCCTAGGCGGACACCTGAAACTCAACCACAACCCTAACCAGACCCTGACGCTATCTCTAACCGTAACACTGAACCGAAAACTAACAGTAGCCCTAAACTTACTCCCTCAAACTAAGTTCAAACCTAACCTAACCTGAAGCATAACTCAAACCATAGACCTAACCCTAACCCCTAGGCGGACACCTGAAGCTCAACCCCAACCCTAACCTGACCCTGACGCTATCTCCAACCGTAACACTGACCCGAAAACTAACAGTAGCCCTAAACTTACTCCCTCAAACTAAGTTCAATCCTAACCTAACCTGAAGCCTAACTCAAACCACAGACCTAACCCTAACCCCTAGGCGGACACCTTAAGCTCAACCCCAACCCTAACCTGACCCTGACGCTAACTCCAACAGTAACAGTTACCCGAAAACTAACAGTAGCCCTAAACTTACTCCCTCAAACTAAGTTCAAACCTAACCTAACCTGAAGCCTAACTCAAACCACAGACCTAACCCTAACCCTAGGCGGACACCTTAAGCTCAACCCCAACCCTAACCGGACCCTCACGCTAACTCCAAACGTAACATTGAACCGAAAACTAACAGTAGCCCTAAACTTACTCCCTCAAACTACGTTCAATCCTAACCTAACCTGAAGCCTAAATGAAACCATAGACCTAACCCTAACCCTAGGCGGACACCTGAAACTCAACCACAACCTAACCAGACCCTGACGCTATCTCTAACCGTAACACTGAACCGAAAACTAACAGTAGCCCTAAACTTACTCCCTCAAACTAAGTTCAAACCTAACCTAACCTGAAGCATAACTCAAACCATAGACCTAACCCTAACCCTAGGTGGACACCTGAAGCTCAACCCCAACCCTAACCTGACCCTGACGCTATCTCCAACCGTAACACTGAACCGAAAACTAACAGTAGCCCTAAACTTACTCCCTCAAACTAAGTTCAATCCTAACCTAACCTGAAGCCTAACTCAAACCACAGACCTAACCCTAACCCTAGGCGGACACCTTAAAGCTCAACCCCAAACCTAACCTGACCCTGACGCTTACTCCAACCGTAACAGTTAACCGAAAACTAACAGTAGCCCTAAACTGACTCCTTCAAACTAAGTTCAAACCTAACCTAACCTGAAGCCTAAAGCAAATCATAGACCTAACCCTAACCCTAGGCGGACACCTTATGCTTAACCCCCACCCTAACCTGACCCTGACGCTTACTCCAACTGTAACAGTTTAACCGAAAACTAACACTAGCCCTAAACTTACTCCCTCAAACTAACTTCAAACCTAACCTAACCTGAAGCCTAAATCAAACCATACACCTAACCCTAACCCTAGGCGGACACCTTAAGCTCAACCCCAACCCAAACCTGGCCCTGACGCTAACTCCAACAGTAACAGTTACCCGAAAACTAACAGTAGCCCTAAACTTACTCCCTCAAACTAACTTCAAACCTAACCTAACTTGAAGCCTAACTCAAACCATAGACCTAACCCTAACCCTAGGCGGACACCTGAAACTCAACCACAACCCTAACCAGACCCTGACGCTATCTCCAACCGTAACACTGAACCGAAAACTAACAGTAGCCCTAAACTTACTCCCTCAAACTAAGTTCAAAACCTACCCTAACCTGGACCCTAACTCAAACCATAGACCTAACCCTAACCCTAGGCGGACACCTGAAGCTCAATCACAACCCTAACCTTACCCTGACGCTATCTCCAACCGTAACACAGAACCGAAAACTAACAGTAGCCCTAAACTTACTCCCTCAAACTAAGTTCAAACCTAACCTAACCTGAAGCCTCACTCAAACCACAGACCTAACCCTAACCCTAGGAGGACACCTTAAGCTTGACCCCCACCCTAACCTGACCCTGACGCTTACTCCAACCGTAACAGTTAACCGAAAACTAACAGTAGCCTTAAACTTACTCCCTCAAACTAAGTTCAAACCTAACCTAACCTGAAGCCGAACTCAAACCACAGACCTAACCCTAACCCTAGGCAGACACCTTAAGCTCAACCCCAACCCTAACCGGACCGTCACGCTAACTCCAAACGTAACATTGAACCGAAAACTAACAGTAGCCCTAACTTACTCCCTCAAACTAAGTTCAATCCTACCTAACCTGAAGCCTAAATGAAACCATAGACCTAACCCTAACCCTAGGTGGACACCTTATGCTTAACCCCCACCCTAACCTGACCCTGACGCTTACTCCAACCGTAACAGTTAAACGAAAACTAACAGTAGCCCTAAACTGTCTCCCTCAAACTAAGTTCAAACCTAACCTAACCTGAAGCCTAACTCAAACAATAGACCTTAACCCTAACCCTAGGCGGACACCTTAAGCTTAACCCCAACCCTAACCTGACCCTGAGGCTAAATCCAACCGTAACACTGAACCGAAAACTAACAGTGGCCCTAAACTTACTCCCTCAAACTAAGTTCAATCCTAACCTAACCTGAAGCCTAAATGAAAACCATAGACCTAACCCTAACCCTAGGCGGACACCTTATGCTTAACCCCCACCCTAACCTGACCCCTGACGCTTACTCCAACCGTAACAGATAAACGAAAACTAACAGTAGCCCTAAACTTACTCCCTCAAACTAAGTTCAAACCTAACCTAACCTGAGCCTAAATCAAACCATACACCTAACCCTAACCCTAGGCGGACACCTTAAGCTCAACCCCAAACCTAACCTGGCCCTGACGCTAACTACAACAGTAACAGTTACCGAAAACTAACAGTAGGCCTAAACTTACTCCCTCAAACTAACTTCAAACCTAGCCTAATTTGAAGCCTAACTCAAACCATAGACCTAACCCTAACCCTAGGCGGACACCTGAAACTCAACCACAACCCTAACCAGACCCTGACGATATCTCTAACCGTAACACTGAACCGAAAACTAACAGTAGCCCCTAAACTTACTCCCTCAAACTAAGTTCAAACCTAACCTAACCTGAAGCATAACTCAAACCATAGACCTAACCTAACCCTAGGCGGACACCTGAAGCTCAACCCAACCCTAACCTGACCCTGACGCTATCTCCAACCGTAACACTGAACCGAAAACTAACAGTAGCCCTAAACTTACTCCCTCAAACTAAGTTCAAACCTAACCTAACCTGAAGCCTAACTCAAACCACAGACCTAACCCTAACCCTAGGCGGACACCTTAAGCTCAACCCCAACCATAACCTGGCCCTGACGCTAACTCCAACAGTAACAGTTACCCGAAAACTAACAGTAGCCCTAAACTTACTCCCTCAAACTAACTTCAAACCTAACCTAATTTGAAGCCTAACTCAAACCACAGACCTAACCCTAACCCTAGGCGGACATCTTAAGCTCAACCCCAACCCTAACTGGACCCTCACGCTAACTCCAAACATAACATTGAACCGAAAACTAACAGTAGCCCTAACTTACTCCCTCAAACTACGTTCAAATCCTAACCTAACCTGAAGCCTAAATGAAACCATAGACCTAACCCTAACCCTAGGCGGACACCTTATGCTTAACCCCCACCTAACTGATCCTGACGCTTACTCCAACCGTAACAGTTTAAATGAAAAACTAACAGTAGCCCTAAACTGTCTCCCTCAAACTAAGTTCAAACCTAACCCTAACCTGAAGCCTAACTCAAACAATAGACCTAACCCTAACCCTAGGCGGACACCTGAAGCTCAACCACAACCCTAACCTGACCCTGACGCTATCTCCAACCGTAACACTGAACCGAAAACTAACAGTAGCCCTAAACTTACTTCCTCAAACTAAGTTCAAACCTAACCTAACCTGAAGCCTAAATCAAACCATACACCTAACCCTAACCCTAGGCGGACACCTTAAGCTCAACCCCAAACCTAACCTGACCCTGACGCTTACTCCAACCGTAACAGTTAACCGAAAACTAACAGTAGCCCTAAACTTACTCCCTCAAACTAAGTTCAAACCTAACCTAACCTGAAGCCTAACTCAAACAATAGACCTAACCCTAACCTAGGCGGACACCTGAAGCTCAACCACAACCCTAACCTGACCCTGACGCTATCTCCAACTGTAACACTGAACCGAAAACTAACAGTAGCCCTAAACTTACTCCTCAAACTAAGTTCAAACCTAACCTAACCTGAAGCCTAAATCAAACCATACACCTAACCCTAACCCTAGGCGGACACCTTAAGCTCAACCCCAAACCTAACCCTGGCCCTGACGCTAACTACAAACAGTAACAGTTACCCGAAATACTAACAGTAGCCCTAAACTTACTCCCTCAAAACTAACTTCAAACCTACCTAATTTGAAGCCTAACTCAAACCATAGACCTAACCCATAACCCTAGGCGGACACCTGAAACTCAACCACAACCCTAACCAGACCCTGACGCTATCTCTAACCGTAACACTGACCGAAAACTAACAGTAGCCCTAAACTTACTCCCTCAAACTAAGTTCAAACCTAAACTAACCTGAAGCATAACTCAAACCATAGACCTAACCCTAACCCTAGGCGGACACCTGAAGCTCAACCCCAACCCTAACCTGACCCTGACGCTATCTCCAAACGTAACACTGACCCGAAAACTAACAGTAGCCCTAAACTTACTCCCTCAAACTAAGTTCAATCCTAACCTAACCTGAAGCCTAACTCAAACCACAGACCTAACCCTAACCCTAGGCGGACACCTTAAGCTCAACCCCAACCCTAACCTGGCCCTTGACGCTAACTCCAAACAGTAACAGTTACCCGAAAACTAACAGTAGCCCTAAACTTACTCCCTCAAACTAAGTTCAAACCTAACCCTAACCTGAAGCCTAACTCAAACCACAGACCTAACCCTAACCCTAGGCGGACACCTTAAGCTCAACCCCAACCCTAACCGGACCCTCACGCTAACTCCAAACGTAACATTGAACCGAAAACTAACAGTAGCCCTAAACTTACTCCCTCAAACTACGTTCAATCCTAACCTAACCTGAAGCCTAAATGAAACCATAGACCTAACCCTAACCCTAGGACGGACACCTATCCTTAACCCCCACCCTAACCTGATCCTGACGCTTACTCCAACCGTAACAGTTAAATGAAAACTAACAGTAGCCCTAACTGTCTCCCTCAAACTAAGTTTCAAACCTAACCTAACCTGAAGCCTAACACAAACAATAGACCTAACCCTAACCCTAGGCGGACACCTGAAGCTCAACCACAAACCTAACCTGACCCTGACGCTATCTCCAACCGTAACACTGAACCGAAAACTAACAGTAGCCCTAAAATTACTTCCTCAAACTAAGTTCAAACCTAACCTAACCTGAAGCCTAAATCAAACCATACACCTACCCTAACCCTAGGCGGACACCGTAAGCTCAACCCCAAACCTAACCTGACCCTGACGCTTACTCCAAACCGTAACAGTTAACCGAAAACTAACAGTAGCCCTAAACTGTCTCCCTCAAACTAAGTTCAAACCTAACCTAACCTGAAGCCTAACTCAAACAATAGACCTAACCCTAACCCTAGGCGGACACCTGAAGCTCAACCACAACCCTAACCTGACCCTGACGCTATCTCCAACTGTAACACTGAACCGAAAACTAACAGTAGCCCTAAACTTACTTCCTCAAACTAAGTTCAACCTAACCTAACCTGAAGCCTAAATCAAACCATACACCTAACCCTAACCCTAGGCGGACACCTTAAGCTCAACCCCAAACCTAACCTGCCCTGACGCTAACTACAACAGTAACAGTTACCCGAAAACTAACAGTAGCCCTAAACTTACTCCCTCAAACTAACTTTCAAACCTAACCTAATTTGAAGCCTAACTCAAACCATAGACCTAACCCTAACCCTAGGCGGACACCTGAAACTCAACCACAACCCTAACCAGACCCTGACGCTATCTCTAACCGTAACACTGAACCGAAAACTAACAGTAGCCCTAAACTTACTCCCTCAAACTAAGTTCAAACCTAAACTAACCTGAAGCATAACTCAAACCATAGACCTAACCCTAACCCTAGGCGGACACCTGAAGCTCAACCCCAACCCTAACTTGACCCTGACGCTATCTCCAACCGTAACACTGACCCGAAAACTAACAGTAGCCCTAAACTTACTCCCTCAAACTAAGTTCAATCCTAACCTAACCTGAAGCCTAACTCAAACCACAGACCTAACCCTAACCCTAGGCGGACACCTTAAGCTCAACCCCAACCCTAACCTGGCCCTGACGCTAATTCCAACAGTAACAGTTACGCGAAAACTAACAGTAGCCCTAAACTTACTCCCTCAAACTAAGTTCAAACCTAACCTAACCTGAAGCCTAACTCAAACCACAGACCTAACCCTAACCCTAGGCGGACACCTTAAGCTCAACCCCAACCCTAACCGGACCCTCACGCTAACTCCAAACGTAACATTGAACCGAAAACTAACAGTAGCCCTAAACTTACTCCCTCAAACTACGTTCAATCCTAACCTAACCTGAAGCCTAAATGAAACCATAGACCTAACCCTAACCCTAGGCGGACACCTGAAACTCAACCACAACCCTAACCAGACCCTGACGCTATCTCTAACCGTAACACTGAACCGAAAACTAACAGTAGCCCTAAACTTACTCCCTCAAAACTAAGTTCAAACATAACCTAACCTGAAGCATAACTCAAACCATAGACCTAACCGTAACCCTAGGCGGACACCTGAAGCTCAACCCCAACCCTAACCTGACCCTGACGCTATCTCCAACCGTAACACTGAACCGAAAACTAACAGTAGCCCTAAACTTACTCCCTCAAACTAAGTTCAATCCTAACCTAACCTGAAGCCTAACTCAAACCACAGACCTAACCCTAACCCTAGGCGGACACCTTAAGCTCAACCCCAAACCTAACCTGACCCTGACGCTTACTCCAACCGTAACAGTTAACCGAAAACTAACAGTAGCCCTAAACTGACTCCTTCAAACTAAGTTCAAACCTAACCTAACCTGAAGCCTAAAGCAAATCATAGACCTAACCCTAACCCTAGGCGGACACCTTATGCTTAACCCCCACCCTAACCTGACCCTGACGCTTACTCCAACTGTAACAGTTAACCGAAAACTAACAATAGCCCTAAACTTACTCCCTCAAACTAACTTCAAACCTAACCTAACCTGAAGCCTAAATCAAACCATACACCTAACCCTAACCCTAGGCGGACACCTTAAGCTCAACCCCAACCCTAACCTGGCCCTGACGCTAACTCCAACAGTAACAGTTACCCGAAAAACTAACAGTAGCCCTAAACTTACTCCCTCAAACTAACTTCAAACCTAACCTAACTTGAAGCCTAACTCAAACCATAGACCTAACCCTAACCCTAGGCGGGACACCTGAAACTCAACCACAACCCTAACCAGACCCTGACGCTATCTCCAACCGTAACACTGAACCGAAAACTAACAGTAGCCCTAAACTTACTCCCTCAAACTAAGTTCAAACCTACCCTAACCTGGACCCTAACTCAAACCATAGACCTAACCCTAACCCTAGGCGGACACCTGAAGCTCAATCACAACCCTAACCTGACCCTGACGCTATCTCCAACCGTAACACTGAACCGAAAACTAACAGTAGCCCTAAACTTACTCCCTCAAACTAAGTTCAAACCTAACCTAACCTGAAGCCTCACTCAAACCACAGACCTAACCCTAACCCTAGGAGGACAATTTAAGCTTGACCCCAACCCTAACCTGACCCTGACGCTTACTCCAACCGTAACAGTTAACCCGAAAACTAACAGTAGCCCTAAACTTACTCCCTCAAACTAAGTTCAAACCTAACCTAACCTGAAGCCTAACTCAAACCACAGACCTAACCCTAACCCTAGGCAGACACCTTAAGCTCAACCCCAACCCTAACCGGACCCTCACGCTAACTCCAAACGTAACATTGAACCGAAAACTAACAGTAGCCCTAAACTTACTCCCTCAAACTAAGTTCAATCCTAACCTAACCTGAAGCCTAAATGAAACCATAGACCTAACCCTAACCCTAGGTGGACACCTTATGCTTAACCCCCACCCTAACATGACCCTGACGCTTACTCCAACCGTAACAGTTAAACGAAAACTAACAGTAGCCCTAAACTGTCTCCCTCAAACTAAGTTCAAACCTAACCTAACCTGAAGCCTAACTCAAACAATAGACTTAACCCTAACCCTAGGCGGACACCTTAAGCTTAACCCCAACCCTAACCTGACCCTGAGGCTAAATCCAACCGTAACACTGAACCGAAAACTAACAGTGGCCCTAAACTTACTCCCTCAAACTAAGTTCAATCCTAACCTAACCTGAAGCCTAAATGAAACCATAGACCTAACCCTAACCCTAGGCGGACACCTTATGCTTAACCCCCACCCTAACCTGACCCTGACGCTTACTCCAACCGTAACAGATAAACGAAAACTAACAGTAGCCCTAAACTTACTCCCTCAAACTAAGTTCAAACCTAACCTAACCTGAAGCCTAAATCAAACCATACACCTAACCCTAACCCTAGGCGGACACCTTAAGCTCAACCCCAAACCTAACCTGGCCCTGACGCTAACTACAACAGTAACAGTTACCCGAAAACTAACAGTAGCCCTAAACTTACTCCCTCAAACTAACTTCAAACCTAACCTAATTTGAAGCCTAACGCAAACCATAGACCTAACCCTAACCCTAGGCGGGACACCTGAAACTCAACCACAACCCTAACCAGACCCTGACGCTATCTCTAACCGTAACACTGAACCGAAAACTAACAGTAGCCCTAAACTTACTCCCTCAAACTAAGTTCAAACCTAACCTAACCTGAAGCATAACTCAAACCATAGACCTAACCCTAACCCTAGGCGGACACCTGAAGCTCAACCCCAACCCTAACCTGACCCTGACGCTATCTCCAACCGTAACACTGAACCGAAAACTAACAGTAGCCCTAAACTTACTCCCTCAAACTAAGTTCAAACCTAACCTAACCTGAAGCCTAACTCAAACCACAGACCTAACCCTAACCCTAGGCGGACACCTTAAGCTCAACCACAACCCTAACCTGCCCTGACGCTAACTCCAACAGTAACAGTTACCCGAAAAACTAACAGTAGCCCTAAACTTACTCCCTCAAACTAAGTTCAAACCTAACCTAACCTGAAGCCTAACTCAAACCACAGACCTAACCCTAACCCTAGGCGGACACCTTAAGCTCAACCCCAACCCTAACCGGACCCTCACGCTAACTCCAAACGTAACATTGAACCGAAAACTAACAGTAGCCCTAAACTTACTCCCTCAAACTACGTTCAATCCTAACCTAACCTGAAGCCTAAATGAAACCATAGACCTAACCCTAACCCTAGGCGGACACCTTATGCTTAACCCCCACCCTAACCTGATCTTGACGCTTACTCCAACCGTAACAGTTAAATGAAAACTAACAGTAGCCCTAAACTGTCTCCCTCAAACTAAGTTCAAACCTAACCTAACCTGAAGCCTAACTCAAACAATAGACCTAACCCTAACCCTAGGCGGACACCTGAAGCTCAACCACAACCCTAACCTGACCCTGACGCTATCTCCAACCGTAACACTGAACCGAAAACTAACAGTAGCCCTAAACTTACTTCCTCAAACTAAGTTCAAACCTAACCTAACCTGAAGCCTAAATCAAACCATACACCTAACCCTAACCCTAGGCGGACACCTTAAGCTCAACCCCAAACCTAACCTGACCCTGACGCTTACTCCAACCGTAACAGTTAACCGAAAACTAACAGTAGCCCTAAACTGTCTCCCTCAAACTAAGTTCAAACCTAACCTAACCTGAAGCCTAACTCAAACAATAGACCTAACCCTAACCCTAGGCGGACACCTGAAGCTCAACCACAACCCTAACCTGACCCTGACGCTATCTCCAACCGTAACACTGAACCGAAAACTAACAGTAGCCCTAACTTACTTCCTCAAACTAAGTTCAAACCTAACCTAACCTGAAGCCTAAATCAAACCATACACCTAACCCCTAACCCTAGGCGGACACCTTAAGCTCAACCCCAAACCTAACCTGGCCCTGACGCTTACTACAACAGTAACAGTTACCCGAAAACTAACAGTAGCCCTAAACTTACTCCCTCAAACTAACTTCAAACCTAACCTAATTTGAAGCCTAACTCAAACCACAGACCTAACCCTAACCCTAGGCGGACACCTGAAACTCAACCCCAACCCTAACCAGACCCTGACGCTATCTCTAACCGTAACACTGAACCGAAAACTAACAGTAGCCCTAAACTTACTCCATCAAACTAAGTTCAAACCTAACCTAACCTGAAGCATAACTCAAACCATAGACCTAACCCTAACCCTAGGCGGACACCTGAAGCTCAACCCCCAACCCTAACCTGACCCTGACGCTATCTCCAACCGTAACAGTTAAACGAAAAACTAACAGTAGCCCTAAACTGTCTCCCTCAAACTAAGTTCAAACCTAACCTAACCTGAAGCCTAACTCAAACAATAGACTTAACCCTAACCCTAGGCGGACACCTTAAGCTTAACCCCAACCCTAACCTGACCCTGAGGCTAAATCCAACCGTAACACTGAACCGAAAACTAACAGTGGCCCTAAACTTACTCCCTCAAACTAAGTTCAATCCTAACCTAACCTGAAGCCTAAATGAAACCATAGACCTAACCCTAACCCTAGGCAGACACCTTATGCTTAACCCCCCACCCTAACCTGACCCTGACGCTTACTCCAACCGTAACAGATAAACGAAAACTAACAGTAGCCCTAAACTTACTCCCTCAAACTAAGTTCAAACCTAACCTAACCTGAAGCCTAAATCAAACCATACACCTAACCCTAACCCTAGGCGGACACCTTAAGCTCAACCCCAAACCTAACCTGGCCCTGACGCTAACTACAACAGTAACAGTTACCCGAAAACTAACAGTAGCCCTAAACTTACTCCCCTCAAACTAACTTCAAACCTAACCTAATTTGAAGCCTAACTCAACCATAGACCTAAACCTAACCCTAGGCGGACACCTGAAAACTCAACCACAACCTAACCAGACCCCTGACGCTATCTCTAACCGTAACACTGAACCGAAAACTAACAGTAGCCCTAAACTTACTCCCTCAAACTAAGTTCAAACCTAACCTAACCTGAAGCATAACTCAAACCATAGACCTAACCCTAACCCTAGGCGGACACCTGAAGCTCAACCCCCACCCTAACCTGACCCTGACGCTTACTCCAACCGTAACAGATAAACGAAAACTAACAGTAGCCCTAAACTTACTCCCTCAAACTAAGTTCAAACCTAACCTAACCTGAAGCCTAAATCAAACCATACACCTAACCCTAACCCTAGGCGGACACCTTAAGCTCAACCCCAAACCTAACCTGGCCCTGACGCTAACTACAACAGTAACAGTTACCCGAAAACTAACAGTAGCCCTAAACTTACTCCCTCAAACTAACTTCAAACCTAACCTAATTTGAAGCCTAACGCAAACGATAGACCTAACCCTAACCCTAGGCGGACACCTGAAACTCAACCACAACCCTAACCAGACCCTGACGCTATCTCTAACCGTAACACTGAACCGAAAACTAACAGTAGCCCTAAACTTACTCCCTCAAACTAAGTTCAAACCTAACCTAACCTGAAGCATAACTCAAACCATAGACCTAACCCTAACCCTAGGCGGACACCTGAAGCTCAACCCCAACCCTAACCTGACCCTGACGCTATCTCCAACCGTAACACTGAACCGAAAACTAACAGTAGCCCTAAACTTACTCCCTCAAACTAAGTTCAAACCTAACCTAACCTGAAGCCTAACTCAAACCACAGACCTAACCCTAACCCTAGGCGGACACCTTAAGCTCAACCACAACCCTAACCTGGCCCTGACGCTAACTCCAACAGTAACAGTTACCCGAAAACTAACAGTAGCCCTAAACTTACTCCCTCAAACTAAGTTCAAACCTAACCTAACCTGAAGCCTAACTCAAACCACAGACCTAACCCTAACCCTAGGCGGACACCTTAAGCTCAACCCCAACCCTAACCGGACCCTCACGCTAACTCCAAACGTAACATTGAACCGAAAACTAACAGTAGCCCTAAACTTACTCCCTCAAACTACGTTCAATCCTAACCTAACCTGAAGCCTAAATGAAACCATAGACCTAACCCTAACCCTAGGCGGACACCTTATGCTTAACCCCCACCCTAACCTGATCTTGACGCTTACTCCAACCGTAACAGTTAAATGAAAACTAACAGTAGCCCTAAACTGTCTCCCTCAAACTAAGTTCAAACCTAACCTAACCTGAAGCCTACTCAAACAATAGACCTAACCCTAACCCTAGGCGGACACCTGAAGCTCAACCACAACCCTAACCTGACCTTGACGCTATCTCCAACCGTAACACTGAACTGAAAACTAACAGTAGCCCTAAACTTACTTCCTCAAACTAAGTTCAAACCTAACCTAACCTGAAGCCTAAATCAAACCATACACCTAACCCTAACCCTAGGCGGACACCTTAAGCTCAACCCCAAACCTAACCTGACCCTGACGCTTACTCCAACCGTAACAGTTAACCGAAAACTAACAGTAGCCCTAAACTGTCTCCCTCAAACTAAGTTCAAACCTAACCTAACCTGAAGCCTAACTCAAACAATAGACCTAACCCTAACCCTAGGCGGACACCTGAAGCTCAACCACAACCCTAACCTGACCCTGACGCTATCTCCAACCGTAACACTGAACCGAAAACTAACAGTAGCCCTAAACTTACTTCCTCAAACTAAGTTCAAACCTAACCTAACCTGAAGCCTAAATCAAACCATACACCTAACCCTAACCCTAGGCGGACACCTTAAGCTCAACCCCAAACCTAACCTGGCCCTGACGCTTACTACAACAGTAACAGTTACCCGAAAACTAACAGTAGCCCTAAACTTACTCCCTCAAACTAACTTCAAACCTAACCTAATTTGAAGCCTAACTCAAACCATAGACCTAACCCTAACCCTAGGCGGACACCTGAAACTCAACCCCAACCCTAACCAGACCCTGACGCTATCTCTAACCGTAACACTGAACCGAAAACTAACAGTAGCCCTAAACTTACTCCATCAAACTAAGTTCAAACCTAACCTAACCTGAAGCATAACTCAAACCATAGACCTAACCCTAACCCTAGGCGGACACCTGAAGCTCAACCCCAACCCTAACCTGACCCTGACGCTATCTCCAACCGTAACAGTTAAACGAAAACTAACAGTAGCCCTAAACTGTCTCCCTCAAACTAAGTTCAAACCTAACCTAACCTGAAGCCTAACTCAAACAATAGACTTAACCCTAACCCTAGGCGGACACCTTAAGCTTAACCCCAACCCTAACCTGACCCTGAGGCTAAATCCAACCGTAACACTGAACCGAAAACTAACAGTGGCCCTAAACTTACTCCCTCAAACTAAGTTCAATCCTAACCTAACCTGAAGCCTAAATGAAACCATAGACCTAACCCTAACCCTAGGCAGACACCTTATGCTTAACCCCCACCCTAACCTGACCCTGACGCTTACTCCAACCGTAACAGATAAACGAAAACTAACAGTAGCCCTAAACTTACTCCTCAAACTAAGTTCAAACCTAACCTAACCTGAAGCCTAAATCAAACCATACACCTAACCCTAACCCTAGGCGGACACCTTAAGCTCAACCCCAAACCTAACCTGGCCCTGACGCTAACTACAACAGTAACAGTTACCCGAAAACTAACAGTAGCCCTAAACTTACTCCCTCAAACTAACTTCAAACCTAACCTAATTTGAAGCCTAACTCAAACCATAGACCTAACCCTAACCCTAGGCGGACACCTGAAACTCAACCACAACCCTAACCAGACCCTGACGCTATCTCTAACCGTAACACTGAACCGAAAACTAACAGTAGCCCTAAACTTACTCCCTCAAACTAAGTTCAAACCTAACCTAACCTGAAGCATAACTCAAACCATAGACCTAACCCTAACCCTAGGCGGACACCTGAAGCTCAACCCCAACCCTAACCTGACCCTGACGCTATCTCCAACCGTAACACTGACCGAAAACTAACAGTAGCCCTAAACTTACTCCCTCAAACTAAGTTCAATCCTAACCTAACCTGAAGCCTAACTCAAACCACAGACCTAACCCTAACCCTAGGCGGACACCTTAAGCTCAACCCCAACCCTAACCTGACCCTGACGCTAACTCCAACAGTAACAGTTACCCGAAAACTAACAGTAGCCCTAAACTTACTCCCTCAAACTAAGTTCAAACCTAACCTAACCTGAAGCCTAACTCAAACCACAGACCTAACCCTAACCCTAGGCGGACACCTTAAGCTCAACCCCAACCCTAACCGGACCCTCACGCTAACTCCAAACGTAACATTGAACCGAAAACTAACAGTAGCCCTAAACTTACTCCCTCAAACTACGTTCAATCCTAACCTAACCTGAAGCCTAAATGAAACCATAGACCTAACCCTAACCCTAGGCGGACACCTGAAACTCAACCACAACCCTAACCAGACCCTGACGCTATCTCTAACCGTAACACTGAACCGAAAACTAACAGTAGCCCTAAACTTACTCCCTCAAACTAAGTTCAAACCTAACCTAACCTGAAGCATAACTCAAACCATAGACCTAACCCTAACCCTAGGCGGACACCTGAAGCTCAACCCCAACCCTAACCTGACCCTGACGCTATCTCCAACCGTAACACTGAACCGAAAACTAACAGTAGCCCTAAACTTACTCCCTCAAACTAAGTTCAATCCTAACCTAACCTGAAGCCTAACTCAAACCACAGACCTAACCCTAACCCTAGGCGGACACCTTAAGCTCAACCCCAAACCTAACCTGACCCTGACGCTTACTCCAACCGTAACAGTTAACCGAAAACTAACAGTAGCCCTAAACTGACTCCTTCAAACTAAGTTCAAACCTAACCTAACCTGAAGCCTAAAGCAAATCATAGACCTAACCCTAACCCTAGGCGGACACCTTATGCTTAACCCCCACCCTAACCTGACCCTGACGCTTACTCCAACTGTAACAGTTAACCGAAAACTAACAATAGCCCTAAACTTACTCCCTCAAACTAACTTCAAACCTAACCTAACCTGAAGCCTAAATCAAACCATACACCTAACCCTAACCCTAGGCGGACACCTTAAGCTCAACCCCAACCCAAACCTGGCCCTGACGCTAACTCCAACAGTAACAGTTACCCGAAAACTAACAGTAGCCCTAAACTTACTCCCTCAAACTAACTTCAAACCTAACCTAACTTGAAGCCTAACTCAAACCATAGACCTAACCCTAACCCTAGGCGGACACCTGAAACTCAACCACAACCCTAACCAGACCCTGACGCTATCTCCAACCGTAACACTGAACCGAAAACTAACAGTAGCCCTAAACTTACTCCCTCAAACTAAGTTCAAACCTACCCTAACCTGGACCCTAACTCAAACCATAGACCTAACCCTAACCCTAGGCGGACACCTGAAGCTCAATCACAACCCTAACCTTACCCTGACGCTATCTCCAACCGTAACACTGAACCGAAAACTAACAGTAGCCCTAAACTTACTCCCTCAAACTAAGTTCAAACCTAACCTAACCTGAAGCCTCACTCAAACCACAGACCTAACCCTAACCCTAGGAGGACACCTTAAGCTTGACCCCCACCCTAACCTGACCCTGACGCTTACTCCAACCGTAACAGTTAACCGAAAACTAACAGTAGCCTTAAACTTACTCCCTCAAACTAAGTTCAAACCTAACCTAACCTGAAGCCGAACTCAAACCACAGACCTAACCCTAACCCTAGGCAGACACCTTAAGCTCAACCCCAACCCTAACCGGACCGTCACGCTAACTCCAAACGTAACATTGAACCGAAAACTAACAGTAGCCCTAAACTTACTCCCTCAAACTAAGTTCAATCCTAACCTAACCTGAAGCCTAAATGAAACCATAGACCTAACCCTAACCCTAGGTGGACACCTTATGCTTAACCCCCACCCTAACCTGACCCTGACGCTTACTCCAACCGTAACAGTTAAACGAAAACTAACAGTAGCCCTAAACTGTCTCCCTCAAACTAAGTTCAAACCTAACCTAACCTGAAGCCTAACTCAAACAATAGACTTAACCCTAACCCTAGGCGGACACCTTAAGCTTAACCCCAACCCTAACCTGACCCTGAGGCTAAATCCAACCGTAACACTGAACCGAAAACTAACAGTGGCCCTAAACTTACTCCCTCAAACTAAGTTCAATCCTAACCTAACCTGAAGCCTAAATGAAACCATAGACCTAACCCTAACCCTAGGCGGACACCTTATGCTTAACCCCCACCCTAACCTGACCCTGACGCTTACTCCAACCGTAACAGATAAACGAAAACTAACAGTAGCCCTAAACTTACTCCCTCAAACTAAGTTCAAACCTAACCTAACCTGAAGCCTAAATCAAACCATACACCTAACCCTAACCCTAGGCGGACACCTTAAGCTCAACCCCAAACCTAACCTGGCCCTGACGCTAACTACAACAGTAACAGTTACCCGAAAACTAACAGTAGCCCTAAACTTACTCCCTCAAACTAACTTCAAACCTAACCTAATTTGAAGCCTAACTCAAACCATAGACCTAACCCTAACCCTAGGCGGACACCTGAAACTCAACCACAACCCTAACCAGACCCTGACGCTATCTCTAACCGTAACACTGAACCGAAAACTAACAGTAGCCCTAAACTTACTCCCTCAAACTAAGTTCAAACCTAACCTAACCTGAAGCATAACTCAAACCATAGACCTAACCCTAACCCTAGGCGGACACCTGAAGCTCAACCCCAACCCTAACCTGACCCTGACGCTATCTCCAACCGTAACACTGAACCGAAAACTAACAGTAGCCCTAAACTTACTCACTCAAACTAAGTTCAAACCTAACCTAACCTGAAGCCTAACTCAAACCACAGACCTAACCCTAACCCTAGGCGGACACCTTAAGCTCAACCCCAACCCTAACCTGGCCCTGACGCTAACTCCAACAGTAACAGTTACCCGAAAACTAACAGTAGCCCTAAACTTACTCCCTCAAACTAAGTTCAAACCTAACCTAACCTGAAGCCTAACTCAAACCACAGACCTAACCCTAACCCTAGGCGGACACCTTAAGCTCAACCCCAACCCTAACCGGACCGTCACGCTAACTCCAAACGTAACATTGAACCGAAAACTAACAGTAGCCCTAAACTTACTCCCTCAAACTACGTTCAATCCTAACCTAACCTGAAGCCTAAATGAAACCATAGACCTAACCCTAACCCTAGGCGGACACCTGAAACTCAACCACAACCCTAACCAGACCCTGACGCTATCTCTAACCGTAACACTGAACCGAAAACTAACAGTAGCCCTAAACTTACTCCCTCAAACTAAGTTCAAACCTAACCTAACCTGAAGCATAACTCAAACCATAGACCTAACCCTAACCCTAGGCGGACACCTGAAGCTCAACCCCAACCCTAACCTGACCCTGACGCTATCTCCAACCGTAACACTGAACCGAAAACTAACAGTAGCCCTAAACTTACTCCCTCAAACTAAGTTCAATCCTAACCTAACCTGAAGCCTAACTCAAACCACAGACCTAACCCTAACCCTAGGCGGACACCTTAAGCTCAACCCCAAACCTAACCTGACCCTGACGCTTACTCCAACCGTAACAGTTAACCGAAAACTAACAGTAGCCCTAAACTGACTCCTTCAAACTAAGTTCAAACCTAACCTAACCTGAAGCCTAAAGCAAATCATAGACCTAACCCTAACCCTAGGCGGACACCTTATGCTTAACCCCCACCCTAACCTGACCCTGACGCTTACTCCAACTGTAACAGTTAACCGAAAACTAACAATAGCCCTAAACTTACTCCCTCAAACTAACTTCAAACCTAACCTAACCTGAAGCCTAAATCAAACCATACACCTAACCCTAACCCTAGGCGGACACCTTAAGCTCAACCCCAACCCAAACCTGGCCCTGACGCTAACTCCAACAGTAACAGTTACCCGAAAACTAACAGTAGCCCTAAACTTACTCCCTCAAACTAACTTCAAACCTAACCTAACTTGAAGCCTAACTCAAACCATAGACCTAACCCTAACCCTAGGCGGACACCTGAAACTCAACCACAACCCTAACCAGACCCTGACGCTATCTCCAACCGTAACACTGAACCGAAAACTAACAGTAGCCCTAAACTTACTCCCTCAAACTAAGTTCAAACCTACCCTAACCTGGACCCTAACTCAAACCATAGACCTAACCCTAACCCTAGGCGGACACCTGAAGCTCAATCACAACCCTAACCTTACCCTGACGCTATCTCCAACCGTAACACTGAACCGAAAACTAACAGTAGCCCTAAACTTACTCCCTCAAACTAAGTTCAAACCTAACCTAACCTGAAGCCTCACTCAAACCACAGACCTAACCCTAACCCTAGGAGGACACCTTAAGCTTGACCCCCACCCTAACCTGACCCTGACGCTTACTCCAACCGTAACAGTTAACCGAAAACTAACAGTAGCCTTAAACTTACTCCCTCAAACTAAGTTCAAACCTAACCTAACCTGAAGCCGAACTCAAACCACAGACCTAACCCTAACCCTAGGCAGACACCTTAAGCTCAACCCCAACCCTAACCGGACCGTCACGCTAACTCCAAACGTAACATTGAACCGAAAACTAACAGTAGCCCCTAAACTTACTCCCTCAAACTAAGTTCAATCCTAACCTAACCTGAAGCCTAAATGAAACCATAGACCTAACCCTAACCCTAGGTGGACACCTTATGCTTAACCCCCCACCCTAACCTGACCCTGACGCTTACTCCAACCGTAACAGTTAAACGAAAACTAACAGTAGCCCTAAACTGTCTCCCTCAAACTAAGTTCAAACCTAACCTAACCTGAAGCCTAACTCAAACAATAGACTTAACCCTAACCCTAGGCGGACACCTTAAGCTTAACCCCAACCCTAACCTGACCCTGAGGCTAAATCCAACCGTAACACTGAACCGAAAACTAACAGTGGCCCTAAACTTACTCCCTCAAACTAAGTTCAATCCTAACCTAACCTGAAGCCTAAATGAAACCATAGACCTAACCCTAACCCTAGGCGGACACCTTATGCTTAACCCCCACCCTAACCTGACCCTGACGCTTACTCCAACCGTAACAGATAAACGAAAACTAACAGTAGCCCTAAACTTACTCCCTCAAACTAAGTTCAAACCTAACCTAACCTGAAGCCTAAATCAAACCATACACCTAACCCTAACCCTAGGCGGACACCTTAAGCTCAACCCCAAACCTAACCTGGCCCTGACGCTAACTACAACAGTAACAGTTACCCGAAAACTAACAGTAGCCCTAAACTTACTCCCCTCAAACTAACTTCAAACCTAACCTAATTTGAAGCCTAACTCAAACCATAGACCTAACCCTAACCCTAGGCGGACACCTGAAACTCAACCACAACCCTAACCAGACCCTGACGCTATCTCTAACCGTAACACTGAACCGAAAACTAACAGTAGCCCTAAACTTACTCCCTCAAACTAAGTTCAAACCTAACCTAACCTGAAGCATAACTCAAACCATAGACCTAACCCTAACCCTAGGCGGACACCTGAAGCTCAACCCCAACCCTAACCTGACCCTGACGCTATCTCCAACCGTAACACTGAACCGAAAACTAACAGTAGCCCTAAACTTACTCACTCAAACTAAGTTCAAACCTAACCTAACCTGAAGCCTAACTCAAACCACAGACCTAACCCTAACCCTAGGCGGACACCTTAAGCTCAACCCCAACCCTAACCTGGCCCTGACGCTAACTCCAACAGTAACAGTTACCCGAAAACTAACAGTAGCCCTAAACTTACTCCCTCAAACTAAGTTCAAACCTAACCTAACCTGAAGCCTAACTCAAACCACAGACCTAACCCTAACCCTAGGCGGACACCTTAAGCTCAACCCCAACCCTAACCGGACCGTCACGCTAACTCCAAACGTAACATTGAACCGAAAACTAACAGTAGCCCTAAACTTACTCCCTCAAACTACGTTCAATCCTAACCTAACCTGAAGCCTAAATGAAACCATAGACCTAACCCTAACCCTAGGCGGACACCTTATGCTTAACCCCCACCCTAACCTGATCCTGACGCTTACTCCAACCGTAACAGTTAAATGAAAACTAACAGTAGCCCTAAACTGTCTCCCTCAAACTAAGTTCAAACCTAACCTAACCTGAAGCCTAACTCAAACAATAGACCTAACCCTAACCCTAGGCGGACACCTGAAGCTCAACCACAACCCTAACCTGACCCTGACGCTATCTCCAACCGTAACACTGAACCGAAAACTAACAGTAGCCCTAAACTTACTTCCTCAAACTAAGTTCAAACCTAACCTAACCTGAAGCCTAAATCAAACCATACACCTAACCCTAACCCTAGGCGGACACCTTAAACTCAACCCCAAACCTAACCTGACCCTGACGCTTACTCCAACCGTAACAGTTAACCGAAAACTAACAGTAGCCCTAAACTGTCTCCCTCAAACTAAGTTCAAACCTAACCTAACCTGAAGCCTAACTCAAACAATAGACCTAACCCTAACCCTAGGCGGACACCTGAAGCTCAACCACAACCCTAACCTGACCCTGACGCTATCTCCAACCGTAACACTGAACCGAAAACTAACAGTAGCCCTAAACTTACTTCCTCAAACTAAGTTCAAACCTAACCTAACCTGAAGCCTAAATCAAACCATACACCTAACCCTAACCCTAGGCGGACACCTTAAGCTCAACCCCAAACCTAACCTGGCCCTGACGCTAACTACAACAGTAACAGTTACCCGAAAACTAACAGTAGCCCTAAACTTACTCCCTCAAACTAACTTCAAACCTAACCTAATTTGAAGCCTAACTCAAACCATAGACCTAACCCTAACCCTAGGCGGACACCTGAAACTCAACCACAACCCTAACCAGACCCTGACGCTATCTCTAACCGTAACACTGAACCGAAAACTAACAGTAGCCCTAAACTTACTCCCTCAAACTAAGTTCAAACCTAACCTAACCTGAAGCATAACTCAAACCATAGACCTAACCCTAACCCTAGGCGGACACCTGAAGCTCAACCCCAACCCTAACCTGACCCTGACGCTATCTCCAACCGTAACACTGACCCGAAAACTAACAGTAGCCCTAAACTTACTCCCTCAAACTAAGTTCAATCCTAACCTAACCTGAAGCCTAACTCAAACCACAGACCTAACCCTAACCCTAGGCGGACACCTTAAGCTCAACCCCAACCCTAACCTGACCCTGACGCTAACTCCAACAGTAACAGTTACCCGAAAACTAACAGTAGCCCTAAACTTACTCCCTCAAACTAAGTTCAAACCTAACCTAACCTGAAGCCTAACTCAAACCACAGACCTAACCCTAACCCTAGGCGGACACCTTAAGCTCAACCCCAACCCTAACCGGACCCTCACGCTAACTCCAAACGTAACATTGAACCGAAAACTAACAGTAGCCCTAAACTTACTCCCTCAAACTACGTTCAATCCTAACCTAACCTGAAGCCTAAATGAAACCATAGACCTAACCCTAACCCTAGGCGGACACCTGAAACTCAACCACAACCCTAACCAGACCCTGACGCTATCTCTAACCGTAACACTGAACCGAAAACTAACAGTAGCCCTAAACTTACTCCCTCAAACTAAGTTCAAACCTAACCTAACCTGAAGCATAACTCAAACCATAGACCTAACCCTAACCCTAGGCGGACACCTGAAGCTCAACCCCAACCCTAACCTGACCCTGACGCTATCTCCAACCGTAACACTGAACCGAAAACTAACAGTAGCCCTAAACTTACTCCCTCAAACTAAGTTCAATCCTAACCTAACCTGAAGCCTAACTCAAACCACAGACCTAACCCTAACCCTAGGCGGACACCTTAAGCTCAACCCCAAACCTAACCTGACCCTGACGCTTACTCCAACCGTAACAGTTAACCGAAAACTAACAGTAGCCCTAAACTGACTCCTTCAAACTAAGTTCAAACCTAACCTAACCTGAAGCCTAAAGCAAATCATAGACCTAACCCTAACCCTAGGCGGACACCTTATGCTTAACCCCCACCCTAACCTGACCCTGACGCTTACTCCAACTGTAACAGTTAACCGAAAACTAACACTAGCCCTAAACTTACTCCCTCAAACTAACTTCAAACCTAACCTAACCTGAAGCCTAAATCAAACCATACACCTAACCCTAACCCTAGGCGGACACCTTAAGCTCAACCCCCAACCCAAACCTGGCCCTGACGCTAACTCCAACAGTAACAGTTACCCGAAAACTAACAGTAGCCCTAAACTTACTCCCTCAAACTAACTTCAAACCTAACCTAACTTGAAGCCTAACTCAAACCATAGACCTAACCCTAACCCTAGGCGGACACCTGAAACTCAACCACAACCCTAACCAGACCCTGACGCTATCTCCAACCGTAACACTGAACCGAAAACTAACAGTAGCCCTAAACTTACTCCCTCAAACTAAGTTCAAACCTACCCTAACCTGGACCCTAACTCAAACCATAGACCTAACCCTAACCCTAGGCGGACACCTGAAGCTCAATCACAACCCTAACCTTACCCTGACGCTATCTCCAACCGTAACACTGAACCGAAAACTAACAGTAGCCCTAAACTTACTCCCTCAAACTAAGTTCAAACCTAACCTAACCTGAAGCCTCACTCAAACCACAGACCTAACCCTAACCCTAGGAGGACACCTTAAGCTTGACCCCCACCCTAACCTGACCCTGACGCTTACTCCAACCGTAACAGTTAACCGAAAACTAACAGTAGCCTTAAACTTACTCCCTCAAACTAAGTTCAAACCTAACCTAACCTGAAGCCGAACTCAAACCACAGACCTAACCCTAACCCTAGGCAGACACCTTAAGCTCAACCCCAACCCTAACCGGACCGTCACGCTAACTCCAAACGTAACATTGAACCGAAAACTAACAGTAGCCCTAAACTTACTCCCTCAAACTAAGTTCAATCCTAACCTAACCTGAAGCCTAAATGAAACCATAGACCTAACCCTAACCCTAGGTGGACACCTTATGCTTAACCCCCACCCTAACCTGACCCTGACGCTTACTCCAACCGTAACAGTTAAACGAAAACTAACAGTAGCCCTAAACTGTCTCCCTCAAACTAAGTTCAAACCTAACCTAACCTGAAGCCTAACTCAAACAATAGACTTAACCCTAACCCTAGGCGGACACCTTAAGCTTAACCCCAACCCTAACCTGACCCTGAGGCTAAATCCAACCGTAACACTGAACCGAAAACTAACAGTGGCCCTAAACTTACTCCTCAAACTAAGTTCAATCCTAACCTAACCTGAAGCCTAAATGAAACCATAGACCTAACCCTAACCCTAGGCGGACACCTTATGCTTAACCCCCACCCTAACCTGACCCTGACGCTTACTCCAACCGTAACAGATAAACGAAAACTAACAGTAGCCCTAAACTTACTCCCTCAAACTAAGTTCAAACCTAACCTAACCTGAAGCCTAAATCAAACCATACACCTAACCCTAACCCTAGGCGGACACCTTAAGCTCAACCCCAAACCTAACCTGGCCCTGACGCTAACTACAACAGTAACAGTTACCCGAAAACTAACAGTAGCCCTAAACTTACTCCCTCAAACTAACTTCAAACCTAACCTAATTTGAAGCCTAACTCAAACCATAGACCTAACCCTAACCCTAGGCGGACACCTGAAACTCAACCACAACCCTAACCAGACCCTGACGCTATCTCTAACCGTAACACTGAACCGAAAACTAACAGTAGCCCTAAACTTACTCCCTCAAACTAAGTTCAAACCTAACCTAACCTGAAGCATAACTCAAACCATAGACCTAACCCTAACCCTAGGCGGACACCTGAAGCTCAACCCCAACCCTAACCTGACCCTGACGCTATCTCCAACCGTAACACTGAACCGAAAACTAACAGTAGCCCTAAACTTACTCACTCAAACTAAGTTCAAACCTAACCTAACCTGAAGCCTAACTCAAACCACAGACCTAACCCTAACCCTAGGCGGACACCTTAAGCTCAACCCCAACCCTAACCTGGCCCTGACGCTAACTCCAACAGTAACAGTTACCCGAAAACTAACAGTAGCCCTAAACTTACTCCCTCAAACTAAGTTCAAACCTAACCTAACCTGAAGCCTAACTCAAACCACAGACCTAACCCTAACCCTAGGCGGACACCTTAAGCTCAACCCCAACCCTAACCGGACCGTCACGCTAACTCCAAACGTAACATTGAACCGAAAACTAACAGTAGCCCTAAACTTACTCCCTCAAACTACGTTCAATCCTAACCTAACCTGAAGCCTAAATGAAACCATAGACCTAACCCTAACCCTAGGCGGACACCTTATGCTTAACCCCCACCCTAACCTGATCCTGACGCTTACTCCAACCGTAACAGTTAAATGAAAACTAACAGTAGCCCTAAACTGTCTCCCTCAAACTAAGTTCAAACCTAACCTAACCTGAAGCCTAACTCAAACAATAGACCTAACCCTAACCCTAGGCGGACACCTGAAGCTCAACCACAACCCTAACCTGACCCTGACGCTATCTCCAACCGTAACACTGAACCGAAAACTAACAGTAGCCCTAAACTTACTTCCTCAAACTAAGTTCAAACCTAACCTAACCTGAAGCCTAAATCAAACCATACACCTAACCCTAACCCTAGGCGGACACCTTAAACTCAACCCCAAACCTAACCTGACCCTGACGCTTACTCCAACCGTAACAGTTAACCGAAAACTAACAGTAGCCCTAAACTGTCTCCCTCAAACTAAGTTCAAACCTAACCTAACCTGAAGCCTAACTCAAACAATAGACCTAACCCTAACCCTAGGCGGACACCTGAAGCTCAACCACAACCCTAACCTGACCCTGACGCTATCTCCAACCGTAACACTGAACCGAAAACTAACAGTAGCCCTAAACTTACTTCCTCAAACTAAGTTCAAACCTAACCTAACCTGAAGCCTAAATCAAACCATACACCTAACCCTAACCCTAGGCGGACACCTTAAGCTCAACCCCAAACCTAACCTGGCCCTGACGCTAACTACAACAGTAACAGTTACCCGAAAACTAACAGTAGCCCTAAACTTACTCCCTCAAACTAACTTCAAACCTAACCTAATTTGAAGCCTAACTCAAACCATAGACCTAACCCTAACCCTAGGCGGACACCTGAAACTCAACCACAACCCTAACCAGACCCTGACGCTATCTCTAACCGTAACACTGAACCGAAAACTAACAGTAGCCCTAAACTTACTCCCTCAAACTAAGTTCAAACCTAACCTAACCTGAAGCATAACTCAAACCATAGACCTAACCCTAACCCTAGGCGGACACCTGAAGCTCAACCCCAACCCTAACCTGACCCTGACGCTATCTCCAACCGTAACACTGACCCGAAAACTAACAGTAGCCCTAAACT
Organism: Tupaia tana; assembly: GCA_026018925.1. Classification (NCBI taxonomy): domain Eukaryota; kingdom Metazoa; phylum Chordata; class Mammalia; order Scandentia; family Tupaiidae; genus Tupaia; species Tupaia tana. The sequence continues at coordinate 710,474 of JAKSZU010000095.1, forward strand.
TACTCCCTCAAACTAAGTTCAATCCTAACCTAACCTGAAGCCTAACTCAAACCACAGACCTAACCCTAACCCTAGGCGGACACCTTAAGCTCAACCCCAACCCTAACCTGACCCTGACGCTAACTCCAACAGTAACAGTTACCCGAAAACTAACAGTAGCCCTAAACTTACTCCCTCAAACTAAGTTCAAACCTAACCTAACCTGAAGCCTAACTCAAACCACAGACCTAACCCTAACCCTAGGCGGACACCTTAAGCTCAACCCCAACCCTAACCGGACCCTCACGCTAACTCCAAACGTAACATTGAACCGAAAACTAACAGTAGCCCTAAACTTACTCCCTCAAACTACGTTCAAATCCTAACCTAACCTGAAGCCTAAATGAAACCATAGACCTAACCCTAACCCTAGGCGGACACCTGAAACTCAACCACAAACCCTAACCAGACCCTGACGCTATCTCTAACCGTAACACTGAACCGAAAACTAACAGTAGCCCTAAACTTACTCCCTCAAACTAAGTTCAAACCTAACCTAACCTGAAGCATAACTCAAACCATAGACCTAACCCTAACCCTAGGCGGACACCTGAAGCTCAACCCCAACCCTAACCTGACCCTGACGCTATCTCCAACCGTAACACTGAACCGAAAACTAACAGTAGCCCTAAACTTACTCCCTCAAACTAAGTTCAATCCTAACCTAACCTGAAGCCTAACTCAAACCACAGACCTAACCCTAACCCTAGGCGGACACCTTAAGCTCAACCCCAAACCTAACCTGACCCTGACGCTTACTCCAACCGTAACAGTTAACCGAAAACTAACAGTAGCCCTAAACTGACTCCTTCAAACTAAGTTCAAACCTAACCTAACCTGAAGCCTAAAGCAAATCATAGACCTAACCCTAACCCTAGGCGGACACCTTATGCTTAACCCCCACCCTAACCTGACCCTGACGCTTACTCCAACTGTAACAGTTAACCGAAAACTAACACTAGCCCTAAACTTACTCCCTCAAACTAACTTCAAACCTAACCTAACCTGAAGCCTAAATCAAACCATACACCTAACCCTAACCTAGGCGGACACCTTAAGCTCAACCCCAACCCAAACCTGGCCCTGACGCTAACTCCAACAGTAACAGTTACCCGAAAACTAACAGTAGCCCTAAACTTACTCCCTCAAACTAACTTCAAACCTAACCTAACTTGAAGCCTAACTCAAACCATAGACCTAACCCTAACCCTAGGCGGACACCTGAAACTCAACCACAACCCCTAACCAGACCCCTGACGCTATCTCCAACCGTAACACTGAACCGAAAACTAACAGTAGCCCTAAACTTACTCCCTCAAACTAAGTTCAAACCTACCCTAACCTGGACCCTAACTCAAACCATAGACCTAACCCTAACCCTAGGCGGACACCTGAAGCTCAATCACAACCCTTACCTTACCCTGACGCTATCTCCAACCGTAACACAGAACCGAAAACTAACAGTAGCCCTAAACTTACTCCCTCAAACTAAGTTCAAACCTAACCTAACCTGAAGCCTCACTCAAACCACAGACCTAACCCTAACCCTAGGAGGACACCTTAAGCTTGACCCCCACCCTAACCTGACCCTGACGCTTACTCCAACCGTAACAGTTAACCGAAAACTAACAGTAGCCTTAAACTTACTCCCTCAAACTAAGTTCAAACCTAACCTAACCTGAAGCCGAACTCAAACCACAGACCTAACCCTAACCCTAGGCAGACACCTTAAGCTCAACCCCAACCCTAACCGGACCGTCACGCTAACTCCAAACGTAACATTGAACCGAAAACTAACAGTAGCCCTAAAACTTACTCCCTCAAACTAAGTTCAATCCTAACCTAACCTGAAGCCTAAATGAAACCATAGACCTAACCCTAACCCTAGGTGGACACCTTATGCTTAACCCCCACCCTAACCTGACCCTGACGCTTACTCCAACCGTAACAGTTAAACGAAAACTAACAGTAGCCCTAAACCTGTCTCCCTCAAACTAAGTTCAAACCTAACCTAACCTGAAGCCTAACTCAAACAATAGACTTAACCCTAACCCTAGGCGGACACCTTAAGCTTAACCCCAACCCTAACCTGACCCTGAGGCTAAATCCAACCGTAACACTGAACCGAAAACTAACAGTGGCCCTAAACTTACTCCCTCAAACTAAGTTCAATCCTAACCTAACCTGAAGCCTAAATGAAACCATAGACCTAACCCTAACCCTAGGCGGACACCTTATGCTTAACCCCCACCCTAAACCTGACCCTGACGCTTACTCCAACCGTAACAGATAAACGAAAACTAACAGTAGCCCTAAACTTACTCCCTCAAACTAAGTTCAAACCTAACCTAACCTGAAGCCTAAATCAAACCATACACCTAACCCTAACCCTAGGCGGACACCTTAAGCTCAACCCCAAACCTAACCTGGCCCTGACGCTAACTACAACAGTAACAGTTACCCGAAAACTAACAGTAGGCCTAAACTTACTCCCTCAAACTAACTTCAAACCTAGCCTAATTTGAAGCCTAACTCAAACCATAGACCTAACCCTAACCCTAGGCGGACACCTGAAACTCAACCACAACCCTAACCAGACCCTGACGATATCTCTAACCGTAACACTGAACCGAAAACTAACAGTAGCCCTAAACTTACTCCCTCAAACTAAGTTCAAACCTAACCTAACCTGAAGCATAACTCAAACCATAGACCTAACCCTAACCCTAGGCGGACACCTGAAGCTCAACCCCAACCCTAACCTGACCCCTGACGCTATCTCCAACCGTAACACTGAACCGAAAACTAACAGTAGCCCTAAACTTACTCCCTCAAACTAAGTTCAAACCTAACCTAACCTGAAGCCTAACTCAAACCACAGACCTAACCCTAACCCTAGGCGGACACCTTAAGCTCAACCCCAACCATAACCTGGCCCTGACGCTAACTCCAACAGTAACAGTTACCCGAAAACTAACAGTAGCCCTAAACTTACTCCCTCAAACTAACTTCAAACCTAACCTAATTTGAAGCCTAACTCAAACCACAGACCTAACCCTAACCCTAGGCGGACACCTTAAGCTCAACCCCAACCCTAACTGGACCCTCACGCTAACTCCAAACATAACATTGAACCGAAAACTAACAGTAGCCCTAAACTTACTCCCTCAAACTACGTTCAATCCTAACCTAACCTGAAGCCTAAATGAAACCATAGACCTAACCCTAACCCTAGGCGGACACCTTATGCTTAACCCCCACCCTAACCTGATCCTGACGCTTACTCCAACCGTAACAGTTAAATGAAAACTAACAGTAGCCCTAAACTGTCTCCCTCAAACTAAGTTCAAACCTAACCTAACCTGAAGCCTAACTCAAACAATAGACCTAACCCTAACCCTAGGCGGACACCTGAAGCTCAACCACAACCCTAACCTGACCCTGACGCTATCTCCAACCGTAACACTGAACCGAAAACTAACAGTAGCCCTAAACTTACTTCCTCAAACTAAGTTCAAACCTAACCTAACCTGAAGCCTAAATCAAACCATACACCTAACCCTAACCCTAGGCGGACACCTTAAGCTCAACCCCAAACCTAACCTGACCCTGACGCTTACTCCAACCGTAACAGTTAACCGAAAACTAACAGTAGCCCTAAACTTACTCCCTCAAACTAAGTTCAAACCTAACCTAACCTGAAGCCTAACTCAAACAATAGACCTAACCCTAACCCTAGGCGGACACCTGAAGCTCAACCACAACCCTAACCTGACCCTGACGCTATCTCCAACTGTAACACTGAACCGAAAACTAACAGTAGCCCTAAACTTACTTCCTCAAATTAAGTTCAAACCTAACCTAACCTGAAGCCTAAATCAAACCATACACCTAACCCTAACCCTAGGCGGACACCTTAAGCTCAACCCCAAACCTAACCTGGCCTGACGCTACACTACAACAGTAACAGTTACCCGAAAACTAACAGTAGCCCTAAACTTACTCCCTCAAACTAACTTCAAACCTAACCTAATTTGAAGCCTAACTCAAACCATAGACCTAACCCTACACCCTAGGCGGACACCTGAAACTCAACCACAACCCTAACCAGACCCTGACGCTATCTCTAACCGTAACACTGAACCGAAAACTAACAGTAGCCCTAAACTTACTCCCTCAAACTAAGTTCAAACCTAAACTAACCTGAAGCATAACTCAAACCATAGACCTAACCCTAACCCTAGGCGGACACCTGAAGCTCAACCCCAACCCTAACCTGACCCTGACGCTATCTCCAAACGTAACACGTGACCCGAAAACTAACAGTAGCCCTAAACTTACTCCTCAAACTAAGTTCAAATCCTAACCTAACCTGAAGCCTAACTCAAACCACAGACCTAACCCTAACCCTAGGCGGACACCTTAAGCTCAACCCCAAACCCTAACCTGGCCCTGACGCTAACTCCAACAGTAACAGTTACCCGAAAACTAACAGTAGCCCTAACCTTACTCCCTCAAACTAAGTTCAAACCTAACCTAACCTGAAGCCTAACTCAAACCACAGACCTAACCCTAACCCTAGGCGGACACCTTAAGCTCAACCCCAACCCTAACCGGACCCTCACGCTAACTCCAAACGTAACATTGAACCGAAAACTAACAGTAGCCCTAAACTTACTCCTCAAACTACGTTCAATCCTAACCTAACTCCTGAAGCCTAAATGAAACCATAGACCTAACCCTAACCCTAGGCGGACACCTTATCCTTAACCCCCACCCTAACCTGATCCTGACGCTTACTCAACCGTAACAGTTAAATGAAAACTAACAGTAGCCCTAAACTGTCCTCCCTCAAACTAAGTTCAAACCTAACCTAACCTGAAGCCTAACACAAACAATAGACCTAACCCTAACCCCTAGGCGGGACACCTGAAGCTCAACCACAAACCTAACCTGACCCTGACGCTATCTCCAACCGTAACACTGACCGAAAACTAACAGTAGCCCTAAAATTACTTCCTCAAACTAAGTTCAAACCTAACCTAACCTGAAGCCTAAATCAAACCATACACCTAACCCTAACCCTAGGCGGACACCTAAGCTCAACCCCCAAACCTAACCTGACCCTGACGCTTACTCCAACCGTAACAGTTAACCGAAAACTAACAGTAGCCCTAAACTGTCTCCCTCAAACTAAGTTCAAAACCTAACCTAACCTGAAGCCTAACTCAAACAATAGACCTAACCCTAACCCTAGGCGGACACCTGAAGCTCAACCACAACCCTAACCTGACCCTGACGCTATCTCCAACTGTAACACTGAACCGAAAACTAACAGTAGCCCTAAACTTACTTCCTCAAACTAAGTTCAAACCTAACCTAACCTGAAGCCTAAATCAAACCATACACCTAACCCTAACCCTAGGCGGACACCTTAAGCTCAACCCCAAACCTAACCTGGCCCTGACGCTAACTACAACAGTAACAGTTACCCGATAACTAACAGTAGCCCTAAACTTACTCCTCAAACTAACTTCAAACCTAACCTAATTTGAAGCCTAACTCAAAACCATAGACCTAACCCTAACCCTAGGCGGACACCTGAAACTCAACCACAACCCTAACCAGACCCCTGACGCTATCTCTAACCGTAACACTGAACCGAAAACTAACAGTAGCCCTAAACTTACTCCCTCAAACTAAGTTCAAACCTAAACTAACCTGAAGCATAACTCAAACCATAGACCTAACCCTAACCCTAGGCGGACACCTGAAGCTCAACCCCAACCCTAACTTGACCCTGACGCTATCTCCAACCGTAACACTGACCCGAAAACTAACAGTAGCCCTAAACTTACTCCCTCAAACTAAGTTCAATCCTAACCTAACCTGAAGCCTAACTCAAACCACAGACCTAACCCCTAACCCTAGGCGGACACCTTAAGCTCAACCCCAACCCTAACCTGGCCCTGACGCTAATTCCAACAGTAACAGTTACGCGAAAACTAACAGTAGCCCTAAACTTACTCCCTCAAACTAAGTTCAAACCTAACCTAAACCTGAAGCCTAACTCAAACCACAGACCTAACCCTAACCCTAGGCGGACACCTTAAGCTCAACCCCAACCCTAACCGGACCCTCACGCTAACTCCAAACGTAACATTGAACCGAAAACTAACAGTAGCCCTAAACTTACTCCCTCAAACTACGTTCAATCCTAACCTAACCTGAAGCCTAAATGAAACCATAGACCTAACCCTAACCCTAGGCGGACACCTGAAACTCAACCACAACCCTAACCAGACCCTGACGCTATCTCTAACCGTAACACTGAACCGAAAACTAACAGTAGCCCTAAACTTACTCCCTCAAACTAAGTTCAAACATAACCTAACCTGAAGCATAACTCAAACCATAGACCTAACCGTAACCCTAGGGCGGACACCTGAAGCTCAACCCCAACCCTAACCTGACCCTGACGCTATCTCCAACCGTAACACTGAACCGAAAACTAACAGTAGCCCTAAACTTACTCCCTCAAACTAAGTTCAATCCTAACCTAACCTGAAGCCTAACT